>PQWQ01000027.1:0-693323 GCA_002943765.1 Psoroptes ovis | reverse complement strand
TCGAAAAAATCTAAGGCTATACTACGTGGAAATTTTAGAAAAAATCGAAAAATCTAAGGCTATACTACGTGGAAATTTTAGAAAAAATCGAAAAAATCTAAGGCTATACTACGTGGAAATTTTCGAAAAAATCGAAAAAATCTAAGGCTATACTACGTGGAAATTTTTCAAAAAATCGAAAAAATCTAAGGCTATACATCGATGAAATTTTTCAAAAATCGAAAAAATCTAAGGCTATACATCGATGAAATTTTTCAAAAATTGGAAAAAATCTAAGGCTATACATCGATGAAATTTTTCAAAAAATGGAAAAAATCTAAGGCTATACATCGATGAAATTTTTCAAAAAATCGAAAAAATCTAAGGCTATACTACGTGGAAATTTTTCAAAAAATCGAAAAAATCTAAGGCTATACTACGTGGAAATTTTTCAAAAAATCGAAAAAATCTAAGGCTATACTACGTGGAAATTTTCGAAAAAATCGAAAAAATCTAAGGCTATACTACGTGGAAATTTTCGAAAAAATCGTAAAAATCTAAGACTATCCATCGCCAAAATTTTTCAAAAAATCGTAAAAATCTAAGGCTATCCATCGCCAAAATTTTTCAAAAAATCGAAAAAAATCTAAGGCTATACTACGTGGAAATTTTTCAAAAAATCGAAAAAATCTAAGGCTATACTACGTGGAAATTTTTCAAAAAATCGAAAAAATCTAAGGCTATACTACGTGGAAATTTTCGAAAAAATCGAAAAAATCTAAGGCTATACTACGTGGAAATTTTTGAAAAAATCGAAAAAATCTAAGGCTATCCATCGTCAAAATTTTTGAAAAATTGGAAAAAATCTAAGGCTATACTACGTGGAAATTTTCGAAAAAATCGAAAAAATCTAAGGCTATACTACGTGGAAATTTTCGAAAAAATCGAAAAAATCTAAGGCTATACTACGTGGAAATTTTCGAAAAAATCGAAAAAATCTAAGGCTATACTACGTGGAAATTTTTGAAAAAATCGAAAAAATCTAAGGCTATCCATCGCCAAAATTTTTCAAAAAATCGTAAAAATCTAAGGCTATCCATCGCCAAAATTTTTCAAAAAATCGAAAAAATCTAAGGCTATACTACGTGGAAATTTTCGAAAAAATCGAAAAAATCTAAGGCTATACTACGTGGAAATTTTTCAAAAAATCGAAAAAATCTAAGGCTATACTACGTGGAAATTTTTCAAAAAATCGAAAAAATCTAAGGCTATACTACGTGGAAATTTTCGAAAAAATCGAAAAAATCTAAGGCTATACTACGTGGAAATTTTTCAAAAAATCGAAAAAATCTAAGGCTATACTACGTGGAAATTTTCGAAAAAATCGAAAAAATCTAAGGCTATACTACGTGGAAATTTTTGAAAAAATCGAAAAAATCTAAGGCTATCCATCGTCAAAATTTTCGAAAAAATCGAAAAAATCTAAGGCTATACTACGTGGAAATTTTCGAAAAAATCGAAAAAATCTAAGGCTATCCATCGCCAAAATTTTTCAAAAAATCGTAAAAATCTAAGGCTATCCATCGCCAAAATTTTTCAAAAAATCGTAAAAATCTTAGACTATCCATCTAAGGCTATACATCGATGAAATTTTTGAAAAATTGGAAAAAATCTAAGGCTATCCATCGTCAAAATTTTTCAAAAAATCGAAAAAATCTAAGGCTATCCATCGATGAAATTTTTCAAAAATTGGAAAAAATCTAAGGCTATCCATCGCCAAAATTTTTCAAAAAATCGAAAAAATCTAAGGCTATCCATCGATGAAATTTTTGAAAAAATCGAAAAAATCTAAGGCTATCCATCGCCAAAATTTTTCTAAAAATCGAAAAAATCTAAGGCTATACATCGTCAAAATTTTTCAAAAAATGGAAAAAATCTAAGGCTATACTACGTGGAAATTTTAGAAAAAATCGAAAAAATCTAAGGCTATACTACGTGGAAATTTTAGAAAAAATCGAAAAAATCTAAGGCTATACTACGTGGAAATTTTCGAAAAAATCGAAAAAATCTAAGGCTATACTACGTGGAAATTTTTCAAAAAATCGAAAAAATCTAAGGCTATACATCGATGAAATTTTTCAAAAATCGAAAAAATCTAAGGCTATACATCGATGAAATTTTTCAAAAATTGGAAAAAATCTAAGGCTATACATCGATGAAATTTTTCAAAAAATGGAAAAAATCTAAGGCTATACATCGATGAAATTTTTCAAAAAATCGAAAAAATCTAAGGCTATACTACGTGGAAATTTTTCAAAAAATCGAAAAAATCTAAGGCTATACTACGTGGAAATTTTTCAAAAAATCGAAAAAATCTAAGGCTATACTACGTGGAAATTTTCGAAAAAATCGTAAAAATCTAAGACTATCCATCGTCAAAATTTTTCAAAAAATCGAAAAAATCTAAGGCTATCCATCGCCAAAATTTTTCAAAAAATCGTAAAAATCTAAGGCTATCCATCGCCAAAATTTTTCAAAAAATCGAAAAAATCTAAGGCTATACTACGTGGAAATTTTTCAAAAAATCGAAAAAATCTAAGGCTATACTACGTGGAAATTTTCGAAAAAATCGAAAAAATCTAAGGCTATACTACGTGGAAATTTTTGAAAAAATCGAAAAAATCTAAGGCTATCCATCGTCAAAATTTTTGAAAAATTGGAAAAAATCTAAGGCTATACTACGTGGAAATTTTCGAAAAAATCGAAAAAATCTAAGGCTATACTACGTGGAAATTTTCGAAAAAATCGAAAAAATCTAAGGCTATACTACGTGGAAATTTTCGAAAAAATCGAAAAAATCTAAGGCTATACTACGTGGAAATTTTTGAAAAAATCGAAAAAATCTAAGGCTATCCATCGCCAAAATTTTTCAAAAAATCGTAAAAATCTAAGGCTATCCATCGCCAAAATTTTTCAAAAAATCGAAAAAATCTAAGGCTATACTACGTGGAAATTTTCGAAAAAATCGAAAAAATCTAAGGCTATACTACGTGGAAATTTTTCAAAAAATCGAAAAAATCTAAAGCTATACTACGTGGAAATTTTCGAAAAAATCGTAAAAATCTAAGACTATCCATCGCCAAAATTTTTCAAAAAATCGTAAAAATCTAAGGCTATCCATCGCCAAAATTTTTCAAAAAATCGAAAAAATCTAAGGCTATCCATCGCCAAAATTTTTCAAAAAATCGTAAAAATCTAAGGCTATCCATCGCCAAAATTTTTCAAAAAATCGTAAAAATCTTAGACTATCCATCTAAGGCTATCCATCGCCAACATTTTTCAAAAAATCGAAAAAATCTAAGGCTATACTACGTGGAAATTTTTCAAAAAATCGAAAAAATCTAAGGCTATCCATCGCCAAAATTTTTCAAAAAATCGAAAAAATCTAAGGCTATCCATCGCCAAAATTTTTCAAAAAATCGAAAAAATCTAAGGCTATACATCAACAAAATTTTTGAAAAAAATCTTATTATGAAATCCTGGTTTTTGTCTTATTTGATTTTCTAATTAAAAATTTCATTAATGAGTTTCCATTTTGTACTTAAAAGGCCTTGAATTCTGATAATTTCTCCAATTTTTCTACTTAATACTGAAATTCTATTTGAAATTTTTTGTTTTCTCATAAATCATTTAGAGAAAGCTTAAAGTTGGTCAATGGTTGATGCAATGATTTAGTTTAATAAATTTCATTTAAAAAAATTCATTTCGTTTTTTGTGATTTTGTCATCATTAGTGATGACGATCTAGACAACGACGGCGACGACTATTGATGATGCTTAGTCAAAACGATAAACTTTTTTTCAGACAATTTCGGTATATTTCGTTTGTGGTTTATTGTGGAAGATTATTTCGGTGAATCCGAGTATACAAATTTTTATCATGAGTCTTTCTGTACGAAGCTGTTTGTTTTTTTGTCTGGTGCAAATTTCATTTAGAATGAAAAAATGATGATGAAGCAGCATATCTTCGTACACACTGATGATAGACACATGTGTCATTCATTTGTTGTGAATGAATGAAATGGTGGGCAAATTTTGAAGAATTTCAAAAATTAAAATATTCTATTTTAAGGCCTAAATGGCCATATGAGAATCTCTTTTTTCGGAATGATAATCTTGATTATTTTTCATTTATTTTTTTCATATGGAAAAATTTACTTCGACAAAAATAGTGTCGGTTCATTTTATTCATTTATTTCATTTTTGCCTTGAATGAATTCAATAAGCAATGAACATGTTGTTTTTCAAGTGTTTCAATGGTATATTCAATTGAAATATTCACTTGATTGTCAGTGTCATCAATTTGACATGTGATTTTGTTTTTGAAAATTTATTTTTGTTTTTTGAAGTAAATGAATAAGAGAAGTAAGTGAATCAGAGATTATCAAATTACTTCGAATGAATTTGGTTCAAGTTTGTCCGACCAACTAAGAAGAAAACCCTGAATCAAAAAAGCATGTTCAGTCTTGAACCGATTCAAAGACAATTTCGAAATTCTTGGAACAATCAAACTCGAAATTCATTGATCAATGCATTTCCAGTGCAATTCAATTTCAAATGATTGAATCATCACATAAATCATTGTACAAGTATCCACTTGAATATCCAATTATCTCAAAATATGAGATAAATGTTTATGTGAAAAAAAATTTTAAATGACAAATATTTGTATAAAAAGTACAAATATTCACATACGATTATCGAATCAATCAATCGATCATCTTATAATTTTAATCTAATCTTATCTATTATTTGTTTGTTTGTTCGATGATTGATATTTTTAAACACAAAAAACGAAGGTAAACAACAACTTAACAAACAAACAACAATTGAAAATGTATTAGGTTGTCCGAAAAGTTTATTCGGCTTAATCAATAGAGTTGTTCATGAAAATCGGCCAGAACTTTCCGAGCAGCCTAATATTTTTTATCATTTATTATGATAATAATCAAATAATGCTTTTAGATGATACAATTTCTTTTGTATCTATCTTTGTGTGCTTTGAAATTATTATTTTTCAAATTTCATTCTTTTTTTCATCATCGTCATAGATAATCATTTTGATAGTCATTCTTTTTATGTGCTCAAATTCAAAAAATTTTTGGGATAAAAAAAAATTGAAATAATCAAATATTATTTGATTGTTTGTATTCCACATATATTTTACCATTTATCTTCAATTCATTAGGTCGTCCGGAAAATTTTTGCCGATTATATCGTAGAAAATAATGAGAAAATCGGCAAGAACTTATCGGACAACCTTATATTAAACATTTATGTTTGTTTGACAACAAGTAAAATGTCACCATTTATTTTGTTTATTTCAAATATTTGAAATCGATAAAAATGAAAATTATAAGTTTCAAAGATACTTGAAATTTTTTTTTATTTTGATTATTTGTTATCTATTTGATATCTAAAACAAATAAATAAATATTTCTCAATTCAATGATTATTGAATTGAATTATATAATAATGTTTTGACATCAAGTTTTGAATTTGAAGGAAAAATTTTTGTTTTGTCAACAAAGCGCTTGTTTTGGCTTTATAATTTACTTTATTTGGCTTGAAAATCAATGAATCACTTTGAAAATTTCACTTTGAAATTTCAATTTCAAAAATTTTTTGAAGAAAATTCACATTGAAAATACCAGTGGAAACCTTTAGAATTATTTGTTTATTTTATTTCTTAGCTTATTTTCAAAAAAAAAAAAAAAAAAAATGTAAAATGTTCAATTAATCGATCTGCAATTTATAATGATCAATTTGAAGCAAAGAGACACAAACAATTATTCGGGAATAATTTCCTAAATTTTCTCCGACAAACAAATACACGAAATTTTTCTCTCATTACAAAACATTGAACGTAATACACATTTTTGTTCATTCATTCATTCATTAAATTCATAGACACTTGTTTCCTATTTAGAAATCTAGCGAAAAAGAAAATATTGAAAATACATATTTATGCCAAAAAAAAGAGATTATAGATGATTACTAGAATAATAATCATTATTAGTATTATCATCATTTAGAATTTTGAAGGTAACGAAGGACAAGGTCAGCGGGAAAAATTATAATGAATCCAGGTATTTTCGTGAAAAAATTCATCATAGAATTGATAAGACTTGTATGCGTTTGTCTGTGTGTGTGTATGAAGCATTTAATTTTCATTTTTGTTTTCTTCGAAAAAAACATGAAAAAAAATGAAAATTATTCACTTTCTTGAATTTGAAATATTTAGGCTGTCCGATAAGTTCTTGCCAATTTTCTTATGATTTCCTACGATATAATCGGTGGAAACTTTTCGGACAATAGTTAAAGAAAGTTTGAAAAATATTTAAGAATAAATAATTATTTCACCTGATTTTCGCCTTTTCGAAAAATATTCATTATAATCATTTCTTATGAAATATATCGAATAAATATACACAGGTAAAAAACAAAAAACAAAAAGATGATTTATTGTTTTCAGCAAAAAAAAAAGCATTCACAATGAATGAATGAATGAATGAATAGCTAATAATGATTGAATGCATCACATGAAATAATGTAAAATACAAAAATATGAAATTCCACCCAAAATTTTTTCATTCTTCTACGATGATGATGAGGTAATGATCATCATCATCATCATTATCTTTTTATCGTATCGCAACAATGGTACCCATGCATCAAGGATTTCACATGACATTTAATTACAGTGGGTTTCAACTTTTTATTCAGAGTTTTAAAGTTAATTTTCGTAGTTTTGAATGAAATTTCAAATTGTAAAATTACGAAATTTAATTTTAAAACTACAAATTAAAACTTTAAAAACTGTAATTTATGCATTAATTATTTAGTGTATATTTGAAAATTCTTCCATTAAAAAATGTGCAACAATTCGTTATATGTTATAATGTTATTGAAAATTTAAAAAATGAATTTTTGATATTAAAATTTGTTTGGTATAATACAGCCTATGAGTTATTATTACAATTTCATAGTCTTTTCTATTAGATGAATTTGCGTTTATTGTTTCAATAATTAATTCGAATTATTTTTCGATGAGATTAAACTAATTAAAATTAATTCAAATTATAAAAATTTGTAAATTAGACTAAATATATTGAAACATAATCCATTGTTGTTGTTGTTTTTGTTGCTGCATTACCCTATTGTTTTTTTTTAATACGATGTTCAAAAATAATCATCACAAAAAATTAAAATTTGGCCAAAATTCTAAAATTTTCAAAAACAAAAACAAAACAAAACAAAAATGCTTTTGTCATGTTGCTTTACATTTATGATGATAATTCACATTGAAAATATATGTAGAAAATTTTGTCTTTGATTTTAAGTTCAAATTTCATCATATATTAGACATTTGATCATCATATATATTAGACATTTGATCATCATATATATTAGACATTTGATCACTAAAATTGTCTTGTTCATCATCAACTCATCATCATTTTTTAAAAAAAAAACACTAATAAACAGCAAATTATGTATTTTTGCTCTTGTATCCAAACCCAAAACAAACAATGTTTTCCCGTAATAATAATAATATAATTAAGGACAGTTGTAATAATAATTTTAAATGACAATCATAATAATAACATTTACAATGTCAAATAATGGAAGAAGTAGCTTAATATTTCGAAAAAATGATAAATTCAAGCAACCATCTGGCTTCTGGGTTGTTGTTTTATATTCCATTTATTATTTCTTGAAAAATATATTTTCGTTTCTACAATTTATTAGATTTCCCAAGCATCTTTTATTTCACCTGTGTGTGTGTGTGTATGTGTATGCACTGCGTTAATAAAATGTTGTATTATTATTCATTTGTCATTGAAGAGATATATATTCAAAATTTATTATCAATACAATTTAGTAGTACACAAGTGTAACTAAGCCAAATAGGAAGTTGAAAGGTTTTTTTCTACTCTCTGGTTTTAATTTTTTTATTGTATTATTTTATACCATTTGGCTTGGTTATCATTATCATTATTACCAATATTATTATTCTAATGAATATCATTATTATCATTAATATCATCATCATGAGTACATTGAAACATTTGATCTCAATCATTTGTCATTTAATATTAGCTGTTATTATTTAGCTTCAATATTTCTATTAATATTTTTTTTCCTGGATAATAAACTTTTGCCTCTTGATATATTTGATTACGTTGTTTATAACGATATCAGTAAATTATCAGTTATTTCTTTGTGTGTATGTATATTTTATTTCAAAATAAATTTTTGGTTGTTTAAATAATATTTTTTTTGTTTCGTTTTTTGGCTACAAACAAAAACAATCAACGAATATATTTCTTCATTTTTTTTTTTTTTTTTTTTTTTTTTTTTGGTTCAAATGAAGAATTATGTTTATTACATCCTTTGAAATAAATAAAATATTACGTTGTCCGAAAAGTTCATTTCGATTAATCAATAGAGTTGCTCATTAAAATCGGCTAGAATTTTCCGGACAACCCAATATAATAATTATTTCAAATTTTGTGAATGTTTTATTTTATTATTCAATATTATCATCATCATTCATTATCGTTACCCATTTAGTGAAAAAACATGCGGATATATCAATGAATTTTTTTGTTAAAATAAAAAAAAATTCTAACAGATGTGTCATGTCACCAAATAATAATAATATAAAAACAGCGAACGAGATAGGAACACAATTTATTTGAACTTTTTTTTATCAGGGTTGTCCGAAAAGTTCATTCGGCTTAATCAATAGAGTTGGCTAATCGAAAATCAGCTAAAACTTTTCGGACAACTTAATATTTATTTATTCATTTATTTTTCTCGCTGGAAATGAATGGAAATAAAATTTAATACATTTTTCTCATTATTCTATGAATGAGTAAATTACACAAACGAATTCAGTTTGGATTAAAAAAAACGTATGCATTATCCAATTTTTTTTGCTGCTTTGTTTTTGTCATCATTGGCAAACTGCATATATGCGTGTGTGTGTGTGTTGGTAAGTGCTTAGGCAGATATATATGAATGCAAACAGCACAAACAAACAGCACACAAGCATCAACAACAGCATCAACAACGGTAGCAAATGATGATAATAATAATGACATATAAAATTAACAATAAACGTTATAAAATGAACGAAAAATATAAATTAATTTAAACAAATAGTTCGATGACATTTGCTGCTGCTGTTGCTGTTGTTAAATTGTAATTGAATGCTATTTGATTGTAGAGTGTATAGAAATTTCTATACAAATTTTGAAAAATAGAAAAATTGAATAAATGTATCAAAAAAAAAAAACTATCAAAATGTTGATGATGATGATGATGATCATAATCATAATCATCATGATGATTGTATTTATTATCATTTTTATTATTATTATTATTATTTGCCATCAAGAAATATAAAATTTAAAATAAAATAAAATACAGGGTTTCAAATTTTAATTTGGGATTTCAAAATTAATTTTCGTAGTTTTAAAATTGAATTTCGTAATTTTTCAGTACAAAATTACATTAAAAACTACGAAAATTAACTTGAAAACTATGAAAATTAATTTTAAAACTACGAATCAAAACTTGAAAACCGTGTAATAAAATGAATTTTAAAAAGTTAATTGAACTTGTGTTCGTATAATTAATGAAATTAATTTATTTATTTATTTTTTTGTAAATGTATCATTCGAAAATTGAGAAGAAATGATACAATGAAATAAAATTAATTCAATTTTTTTTTTGGCAAAGAATCATTCGTATTTTTAATGTGTGCGATGACACCATAAATCGAGATCAATTTGCTTTGGATGCATGGCAAACTGTACCTGAGATTGGCTGATTCATTTTGGGCTCGATTTGAGCCTTAAAATTTGGTTTTTTCGGAATCTTTGAGCCTTTTTTGAATTGAAAATTGTATCTAAATAATTATTTGAAAATATTCTAAATAAATATTGTTCAATATTTATTCAAACAATTGAACAATAAATTTGAACATGAACAATATGCTGCATATGATTTCAATTAATCAATCAATCAATTTTTTTTCCTTGATCGATAAATTCAAATATTTTAGTATTTGAGTGCAAAATTCAAATATGAATATATGAAATGTGACAAGTATTAGAAGAAAAAGGGAAAGAAAATAGAAAAACCCATGATGATGTTACGCGTGTACTGACTGACTGACTGGCTGACTGGTGATTTAAGGAAAATTTGCGACAAAAAATTGATGATCAGGTAATAATTAAACTAATGGTATATGCGCACCGAAATTTGCAGCGAAACAAATTTCGGTAAATTGGTCAAACGACGAAAAAAAAAAATGATGATCATGTGTCTACAATTTATTCAAAACAAAATAACTTACGTATTTCCATCGTCTAAGGCTTAGACTGTCTCTTAGCAATTGACATGATTCAATCAGCAAAAAAATTTTTGTTCAATATGAATGAATGAACCAGATTCAAATATGTATTTTTTGTTTTCTTTAAAGTGTTTACTTGCTTGTTTCGATTATCATCAATCAATCAATCAATGATTGATTGATTGATACGTGACCATAACGATTGATATCTTGATTTTCTCGAAATTTTCGTACTTGTTTAATATTTGTTTGTTTGTTTGTTTGTCTGCCTGTAGTTCCGATGATATGATTATTCATTTAAATTAATCATGAAATCGATTAAATTTTTTCGGTGTCAATCCTCATTCATTTCAAAACGGTATCTGTGATCACTGATCACTGTTGACAATGTTCGTCATCCAAACAATTATTATTGCTATTGCATTTTATTCATCATTTATGGCGCCACTTTCATTATCAAAATTATCATATTAATAATAATAATGAAATATTCATGAATTTAATCATTAATAAAAACTAATGAAATCGAATCGCGATAATAATTTCAAATTTATTTTCCATTAAACATGAAACCAGACGCGACGCTACGTTAGCATTTTTTTGTTTTTGTTTTTGTTTTCATCATTTTTGTTTGTCTTTTGCTATGGTAATACGACAAAATATCGAATAAATAAATAAATAAATAAATAAATAAACAAATCGAATCAATGAATAATCAAGTTTGAAATCGAATATATTTGAAACGAAAATGTTTAGTCTATTGTAAATAGTTAAGTTGTCCGAAAAGTTCTAGCCGATTTTCATGCGAAACTCTATTGATTAAGCCGAATGAACTTTTCGGACAATCTAATAGTTTGATTGTGATGCTTTGAAACATTATGATAATAAAAGGATAATGATAATGCCGAGCAAATTATCAGTGTGCCAAAAATGATTTTACGTTTATCTTTTCATGGATTTTTTATTTTATTTTATTTTTTATGCCATCTTTTAAATTTTCAATCATTTCCATAATTTTCCTCGATACACCATGAAATCATTTCATTTTGAATTAAAGCCCATGATTATTCTCCGAAACATTAAGCCTTAATTCATGATTTAATCGGATTCAATAATTGATTCCAATTTTGTTTTTTGATAATTTTCAGACTAAATAAATAATTCGATACGCTAAACAGATAAATCCTTTGATTATTCAAATAACTTACAAGTGGTATTGTGCCCAAATTTATTCTATGAATTTGAACGAAAATTTCAAAAATCAAAAATGCAAAAATAATAATAATTTTTCCCCGTACAATTATAAGATTTGTAAATATGAAAAATTACAACAATTGATAACAATCAATAACCAGACACTATGACGACCATATTTTTGGATTGTCATGTTGGAAAAATATCTAAAATAAACAAGAGAAAAATTATCGATTATTATCATTGTTGTTATTGTTGTTGTTATGTCAAATGAAAAATTTAAAAAAATAAAAATTAATATTAAAAAAATATTAGGTTGTCCGAAAAGTTTTTGTCGATTATATCCGTAGGGAATTATGAGAAAATCGGTTAAAACTTTCCGGACAGTCTAATATCACAAAATCAACTTGTTGATTGTGATTTATAAGAATCTCTTACCAAAGATTATCAGTGTTGTTGCATTGGTTTTCAATTGGTTTGCTTGTTTTCGATTGCTTTTTTTCAATTTTTGTTTATTTCATTTGTTTGATATTTATTAATATTTACAATTGTTTGTTGTTTTCCCACCAAAAAAAAAAAAAAAAAAAAAAAAAAAAAAAAAATGAAATATTTTTCATTTTTGCTTGAAAAAAAAATTAACCACAAAAACCATATGATAGGCTTTGAATCGTCATAAGATGGCGTGTGTTGAATTGCCTGTTTTAGGGTTTTTCTCATTGATTTGCCCGATCATAGCTCGTGAAGAGCAGCTTACAGGCAAACAGTATTGTCAAAATAGACTCGTGCTTGACTAATAGGTCGAAAAAATTTCACAAAAAATGAGAAAAATTGCGCAAAAAAAGGGGTTTTTGACAAATTCAATTGATTTATCCAGATAATCCTGGATTTTTTACCTGTCTCGCACTAAATCAGATAATTTTATCTATCGCAAAATTTGAAATAATTCGTATAATAACAAAAGTGAAATAACCAATTGATCGATCAATTGGATTATCGATTTGGTTATGAAATATTCAATATGAAATATATTTTTGACGAAAATTTTCAATTTCAACCTGAAAAAAACCAGTAAATTGAGCATTGAACAAGTACAGGAAAACGATTATTCTGTATTTTTGTCTAATCATCTTTTGAAATTTAAATCAAAGAATCATGTATTCAATTCATTTGTTCAATTTTAAATTCAAAATTATGAATAAATAAATCAAAGCCGATAGCAACAATGAAAAATACAAATTTTGAAATGTAAATTCAATGAATGAAATGAAATGAATGAGTTGACTTAATCAATTTCATCATAATATCATCTTAAGCAATGATTATTATTTGATGAATTTTCAATAAGATATAGATAGAAAATGATTAAAGCAAAGATTTAATGAATTCAAAATACGACAAACAAAATGAAACATGTCTGATTCAAATATCAATTTCACTAATTATCATCGTTGAATTTGAGATTATGTAACAGCAGCAGCAACAGCAGCATCACCAATAGAAACAATTTCCCTCATAAATGCTTCGAATTAAAATATATTAATATCAAAAATATACGATTCATTATATGTTTAGACATCGATAATTTTTCAAAAGGAAAATATTATAAGATGTTATTTTCATTTCATTTCAAAGGTTGTTGTTTTCATTTCATCCATAAAATGAAAGCTTTTAATTTTAACGATTAGACTAACTTAGACATTTTTGAAGGGGTATCGAGAGAGGTCGAAGAAATGTTTTGAATCGAAATGTAAAAATTTCATATGATGATAATAATAATAATAACAATTATTAATCGATGTTGCAAAATGTTGTTTGTATTTTTGTATTTTTATATTATAAAAATGAATTATTGAATGAATGAATTTCTTATGAAGGCAATTTATTTGTTGTTAGAAAATATAAAGAAAATCTGCCAGCCATTAAAATAATCATCATTAACAATTAATGGTAATAATGATGATGATAATAATAATAATATTTCCATTGTTTTCCATCGATTTAGTTGGTAGAAATCTTCATTTTCTTTGATTTTTCTTCGTTAATTTTTCTTTCATACATTTTTCATTGTTCAATAAATGTGTACATCCTACATTTGGCTCTTATTATCATCATCATCATCATCATTATTATTAGTATTTTTGATTATAATCATTGCTCTGCCATTAAAAGATGGCCAACAAATTATCATCTTTTGGTTTCTTTCGTATCGTTTCGTTTCATTCATTCATTCATTCATTTGTTTGTTTGTATGTAGAATTGAATTTTGAAGAAGAAGCGAAACACAGAATGATAGTGAAATTAGTGAAATTAGAAATACATGGCGCCCAAGGGAATTCTATTCGATTCATGAATTTTTCTTCGGAAAGGTTTCAAGCTTTCAGTAAAATCGATTGAAATTGAATTTTTTTTCTTCGAGATTTCAAAGACTAATTATGAATGGTGAATCGATGAATGAATGGTGAATCGATGTTGGATGATAATCAAGAAGATGTTGATGAAAATAACAAGCTTTTATCAAATTGAAATTTTGAACATTTCTCATATTTTCTTTGCTTAAATATCTCAAAGCAAAAATATCTCATAATGCATCTTTTTACCTGAATAATTTTTCCCAAAAATAAGCGACGAATGATACATGTGTTCTGAGATTAGATATAATATATTTTCTGATCTCGGTGTGTGTGTGTGCGAGAAAAAACTGAAATCAAAAATAATGAATCTAAATAGTTTCAATTTTTATCAAAAATTGAAATCAATTGAAAATATATGGCCATTTCTTGTTTTTACATTTCGCTTTTTCGCCTTAATTTAAATCAAGATAATCGAAAATCAGGTGCAAATAGAATACACAGCATAGAATGGAAGAAACATGGATAAGTTTCTAAATCAGAGTTTCTAAATTTGATAATTTTTGAAGAAAAGAAAAAATTGAGATAAATCACCATTTTTTTCATTGAAAAAAAAAGGGTTGAATCTTACCATACGAAGATAATTCGACAAATTTTTTGCAAAATAAAAATTTGTCGAATGATTTATCATGATTTCAAATTTGAAATCTATGTGAACACATTATCAATTTCGATAATTATTCATTCGTTGATTGATTAGTATTTTTCAAAATACAACACTAATAATAATCATTGAAAATTCAGAAAAATTGAAAATTGAAATTCAAAGACACGTTGTTTCTATGCATTTTCATTTGAAAAACTTTTAAAATATTCATTCAATCATTGATTGAAGTGCGTATTTTTACATATATGGAACCGATGATCACTATTTTTTACCCATCAGCTTCATGATGATCGCTCTGAAGTCATTGATGTGTTTTTTGTTCTTTGTTTCACTAAATGATGATCACGATCTACGCTCGATTGTGCTTGCTCTCTGTGATACCTGTCTTATTGTTCAGACAAATTCAAAAATTAAAAAGCCAATTCATCTGTCAATGAATTTATTCATTTTCTAAGAATTTTAATTTCTTAGTGTATGTTAACATCTCATGGTGAATTTATTGATTGGTAAGCAATAAGCACATAATACACGATGCAAAGATGTAAATTTCAATATTTTTCAATATTTTCCAATCCTTTTGTTGTTGATGATGGTTTTTAATGGTGAAATGCGTCAATTTTTTCTTCATTTTTTTTTTAAACATGAATCGACTACTGGTTGATGATGAAGATGTGAAAAAGTGTTTACATTGATGTCTATGTATTAGGTTGTACGAAAAGTTCATTCGGCTTAATCAATAGAGTTACTCATAAAAATCGGCCAAAACTTTACGGACAATCTAATACTATTCTATTCGATGTTCAATTCTTTTCGATTGTCTATTCTGATCGTGAATAATTTCTCTGATTTTATTGATTGAAAACAATAATAATAATTTAAAAATACATACAAACACACACAGACAGACAACAGCAGCAATAATAATGAATGGCCATGATCCAATGAATCGATTATCATTTTTGTTGTTTGTTTGTTAAGAAAATAATGATAGCAACAAATGGCAACAAGTTTTAATGAATAAATGAAATAATGGGCTGCTTTTGTTGTTGCTGATTGTTGATGGGGGTACATGCAAGGGGACTGCCATTTTTTCGATGATTTCTGATTATTTTGTTGAGACAAACAACAAGGGAAACCAATTATAAAAAACGACAATCGTGTCAAATAAAACAAAATTATTGTCGCTGTGGCTGCTGTTGTTGCCAATGTCTGATTGTCGATCGATCAATGATCATCATTGAAAACCCTTAAAAATTATGGAAAATAATTATAAAAATGTATTCATTCACATCCTATTCAATTGTTTGACACCATTTTTCATTTACATTTTTCTCAGGGTTTGTTTATGAGAAGTTTTGTGATTCTTTTTTGAAATTCCATTTTACCATTTTTCTTATTCAATTTTAGAGGTTTTATTATGTGTTTGACATTGAAATTTTGATTATTTGATTTGATTTTCTGCATTTCAAAGCATAAAAGCATGAATTAATTGAAAAATCTTGGTTCTTGTATCGCGGAGATTCTTGGTTTTCTTTCTTAGAAAATTTCTAAGATTTTAAGTCGATTTTTGATCAATTTCATTTTCAATCATCTCATGATCACTTTGATCATTTTGATTTCGATGAAAAACAAAGGGGTGAAATCATTGTGATTTCGTGATATTTTTGTTTTTCAAATTGAAAATGAATCTTGAAAAATTTTACTTTTCTTAAAATAAATGAATTTCTTTATTCGAATGTGAGAGAAAACCCGATTTTCTGGATTTTTGGTCGAGTCGATCATTTACCAAGTTTACTCTTTTATTTTACTGCATCAATTTGATCATGACTTGAAAAGAGTTGAGTTTGACCGAAAAAAAAACAATTGTCAATGACTTAAAGATGATGATTCATCGATATAAACACACACACACACACACACATCGATGATCAATAGACCAAACTAATCATTTCGATAATCATTATCATCATTGAATTATCAAGAAAAACGATTGAAAAACGAAATAGTTTTTTCACAAGACCATGAATCAGAGCTTCGGGCCATGTTAAATTACATTCTTTGAGAAATTACATTCAGACATTTCTAAGAAATGAACAGATTCAAATTCATCTTTAAACAATTTCAATTTTCATTTTCATTTAAGCTTTATTTTTGTTAAATTGAAAATAACCATCCTTTGGACTCGTGGATGCTTTAACACAAAAAGCATTAATTTTCAATAATTTTCAATAATCATTCCAAAAACCAAATAATGGTAATAAAAAAAAAATTATGGTCATGGCCATTGTCGAAATATTTGTTGCTGAGATATGAGCATACACATGCATTGTGTGTGTATGAGTGTCTGTGTAAATTGTAAGAAATTGTAATTTAGGAAAAGTAATTGAAAATAAAGATTTTGGAAAGAAATTATTAACACTTTTATGCTCAACAACACAATTTACTTAGTAATACAATATATTAGGTTGTCCGATAAATTCTTGCCGATTTTCTCATAATTTTCTATGAAAAAATGGACAGAAACTTTCCGGACAACCTAATACATGCATTCATAAATAGGTACTTTTGTTTCCCCTGTGATTTTTATAACCAGAAATTATTTTTCGTCGTCGATGATTTTTTATTACTCTGATTGTTTACCTTATATTTGTGTTCACTGATAATAATAATAATCATAGTTATAACTACAATAGTGACAATGATAATTGATGAATAAACATCATAAAAATCAAATGAGAAAAATATATTTTTTACATTTCTTGTTTTTGGCTGATAAAAACTAACAATTTTCAATTTTTAACAAAATGAAAATTGAAAATTGACAGAAATTGACAGAATTTCAAGCTGAAATTCATTGGATTCATTGAATTTTCGATTTATATGAGCAAACTGTAAGCTATTGATTCGATGATTGCTTGAAATTGTCATTTTTTCTAAGTCATCTATCTGGTAAACGAAAATGACAAGTGAAAAAAGCTTGAATGTGTTTATTGTATTGCACTTGCATTGCAATCGTTCAAATTAGATTTAGTTTGCGATTTGGATCATATGATTTATTACTCAGTTTACTACCAGAAATGGATAATAAGATGTAATCCAGGTGATTTCATTATGATGATAATCATTATTTTTTATTATTATGTTTATTATAATTGTAATTATTATTATGTTTATTTTGATGTGTGTTTTCACATGATATCTTTAATTCAATACATAAATACACATTCATTTGAGTGCACAAGTGTGTATGCAATCGAGATGTATTGTTTGGTGTTTTAGTTCATTTAAGAAATAAAATAAAATGAAATAAAAGGAGTAAAATAATTCAAATCATTAAAATCATTAAATCATTCATTCATTCATTCATTTCATTCAATTTCTATTTTCATCAATTTTTTTTTTCTTCATCAAAGATGTTCTTCGAAGATACATAGTGTTAAATGAGCATATTGTTGTTGTTGTATGTATGTATGTATGTATATTTCTATGGCTTATGTGGTTAATGTAAAACTTAAAATTTTTTTTTTCTTGTTTTTTTGGTTGTTGTCAATTAGTCAGTCAGTCAGTCAGTGAGTCAGCAGGATTCATCATCATCATTATCGTTGTTATATTATGGTACCTTCATCTTCCACTCATAGTTGTTGTTCTGTTTCTTTGCTTAAAACATTTGCAAAAAAAAATAAAATAAAATAATAATCATCACTGACATAATAAATGAGAAAATGAGATTCAAAGAAAATGAATTGAAAGAGAAAGAGAAAGATGTTTTTTTTTTTGATGGCCGATTTGGTTGTTGTTTTGAAATTGAAATCAAAATATACATAATATAAGCTTTGTCCGAAAAGTTTTGATCGATTTTTATGAGCAATTCTATTTGATTAAGCCTAATGAACTTTTCGGACAACACTAATACTAATAATAATAATAATGAATGATTGACCAAAATTTTCAAAGAAATTCATAGAAAATAAATAAGAAAAATATAAGAAACATAAACAAGAAAAAAACAGGTTTTCTTTACAGCCATATAATAATAATAATAATGATTATTATTATTATTATTACTTTTAGCTTTACCATTTATGTGTATGTATTTTTGAATGCATTTCAATGCATTTCACATATAATTTTACACTTCAACATCAGAAAATAATCAAAATTAAAATAAAAATAAAAAACATTGTCATTATCAGGAGAAAATATTGAAAAACAAGAAGGTAGTATTTTCAATTCAAATTTCAATTCAATTCAATTGAAATTGAATGGAAGAAAATTTTCTTTTCATTTTTGCACTTGGAGAATCGAAGAGAATTGCATGAATTTGCAAATCTGAATCAACAGGTGAAACTGGTAAGGCTTGTAAATAGCAACAACAACAGGTCTGTTTAAAAGAAATGAATGAATGAATGAAAGAAAAACCTGACATGGACTATTTTTGTTTTGTTTTTTTTTCAATTCATTAAATTTTCAATCGAAAAAACATACGAGAAAAAAAACCTGAAAATTTTTATTTTTTAAGAAAATGAAAAAATGAAAGCAAAGATTTAGTGGGGATAATTTGGGCTAAGACTGTGTGTGTGTGTGTGTGTGTGTTAAGGGCAGCACATATTATTAGGATTCAGGTTTTCTTCTGTTCTGATTCCATCGTCAACAACAGCAGCATCATGTTCTTAAGGTATTATTATTATTATTCGAAGCCATCAGAATAATAATATTCTTGGTATTATGACCATAATAATCAATATTTTATTGTATAAGTTTTGTGTAAATCAAATGAGTGTTTGCAAATGCAAATGATATGGTGTGTTAGTGTGTGTCTGTGTCTTGTCTTTGATCTTTTCATTTCATTCAAATGTATTCAATTGAATTCAAATGGATTCATTTATTTCAATGGTGTTCAATTGATTCTGTATTTATGTATTATTATTGTATTTTGTACACCTGAAATAATAAACATGAATAAATGAATAAATAAATATGAAATGAAAATGATTATGCTTGGCTTGAATAGAAGAATAAGAATAGAATAAGGAGAGATGATTCTGATTTATCACGTAATAGTAAAATCGTGAAAGTGAATATTATTATTTTCAATTTTGATAGTATTTGGGAAAAATGAAAATTCAATTCAATGAATGAATTCATTGATTGTATGTGGTGTATTTTTCTTTGACAGATGATGGCGAAAAGAGATGGACGCTGACGATGATAATGATCGTCATCATCATCATCGCCATCATTCAATCAATCATTATGCATACATCAAAAAAAAAAAAAAAAAAAGAACAGAACAGAACACCTCCACCATTTGTTGTTTTGGAAAACTGGAAATTATTATTATTTTGATGATGATGATGATTGAATGTGTATTTCTCGCTACACCATTCAAAATAGTTCCAGATGCTTTTGGCAATAAAAAAAAATGAGTGAAATGGTGAAATTCATAGAAATTTTGTTGATTGAAGCAAATTCAAATAAATGAAAAGATGTTTAATGCCAAACGTATGAATGCTTTGAAGATGTTCGAGAGAAAATAAATGAATTGGTTGATTGAAATTCAATGAAAAAATTCAATTTCTCATAATTTTAAATTCAAATTTTGTTCATTTTCTCTTCACATTTTGAAATATGAATTTTGGAAATGTGTTTATCATTGATTCTTTGGATTAATTATGAATAAAATAAGAAAAAAATAGCCTAAAATTCATGGAAAATGAAGGGAAAATTTTTGATTTTTTCTCTTTCATTTTTGGTATTCAATCGATTGATTGATTGGTAATTCAATATTTTATCGATCATGAATTATGAATTATTATTGCAATTGAATTGAATCAATTATTAATATTTTCAATGACTAAAATTGAAAATGAATGATTCATCGATCATTCATTGATTCATTTCAGAAAAATTTTATGGTTGACCAGTATCGATTTTTATTTTTTAAATGAAAATTAAATTCATTTTTTGTACAATGAATGAATGATTATGTGAAAAATTGAACAACAAAGACAACAAGGACACAAATGTTTGAATGTGTGTGTATGGAAAATATCATAAATACAAATTTTCAAAAAAAAAAAAACATGAATAACTTTTAATTGATTCAGTGATTCGGACAACCAAATATTTTTGATGGAAAATTGAATGAAAATGATTAAAAATAAATCAAATAGAAAAAAAATCAAATGATAATAATGATTTCAAGTAATGAACAAACGTCATTTCAAAGTGATGATTTCAAGCACAAAAAAAAACAAAATTTATTATCGTCAAATGAGTGAAGAAAAAAAAATAGTGTTGATTTTTTTCATTTTTTCTTCTTCGATGAATTAAAATTATGAAACGAAGAAAGAAACGTAATTGAATCAATCAAAAATATGATAAAATATCATGTAAATATGATTAATTTAAAATATTGTCCGAAAAGTTTTTGTTGATTTTCTCATTATTTCCTACGATATAATCGACAGAAACTTTTCGGACAATCTATTATATCTTCTGTGTCCAACAACAAGCGCAATGGCAACCAACCAACCAACCAACAACAACAAGCAAAAAAACGAAAATAACCACAGTAAATAATGATAGCATTAATCAATCTTATTTTTGATGATTGAAGGTTTTCAATGATCATCATTGATGATCATGATGTTTATACATTAAATTTTTTTATTTTTTGAAATTTTCCCATTTAAATGGTTTGTCAAAAAATGTTCATTTAAATTCGAGATGGCTGTTGATGATGATGCAAATACGAAATTTTGGCTAAAATCTGCCCAATAATTATCCAACTTAGATGCATTTTCGACAAGTTCCAAATTACCATTTCTACTGGCCCTTAAAAAAAACCTTCTGCTCCAGAAGACAAAATGACTTCAGCTGTTCGCCTGAACTGGATAATTGGGCACAATGACTTAACTAAACATGACTTGATCATGTTTAGTTTTATTTTATTCAATCATTTCAAAGAGGGATAGATACACCATAACACCATTTGGTTTTCGATGATTGTCACACACAAATTGTGTATTTGGCGTCCATCACTAAAATCAAATGAAAAGAAACACTAAAAATACGAAATACGCCAGCTGCTATCAGCTGTTTACGGATGTAAATTTAAAAGGTTTGACTAATGAATTTAATTGACAAATAAATAAATGATTTCGCAAATGTCTCATAAAATATCCTGAAATTTCAAATAATAAAACATAAAATGTACAAGGTCAATGAAGAAAAACATACGATACGATACGACAACATTAAATGAAATGAAAATGGTTCCGTTTTTGAAAAAATTTGAAACAATTTTTTTGCTTGGTTCGGGTTCTGTTCATTCATTCATTTATATGTTGGCCATTCAAAATTTTAGAACAAGAAAAATTGGTCAAATTGATAAAAATATGTTTTGTGGAAAATTAGTCGAAATATAAGGCTGTCCGAAAAGTTCTGGCCGATTTTTATGAGCAACTCTATCGATTAAGCCGAATGAACTTTTCGGACAGTCAAAATAAAATTCATAAATTTGACAGCCAAAAAAACATTTGTCTTTTTTTTTGCTGCTTGATATTTGGCCACAATCGAATAAACATCCTGTTTGATGATGATCAATTCATCATTTTTTTTCGTATCATTCATTCAATTCATTTATTTTTCATTTCACCGAAAAAAATAGATCTAAAAATCAATAAATAAATGAACGAATGAATTCAAATACACACACTTTGAACACAAATTATATGGTCTAGAACGCCGATGACTTTGAACATACATACAGTAGACAGACACACATATACCACATCATGTGTTTGCATATGTTTCCTTTAAAAATTTGAAATATTATTTTATTTTCATTTATTATTTCAAATTAATAAGTTGTCCGAAAAGTTCATTCGGCTTAGAGCTAATAGAGTTGCTCATTAAAATCGGCCAAAACTTTTCGGACAACCTCTAAAAATATATTTATTTCTATCAACCACATCAAAATAAAACAGCAGCAGCAAACAAACAAACTAACCAACCAGCAAACCAACCAACAAACAAACAAAAAAAGGCATAAATAAAAAATTGTCCTCAATTTGTCAATGAATGAATGAAATAAATGAAATACATGTATACCAATTATTATTATCAGTACTGTTGTTGTTGTTCGCTGATGATTGATGTACATTTTTGTTTCAATTTTATCATTATTTAAAATAACGAATCTGAATCATTTTTCCTTTGTTTTCAATTTTGAATTTTGAATTTTTTTTAAAAACTACATACCTTTGAATTTTTACGAAAGATTCACTGCTTCAAGATTGATTCCAATGAAACGAATTCAAATTGAAAAATTTCAAGCCTTCACAGGCTTTGGAGATTGCTTGATGCAATCAAATGACATCATTTCTTATTTAAAAATATTGAAATTTAATATTTTTGAATTTTCAATATTTAATTCATTTAATCAAAGTATAATGTTTCTATATCACAAGCAAGCAAAAGATGATGTAGAGCAATGATAGTGATGATTATCAATTGAAATCGAATGAAAATAATAATAATATCAATCGATTGATGATAATTGTTTATCAAATATAAAATTTGAAATAAAATAAAATCAATAAAATAAATGAATAAAAGGTTGACAAATAATCATAAATAATATGTCTGTGAATATTGACTGGAAAATTAAAATGAAAATAAAAAATAAATGAGAAGCCAACCAAAACAATATTTGCAGCAATTTGAGAGTTGTTTTTTTTTCAACAATCAAACAAGGAAATTGAATTTAAATAAATGTTTTTATTTATTTCAATAATTCAATATTTCTGGTTAAATATTGATGAATATGAATGTATATATTTGAAACCAGAGACAATAATAATAAAATCAATTTGTGGATGGGTGTTTCGTTTTTGCCTCTGATCTAACCATTGAATGATTATTGACAACTGATAATGAATAAATGGTGAAAAAAAATGCGACATTTTTTCCATGTTTCTCATAGTCAAAATCATATCTATTATTAGCTGTCGCCAACTCAACTGTCGTTGTCGTCAGTCCATTCAAAATGATATGATTTGAAATTGAATATTTCATGTTGAATTTTGAGCTTTATTTTTTCAATTTTACAAATACAGTGATTAAAGTTGTAATTCGTAGTTTTAAAGTTTTATTTCGTAATTTTACAGTTACAAATCACATTGAAAACTACGAAATTTAATTTTAAAACTCTGAATTGAAACTTGAATATGAACTGTATGAAACATCAAGTTTTTTTTTTTTTGATTTATTATTCTGATTAAGATTAATATAAAAAAATCAATTTCACTAATTTTCCAATTGCTTTTAATATTTTCATTTATTTATTTATATTTCAATCCATTCAATTTTATTTGGATTTTTCTTAAATCCCAAAAATAGATTTC
Organism: Psoroptes ovis; assembly: GCA_002943765.1. Taxonomy (NCBI): domain Eukaryota; kingdom Metazoa; phylum Arthropoda; class Arachnida; order Sarcoptiformes; family Psoroptidae; genus Psoroptes; species Psoroptes ovis. The sequence continues at coordinate 669,300 of PQWQ01000027.1, read as the reverse complement.
AAATTGGCCATGTGTGTGTGTGTAAGCGAGTGAGTTGTACACTTTTAAAAATTTCTTTTGAAATTCATTTCAATTCCCCTTTAGTCACTAAAACTATGGATGAATGGTTGGTTGGTCGAAAAATTGAAACGATAGCCTGTCCAAAAAACGGAGAGATGCGATAAAATGAGATTTATTTATTTATATTTTTATATTTTAATCCATTCAATGTTTGGCTAAAAAAATAAATCCAAAGAGAAAGATGCTTTTGATTAAGATTTTCCAAGTAATGATTTGATTTATTTTGTTTCATTTTTTCACTTCATTTCTTTTCATTTCTTCTTATTTTTCAAAATTAGATCAATAGACCAACAATGGATGATGTTGTTGACGCAGTGATGTGTCATGACAGTTTTGTATATTAGATTGTCCGAAAAGTTCATTCGGCTTAATCAATGGAAAGGCTCATGAAAATCGGCCAGAACTTTTCGGACAGCTTGATATTTTCATAAAAAGTCAGCGAACCAACGAATGATGATGATTACGATGATGATAACACCAACAAAAACAACACAAGCAAATACATTTTTCATTTTTTTAATATTTTTTTTGTCATTAAAAAACAACCTTTAAAATAATCATAATCAAAAGAAAAGTGAACAGCATTCATTTATATATTTTATCAGTGAAAAATTGAATGGAAATTTGAAAAAATTATTTTGGTGAATTATCGCTGGTGATTGAATTTGAGATGTGATTCGAATTGATTATGATATGAATGAACGAATGATTTTTAGTAGAAAAATGATTTTTTTTTTTGAAAAATGATTTGATTGATTGATGTATGAATGAATGGATGAATGTATGATGGTATGTATGGATGGATAACAGCGAAAAATCTAGTCCAAATTTATTTTTGTTCAGAAAATTTAAAAATTTTAAGGGAAAATAACTTTATGAATTCATTCAATTATCATGTGAATTTTGGTGTCAAAGTATGAGATATTTTGAAGAAAATTTTCCAATCAGAAAAATACAAGCCAAGATATGAAATATAGAAATTTCAAAAATTTTTCAAAAAATAAAATGACTCAATAATCAATCATCAAATTGATTGAATGATTGATTGATTGATTAGAAAATGATTGATCAATAATAATCGAATAATCAATGATCGAATAATTTGATCAATCAATTTCGTTGAAAAATCATTATGAGAATAGTTGTTGTTGCATTTATCAATTGGTCATTTTCAAATACACTTACACACACAAACACAAACAATTTTACATAATTAAGAAATAAAGGGTTAAGATTAATGATTGTTTGTTCTTCAGATTGAATTTTTGGCTCAGCTGTTGTTGTTATTATTAATGTTTACCAATTTTCCAGATGATTATTTTGTGAATTTTCAATTCTCCATTCAATTTAATATCGATCAATTCTTCAATATTTTAAATTATTAAAATGAAATACTTTTTTGAATTAAAATTTTTCATTCGAAATTAATTTCATTTATCTTTTGAAGAGTGTGTGGGCGTTTGAATGTTTTCATTTATTTCAATTTATTTCATTTCAAAAACAGACTCAATCACATGTAATTATTTGTTGTTGTTGATTGGTTTTGCTCGTTTGTTTGTTTGTTTATTTATTTTTATAATTAAAATGTGTCAAAATTGATACAATTTTTTCAATTATTTACTTTGGGTTTTTTTTGAATTAGATTAAGCGCCCACAATCATATTTAGCGGCAAAACAATGCAAATGAAGCTCATTACACACACACACACACACCAAGGTGTAAAAACCTATGGTGGTGTAAACACATATATATTCAATTTCATATTTACATAGATAAAACATTTCAATTTTTTCAAATAAATTAAATGATAATTTTTATTTCATTATTTATTAGGTTGTAATTCGAAATATTTTTTCAATTTATAAATATTGATTTATGTAGAAAAAAAATTGAATTGAAAATTGTAATTATCAATTATATAATATTCATGTGTTTGTGTGTGTGTGTGTGGTTGTGTGTCATAGAATCATAATAATAATAAATGTATAATATTTTATATAAAAAAAAATAAGATCAAACAAAATAATAATAATATTTAATAATTGTGTCGTTTCGAATATTTTTGTATTTTATTGTTTGTCTTTGAAAAATTTAATCATCATTTGAATAATTAATTATTCATTGAATTTATTGAATTTATTTATTCACAAATAGATAATAACCGTAATCGATTGATTTCTGTATTTTAATGTTTGTGTATGTGTGTGTGTGTTCATTGAGATAATAATATTATCAATAATATTCAATAATAATAGTAATAAAGCAAATAATCAATAAACAAAAATAATAATTAATCAATAATTAATCAATCAATAATAGAAAACAAATAAAGTAATAAAATAAAATTAATAATAATTGAGATTTAAATGAATGAATCAATTTTTTCAATTTTTCGATAAAGAAGAAACATATCGATATTTTGAATGATCATCATAATAATAATTATGTTTGGAGATTCATTATTTGGAAAAATATTATTATTATTAGGTTGTCCGAAAAGTTCATTCGGCTTAATCAATCGAGAGTTGCTCATGAAAATCGGCGAAAACTTTTCGAACAACCTAATATTTTTCATTGTATATTTGCTATGATATTTTTTTTTTTAATTTCGAATATTTTCATATTTGTCAACTTGTAAAGATGTAAATTGTAACAAAAATTCAATGTAATATAACAAGATCACCATTTTTTCGATTGTGTTTGCATGTAAAAATGTGCGTGTATGCATCAATGTGTGTGTGTGTGTATGCTTGGTAATTTTAAATGTTTGTATCATTTTCATAAGTAAATGATTTCAAAAAAATGTTTTCATTTCATTCATTTTTCAAATTTCAATTGATTAATTTGATTTTTGAATTTGATTTGATTTCAATTTAAACATTTTTCCCCATTCGAAAGAAATGAAAACTAATAGATTTATGAATCAATTTCAAAATTTGAAAAAAATGAATCAATCAATCAATGTATGTAATAATCACATGGAAAATTATGACAAAAATAATGATGAGAAAAAACAAAGCAAAAAAACTGAGAGAAATCTTAAACAAAATGAATATAACGATGATTTTCGAAAAGGGTCGAAATAAGGGTCAGTTTGAATCAAGGCAAAACAATGTATGAATATTTCAAAAAAAAAAAAAAATTTCAAAGATTATAATTTGTTCCTTTTTATAAATAATTATCGCAATATTTCTGTGGTCATTGATCAATTTGTTTGTTTGATTGATTGTTGTAATAATAAATAAAATAAGAAAATAATGATGTTTCGGATTTCAAATATCGAAAAAATAGAGGATTAGAGAAAATTACAAAATTTGAAAAAATGAGATGAAATATCGTCCAGAATATCCAGATCGATAATTTACATTTTCGGACCAAAAAATCTTTATCTTCTAGGGCACTGAGATGATGAGATATAGATATCGTTTAGATAGATAGAGAAATATAAAGATGAAATTTTGTTTTTTTTCACCAAAAAAAATGAAAATTTCAGTGGACAACAACTTTGGACCCATATTAAATGAAATATGATGATGATGAAGGTGATGATGATTTTTGATTTTATATTTATTATTATTATTCATTTTTTTGTTTGTTTGTTTGTTTGTTTAAATTAATTGATACAAAAAAAAAGATTTATTTTATATATATGTCGATTATTATAATAATAATTAATATTATAAGCAAATTTTTTAAATAATAATTTTTCCAAAATAATATGAATGAATGAATGAATGAATATGTGTATGATTGATTAATTATTTTTATATTTTTTTTCAATTATAAATATATATGTATGTGATTTATATTAATATTAAAACTTTGGTGTTTTCTTAATTTTTATAATAATAATTGACCAATATTACCACCACAACCAACACCAACACCGACACCACCGCCACCACCACCAGCTGATACAATTTTTGTAAATGTTGGTAAACGAGGAATGTTAGTGGAACCACAACTGCCACCAGCACCACCACCACTGCAAGCAGCACCAACACCATTATTATTATTATTACCACAGATGATACCTGAATGTTGTCGATTAATATTATTATTAAATAATGATGATGATTGTAAGCCATTCGATGTTAAAAATGTAAATGTATCAAATGAACCATGGCCATTATTATTATAACCATTACTATTTGATGATGATGGTGATGATGCGGATGATGATGATAATGTTGTCGGTGATGATGATGACATTGTTGATGATGAAAATGAACTTGATATTGGACTGAAATCGATCGAAGTCAACAATGATGATAATGGTGGTGGCTGTTGTTGTTGTTGTTGTAATGTTTTTGTCGATGAAATTGTTGTTGTTGCAGATGCAGATGATAATGTTGATGAAGGTGGTGGTGGTGGTGGTGGTGGTGGTAAATGTTCACTTAATTTTAAAGCTTCAATTTCAGAAGCTACACTATCAGCTGGTGATTCAGGAGATGTTGGATAGAATAACATATTTTGTTGTTGTTGTTGTTGAATAGATGAATTATTATTATTATTATTATCATTATCATTATTATTAACAAATGATGCCATACCAATCATTTCATCGAATGAAACTAATGGCTGATCGAATGATGTTGGACTTGATCCACAAGAACCTGAACCAAACAATTGTGAAATGACACTATTTGTTGTTTGATCGATTGCAATATTATTATTAATAATATTTGATGATATTGGTTCAGGTGATGAAAAATTCGATGAATTACATCCATTATTATCATTATTATTGCTAAAAATTGATGTTTTTGAATGATGATTGCCATTCATGTTTGCAAATGTTAAATTAACATTAATATTACTATTATCATTAGCTGAATGATGATTATTGTTGTTGTTCGGATTGAATGCTTCAAAAGCACTATCAGGAGAGAATGAAAATGTTTTCGAATTTATTGCTGATGGATAATTATTATTACATGAAGAAATTCTTGTTGTGCTCGATGAATGTAATCCATTAAATGCGTTCAATGCGAATGCATTTTCTTCATTAAAAAAACTATTCAATGATGTTGGACTACCACTTTGGCTACTTGGTGATGATATTTCACCTGATGATCCAAGACTATAGCTACCTAATGATAATGCTTTTGGTCGTACAAGATTAATGTTTGAATTATTATTATTCGATGAAACAAATGGCGTTAATTGATTATTCGAAATTAAGCCAAGTGTTGGTCCACTAGAATGTGATTGAACCAATTGATGATGATGATGATGATTAGCGATCATATTACCAATCGGTAATGGTGCATCAAATAAATGTGTGGATGCATTCGAACCAATAATTGATGGCATTTGTGGTAAACATTGTTGTTGTTGTTGTTGTTTCTTTGATTCATCACTATTATGAATAAAATGACAACGTGGTCCATATGGACAAAAACCAGTTGAATGAAAACTTTTACAATTTTCTGTTTTAAATTTTGGATGCCTGGTTATTGTACGCAATTCTTCATCACCATGAGCAAATTGACATTTATCACCATATTTACAATGGCCAACTTCAGCATAACTACGACATAATTCTGTTTTATATCTTGATGATGTTTGTTGTTGTTGTTGTTGCTGTGATGATATTATATTTTGCTGTTGTTGATTATGATGATGTTTATGTTTTTCAGCCGGTTCACTATAACTTCGATCCAATTTTTTATGTGCATCAGATGCGGTGATAGATTTATGATTAATATGATTTGAATGATTATAACCTGATCCATTATTTTTATTATTATTATTATTATAATGATTAGTTATCGTTGCTGCTGCTGCTGCTGCTGCTGCTGATGTTAATGATGGCGATATTTGAGTATTCACATTTTTGGAAGATGATGATGATGTCGTTGATGATGATGCTGATGAAGCTAATGATAATGATGATGATATTGTTGTTGGTGGTGTTGTTGTTATTGTTGAAATCATATTATAATTATTATTATTATGATTATGATTACGAACAGCCAAATTATTTGTTAATTTTGAATGATGATGATTATTATTATTGTTATTGTTTGATGTTAATGATGATTGTACACCGCTAGTAGCAGATGATATCGATGTTGATGATGTTGAATTGTTGATATTATTTATATTATTATTATTATTATTAGTAGCGTTATTACTAGCCATACGACGAATTCCGCCGGACATTTTACAATTATTTTGATTATTAACTGATGATGATAATGAATTTGATCTATTTGGATTTTGTTGTCGTTGATTTTGAATCACAAAATCAATACAATTGCCACCATTACCACCTGTTGTCACTGTCGATGATGCAATACTATTAATATTAATATTTTGTGATACGTTTTGATTATTATTTAAATTTAAATTATTATTATACGTTGTTCCGTTGTTTGATGAATTCTAAATTATTTTGAAGACAAAATAAAATAAACGAAAAAAGAAAAAACTATTAGTCATTGGATAATTGGAAAATATTGAATAAATAAATTCACATTCAAAAACAACATTGCATCATAATCAATAAAGACTATAGACTAAACGGAACTGAGAAAAAAAAATAGTATTTACCACTGATAATTGTGAAAATATTTGTGAATTGTTTAATAAACATAACAATGTTGTTGAATTAAGACATTTTGTTTGCATTGTTTTATTCATTGTTTTTTTTTTTTTTTTTTTGATATTTTATGATTCGATATATATTTAGATCAAAATGTTTTTTTATATTTTTTTGTTCAAAAAAATGAAAAGTTATAAAGGTAAATAATATATGTCTAATTATTGATATTTTTTCAATACTTTTTGACAGGGGAAATTTTTTTTTTGAAATTTCGTAGATACTGTATGTATTATACTTCGGGCATTCAACAAGTGTCAAACAAAAATATATTTTTATCATGAATAGTGAGAGCGAGAAGAGAGAATGAAAGAGATCGAAATAAATGAATGAATGAAATCAATTGAAAAAAAATCAAATCAGAATTTTAAAATTGTGGAATATTCTTCGAATTTGATAACGTTATTCTTAGGGTAAAATAAAATTTTCAAAAATCAATAATAATCAATGATTGATAATGAATGATAAATGATAACAAATAATCACAGATGTTGGAAATTTTTGTTTGAAGAATTGAAAATTTTGAAATTTTAAAAATTTCAACACTTAACACGTACACGGGTGATGATGATTGAATAAATGTGGAAAAATAGATGTAAATCAATGAATTGAAATATTGAAATTGAAGTGAAATATTGAAATTGAAATACAATTTAAATCAAAAATATGAATAGATTTGAATATAAAATATTTACAAACATTGAATTTTCAAACATTTGAAACAATTTTTTGAATAATTAATTTTATTTTGGTTGTATTTCATTTCATTTCATTTCAGTTTTTTCAAAAAAATTTCAATTTTCATTTCTTCTCACTGAAAAAAATGATTTTTTTTTTCTTCAAATGAAAAATAACTCAATGTGTATTGGCTGTGATATTTATATACTGTAGCAGAGCCGAATTGAAAATGTGTTTGCTTAGTGTTTTGTATGTGTTTATGTCGATTTCGATGATGATGATCACATTAATAATGTATTTTAGCTATTTTTCAAATGCATAGATCGTTGATTACTTGTTGTTTGCTTTTGATTATTATTTACTTTTGATCACTGTTTGCTTGCTTTGGTTGTTGTTGTTGTTCAATGTATGTTTGTGTTTGTGTGTGATGTACAAAAAGCGTATTTATATATAAATGAATAAATGAATAAATATAAAAATGCTTGAAGCACAATCAACATACAACAACAGCCAACTGAAAGCATGGCAACAATTGTGGCAAAAAAAAAAACAGACAACATTTTCAAACCATCATCATCATCAACCATCGTCATTAAATGCAATTGAAATACTCGTGGTAACAAATAAATAAATGATAATGCTGTTTGTTGTTGTTTTCAAGTTAGTTTGTCAATGGATGATTGTGTGTGTGATGATCGTCGCTGTTGCTGATCGCTGTTGATGATGATGATACGTTTCTATGCGTATCCAACCAACCATCCGTACATCCATCCATCTGAAAAAAATCAACTAAACAACCAACCAACTAATCAAAAGCAACAATATCAACTAAACAATGAATAAATGAATGAATGAATGGTGGTTGAATTGAATTGAATGAAAATGAATGGTATGAAAAGTGCGTGGTACATTTGTCTGCTATTTTTTTTTTTTTTTCATTGGTTGGTTAGTGTTTCTTCTTTCTTCGTTTTCAATTTCAACTTGTATTTTTGGTTGTCCGAAAAGTTTTGGCCGATTTTCATGTACAACTCTATTGATTAAGCCGAATGAACTTTTCGGACAATCTGTTTTATTTTGTTTGTTATTTTCTTGGTTGGTTATTCTATCAATTTCAATGTATATTTTGAAAGGTTTTGAGAAAATGCTATGCGCCTACACACACACACACATATTCAGATGGTGGTAATATTTGAAAATTTGAAAAAAAAATGTTTATTTGTCAATTTGTTAGTACAAAAATATGTAAATATTTGCCAAATATACACAAATGTACTATATGCTTAATTATATGTCTGTGCATTATTTGAATATGAAACATATATTCATGTTTAAAATATTGCTTTATATACACTAAACACATAGCCAATATAATATTAGTAATGTAAATCAATAATGATCGATGATGAAATCGATCGATCGATCAATCAATTAATCATAATTAATTTATTTTTTGTATTTTTTCTAGCTTGTTTCCAGGATATCAAATGAATTGAATGAAATTGAATGAATTGGAAGAAATAAATTTGATATCAAAGGGTTTTATGTTACAATTTTTGTTTTGTTGTTGCTTGTTTTGTTTAATTTCAAATGAATTTTGAATATTGATAAAAGGGAACAATTCAATGAAACTTACCCAAAATTACATTCATCTTAGTTTATATGGAAATATTCATTTATTTTTACAAGAATTAAATTATCATTGAATTTAATATGAATTATTATTTTGAATGGAATTTCATTGAATCATTGATTATAATTGATCATAATTTATATTATTTCGAACCTTGTTGAATTTCAATTTTCAAAATGTGAATACAAAATCAACATTTATCAATACGGAATAGATAATTTTAAATAATTTCATAGATATATTTTCTAATAATAATAATATCACTTGAAGACTAGTAACTTTATCAATAACTTTTGAAAAATCAATAATTAAATATGATTAAATAAATTCGAAGATTAAATATTTTCAAAAATAGATGAGATTTACTTTTTCAATTTTAATATGATGAAAGACTATTCAAAAATAAATATTTTTAATTCACTTTTATTCAATTGTGAATTGAAGAATTTTTTTCAAATAAATATAATTTGAAATTAATCGATAATAAATATTAAGATCATAGCTTCGATGATGATGGTGGAGAAAAAGTATTGACTCGAAACACACATTTATATATTCACACAACAATCATCAAATGTAGAAAATGGGAAAAATTTAAAATAAATAATCAAATATTTTTACAAGTTTTAATTCACAATTCACAATTAACACTAACAAACACCATACACATCGCGCCAAGCACAGATAAACTAATAATAAATGATTTTAAAAATTTTATCTGGAAAAATGAATGAATTTATTTGAATTTTATTTGATTTTAAAATTCTGTTGATTTGGATGAATGGATGGATGAACGAGTGTATGTGTTCATTTATTCAATGTGTGTGATTGATTGTTGTTGAATATATATTTATTCATCAAGTGAATAATAATAATAATAAACTAAATACAAATATAAATAAATGACTAAATGTGAATCATATGGTGATGCTTGATTTTCATTTATTTTTTTTTTTGTCATAAAAATGAGAAAATTTCATTTTATTTCATATTTTCATTTCATCAGTTTATTCATAACAATAATGATAAAAGAGAAATTATCAAAGTAATAATAATGATAATAATAAATGAAATAAAATAATGAATTAAATTGATGGAAATTGTATATTTTTTAAAAAAATGAAGAGAAATGGTGTATTTATATTCACGAATGATAATTGTAATTAAAAGAGATGGCGAGCTGGAGAGAGAGAAAGCAAGAACATCGACAATATCTTTGAATTAATACATATGAATGTATGTACATGTGAATGAAATTCAAAAACAAATGAAATGAAATGAAATTATCTTTGAATTTTCAAATATTACAATTATTACTATTAATATATATTGTGGATGAATTTGATATTTGATTTCTGTTCAATGAAAAAATAAATAAATATTGATTTGTCATTGATCATAATAATAATAATAATAATTTTTCAGGATGATGATTCAACAATCAATGCATTCACACACATTTACTCATATATTATTATTATTGATCTTGAATGGTGTTGAACAACTAATTTTCAAAAAAATGAAATTATTGAAAAACAGCAGCAGCAGCAATAGAAAATAGTAATAACACTTTGTAATAATCATTGAGCACATATGAATTGATGATAATTGAATTGATAATTCTGATTGAATTGATTTTTAATAATTTAAAATCAATTGAAAATCATCGATCGAAGTGATTCAAAGTAAATTGATCTTATTCCACACTTCGAATGCAAACATTTGAAGCACATTTATAAACACACACGAATCAAATCAGACTCGATGGACTCAATTGGCCAGATTAGGATCAATTTTTCTTAAAAAGAAAAATAACCCTTTTTGATCAAAATCAAATTCATAGATGATTAGATGGATGAATGATGAATAGATAGATGAATATATATGGAGATGGTCAGTCAATGAATGAATGTGGATGATATTCTGGCCATTATTATTTCATATCATTGAAGTTTGGAAAAAAAAAATTATGAACAAACAAACGAATGGATGAATGAATGAATGAATAGAAAATTGATCCATTTTATTTTTTTTGGGTACAACATTCAATGAATGAATGAATGAATGAATGATAATAATGATAAATATAAAAGTGTGTTTCATGTATAAATAAATAAATGAATAAATGAATAAATGGAAAAAAAAAGTTTATTTTTACCCATAGATTTTTGCCATAAAAAAATAAAGATTTTATTTCATTTCATTTCATTTCAAATCTCTATTTTTTTTTCCAATAAACATTTTCTCCTATTTCATCATCTTGAAATTTTTGAATTTGTGAACCCAAAATTAGAAAATGAATTTGAAGAAGTCACAGAAAAAGTCAAAGAAAAAGTCAAATTTGGTTCACAAATGTTCTCATTTTTCATCATTGAATTTTTTCCCTTTTTTTTTTTGATTTAAAATTCTCACATTTTTAATTGTTTGGTTGGCTGTTGGTCGTAATATCTGTGCAAGCAGACCTGACCAAAAGAAATGTACCTGAAACAAGGTAAAACTGAATTGAAATTGATGAAGAAAAGAGAAACCAGAAAATTTTTATTTTCGTTTTTTCGATGTTGTTGTTGTTGTTGCTGCTGCTGCTCAACAAATCAAATCAAATCGAATAAAATAAATTTTTTGATTATTTCAACGAATGAAAATGAATTCAAGAATTGTGAATGTGAAATATATATACGAAAATTTGATTTGATTTCTTTGGTTGATTGGCGAAGAGAATTTTTCGAAAAATTTAAATCAAGCAAAATTTCCAAAAAAATCAAATAAAAATAAATGGATTAGTTTGAATAATTCATGAATTCATTATCAGGTGATTTTAGATGATTTCACAAAAAAAGAGAAAATATGAATATATTTGGAAAAATATTTGGAAAAAATATGAATCTTTGAAATCTGAATTTAATCAATTCATTTACTCATGATAATAAATTACAATTTTTTCACATAATCATCAGAAATCCTTTTAAACCTTGAATAAACCTTTGGAAATTGCACGAAAATAGATGGAAAATTGTCATAGAAAAATGATCGAAAAATCTTCATTTTGAAATATTAATTTTCAAATTGAATTTTCAGAAATAATTTTCTGATTTAATTTTTTAAAAAATTTTATTTTAAATTTTAATTTCATATTCAGCATCATCATCATCATCATTGATCATTACATTACCATAAACATCAAACAACGACAGCTCCAAAAAAATAGAGTGTAATATATATAACTTGAAATGAAAAATAAAAATGAATAGAAAATGAAAATTGCCAAAAATAGATCAGGTTTGTGTGTATTTGTGTGTGTGTATTTGTGTGCTAGAAACCAGAAAAAAAGCGAACAACAAGGTATATATAAATATACTGATGATGAAAAGCTTTGGTCTGTCAATGTGCATAGTTTGTGTGTGTGTGTATTGAATGCACGAAATATATTTATTATTCATAGAAATAAGAGAGAGATTTCATGATGTTTTTCATGATTTTATTTGGTCGAATGAATCTAGCGCACAACCTGTTGCTTCGGTTGTTTGAGCTTGCTGAATACATGAATGTATGAAATGAATTGAATGAATCAATGCTGAATGTGTGTGTTTTGAAATGAAAAATACACCAGATTCAAAACCAGTAAATTTTATTTATTTCATTTCATTTCATTCAATATTTATTTCTATTGAAAATAACTCTTGTTTTTTCTGGCTTTTTGAAAATTGCTCTTATTTCATTTCATTTTTCATTTATATTTTTAGTCATAAATTTCTTTGATTATTTTCTTTTTGAAATAAAAAATTACCTTAAAAAACTGTAAAAAAACCAAAAAACACAATCAAATTAGGTAGAAATGTACATCATAAATAACATATTCGACCAGAAACAAAAAAGGGTTAGGTTATTTGGATTTTCGATTTTTCATTTCATTTTATTCGATTCTAATCTAATATTATTATTTTGATTCAATTTCAATACGAATTGATCATATAATGACAACAAAAACCGAACGGGTGTTTCAATCTGGTTGAGGGTGAGAGTATTTTGACGAACAAAGGGCGAAAAAAACTAGAATAAAGCCAAAATTCAAATATAACCCGTTAGGTCATTAATTTCAACAAAAGCAACAAGTGTTTTGCTGTTGTTTCATTTCTTCTCATTCATCACAAATCATTGATGAAATTTTTGATGAAAAAAATGAATGAAAAGCAACAGGTAGTTTTGCACTGAAATTTGGTTTCTATTGATTGTCGTTGATAAATACAAAAATTGATAACAAACAATCGAAAAAAAACTGAATGCACAGCAGGTGAAATCATTGTTTTGTCTCATGTATTTTACTTGGTAGGTAGTAGGTAGATAGATAGCTTGAAAAAATGATGATGTCTTCGAAGATTGTCTTCAATCGCAAACACAATTGAGGACAATTGATATGAAATAAATGAAGAATGTTAATAATAATAGAATCAAAACAGGTGAGAGTTATTATATGCACACTGCTCAATAAACGTTGAAAAGATTATGAATTCAATTCAAATTTCAAAAATAAAATTACGAATATAAACGAAAATAATAATTTCAACCTTCAAAAATAAAAATAATAATTGTAGAAAAGCCCATTGTTTTTTTTAGTTGGTATTTAATAATTGTATTTTTGTATTTTTTTTGTGAATGTGTAATCAAATACATTGAAATAAATATAAGAACAATGGATGCATTATTTTCAAGAATATTCAAAGAAAAATGAAAATTCGTGATTGAATTTGAAAAAAAGAATTAAAATTCAATCGATTCTGATTTACTTTAAAGAAGACTTATTTATTTTTATTTTATTTTTTTCTTTGAAAATTATTTCCATTGGAAATATTCAAGGAATCTGCTGCCGCTGCTGTTGTTGCTGTTGTTCTGAATTATCTTCAATCAGTTTTAGTTATTTCAAAGCTTTTTTTCGAAAAAAATAAAAATGTTACATTGACAATCATAGAAAGTCAATCACACACATATATCCCAATTCATTTTTAATTTTAATCATTAAAAATGATCATCATCATCATCATTGACCATCATTATCATTGATTATAATGAAAATAATGATAATGATAATGATGGTGATCATCATCATCATCAAACCATGACGACACATTATCATTTTAGTATCATTCAGTCGCTCAGCCATTATTATTATTGATCCATTCGAATTCCCTTTTTTTTTGTTGAAAGAATGAACTTGAAACACATATTTTTTGTGAAACCTTAAAAAAACGACATTTTTTTCAATTTTTTGACTGGAATTTTCAAACTCAAATATCTGCCATGTTTACTTTGTGTGTAAAATGAGTGCGTGAAATACGCTGGATGATGAATTATTAAATTTTAAATTGGAAAAAATTATTTTCAAAAATAAAAGTAAACGACAATTGTCGAATTGAATTGTTGAATTTTAAAAATTGTTAATAAATAAATAAATAATTTTTCAAAAAAAAAAAAAAAAAAAAATCAAAGGTAAATAAACGGATTCAGGGATAAATTAATAATATTCAATATTAAATGATTCAATAATATTTTTCTGTGAATTTTCCATGTGTATTCAGCAACAGCAGCAGCAACAACAACAACAGCAGGAAGGTCAATCAAATTACAATAATAAATCAATGATTTATCAGTGAAAAACTAAAAAAATTGTGTGATTTAAGAAGAACAAGCAAAGAAAATGTAAAAATTGTTAAGGTGAAACAGTGTAAATAATGTCAATGTAAATATACAAATCAATAAGATAAATCATTCAATCGATCAATGTGAATGATCGAAGACGTATTCAAAGAAAACAACACGCATTATTGCCTGTTCAAACACTGGAAATTTATTTGATTTTTCCTCTGAATTTATGGTCAACCAGACTATTCACTGTTGATGTTTGGATTGGAAAATTATTGTGAAAAATGTAGCCATTTCGGTGAAAATAATGGAAAATCAATTTTCAATGCTTTTCCAATACTTTTTTCCAATCCATAAGTCCATGGACGACGACGACGATCATTGATCATCATAACCATTAACACACAAAGTTATTGACATCATCATCATCATGATCATCATTGAATCATTGAATCAGTATCGTCAATGAAATAATCGAAAAATGATGAATCAAATAGAGTCAAATCATTCGATAAAGATTCAAATAAAGCATGTAAATGATGATGATGATGATGATTTGGACTTTTTCAAAAATTCAAAATTCAAATTTATTTATTTTTATTTATTTTAAATGTAAAATATTTTTGAATTAATATATACACCATTTCATTCATTCCATTCATTCATTTATGGAAAGATTAAATGATGATAATTTCTTTATTATTATTGTGGAAAAGATAATTTTAAATTTTGTACTAAAGCAAAGACCCTTGCAATGATGATGGATCGAAATTATTGGAATCTTTTATTTTCGTGGAAAAAACGATTAAAAAAATGGTTCAAATTTGAAATTTCAAATCAAAACAATTCAAATTAACACCATTTAAATTTTTAAAAAATTCTAAATCTAAGAAATCCTATAATCCACCGAATCTCTGCCAACAACAAAAGACTGTAAAACACTGGCCAAATCTCTGCTCAAAAGTCGGATGATTCGGTTTAAATTTTCATTTTTTGGTCATTTTGGTCATTTGACTTGCTGTGAATTTCTGTATTTTCCATTTATTTGTGTGTATTTATTTATATATTAGGTTGTCCGAAAAGTTCTGGCCGATTTTCATGAGCAACTCTATCGGATTAAACGGAATGAATTTTTCGGACAACCTAATTATATTCAACATTACTAAATGTTTATGAAAATGTGTTTTTCTTTTTTCATTTTTTAAAAATATATTATTCATGAAATTAAAGTCTAAAGATAGAAAGATGAAATGAATGCTATTCAAAGAAAATTTATTCATTCATTCATTCATTTTCAGATGATAATCTCATCATGAGTTCATCATCACCGACCAACCAACCATCCATCCAACCATTCAACCAACCATTCGACCAACATTTTCTAATAATGATCGAGGCTAAATATTTTTTTTTGAATTTTTGAATTTTGATAAGGTTTCAAGCCGATAAGAAAGCATTTATCGCTCATCATCATCATTATTTGATTGGCGAGAATGAATGACAAAAAAAAATGAAATCTGATTTGTTTCAGGAACATCCGAAGCTAAATTGATGATAATTAAGACTTTTAAATCTTAAAACTTTTAAATTTCAGCGTTCAATTAACCTTTGGATAATTAATGCTCGATAATTAGTGTTTTTAAAAAAAATAAAGTAAAGCAAAGAAGGATATTTAAGCTCGGAAAAATCTGAAAAAATGTTCAATATCACCATGTATTTGCTTGTATATGAGTATGAATTCAGTAAGCATTATTATAAATTGATGATGGATCAAAACAAACTAATAATAATTTTCCACAATTCAAAGCTACATTCAAAATACAGCAGAAAATACATCTTGAAATACAGTGAAATCATCTTTATTCTTTCGTTTTTCATTCATTCATTGATTCATTCATTTCTGTATGAGAAATTCATGAGAAAACATGGAAAAAATATATTCAAAAACATGGAATTTGAAATGAAATGAATCAGAAAAAAATATAAGAAAATATAATCATCATCATCATCATCATCCAATTCGATGATTCGTGCCATTCGTGTTTTCGTGTATTTTGAAAATTTATTTACTTTTATGCTTTTGTATTTGTTTGTTTGTGTATTGAATTATTATTATCATTATTTGTTGTTGTTGCTGCTGCTGTCGTTCGTTGTCGTTGTCGTCGTCGTCGTCATTTAAAGACTTTTTTCTTATTTATTTATTTATTTATTTATCCAAAGAAAAAAAATTAAGAAAAAACTATATTCGTTTCAAGGTTTACCTTGAAACGATATTTTTTTTGCTTATTTTATATTATATTATTATGGAATGGAAATATCAAAAAGAAAATGAAAATGAAAATCATTTCTTGTTTTTGCTGTTCGTTGCTGTTTGTTTGTTGTTATTATTATCGTTATTTTGCATTCAACAAAATAAAACTAAGAAATGAACGACAAACAAATAAATAAAAATAAAAATAAATAGTAATACAACAATGAATGAGTAACAACAACGAGTAAACAAGTATTTCAGTGAAAATAATAACAGCAAAAAGAGTTTCAAATGCGGATATAATTTGATATTTAGTTTTTTTTTTGTGAAATTTCCTTATTTTATTTTTTTTATATTTGAAACAAAGACGTGAAAAACGTGTTCAACGTGTTATTTTTAAGATTTTTTTTTCTGTTTTGACACTATTTTTAGGAAATTGTATCGAATATATATTTGATCATTTAAATTTGGAAAATCAAGATCACCCATTGAACAACAATGGCTTATTTCTTCCATACAAGTCAATTATTAAGAAATCTTTCTTTGCGAAATTTAATGAAAATAATGAATCAATTACATTAAATTGATTGATTTGATTAATTAATCGATTTCTGTTTCGTGTGTATTCGGAATCAAATCCAATTATATATCCAATCAAATGAATCAAATCAAAATGATAATTCAAATGGTCAAACAACTATTACTTACATTGATTTGATATTGGTCACAATTTTTCAATGTCTTTAATTGTTGCTGTTGTTGATAATGATCTAATGATGTTGATGATTTGGATGATGATTCAATGTGTAAATTATCATTGTTCGATGATACGATGATGGTGGACATTTCTTTCGCTGCTACTGCTGCTGCTGCTGCTGCTGCTGCTGCTGGTGGACAATTTTAGATGACAATTTTCAGATGATGAATAATAGTCGTGTCTGTTTCTCTCTTTCGTAGATTTCTTTAAGATTTTGTCTTTGAGATTCACTTAGATTTTCCCTAGATTACTTCAAAGCAAGATGAAATGAGATGAAATAAGATTTATTTATGTGGCAAAATTCAAAGATAAATATAGATTTTGGTGATAATAATGATTAAATGAATAATATTTCTTGTTCTCCAGTAAGTTGTTTGATGATGGACTGAATGAAAATCTATGACGATGATCGTTTTAGATTTTTTAAAATTTCACTAAATTAAAATTAAAAAAAATAGTGAAATTGATATCAAAAAGATAATGATTAATGCATTTCAATATGTATGGACATTTGGCTCAATTTACATCTAACCAATCTTAATGATGATCAAGATGATAATGATGATGATACTGAATCATTTCGATGATATCGATCGATCAATTTTAATCATTTTCAAAATCAATAAATAAATTTACAAAGAGAAAATGAGTGAATGAATAGAATGAAAAACGAAATTCAAAATCAAATTATTATGTTAATAATGTTTTATATAAATATTCACTTGAATAATGATGAAAATAATGATTATTTTCAAATGGATTATTGGATATTTCATTATTTCCAAAATGATGATTAATAAATAAACAAATAGATCATTGATTTAGATTGGTTTTGCTTCTTGCAACGGCCAGAAATTCACGGTTTTTTTAATCTGTAATTTCATTTTCATTTTTAGATTCAATTTCAATCAATCAATTTTCTATGATACATTTCACCATGAATAATAATTAAATTTGATGATTTAAAAATTGAAATCAAATGCATTTGTAATGTGTTCGGATGCCGGAAAAATTTTAATATTAATAATAATAAGATGATACAAATCAATGGTCTAAAATTATCCTTTGCTTGCAACTGATTATTTTCTAAAATATTTGGTTGTCCGAAAAGTTCTGGTCGATTTTTATGAGTAACTCTATTGAGTAATCGGCAAGAACTTTTTGGACAACCTAATGAAATAAAATTTTTTTCCTTCTTCACTCAATGATATCATTTTGATATCGAAATTAATTTTTGGTTAATTAAATCTTTTGGGTAATCTTGTTTTTTTTTCGAATCTTGTATTATTCAATGAATAGAATGAAACAAGATTGAAATAATCAAAGATTGAATGTCATTTAACATTTGTACATGTGTCAGATATATCCGAAAGGATATTAATTAATGGAATTAATTTTTGAACATTTTTACATTTGAAATAACAGAAATTTCAACATGTTCAAAAAAAATGATAATTGGAAAATTTATTCATTCATTTTTTATTGCTTTTTTTTCGGTTTGGTTTGGGACCGAATGCTGTTCGGCATTTTAATAACCGAATTAGCATAATAATAAATGTCATCAAGCAGTTGTTGTGCAGAACTTAGAGAGCAAAGAGTTAATCAAATAATCGATTTTTTACCAGCTGAAAAAAAAGACGAAAAAATAATCAATTTTGAAATTCAAATTTCATTTCAAATATATTAGGTTGTCTGAAAAGTTCATCCCGATTAATCCGATAGAGTTGCTCATAAAAATCGGCCAGAACTTTCCGGACGAGCTAATAAAAATAAAATTGAAAATTAATTTACCAGAAAAATACAAACAAATAAACAAAATCAAGTTTAAAATAAAAAAACTAGAAGAACCGGGTCAGTAAACATGAACCAGTTTTTGAACATTTTTCTTATATTCTGGTTTAATTCTTATTGAATTTTTTCATTGAATTCAAATGTGAAATTTTTGAAGAAAAAATCAATGGTAAAACATGCCGATGTCAAAAGGATTTGAGAAAGTGAAATGCAATCTTTGCTCATTTTCAATTGAATTTCTAATTTGAATTAATTTAAATCCAAAAAAAACTTACCTGTATTCGATGCGTTGTGGTCGATAAATACACTTTCAATTCAATTTCACGAATAAAAACAGAGAATAACTGTGTTATATTTGTTTTTCTTTGGAATTTAAAAAATTTGAAACTTTTTGTGTATCAATAAACATAAAAACAAATTAATTAATTAATTTTAAAAAATTTGAATTAAAATGAAATAAATAAATTGTGAAAAACAATTAAAAATTCAAAATAAAATAAATTGAAATCAAAATAAAATAAAAACACAATTTCAAAACAAACAAAAATGTTTTCCAAAATTATTTCAAATATTTCAGAAAAGAATCAATGATTGAACGGTTGCAAATTACACTTTGTAATGTTAAATTGAATTGATGATTCTATCGAATGATCGTGTATCGTCGATGATGCTGAATGATGATCGCCAAATGCATCAATGGATCATTTTCTTTTGGGAAAAATTTTTGTTTTTATATTTTACGACAAGATGAAACAAATCGAATTGAATTGAATGGAAAAGAAATGAAGAAGAATCGTCTCAAATTTGTATTGAATCATGAAATGTGTGAATCGAAATTGGAAATATGTTTGTTGGAAAATAATGAAATGAAATACAAACGACAAACTTTAATCATTTGCTGCTAGATTTGTACATGTTTTTTTTTGGTTGTATTTTTCAAAATATCACACATACATTGCGCATACAAGTGTGCATACGTTTCACTTTGAAAATGTACGTAAATGTGCTTAAAATAGTGATGAAACAACAACAGCTACAAAAAATGCAATGGTGGCTATACATAGAGTGGTTTCATTTTACCATTTAAGTGAAATTTGAAAAAATTTAAATCATTTCAAATGGGATCGGTGATTCATTGATTGATTAATGATTTGTTGAATCATTTTGTGGACATGAGATTTTTGATTTTCCAATTCTTGAACAACAGCAAAACCTCGTGATTAGCCGATGATCGAATCTCGGTAGGTTTGAATCGATTTGTCGATTGAAAATAAGCGAAATCAAAGGATTGAAAATAAAATAAAATGAAATGAAGTGAAATTCATGGATCAATTGAAATGTTTGATTAACATTTGAATTATTTTCTGCTGTGGTTGTTGTTGTTGTTTGTTGTTTGTATGATATTTTTAGCCAAGAAAAATCATAAAAATAGCAAGCCAAGTTCACACGATTTGAATTTCAATTGTTTTTGATTTGAATTTTTGAATCAAAATTCAAATCAAAGTATTTTAACTTTGAATCAATTTAAATTGAAATGAAATCAAATGAAATGAATGAACAAATCACACTGATCACTAATCAAAAATTTATTTAAATTCAAATTTAAATTTAATTTTTTTCAAAAAAAAAAAAAAAATTAAATGGTCATTTTCAATGAAAAATATTGAATCTGATTGCTTCAAATATTACTTTTTTAGTAAAATTTTCAAAAATGAAAAGGAAATGATTTCGTTTAAAAAAACATTTTGTGTTGAAAATTTTGAAATTTTCATTATTATTGTTTTTGTTGGGTTGTCCGAAAAGTTTTTGCCGATTTACCGATTGAAACACATCTGAAAATCGACTAGAACTTTTCGGACAATCCAAATATTATTATAATTCATAAATTATGATTATTATTATAATAATTTTAATTATAATTAAAATGTCTTTAAGGAAATGATAATTAGTCGAATAATTGTTGTTTTGGTGTATTTTTACTGTATTTCCAATGACAGAATCACTTTGTGTACATTTGTGTGCTTTGAATGATTGATTTCCTTTATTTTTCATTTTTTCACAAAACTCAAAATCATTTGCTGCCATTTGGGTGTCTGAAATTTTCACACATATTTCAACATCCTTTGTTTATTTTTATATTTTTTTACACTGTTTGCTTGTTTGTCCAATCTAAATAGTCAAAAAATCTTTGATCAAAAATTGTTTTGATCGAAGACAATCGAAGAATTTTTTTTTTTGGTTTTTCTTTGATCATTTGACAGAGATAACCTTGTTTGAACCCAAAGCGTTTGAGACTCGCAGAGAAATTACTGAGAAATCGTTGCTGCAAATCGCTACGATTTTGAGTCGTTGAAATCGCTAAAAGCCTAAAAGTGTAAAGACGATTATTTGTGAAAAATAGCTTTTCTTCGGTCTTCCAAGTTCGGTCAAAAGACCTTTGAAGACCTTAGACCTACAGAAGACATGTTTGAAGTACTGTTTACTATTTTAGCTGTTAAAATTTTCATTCAAATATACACCAAGCACGATTTTTTTATTTTAAGTAAATTCAATTGAATCATACACATATTCATCAATTGAGCTTGATCCCAAAAGAAATAAAAAAATCACCTCTCCTTCTCGTTGTTAAATCATGACACAGTGACCTATGACCAGATTATTTTCCATTTTTTTCAGTGATGACCTTTGGTATTATCATTATTATTATTATTATTATTTGCCTTTGAGCAATTCGATTGAACCGAACAAATAATCATGAATCAACAAATAAAACTTGAGAAATTGAAAATCTTGAAAAACGAATAAATGATGATTTGTGTGTTTGTGTTTGAGTGTGATGATCATTAGCAAAAATCGAAAAAAATATCCGAATAAATAAATAAATAAACATTTGATCGTTAATGATAATTCTTGATAAATCTTAGAAAAACGAAAATCGTAATTATTTAAAATAAAGAATAAACAAACGACTTTGGAAGATTGAAATCAATACCAAAACCAACGACAATGATCTAAATCAATAAAAATTAAACATAAATGAATAAATCCTGGTCAATTTCCTTTTAGAAATTGACGAAATAGAAATACATCCTATTTGTTTATTGTGGAATTTCCTAGTTGAATTTGATTTAAAATAAATTGAATTCAATTAATTAATTAATTGTATTAATTAAATAAAGGATTTCAATGATCGAATTCGTTTCCTTTCTCAGTCTTTGAATTCAAGTTTTCATTTTTTTGAAATGTTCTCTTGTCGTTTACACACAAATAATAAAAAATCTTAAGGTTTTTAAATGCCTTAACCTTGTCGTTTCTAGTCGTTTTTTATGTATGTGTATGTATGTGTGTGTGTGTGTGTGTGTGTGTTTATGTATGGTGGTGGGGACCTTTAAAAATTTAAAGGTCTTGAATCATGTTTCATTTTCTCCTTTTTCTTCTTCTCGTTTTTGTTTGGTCAAAATGAACGATTTAAAAGAAAAAATGTTGAATAAAAATCGCGTGATTGATTTAAATGTCCCTTTTGGCAAAAAAATCAAAGCAAAGCAAAGAAATAAAGAAAAATGAAGATTTTTTTTTTCAAACGAAATTTCTTCATGGTTTATATTTGTATTTTGGTGATGGTCTCTGGTACTATTCGAATATGGTGATCATGTTTGCAAAGATTTTCAAACCTTGTTCATAAGAAAAACATGAAATAAAATAAACCATAAAAGAATTTATTTAAGCAAAAACATTACCCTTGGTTTTTGTCTGGTTTTCTCAATGCATTTTTCTTTATCAGCAATTTCTTTGTTTGGCAATCATCATCATCATCATCATCATGCATACATAAGCTAATAATAATGCTGGTTGAACCATGGCCCCGACCAGAAAAAATGGATCAAAATTTCTTATTCTTCTTCTTCTTGGGTTTCTATGCAAAAGATTTAAAAAACTAAACATTAAACTACCGAGTTTATATTTAAATTTCTAAAGGAATGAATCAATACATTGAATTGTATGGTGAAAATTTTTCTCCTTTCATTTCATTGAACGCGATGGAGAGGTTATGTGGAAAAATATTAGATTGTCCAAAAAGTTCTTGCCGATTTTCAGATGTTTTTCAATTAGTAAATCGGCAAAAACTTTCCGGGCAACCCACAATATATTCGAAGAAAATGGAAAAACAAAACACGTAAAGTGTAATTCAATTTCATTGAATTTTTTCCTTATTTCAAACCATTTTTCTTCAAAAAATTTAAAATGCATAAAGTTATTTCTTTTGAACTGTTTTTTCAAACATTTTTTGGAACATATGGTGACATTTATCAATTTATATTGTATTGGTATGCTAAACACTTGACTATCACTAGTTAGTTGGTTGATTGACCTGTTTTAACATTGAACATTGTTATTATTTTTGAATATATCATCAGTTTTTTATATTTTTTAAAACTTTACTTCATTTTTCTTCAACAATTTCTCCAAACAACAATAATAATAGAAATAATCAATGTGAAAATTTCAAATGCTTTTGTTATTCTCATATGATTTTATATAAATTTTTTTTTTTTTTGGCTGTATTTATTTGTGTTTGTGTTTCGCATTTATAATCAACATCCCGAAGCCAAACATGAATCACAATGGTGTAACAAGAGAAATTGAAAATTTAAAAAATTAAAAGGTAAAAAATTTCTGGGTTCCCAAAGATTCAAATTTTCTCACATTCAATTCGAGGCATTATTCAAAGGTATTTTTGAAATTTCAACCAATAATGAAAATTTTTGATTTAATTTGAATTTTGACTTAATCAAATCAAAAGAAATTTGTCCTCTTTTAAAAACTTTGCCATTCAGCAAGTCATTGGCCAATAAAGAATTTTTTTAAAAATGAAAATATTTTCCCTTTTAAATAATTTATTTTTTTTTTCAAATTCAAATTTATTAGGTTGTCCGAAAAGTTTTTGCCGGTTATATCGTAGAAAATGATTGTAAAAATCGGCAAGAACTTTTTGGACAACCTAACTCTTTGAATTCAATTTGCTTTGCTTGCTTTCACTGCTGCTGCAAAAAACAGTGTCAAAGATATTTTAAGGAATATTGCATGAAAGATGAATGAGAATATAATAAGAATAAACTCTTTAAAGACATAATTCTTGAATTTTTGAAATAAATATTCATTTTTTTTTGAAAAATGAATATTAATGCAATCATCATCATGATGAAATACTAATATTATTCTCTGATGAACTTTGTCAATATGAATGACGATGAACTCTTTTTTTTTCCATTCGTTCGTTTGTTTGTTTGACAGAACATTTTCAACCAAAGCATTTGTATGGTTTTATTATAAAACAAAAATTTTATGAAAGCAATTCATTCATCAAGCATCATATTACTCGTTATTTTGGCCATAAACAACAATAATAATTCTTTGATTCTTCCATTCAGTTCATTCATTTAATATTTCATTTCAAATCGTTGATTTTGAAAAAATTTTTCTATTCGTATCATATCATATCAATGCTTTTTACGAGAAATTCTTTGTTAAATAATAAAAATAAATTTTCATTTTTTTCAAATTTGCAAAAAACTGTTATTTAATAATAATGCACCATGTGTTCGTATGCTTGTGTGTGCAATGAATCTCAATACAAAATTCTTTTATTTGCATTTTAAATGCACGAATAACTGGTGATGAATAGAATAGAATTACTTATAATTGTATGATGTTGATGATGATGACGATGATGGTAATATGAGGACACAAGTTGATCACACAAAGAACAAACATATTTATTGCTTGAAACCATTGCATTTGTTGTTTTCATCTATTTAGATCTTAGATATTTTAGTACAAATGCGAGAAAAAATATGATTGAATTCAACGAACAAAGTTAAAAAAATGCCAAACAAAAATCAGATCAAAAACCACACACACACACAAGGCGAATCATCAAGGCAAGAACCGTGCAATTGTAATACAATGATCGTACATTATTCTTAATTAAATTTTCATATTTTTTTTTTATTTTAATTGCATAATATTTCTATTAAAAAATAAAACATTTATTTCGCTTTACTTGCAATCGAAAATTGAATAATAATAATGATAAAAAATACAAAGCAATCATATTAATGATTATAAACAAAAATATGAGAATTCAAAACAATCATTTTTGTTTGTTTATTCATTTACTCATTTATTCGTTTATTTATTTATATATTTGCAACATAATTATGATTCGTAATTAATTTACCATCCATTAATTCATTTATTACATTTGAAAATATTTTTATATGAAATTCCTTTTTTTTTTCAAATGTTTCACTTGAAAGTTTATTGCTTTGTTTTTGTTTTTGTTTTTATTCGAGAAAAAATAAGCTCAAAATTCTGATATATTTGAATGAGAAAATGTATGTTAAGCAAAAATGTGAATCAGATTCGAGTTCAGAAAGTTTTCGATTGAAAACAACAAGTACGAACGAGGGTACTATCCTAGATTATCATGAAATTACGTATGATCGATTCATATTGACTTATGGCAGAATCCTTGAATGAATTAAACCAGAACATTTTCAAAAAATAATTCTGACATTTATCTTTGCTTAATTTATTTTTTTCAAAAATTCTTGGTGCATCCATTTACTATGGTTTTACGTCATTAAGTATTTGATGGTTTAAAATAATTCAAATTTTCAATAATTTACGTTCAGAAAATCGAGAAGAAATGTTTCACCTCTTTAGTACCATAACAAATAATGAAAATAATTTAATGATAAACAAACAAAACGAACCAAACGAACCAAAAAATATTTTTAGTTATTTTTAAATTGAAAATAATTGAATTATTATTAAGCAAAGTAAATGAGAAAAACAATGGAAAATAAACAAATCATGATTCAAATACATTTGTTGTTTTTGATAAATTGAAATTGAATTTTCATTTTCTAAATAAACATTTCATCATCATTATCATCAAATGAACGAACGAAACAAACCGAAAATACCGTAAAGTTTAATGGCTTTACATCATCATCATTTTGATATACACGATATTTCGTTTTTTTACATCCATAATAACAATAATAATAATGATAACATTTGATTGATCTGTTCATTATTGTTCAATGAATAATGATAGAAAAAATGAAATATTTTACAAAAATTTCATTTTACAAAATTTTATAAATGATTAAATAATAATAATAATTACAATTATTATTATGATAATATCAACAATTATTATTATCATCATTATTATTGAAATGCAATGTTTGTTTACTTTTTTTTTTAAAAATTCCATTGAATTATAATGGTGATGATGTTATTTTTGGTTTCAATTCAAATACTTTTATTTTTAGTTTTATTCCATTATTTCTAGTGCTTGTTAATCTAAAATATTCAATAATTACTCGAATATTTACTGTTAAATTACACACACAGAACATCGTTCAAACAAAAGCAATCACCAAGAGTGAAATTGAAATATACGTAAAGATTGGAATCAATTACAGATGAACAAAATAGATGTGTATTTATGTGTGTTTAACAGACCAAAATCAAATAAATTAACAACAAAATATACGAAATGTATTAATTGTAAAAGATAATTTGAAAAAAAATATTTGTTAATTATTTATGACAAGTTAATGTGTTTGTTTGTGTGGTTATTTAACGTTCAAACATTCATTTGTTAATGTGTTCAATGTATATTACACTCAGATTGAATTTTATTTTGTCGAAAAATGTCGAAAAAAAAAGTTTATTGGCTTTGTTGAATTGCTTTTTTTTTCTACGAGAATTTTCACTTTTAAACCAATGTGAAAATTTCTCATTATATGATTCATACACAAGAATTCTTTATGAATTGAATTCTACAGAATTTTCGTTTATTTTTCGAGAATAATTGACACGACAGAATACATATACATGTATGAAAACAAAACAATGTCATTCATATGAAAGTTTTCATTTGTTTTTTTGTGATATTTGTGATTTGTTCATATTTCTAATTGATTTTCTGTATTTTTTTACGTTTCCATTGACTTTTTACAATTGAAAATTATTGAATTAATTGAATTTTCAATTTTTTTTTCAAAATTGAAAATTGCTTCAAAATAATGAAATAATAACAATTGCTTTTATGGTGCTTGTTGGTTGTTGTTGTTGTTGTTTATATTTAAAAGTGCATAGATAATTTTTTTTTTTTTTTTTTTTTTTTTGAATTATTTTGACTACCGGGACAAAAGCATAACAACAATAACAACCAAAATTGATGATTGGCAAGTTTGTCAAATTGTAGGAAAATAAAAAAATAATAATAATGATAATTTCAATGATAAATTCTTGGAGAAAATTTTATTAATTTAAATTTGAAATATTAAGGTTGTCCAAAAAGTTTTGGCCGATTTTCATCGACAACTCTATTGATAAAGCCGAATGAACTTTTCGGACAACCTAATATAAATAAAATAAAATTATTTGATCAAAATGATTGATTATTTTATCATTTAATTTAAAGTAAATTCATATTTTCTGAATGATTTTCTTTTGAAGAAAATCATAAAATTTTGATATATTTCTTCTCGAAAAATAAGAAAAAATTATCAATTTCTCATAATGATAGCAGTCCATAAAGTAATTTCATTTTGAAATTTAAAAAATTTGATATTATTTTTGAAAATTGAGATCAATGGTCTTCGATTACTTATTATTATTATTATTATTATGCACTTATTGTATGATAATTTTTCAATCAAATCAATACAATCAATTGAAATGAAATATCAAATCAATATTTAGGTTGTTGCTGTGTGTGATCTTGCAGTGTTTTTTGTTGTTGCTTACCACAATTTTCTTTTCAAAATGTAAACGGATTAATTTACATCCATTTTCCATTTTTTTCTCTGAAATTTTGACTTTTAGATCTTAAGCAAAATCGCTAAGAATTGGTCAAATAAATCCAAAGAAGGTTTAATCAATCAATAAACGTGGGTAAATATACCAAACAAATTAATGGAAATGACATTTGCAAAATGGAAAAAATTAAGAATTAAATCAATAATCGTATAAAACTTAAACAATTAATGATATTGGCAATGTATTTTCAGACAAATGGTCGCCTGTGATTGTGAAATTTAAATGGATAGAAAAAACTTGGTTTAAAACCTTAATAATCCAATACTATTTCGTCATGTTTTTAATCAAATCAATTAATAATCAAGTGGAAATCAATCGAAAAAAAAATGTATTTGACATATTGGAAACAAAAAATATTTCACAAATGACTGTCAAATTATTATGCACATAGCTTAATCTGGGTACAAATATCAAAAAAATGAAATGAAATAGGTTTAATACCTTATAATGACGATTACTATGAGATAATCAACCTAATAGTTGATTATTATTATTGCTGTTTTTATTATGATCAAAATAAAAACAAAAACAATAAACATCTTTAAAAAAATTTTCAATTTCAAATTTTTAACAAGTCATTGATATCATTGTTGTTGTTGTTGTTGTCTATTGCCACCTTATAATAGCTGGTTTTTGTACCCATTATTATTTTTTCAAAAAAATTGACTTTTAAATTAATAAAAACAAAAAATTGAATTGTCAAAGAATAAATGTGACAAGAATAAATGTGAGATAAAATCTTTAGATCGTTATTTTGAAAAATGAAATAAATAACGTAAGCCAAATGCCTTAGAAAAATGATTGACTTTTGCTTACGTTTATTTTTCGGTATTTTTTGGCAAACATATGGCAACAAACATAACAATTAAATGATAACGAGTGGCAACAACAACAACATCATTATTATAACATAAATATGTAAGTGTTTTTATTGTTTTATTTGTCTTTTTCCTTTGTAATTGATGGCAAAAATATGGCTTTTCAGATTATAGAAAGTAAAGAGTTATTACCTCATTATTATAGCCGCTTTCAAATTGTTTATTGTGTAATTTTTTTTTTGAAAAAATTGATCTTCCATATTTGATAAAAACATTTTTTTCATATTTCTTATTGATTAATTAATTAATTAATCAAGTAATTTCAATTGTCTGAATTTTGAATATTATTAAATATTTTATTTATTAGGCTGTCCGTAAAGTTTTGGCCAATTTTCATGTGGCAACTCTATGCGATTAAGCCGAATGAACTTTTCGGACAGTCTAATATTTATTTATATTTTATTTCTTTCTTTGTATACAATCAATAGGGTCATTAGCATTGTTATTATTGTTGTCGATTGTCATTGTCATTGTTGTTGTTGTTGTTGTTGTTGTTAGTAACCGTCGAATTTTTCAATTGATCAATTTGATCAATAATTAAAAATAAATCAATGACAAACCAAACGAAAATTTCGTGTCTGAAGAATGAACAATTTCAATAATTTTCATTTCATATATTCATAGCTGGTTGTTCAAATCTTTAAAAATAAACACAAAACTATCACCATTTACACATATGTGTAAGAAAGCCTAAAAGACTTTAAACTTTAGACTTGAAGAAATTACTTTAGAATTGAATGGGAAAACGAAAGTTTTTATCTTATTTAAAATTAAAGAGATAATTATTATTTCATGAAAAATAAATAGATCAAAATGTAATTGAAATAATTTAAATTATTTTCATTTTATTTGTCCAATTTGATCCAATGTAATCGAATCAATTTTTTATTCTGGTTGGAAAACTCTGGTCAACTCAGGGAAATCAAATTTCCAGAGAAATATGAAAAAAAAACAAGGACAAACGTCATTCATATACTATTTTTGATGATAATTTTCTGCAAAATTTTGATTATGGCCAAATGAATATTTTATTTTGTTTTGTTTTTTTCCAAATTTTACAAAGAATTTATCGCCACAGAAGAAAATGAAAAACAAATAATTCAATTTGATTGATAACATTTATTTATTATTTGTAAATTCGTCAATTTCATTTCTCGAATTTATTTATTATATTAGATTGTCCGAAAAGTTTTTGCCGATTATTTAGTAGGAATTCATTGAAAAATCAGCAAAAACTTATCGGACAACCATAATAAAATAAATAAATTTCTGACATAAACATTGACATTTTGCTCACAAAGATATCATTCAAAAAAATTTTTTTTTTTCAAAAATTAAACCCCGAATCAAATCAATATTTGGAAATATATCGAGAATGAAAAATGAAAAATGAATGATTTATTTATTTATTTATTCAATGTTTTTTATCTGCTTTTTCATTTTTTAAAAAATTCAAAATTTAAATGAAAATACTTGAAATGAATAAACAATGATAATCAATTGAAATTAATTAAATTTCTTTTGAAATATTTACGTTAACCCTTAACCTTATCATATCATATATTCGGTATCAATCATCATCATCATGATCATCATCATAAATGAAATCATGTATGCTCAATATGATATGAACTATTTATTTTAATTTTTTCATTAATTTTTTTTGTGTTCATATCAAATGCAAATGCAAACGCAAACAAATAGCCAAAAAGATAAGAATTTTTTTTTTTTTTCGGTTAATTTGGTTTTACATCATTTGATCATATCAAATATGATTATCAAAAACGAAAATTTTCAAATGTATCGACAAGTACATTCGTCAAATTCGTCAATAATAATAATAATAATTTTGACAAGTTTTTCGTTTCGCTTCAACTTGTCACTTGTCACTTGCAGTTAATCAATTTTGAATTAATCAAAAAAAATTCACATTCAATTTTGTACGGAAAATTATTTAAAATCGGTTAAAAATAAATTGGATTCCGTAGAATTTTCGTTTAGTTTTTTTTTCCGAATAATTTCGCAATCATTATTCATTTATCAACGATTATGTCAGCAAAAAGAGAGACTAAGTAAGTGCAGCCAACAATTAAATCGACGATTGAAAGAGTAAACATGTTGAAATATTGGTTTTTTGTATCAAAAAAATAAAAAATAAAATTCTTGAATTTAAATTTGTCAAAGAAAAAACACAGAATTTTCCGCCTTTCAAATTCTTCAATTTTCATCATTAATTTATTATTTTTTTGATTCACTTGTTCGTTCGGTTAACCATTAAATCAACCGAAATAAACAAATGAAATTATTAGGTTGTCCGAAAACTTCTTCTCCCTTAATCGCATAGAGTTGCTCATGAAAATTGGCCAGAACTTTCTGGACAACCTAATAAAATGACAACGAAAATGACTTATTTTTTTCAATGATGGATTACTTTTTGAATGATGATTATATTTATGATGATAATGATGGCACACACACATATTTACCACACACAAATACAACACTGCACTCATGCATACATTAATTATGATTTTCATAAGAATTTTTTCATATTTTATCCTTCCATTTTTATTCATATTCATTAATTCATCCCTTTTCATTGCTTAATTTGACAATTTTATATTATTCAAAAGAGTTTAAAACAGCCATAAATAAATAAACATTAAATGTCAATGTATTACAATTTTTTTCCTTTCCCAAATGTAATTATATACAATCATCATCAATTTTTTTGATGGTCAAGCTGAATTAAATTGATTTTAGGAAAAAATTAATAATTGATTTATCTTGTTTTGTTTGTATTTATTATTATTATTCAGTGATGATTAAAGTTTCAATTTGTAGTTTTAAAGGTTTATTTCGTAATTTTACAGTTGAAAATCACATTGAAAACTACGAAATTCAATATTAAAACTCTGAATTGAAACTTTAATCACTGTAATCAATCAATAGTGAAAAATTAAAAGCAATTCCATTTATTCGAGCAATTGTTTCATGCTGTTTATGTTGTCATTATTACTGTATATGTATGTGTAACAAATAAAGCTTTAACAAGAAATCTAAATTATTAATAATTTACATAAAATTGTTATTATAATTTCAATTACACAAAGCATATAATGATAATTATTTGGAATTATTAATAATCAAAATAATTTTAGCCACATATGCATACATGCATACGATAAATGTAGCAACGCCATTGACTAAAACACAATAATAAGCTAATATTTAATTTTGTAATTTTTTTATAATAATAATAATGAATTGATTGCCTTAATAAGAAACAAAATGTATCAAAGAAAATCAAAAAAATATATTAAATTGAAATATATCATGAATTGAAAATATAAATCTTCTTATATTATATTATATTATATTTCAAGTCATATATTTGATTATGAAATAATTTTTAAATAATCAAAATAACAGCAGCTACAACATCTAAAATATGTATCCAGGATATATATTTACAAAATGTTTTGTTTTGTTACAGGGTATAAAAGTTTTAATTCATAGTTTTAAAATTGAATTTCGTCATTTTACAATTTGAAATTTCATTAAAAACTACGAAAATTAACTTTAAAACTCTGAATAAAAACTTGAAATCCTGTATATCAAAAAAAATTGAAAAATATATAAATATATGTAAGTAAATGAATAATATACGAGGAATAACTGAATATTCAATAATTATATTTTAAGTAAAAGAAAAATTTCTTTGATTGAAATGAACATAAATACATATTCAAATCAAATCCAAAATAAAATAGAAGATATTCGAATCAAATCCAATCAAAATCAAATGGCAGAAATTTTTGTGGGGGGAGAGAGAGAGAGAAAATACAAACGGAAATTATATTAGCAGCATTACATCAAACATTACAGTGGAAATTAGTGAGAATTATTATTATTCGAATTATTAAAGGTCATTATACACTTGATTATTGATTAATTAATTGATTGATTGAATAAATAAATATCTATTTATATTTAATTGAATAGAGTCTTGTCTATTCGATTACTACCATACAACAATTGTATGAATTGTAACACAATGAAAAAAAATTAAAAAATAAAAAAATAAAAATTGATCAATGAAAATTAATAAATATTTCATTTTCAAATATCAAAAGAAAAAAGAGGAGATATTTATTATGTTAGATTGTCCGAAAAGTTTATTCCGCTTAATCACATAGAGTTGTTCATGAAAATCGGCCCGAACTTTACGGATAACAACCTAATATAATCGTAATATTTGCAATGTCGATAATCGATTGTTTCCAATTTGATTCAAATCATTCAAATTCAATGAAGAAATTGATTTTTGATCTTGGAATGTATGAAATGATTGTATAATTGTTTTGCCATTCATTTTTTCTCACATCAATACAATTCATAAATTCAATGCCAAAATTTTGATTTTCATAATTTTTAGATTTATTCAATTTTATTTTCTGCCATAAATTGGTCAATGAAAAATGAATTTGATACTTGACTGTTTGATAATGAATGAATGAATGATATCGATGATTGTTGTTATTTCATTCATAATAATTGACAATACAAATATTACGATCGATTATCGATTATAAATGGAGAAAAATGAAATGAAATGAAAATAAATGTGAATTAATTATTAATAATTTAATTTGATGTAATATCAAATTTATTCAGAGGTGAGGGAAAAGTCCATGTAAAAGTTGTTGTTGTCTAGTTTCCAATTCATATTTTATTATTGAATAATATTTGTAATTTTTTTTGTAATTTTTTTTTTTGAAGGTGATGCACTCGACATTGAAATTTGCTGTTTTTTTTTAAATCCATGTCCATGTCCATGTGCGTGCGCCGCATGTTTTTAAATCGAAATGTGTATGGATGTATGCTGAACAAATGTGTTAGAAAACACATTTAACCTTTAAAATTTTTTACATTCAGTGGCTTTAACCATGATAATCATCATCATTGATATTTTGTTTTTTGTTGTTTTGTTCAGTGGAAAATACAAAAATTTACATTTCAATTTCAATTCAATAGCCTTTGAATTTGAATGTGATTTTTTTCGAATTGTTTTTGATGGTAAAAAATATGAAAATTTCAATGTCATTCGTAGTTTTATTTTCATTTCTTTGAATCACAACACACACACACACACGAGTTATGCGAGGACCATATTTGTTGTATAATAATAATCATGAAGCTACATAATACGCAGCCAAGGTAAATATGTAATTCAAGGTATATGTTTTCATTTTTTTCATTTTTTTTTTTATTTTAATTTCTTGACTAAACATTTTTTCTTATTTCGACAATATGCCATGATCATTTCATTTCCAAAATTCAAAATTCATTCATTTCTCCTTATTGATCACCTTGTTCATTTTCTTATATTTCCAAAAGGTGGAAATATAAGAAAATGAAATGAAATAATTCATTTCATTCATTGATTGCAAAGGTGTTGCAAGGTTTTTCGTTTGTTTTAATTGATATTTAAATTAAATCAATTGATCCATTTTTCTTTGTATTATTCAATTTTAATGCTTTACACATATTATATCATTATTATTACATTGATGATATAATACATGTGTCTATTCATGGAAAATCGAAATTGAATATTCGGAAAAAATGACATTGAATCTTAATTAATTTTAATTTGATTGTCCGAAAAGTTCTTGCCGATTTTTTAATGTTTTTCTACGGATATAACCGGCAAAAACTTTGCGGACAACTTAATAATTTCAATTATTTTATTGAATAATTATTATTCTTTCGACCAAAATTGATCATTTTTATTGACAAATTCTCATCAAAATAATAATTGAAAATCAATGAATTTTCATTGGTTTATTAATTTATTTAGTGAATCATTTAGACTTTAATTACTAGAATTGATCAATGATTATTTCATTTTACCCTGTATTTAATAATTTATCACCTCACAAATTTTTCTTGGTGAAGAATTCATTGAAAAAGAATTGAAATTTGCATTCATAATCCAATATATTGAATCAATCGTTCAATGTACTCTTGAAAAAATGAACTTACAATGTATATTTTCAATGCCATTCAGGGCCTTGTTAAATCTATAAAATTACAAAAATAAATATTGAATAAAAAAAATAACAATTTTCCAATATTAAAATAACCTTGAAAATGTTGTATATACTTGTGAAAAAACAAAATTCAAGCGCTAAACATCATATTATTATTAAATGTCTTGTACATTGGCCATGTATACACATTGGACTGGATAACACTTTTGTAATATGTATTCTTCTCCGAATAATGCATATTTTGTAGTATTGAAACAAGGAAGATATTTATCAATGAAATATTTTTGATTTTAAAAATATTTACATTGAAACAAAAAAATATGAAACATGGTAAGCAAAACATGGCCATTGATCATTGAATTAAATTGATTTGAATTAAGATTTGACAATAAACTCATCGAAGGATATATATTTGTGCTGTTTTCATAATAGTCAATTAGCCATGATCTAATCATTATCATCCTTCATCATCATCATCATCTTCAATCTTAATCATTGATGATGGAATTAAATCATGGATCTTCCTTCATTTTTCTTCGATGTACGAAGAACATTGTCGAATTAGAAAAGGATATTCGTTCGAATACGGATGACAAGGAAGCAAATGAATGAATCAGCTCAATTCTTGTTGCATCTTCGAGATGGAAAAAAAAATCTCGGTCAAAATGTTTGTTCAAATGATAATTCATTGCAATTCATTGATTTGATTTGCTTAATACAATTTTTTCCAATCAATATTTTAATGTGTATTCAATTTGAATTTTGCCAATTTTGTGGAATCAATCAATCGATCGATGATCGAAATGATCGAAATAAATGAATGAATATGTCATTAATTTCAATTGGCATCATATAATAAAAATGAATAATTTGTTTAGTCTGAAAAATTCAAATTATTGAAAATATACAACGACCAATAATTCAATGATTATTATTACTGTTTTATCATCTGGTTTTTATTCATTTATTCAATAATCAATAATAATAATGGGCAATAATTCTGCTTGAATTCAATGAAAAATGGAAACCAAAAACAAACATATGGTTGAGGACATTTTCATTTAGGACAAATTATGATTATGATCATGTAAAATATATGTTTTATTTTCTATTCATATATTTTTTTTATATTCAAATATGAAGATTTTTTTAATCGAAACTCATATGAATCCATAATTTTACACATCTAGAATATTTTTTGAGTGTTGAATTTTTGAATTTTGAAAAATAAAAATTTCACGTTTTAGGGGCAGCCAACTTTTATGCATAAAAAATCATAAATTGAGTGAGATCATTGCATCTTATTTTGTCATATTTTCTATGAGATTTAATGCATTTTTTATGGAGGCTAATGTATTTTCAATGGAAGCTATCATCAACATAATATCATCGATTAATAAGTACAACACCACTAATCATCCGTACTGATTCCATAGTCTTGCTGACTTCGCATCATCATTATTTCCAAAATTCTATTTATTTTATTTATCCCCATTATTTATCATTGTGTGTTTTGTTTCTACAATTGTACATTTCGATTCATTGATTCCATTCGATTTATTCGATTTAATTCTATTATTATTCATTTAAATTTGGCAAATGAAAAATTTAAAATTAAAAAAAAAATTCAAAATTTAAAATAATGTCATCTCGAATGAATGGGAATAAATAAAACGTTATTATTTAAAAATGTTTTTATTAAAAATAATGAACAATGAACATGAAAAAATTTCATAACAATAATTTACATTTGTAATAATTTTTAAAAATTAAAATAAAATTCATGGTTGGTTAATTCTTAGCTGTCTTCCATCCATTGTGGTTGCCAATTCAAGCAATCAAATACTACTGTTATATTATTCAATGGTGATGATCCACCTTGATGGTGGTGGTGGTGGTGATGGTGACCAGAA
This sequence comes from Psoroptes ovis, assembly GCA_002943765.1. Classification (NCBI taxonomy): domain Eukaryota; kingdom Metazoa; phylum Arthropoda; class Arachnida; order Sarcoptiformes; family Psoroptidae; genus Psoroptes; species Psoroptes ovis. The sequence goes on along the minus strand of PQWQ01000027.1, from coordinate 632,143 downwards.
TTTTCAACATTTCACATTCGAACAACGACAACAACAACAAAAGATGTTTATTTTGGCGTATCAAGACACATATGTGTGTAATGCATGTTATTTGCATTTGTTCAAATGATGATCGTGATGATTTCTATTCATAAATTAATGTCAAATGTCAAAAGTTTCGAAATAAATATGGTCATGGTCTATGCATGCATTATCATCATGGTCTATGCCTCATCATTGTCTTCGAGTGTATGTGTGCTGAATACATTTCATTACATACGATGATGATGATGATGAATGTATCTCATGATGATGATGATTAATAATTTTTTTTAAACCTGATGATTTTCAATTTATTCAATTTATTTTTAATTCTGGTTTTTCATTGAAAACAATGGAAACAATTGATATGATTTGATAAAAATCATTTTTGCCCATGATTATTTGTCAATTCATGGCTTTATTGATGACTTAACTGAATAAATGTTTGAATTATTAATTTGACTAATTGTTAAATCTTTGAAAAATTCAAAAATCAGTAATTAATTCTGTGGTAAAGAATCACAATCTACAATGGGTAAATACGAGCTTAAATAGTAAATACGAGCTAAAATGGACCAATTGATCATAAGAATTAAAGATTCAGTCATTCCAAGTCCAAGTAGAAATTCAATTGAAATCAAATGGTTTAATTTTTGAATTTTTGAAAAAACAAAAAATTCCAAGCATCAATGATTTTTGAATTTTCATTGCATGAATTTTAGCATGAATTCAATTTTGATCATAATCATTGTGAGTTCATTATCATTTTTCAATATGTATTAGGGTGTCCCATAAGTTCTTGCCGTTTTTTGAATGTAAAAAAAATTTAAAAAACGGCAAGAACTTATGGGACAACCCACTATTTTAATATGTTGACAAACAAACAAAAAATTAAAATTAATGAGAATCATATAATTAATTAATTATTATTCATGTCAATTATGATTGGATGATCAATGAATGAATCAATGGATGAGTCTTAAACAAGCAGAAACACGCAAAATTCAAATTTAAATCAGTATTGTTTGAGATAAAGCTTTCAAGCTCTCTCTTTGAATGAACAATGAATAATTGTCAAATTTTATTAGGTTGTCCGAAAAGTTCTTGCCAGTTTTTCTAATGATTTTCAACCGATATAATCGGCAAAAACTTTGCGCACAACTCCAATTCATATTTCCAATCGTTTTCAATGTTGATCAATGATTATTATTAGATGTGTATTTGATTCGAATATTTTTTTTTTGATGAATGATTTATGCTGAAGCCATCATTCTATGGAAAAATTTTCCAGCCAAAAAGAACAAGGATTATCATCATCATCATCATCATCGATATATTTGATTAATCTCGATTGATTATTATCCGATTATCGATTATACACAGCAAAACCTAAAGCCAGAAAAATGATGTCAAATTCTTTCAAAAATCCACCACCAACACCACCAACATTGATTTTTCCAATTTTTTTTAAAGGGATTTGGGTGTGTGTGTGTGTGTATGCATCACAAGCATGTATGTACATGTTTATTTGACAGATATCCGAATATCAATCACTTCGTTTGGATAAATCTCCGGATATTAAAAATAGGATTTTTTCTGGATGCTTGGATTTTGTTTCGGTTGGTGTCATTTTGGCCAATCATTTTGATTGGCATGGAATTAAAATGTGGAATGTAAATGAAAGTCTTGAAGATTATTTTGAATTTTCAAAAAAAATTCAAATTTCAAAACCCTTCGGCAGCAGTAGATGGCAGAAGCTGAAATGGTTTGTGATAATTTATTTTGACGATAGATGGCGCCACGAGTTTTAAATTTTTTTTAATTTATTTGTTTATTTACATTTGGGGGATACGATGACGTATACAAAATATTTAAAAAACAAACAAGTAGATATCTGAATTTAAATTTTTTCGGGAAAATGGATCAAATCAATGATAATTTAGGCAGCAATCCACCTATGAATCAACAACAACAACCCTTTGCATCCCAATCATTCGAGCAGCAATCAACAACATATCTGATTCCAAGTGCTTTCACTCCACCATCGATGCAATCACTAAATCAACAACAGCAGCAGCAATCGCCACAACAGCAAACATATTTATCATCAATTTTGAATGCAGAAAAATTATCGACAACCACCGATTCAGGTATAGCACCAATATCATCATATCAAATATCGAATTATGTTCCACCTTCAATTTTGACTGCAAATAATGATGCAATGAATGATCGGAACTATACTATCGGAACAAATACTGATAAGATTGATCAAGTTCCTACAGTGCCATCCGCTTATATTCCACCAATGACCAACACGACGCCAGAAAATCATTCAGTGGTCCCCCCGCAGTTACCACCATCACCACCACAACCAATCTATTGTAATGATGGTATTATTTATTCAAATGAATTGTCATCAAACAATGTGATAACCGATGATAATCGAAATGAACAAGAATTAGTCTTATCAAATGAATTGGTTGATGTAAGAAATATCTTTGATTGAATCGAATGTTTACCTTGATTAATTGAATTATTTTTTTTTATTCATGCCACAGGTATACAATCATCTTGGAATAGTCGGTAAAATATTAACCGGTGGTTCATTGATGACCATAAAATTTTTACAAATGTTTCGAAATATCAGTGAAACATTAGTCGATGCCTTAGGCATTGCCAGACCAAAATATGAAGAAGAAATATGTGCATATGAAGAAATGAAACAAGAAGAACGTCAAAGACAAAATGAAATCCAAAAATTGTATTCTGGTTGGCAACCAAATATACCACAACCGCCGCCACCACCACCACCTGTATCATCATCATCATCATCAATACCATCGTCAATGACACAATTTACATCATCAACATCAACAACAACTACCACCAATTATTATGGAAATAATGATTCGATGATGCATCAGCAGCAGCAACAACAACAGCAACACTTTGTGCCCTCTGCACCACCACCACCTCCTACATATGCATCACCACCACCTCCTGCATATGCATCACCACCAATGAATAACCCTAATTGTGATCCAACTCTTCAGCCACCGGTTCGAATCGATAATTCATGAATGAAACAAATTGCAATTTATTTTATTTCAAATCAAATTCTTATTATTATTATAAACATTTCAATTTTTTATTATCATTCAATTCAAATTGACAAAAATTTAAAAATTTTCAAATTTCTAATAAATATATATCTTAAACAAACAAAAATCCATCGGTTTCAATTCTCATCAATTCGAGAGTCGATTAAATTCGATTAAATGCCCTAAAAAAACCTCATCATCAAAATGTTACACCATTTGATTATGAACCGATTGCGGTCTTGAATGCGGCTGCTGCTGCTGCTGTTGCATTTGTTGTTGTTGGTGATGTGAATATTCAAATGATTGTGATGGTACCATTGTTGTTGTTGTTGTCGTTGTTATAGACCCATATTGTTGCTGTTGATGATGATGATTTGAATTATTTGAATCGATCACAGTTTGATATTGTTGTTGCTGTTGTTGACCATTATTATTGTTGTTATGATTATAAAATTGACCTTTATGATTATTTAAATTATGAGAATTCGAATTATTGTAATAATCAAGGGTGGATTGTGTTTGTGAATGTTGTTGCTGTTGAGGGTTATAACCACCACTATTGTTGTTGACATTGGCCGAATAATTAACACTAAATGGATTTTGATTCGAAACATTCGAAGGCTGCTGTTGTTGTTGTTGATGATGATGAAGTGGGGGCTGTGGCTGTGCAGGCATACCATATTGATTATTATTATTAAATTGGTTCATTGAAGCCGGTGTAGCTCTTTGCATATCATAATTCATTGTGTTTGGATGTCTTGACGATGGTGTATGTGTTGAACGTTGAGACATTGCCGGTGAATATGTGTTACGTGTTAAATCTAATTGACTGGAATTATATTGTTGCTGTTGTTGTTCATGATAATGTCCACCATATGATTGATCATATGACTGTTGTTGAATATTTTGATTGGACGGCAACGGTTGACTTGATTGGACATTAATATTCGATGTTGAACCATAATGTTGTGATTGCTGTGGTGGTGGTTGTTGTTGAGATTGTTGACCACTCGATTGCAATAATGGATTGATTTGTGGATATGTCATCGTTAGATCGGCTGTGGTAACTTGGGGCACATTTTTGGTAGGCTCAAATGCATAAGTGTTTGAAGTATTGGATGATATTGAACTTTGTGTTTGATGAACGTTCGGAACCTGTTGTTGAGTCGGTACTGTTGTTGGAGCAGCTGATGTCACGCTCCAATAAGGATTCGTTACAGCAGCAGCAACAACATTAGGTTGTTCATTCATATCGAATAAATTTCCCGGAACAGGCATTGGTGGCATTGGCGGTAATGGTGGTGGAGCAATTGTTGAACCAAATAGCGATGGAAATGGAAATGGTGGAGGAGGCGGTGGAGGCACTGGTAATGAGCTATTGAGGACTTCAGGCAATGAACTAACCGAACTAGCTGTATCATCTAAATATCCACCAAAAGACATATCGGCAGGTGGTGGAGATTTAACTGATTGTGATAATGTTTGTCTTAAGGCTGATGCTTCAGCTTTTGTTTCTTCCAATTTTCGTTCAGCTGAACGTGCAGCAATCCAATTTTCATGAGAACTTTTCTCCAAACGATTCAGTTCACTTTTATAACGACGTTCAGTTTCTTCCAACTCCTTTTTAATAGATTTTACTTGACTTTTGAGAATACTATTCTCCTCTTCAGTCACAGCCAATTTGGATGATAATGATTCAACATCTTCACTTTGTTGTTCTTGTTTTACTCGATGTACACCAATATCTTTAGCATATTCCAGCTCTTTTTCTTTGTAATATCGGGTTAGTACTTCTAGTTCGGTAATTGCTTTGAATTTTTCTTGCATTGCATCCGCAGCATCTTGTTTTAATTTTTCATTCAATTTTTTAATCGATTCAATTTCATCATTCAGCTCATTTAATTGTTTTTGTAGTGCTTCATATTTCGCTTTGTATTGATCTTTTTCTGTTTCCATTTGAGTCAGACGCAGTTGTAATTGTATGACATCTTGAAGACAAATTGTATCGTCACCGATCGGTTGTTCATCATTCGAATTATTGAGTGAATCTTGATTGTTGTCATTATCTCCATTAATATTTTCATAATCACCATTACTATTCATTTCCATAGTTGAACGTCTTGAACGTATGGAATTTTCTTTAAAATTCATTTTATTCAATTTATTCAATAATGTTTGCATTGATTGTATTTCAATATTTTTACTCTCTAATTCACTCATGGATGTCTCCAATTTTAGATTCAACTCTTTTAATTTCATTTCCAGCTCTTTATTTTCAATTTCATAATTTTTACATTTTTCCTGCGAAGACAACAGGTCATCTTTGATTTCTTTTAATTCTTCATTCAATTTGAATTGTATTTCTTTCAAATCACCATTATCTGTTTGTACTATTTGATATTGTTGCTCCAGTTCTTTCATTGTTTCATTTTGTTTTTCAATTTCATCATTCAGTTTTATCAATCGATTATTCAGATTATCAATCTAAATCAGTTGAATTGAAAATTTTATCAGAATTAATTAAGGATAATTGATCTCTGATTTTCGACATACCTCTTCTTTATCTGAACGTGCAGATTTTTCTTGATCTTTGATTGTTACCAAATGTTTTTCAATTTGTGCTTGCAGCTCATCTATTTTGATGTTTAATTCATCATTTTCTTGTTTATATCTGTCCAATTGTTCAGTAATTTCATTCAATTTTGCTGTCATAATAGGATTGCAATCTGCTTGTGATTTGAGCAATGAATTGTCTTTTTTCAAATTGAATATTTCGTTCTAAATAATAAGAAATGAATCATTCAAAATTTGAAATAACTTTCACAAACCATCAAACCTTTAATTTTTCATTTTCCTGCTCCAATTGATACCGACGTTTTTCATTACGATGTAAATTATCTTTTAAATTTGAAGACTTTGATTTTTTCAAAGAAAAATTAATTCAATTTAATTTGAAAACGTTAGAATTCACTGTAAACCCTTACCTCTTCACGTGAAAGTTGATATTCTTCTTTTATTTTATCTTTTTCAGCTTCAAAATAATATAATTTTCTTTGTGTTTGACATATTGTATCTAGGTGAAAGGTTGACAATTAAATTGATATGTAACTCATAAATTTTCATTAACAAAATAAGGTACTAACCTTGTAATTCACGAACTTTTTTCGATGAACTAATAAAATAAATAAAAATCTTCATCAAACACCAGAAAAATGCTACTATCGATGTGAATATGATTGCATGTAATGAAATATTGAAACTTTCAAAAAAAAGTTCAACTTCATCCGGTATTATTTCCATTATAACGCTAACAAAACCAACTCTTTCGGCTAATAATTTTCTTTTGATTATATTGTTGTTGTTGTAAACTGGTAGCTGTGAATGTTCTTGTTCACTATGCGTGATTGGATTCACCAATACACTTTCGGATATGATTGAATTATCAACAGGTGTTGGTGATGGTGCGGGTAAAGGTGGCTGTGGTTGTGGAATATTATTTTTTGGTTCAATAAATGATTTATGTTTTGAATTCAATACACTTCCTTCAGCATGAAAATTTGATTGATGATATTGTTGTTGTTGTTGTTGTTCTGAATTATCATCAGAGGCTATTGTTTGTTGTTTTATCGGATTTAAATTCAATTCATTCGAAGCTGGTGAGGGATCAACAATGTTCATCTGTTGCTGTTGTTGCTGCAGTGGTTGATTTAAAGGTTTTGGTGTTTCATTCTGATCCAGTGGATTTTTCGATTCAGAATCGGCTGCAGAACGTTTAATCAGTTTAGAACGTAAATGATGTGGATGTTTTATTGGTTGTGGTGCATCAATTTTGATAGAATTGTCAATCGATTGCTGTTGAGGTGGCGGTGGTGGTGGAGCTGATGGTGGATCTTGTTGATTCGACAATTGTTCACCATGTGTTTTATGGATATTTTTACTATGATGTTGATGATTTAAAAATGGTGATGATGCTGGCTGATCTGGCTTTAAAGCATCAGGTTTATCTGTTATTGTTTGGGGATTCAATTGTTGCTGAGATTGATGAGTCGGAGAATGATGATGTACTTGATGATGTAAAGCTTGAGAATGGTTAACCACTTCTAACGGTATTTTCGAATCAATATTTTGTTGTTCAGTAGATACTGGTGAATGTATCGAATGCTGATCACTGTTTTCAGCAATTTTTTCCGAAGATAAATCTATATCCTTTACACTATTTGCTTGTTTAATAGAATTGATGTCAACATCATCAATAGTGGATTTCGATACAGGTTGTTGTTGTGGTTGTTGTGGCTGTTCAATGTTGTTATCATTTTGTGAAGAGTCAGCAAAATCATCATTGGTAACTACAACCTTATCATCAGTAGCTGATGACTTATTGTTGTCATTTAATAATAAATGGTTATCAATATTTTCCTTTTGTTGTTGCTGCTGCTTTGACAAATCATCATTTTTCATTTCATCAATTGTGTTTTCAGCATCCATTTGTGTGACATTTTTCGATTCATTCGCAGTGATTTCAGCATTTTCCGTCTTCTGAATTTTTAAAGGTTCTTTTTCGGTCAATAAGTTTTCATCTGATTCGATTTTCTTAGATTGATCATCACTTAAATCATCATGTTTCTTGTCATTTTGACCGATTTTTTCATCTTTTTCGACTGATTCATCAATTGATTTGGTTGAATTATTGATATTTTCATCTTTCAAAGCCACAGACTCTTCATTTTTTTGTTCAATATCATCATTTTTCAAGATTTGATCACCAACGGTTTCTTGAACATTCAAAGTTTCATTTTCTTCACTTTCTTCACCAACAATCGTAACATCATCGATTAAATCTTCAGGACTTGATGTCGTTGTCGTTGTTGTTGTAACATCATTATCGACAACAATTGGTTCGCTTAGCTGTTTCAACAGTGAACCGTGTTCTTTGTTCAATTCACTTTCATCAATATTTTCACCAACAGTTGATTGATCCAATTCATTAATGATATTGGAAAAATTTGCTTCAATTGTTGCCGTTTTAGTCACCGGTTGTTGAACAAATGTTGGTGATACGGTTGCAGTTATATCATCTAATAATTCTTCATTTATTGTTGTACCATCAATAACGGTTACTTTTGGTGAATAAACAAATGGTGTTGCCGTACTATGTTGCTTAAGATGATCTGATTCTGATTCATCATTAGATATCGGATTTATTGATGATGAAATTATTGAATTATTATTATTCTGTTCATTAACATTATTATTGATATTATTAAAATTAAGATTCGATTGTTTCAACGAAGAAGATTGTTTTTCATATTCATCAAAATTAAATTTAACATTTTCCAATTTATGTTCATCAAAATGTACGGTTGTTTCTTTGATTAATTTTGCAGGCACAAATCCACGTTTTTTATTCACCTTTATGACAGAAAATAATCATCATTAATACAGTGGAAATCAAATTTCAGAAAACTAAATTACCTCAGCAAAATAATAAATTCTATCATCAGTTTTACCAAAAATTTTTACATTTAAATCTTTCTTGAATGATAATAAATTATGATCAGGTGATGGATATTTTATTGTTGTAATACCATCGGCTATTGGTTCTGTTGAACGAAAGGGTGAATGAATTTATTTTTTAAAAATCTTCATTTACAACTCACCATTACAATGAACATCAGCACATAACAAAGATTGATAGTTGGATAATTTACTTTTAGCATCACAAAATAATATCAATTCAAATATGAATAATAATAACAATGAGATTGTTGATTGTTTGTTGTATGTTGTTGATAATAAAAACAATGGTAAAATTTTCATTTTAAAAAAAAGATTTAATCTGTCCTTTTCTATATTTTAAATAATATATTTTAATATTTTAATCATTTAATATTTCAATTCCAATCATTAGTTTGAGCAATGTTGCAATTCCATTCTACAACAATAAAGATCATATCAAATAAATAAATAAATAAATAATGGTGTAGAAAAACGTGGTGATATAAATATGAACAATCAGCTGATTTTTTTTAAAAATTTAAATTCAATGAAGAATTGGATCAAAACAAGTGTTGATGATGATGATGATGATGATCAGGCAGAATCTTTGAATTATTCACGTGAAATGATTGATCAAAATTTGTATTACTGAGTTTAATGTTCCAATAATAAAAATTCAGTGTTATTGAAAAATGATTATCAATACAATCAATGATAAACAATTATAACTGAAAATTGACTACGACTTAAAATATATATTTGCTCTAATTATCAATATTTATTCAATTCATTAACAAATTAATATTTTTGTTGCTTCATCGCAATGAAAAATATATAAATCAATGCAATTTGACTGAATAAAAGCTCTGAATGTGAATTTAATATTGTTGTTGAATGAATTTATTAATTAATTTCAGAATTAATTTAAATTACAATTTTTTTAACAAATTATTTATCGACTTTATCATTACTTTTACAGCTTACGTGTCAATAATATATGAAAATATTGTTGTAGCAATGAAAAATAAATAAAAAAACAGACAAACATAAACAAAATACAAACAAATGTTTTTGTTGATCATCGGCAATGTTTTTCCATTGGTGCTGGCAGCGCCGCGTTGTGTGATTATCGTTAAACATTGAATACATTGCATTTGAATGGTGGTTCTGCAGTGAAAAATTCTTGGCCATTATTAATCTTTGAGTTTGTTTATTCATTAAATGTTCAGTTTATTTTCATTTGTTTGATGATTGTTGATTGAATTTGATCATATTTTGGATTAAAAAATATTAAAGGTAACAGACCTTCAAAGAAAACAATGACATCACATCGTTGGAAACGTTTTTTCATGGAAGCCGGTCTTCCATCTGATATTGCCGATCATTATGCAATCATTTTCACTGATAATCGTATACGTTTCGATATGTTGGATGAATTGAATAAAGAAATATTGTATGATATGAAAATCAAGAAATTAGGTGATGTCATATCTATTCTAAGACATGCTAAGGAGGTCTCGGCAAATTCTAAACGTGAAAAATTATTCAATAATAATAATAATGATGATGATGGCGGTAGTGGTGGTTCAGATAAAAATCATAAATCAACGGCTTCAATAAAATTTAATCAACCAGATTTTACAATGACATCTTCGAATAGCGTTTCGAAACAATCCAGTAACGATAACATGGCTTCATCATCATCATCTTCGCTTCAAATGAAACGTATAGTTAAAAATCCAAGCCCTAAACGTATAGTAAAAGCACCACAATCAAATGATAATATATCGATGAAAAATACCATGCTAAAAACAACAACAACAACAATAAAAACAAATGTAGTTTATCCAAAGCGTAGCTCATCACCAACAATCATCCGAAATGTGACTGGATTAAATGCTGTACTACCGACGATACGTAAACGTATCGAACCACCATCAGATGATGATAATGATATTAATAATAATATTTCGCCATCGAAAATATCAAAGACAATATCTAATCCTGATCTACGTAATCGAATTGAAACTCAAACTCGTTTAAGAAAATTTTCAAGCCAAATTCAAGATGCATTGATATCGAATGCATCCAATAATATATCACCACTGCAGCAGCAGCAGCAACAACAACAATCAATTCATTCGAGATTAAATATTCCAAAAAATGACATTTTATTTGTTAAAAAACCGATACAATCAAGAAATGTTCAAATTACCAGGAATTCATTTCCATTATCATCATCAACATCATCATCATATGCGAGTGTCAAAGGTCAGAATAATCTACTTAATTATTTCAATCAATTTTCAATTATTTTTATTTTTCGCAGATCGTCTTGGTAATAAGAATGTATTTGCACGAATAGGTTCAACAACAGCAAGCCCGCAACCACGTTCAATTCATCAAAGATTAGGCAATAGATAATGGCCATATTTTTTTGACGACATATTTTTGTAAAAATCAATGATTTCATAATAATTATATAATTTCAAATAAAATTTTTCATAATTAAATACATTTATTCATTTATTTACAATTATGATAATCAACAAACAAATGATAAAGATTTTCAAAATTTTCAATAACAAAATCAAAGAATATTTCAAAAAAAAAAAAAAAAAAAAAAAAAATGATTCAAACTAATCCAAAACCTTCTGATCCTTCGGTGATGGCTATACGTAGTGAACGATCAAAATCTTCAAATGTATCATAATCCGGAAGACAAATTTGATTGAAACATGTATGTGCTGTAGGCAGCGTGCCATGTGTAAGTGCCGATGTAATTTGAAAACGTGGATTTAGCTCTGAAAAGCCACCGGGTGGTAATATTGAACAACCAGTTGTGAATTGTAGTAATCGTGCAAATTCTTCATCCGAAAAATTAGCCAACGAACGCCAAAACCAATCGATAACTTTTTGAAAATCATAAATAGCACCAGTCACCACATAATTCAATCTAAGATCAGATAATGAATATGTTGTTGCACCACAAACCAGTAATTCAATTTCATTTTCATCAAAAATACTTAATAAATTGTCAGGTATTAGCTCATTAAGACCTTTAAGGAATGCATCAATTTGTTCTTTAACTTTGGTCGATAGCCGATACTGGGCTAATGCATCTAAATATCGTAATTTATTCGTTTCATTAACACGTATATTTGATCCATTCGGTATGAGATCAATATTTCGAACAAATTTACCATGTTCATCATATTCTTCATCACAAAAATACAAATCTAATGATGTACAATCATTTTCTAGAATGAATCGAATTTTGGTTATGTATAGATCTGGATCATCATGTTCAAAATAACGATAATTTACTCGTAAACCTATCCATTGTGCCAAAAATGATCGACAAAAACGTGCATTGATTAAGCATTTACCGATCGAACCGAATGATGAATCCAGAAGACTTTTGCCCACCAATCTTCCAGCGAATTCATATGCTGATAATTTTTTACACAGCGGATTAGGATGAATAAGACCTTGTTTATCATTTTTAAAGCGCATAAATAATGGAACACCATCACTGTTCTTTGGATCGAATAATGATCGACATAATAATGTATACCATTCACGTCTTAGACCACCCCAATCGATACCATTTTCACCGATGAATTCGATTTCAAATTTTTTATACCAATCATTCGATGTTCGGATTGCTTTCATGGATGAATCTAATAGATTTTCTCTCGATATTTTCAAATGTATTCGTTGAATAAATAAATGATTTTTCTGATAATGACGTCGAACTTCAGAATAGAAAAAATCTTGTTTATCCCGGAACGATTCACTACCACCAATATGATTCAATAGAAAATGAGTAAATATAGCCACAATAATATTTCGATGTGGTGTAAATAATTCAATCTGTTGTGAACCATCATCAATCATAATAAATTCATTTTGATCAATTGAATCACTGTGAATTGAAACGATGTTATTTGGAAATGTTTTAATAAAATAAAATTTTGTCGATGGTAACAGTCGAAATGTTGCAATATTTTTCGGTATAAATCTGAGCATATATCGTTTAATTTTAAATTGTTTCGGTGATATACAACAGAATACATTTTTCAATTTAATTTGTTTATCATTCGGATCTTTCAGCAATAGTTTTGCCTCAAAATAACAATTTCTTGATTGTTTTATTTGTTTTTTAACAATATCATTTTCCTGCGATGATAAACAAACAATGTTGAAATCACCATTTTTCAATAGTGTTCCTTTATATGAAACAATTGCATGATAAACACCGGATGATTCAAATGCAATCAGCAGCGCTATTCGTGATGCGTCGCCGATTTCTCTACGCCAATAATAACAAATATCAATTCGCCTGTCAGTTGATACTTCAGTGAATACAACATTGAAATCTCTGCTTTCATCAAAGTGTTCGTTGATCGGATTATCCAACAAACAAAGATTACCGAAACGATCTCTTGTTTCAATGATTAATGGATGTAAATTTTCGGCCGTACAAACAACTGTTGAACAATGATTTACAAATAAAGTTTCCTACAAAATGAAAATATTTAGATTCAATGAAATCATAACCGATTCAATCACTTACATATGGTGAAGGTGTCAATGGTACAAAATCAACAATAAATGGTGATCCACGAAGATGTGTAAATGTATTACCAATAAATATATTGATTGTATAAGTTCCAGATTTTTTCGGTGAAAAACTAACACGCGCAACATTGGCTAATGATGGATTTAGATCACCAAATTCAATTGAACAAGGCACAATCAGTGAACCATTGGTTATTCGTATCGAAAGATTATCTTCATTCGTAATTGGATATGGTTTAAAATTTCGTTGATAAAACTATTTAGATAAGAATTCAGATTAGTTGACTTTACATGAATAAAAGTTTAAAAACTACAAACTTTAATGGTAAATGTAGCTAAATTCGATACAGTTGTCGGTGATTTCCAATCAAATATTACTTTACAATTTTGTGGTGCAAGATGTGATCCAGTGATAAATGTTAAAAAACCAGATTTCGATTGTTTATGACTATTTTGATAATTTGAGATCATTTTTATGATTACGGCTAAAACTGTCAATGAAGAATTTGTATTTAAAATTCAAGAATTACATGAAATAATTGAAAATTACTTACTGATTCCTACAACAATGGATAATATCAATTCTTCATACATTTTTGATTCATTTATTTTATTTATTTTTTCATGAAACAAAATATGAAATGAAAGTAAAAAAAAACATTTTATTTATTTTAAATTATTTCGGAAAGCACAAAATAATAATTTATCAAAATTGTTCATTAAATATCACAGAAAAAATTTAAAATATTTCGAAATTTAAATCAATCAAAAAAAATTCCATCAAAAATAACAAAAAAAATCAAAACAAATTCAAACATGATAATTGTAATCAGCTGTTTTTTAAATGGAAAATAAAAAGAAAAAAAAATGTGATTTAATACGTTGCAGGTGATTTCATTTTCATTTTCATTCTGAAAATCGTTTTTCGAATTTTCTCAATGAAAAAATTGTTGTTGATAGTAAAAAAAAAATTTGTATTCGGCGCCTGTTATTGACGCATGCGTGTTTGGGCAGCTATGAATCGAATTTTTTTCATTGTTCGTCATGCCAATTTTATACAATGAATTTTATGCATACACACACAAACACGTATCTTAATTGCATGCTGCTAGCAAATTTTTCAATCATTCTAATATTTATGCCACTACTTATGCTTTTTTGGATTTCTGCTCAAGCTGCTCATTGTACGCGTATTTGTTGTGTTTGGGTATTGTGTATGTTTATATTATATTTTGCCTCCATATTTGAATGGCGCTTTTTTGCAACGGCCAAGCGAAAAATTGAAAAAAAAGAAATTCAAGCCGATAAATTGTGTAATCATTGATAATTTTCAAAAAAAATAAATTTTATTTGAAATTTATTCCAAATAATTAACGAAAAATCAACGGGATTCGCTCACGTATTTTGTATTTTGTAATTCCCGTAAACACTCGATAAATCAAACATTTTTTTGGTAAGTTTTTATAAATAATTAAACCATGAAAAAGTTCCATGATTTATTAATTCATATTTCATTTCATTTTTTCCCCAATTTAGGCTTGAATTTTACATAATTTGCTTTCGTTATTATCCAAGTAATATGGCTGAATTAACATCGACAAGTGATAGTAAATATAAATTATATGATCTAGTATGGGCTAAAGTTAAAGGTTTCAATTATTGGCCAGCTAAAATTGTGCCTGATGATCAAATGAAAAATAATCGTAAAGTAAAAAATTCATATTTTGTATTGTTTTTTGCTTCCGAAGATTATGGTCGTGTTACTGAAGATAATATCAAGCCATATGAAGAATTTCGTGAACAATTTGCAAATGGTCCAAAAAAATCAAAATTATTCAAAACTGCATGTGAAAAAATTGAGCTAGAATGGTTAAAACAACATAAAGGTGTAGCCACTTCTTCGTCTTCATCATCATCATCGGCTGTCACAAATGTCACATCAACAACACCTGATAATAATAAATTCGGTAGCGATGTTTTCGTTAAACCGAAAAAAATTCCTGTCAACACTCCTCAACCATTGACCAGAGACTATAGTCGTACACCGTTCAAAAGAGAAAAACGTAATTTTGAAAGTTCAAATAACGAAACCGATACGGTTACTATTTCAGCCAAAAAACCCGCAACTCAGGTTACCAAGACCAATAATGCTGCACCGTCCACAATGGCAGCGTCTGATTCAGCAAAACGAATGAAACCAGCTGTACAAGCATCATCATCATCATCATCTCCTAATCATCAAGAAATCGATGTACCGCCTAAATCTGAACCAAGAATAACCACCACAAATAAACAAACAAATAATGTTACTGAAATGAAATTGGTTAATAAATCGAATAGATCAAAACCATCGAATCTGAAATTCGGTTTCATTGGTCTTGGTAAAGTTGGTCATTGCTTGGTTAAGCTATTGATCGATTCAGGACATGAATTAACCATATGGGATCGTACACCAAGTAAATGTAAAGATTTTGAAAAACTTGGTGCTAGCATAGTGAAAACACCTGGAGATGTTGTTCGGGAATGTGATATAACATTTTCATGTTTAAATGATTCATCGGCATCGAAATCAATATTTTTTGGTAATTGTGGTATTTCACAAGAAATCGATGCCACTAAAGGTTATGTTGAATTAACATCAATGGATTCAACCATATCGATAGAAATTGATAATTGGATTAAATCAAAAGGTGGTAGATATTTGGAAGCACCATTGCTGTTATCATCATTACCTGAACAAATTGAACAAGGATCAATAATAGCATTAGTCGCTGGTAATCGATCATTATTCGATGATTGTAGTTCATGTTTCGAAACATTTAATTCACATGTATATTATCTAAGCGAAAATGTTGGTGTTGCATCAAAAATGAATGTTATGATGTCAATATTTTATGCAAGTCAAGTTGCAGCCTTAATGGAATGTACAACATTAGCTGAACGTTTTGGTTTGATAAATAAAGATTTTATCGATATCATAACGAAATCACCGCTGAATTCGTTGTGGATTGAAAAAAATTCAGCATCATTAATCGATATGACATTGATCAGAGATATACCGATCGATCATATTCGACGTGATCTAAGTTATTGTTTGAATGATGCAAATCGTCGATCATTTCCAACACCGATGACATCGACAGTTAATGAAGTTTTAAAGCAGAAAAATTTACATTATTATTGAATAATCATAATAACAATAATCATCATTATCATCATCTTAATCATATTTTTTTTTCGTTTAAATTGAGACAATTAACACACATTATACATTACATACATTCATGCAAATACACACACATACACCATACTCACAAACACCTATTGACATTTAAATATTTTAAAAATTAAATGCATCCCCCATAATACAATCATTATTATCATAATATTGAACACATTCATTCATCATTCATTAGTGAAAAGAAGAGAAATCTTCAGCATCAATAAACAATTAATAAATATTTTATTTTAATATAATTTTCTGTCATATTTTTAACAAAACTCTTACACACATACAACCCTTGAATGCGAATATTTTATTTATCTCAAAATATCAGAATCAGCAAACAAACAATTGAAATGAATATTTATGTATGAAAAAAAAATATGAATCGATTAGTGTTTTTATTTTTCATTATAACAGTGATTTAAGTTTTAAAATTCAGAGTTTTAAAATTAAATTTCGTACTTTTCAATAGGAATTTGTCGCTGTAAAATTACGAAATAAAACTTTAAAACTACAAATTAAAACTTTAATCACTGTATACATTCACATACATGCATACACAGCAAATAAAACGATAGAAAACACAGCAAAAAACAATGTTATAAGACTACAACCATATATCACCACCAATGAAAATACACAATAATTTATAATTTATTTTCTATTTTTTATTTCGACCTAATAATAAAGATATTTTTGTCTCATACACACAAGTACCAGATCGATTTTTAAGTTTGGTTGGCACAATTTTCACTTTTAGCTTATTTTTAGCTTTTATTCAATTATCATTGATTGATTAACGGATCAACGCACCACAAAAAAAAAATTCAAAATCGATATTTGGTTGGTCGGAATCATTGATTTTTCATTGGTTTTTCGTGGTCATTTGTTTATACATAATAAGATAATTATGATAATGGCGATAATGGTGATAATAATCTGAAATTTCGATCTAATAATGGCAATAAAATGCTTATTATCATATGTGGAAAAAAGTGCTGAATATGTTTGGTCTGGTTTATTTGGGTATTGTCTTTGGCATCTTTGTTTTGTGGGCCAAAGATTTGAATATTTTTCTGTGGTTTTGGTTTTTTTACCATAAGAAATCTAATAATATTTGGAAATGTCGAAAAAATTCAATTATCAATAATGGTAGAAATTGAATTTTGAATCTTGAATTTGAGAAATTTTGAATTCAAAATTGAAACAAAAAACAAAGACATTTTGGTCAATGTATTTTGATTGTCCGAAAAGTTTTTGTCGATTTACTCGTTGAAAAACATTTGAAAATCGGCAAAAACTTTTCGGACAACCTAATATTTTCTACATTGAAATTGATTTATTTTATTTCATTTCACAATGGAAAATACGAATTGAAACGAATAATAATAAATTCAAATTCCATTTTCAATTCTTTATAATATTACTAATGATCATTATAGCAGCAAATGACCAAAGATTTTTGGTCATTGCAGAATTATATTGTCAAATGAAATAAATAAATAAATAAATATTTCTTAGTAAGAACCTCGATTCAATACTTATTATTTAAAATAAATATAGAAAAATTTTCATTAGGTTGTCCGAAAAGTTTTTGCCGGTTATATCGTAGAAAATAATTGAAAAATCAGCAAAAACTTTTCGGACAACCTAGTAAAAAAAATTTTCTATTTTTATTCATTCATTCAATGATTGAAATGAAAATAATAATATTTGGTGATGATAATGGTGATAAACATATATAATGGTGATATATTGTAAGAAAATCAAACAAACAAACGGAATTTTCGTTGTAATTTTCAGGATTTTTTCCCCGATTGCTTCTTGGTGTTGAATTAACATATTTTCACTTTTTCCACCGCGAATTCACCAAATTTGTGGACAAATGTGTTTCATTTTTCAATTTTTCACATTCATGAATTTGAATTTGAACAAATACATTGAACAAACAAACAAACAAATGTGCGAAATGCAAAAATAATGTCATTTCATATTTCAACATCATTATCAGTGTTTGATTCAAGGCAAAGTTTGTCAAAGATCTTTGGACCAAGAAACTTGTCTTCGTGGTCCCGATTCACTGCGAATCAAAATCTTAGAATCAAAGAAAGCCTTGAAAAATCATTGAAAACCACTGTGAAAAAAATGTATAAGATTTGAATTGAAGATTACAACCTAACCAAAACAAAAATATTTCTATTTTTTCAAATGTTTACTTGTTCAAAATAATGAGTTGTCCCATAATTTCTTGCCGATTTTCCATTTATTTTCTACGATATAACCGGCAAAAACTTATGGGACAACCTAATATAATAATAATGCTAATGATTTACACTAACAAAGTAATGATGATTGTAATTTGAAGAAAATTCTTGTCATTCATTCATTCATATATTTGGAATTATCAACACATTTTTATTATCTTGTTTTTGATGTTGTATAATTTATAAATAAATAAATGAATGAATATATTTGCATTTGTAAAATATTTGTGTGTACCGAAAAAAAATAAAAAACAAATTATTTAGGTTGTACGAAAAGTTCATTCGGCTTAATCAATAGAGTTGCTCATGGAAATCGGCCAAAACTTTCCGGACAATCTAATATTTAAATAATACTAACACATTGATAATAATAATAATAAACATCTGGAATGTCGAAACAGGGAATGATGTTAATGATTTTCAATGATTGTAAATGGTAAATCAGTCATTCTCAACCTTTTTTTCGCCGCGGCACACTGAAAAAAAGAAAAGCCTTTATTTCCAAAATCTTGCGGCACACCAAGTAAGGGAATAGTAAAGGAATGAGTTAGATTTCCGAAATTTGGCGGCACATTTTTGGAATCTGGCGGAACACTAAAGTGCCGCGGAACACCGGTTGAGAATGACTGTGGTAAATGGTAAACGTACGAATGTTTGAAGCAAATAGATGAATGAATTAAGTAAATGAATGAATAAATAAATACATAAGAAATTCATTTATCATTGAATAATCATGGCAAAACAAGAACATTATCACATTTCATCGAATTGAATACAACAACAACATTCAATATTGAATTTCAAAATATTCAGAAATATTCATTATTAACTTTTGTATTATCATAATTTTGATTATCTTTGAATATCTACATGACTATTTATGAATATACGAACTGAATTAGCTCTAAAACATTCATACATTGATTCTGGAGCAAAGTATTGATCTATAAATTGAATTAATTTGTTCCGAAATAATATTCAGTATTGAATAAATTTGAATAATTTAGTTGTGTAATTTCAAAATAAATGAATTGATGTGGCTTCAGTCAATTATAAATAGTATTGTTGACCGTAACAAATGTAAGGCCTGGTAAGGTAAATCATTGGACTACACATTTTAAAGCAAAATAAAGAAGCAGGCGAAAATCTAATTTGATTCAATCTAATTCATAAATTTTAATTATAAAATTGATTTAAATCTTGTTTTTGAAATTATTAATATTTCAATGTCTCTTCATTTATAATTCATGGAAGCGTCATAGAATTTTCATTTTTTCAAAAAAAAAAAAAAAAAAACAAAAACTTTAATACAAGATCAAAGTACATATGATATGATATGATATCTTATAATATCATTTATAAATGTTTAATATTATTTATTCGTTTAAATAAAATAAAATGGAAAAAAATAATGATAATAAAATATTAATTACCCTTAAGGTAATTTTTCAAACAATGTAGTACCATGTAGTACAGGGTCTAACAAGCATGTGATTTGGTCCGACTGATATTCATTCACTTTAAATTCATATTAAATATTTCATGTGTGTTTCTCTGTGTAGTTTAAGTGAAATTCTGCTTGAAATTTCGCCTGAAAATTTTCAAAATAAATTTTTCAAGTAAAAATTCTTCATTTTTTGGATTCTTGAATTCTTGAAATCATTGAAAAGATTCAAGTAAATGGAAAAGTAAATAAATATTTAAAAAATAAAATAAAAATAAATATCAGGTTGTCCGAAAAGTTCTTGCCAATTTTCGAATTGATTTCTACGAAATAATCGGCTAAAACTTTCCGGACTAAACCTAAATATAAAATCTCTTGTAATATTTAAATAATTTATAAATCTTGTTGAAACAGACATACAAACAAAGGAATATAAAATGAAATTTAAAGAATACAAAACAAACAACAGAATAATAATAATGATAATAATAAAATAATAATGATCATGATTCATTCATTCATTCATTCATAATAAACAATGTGTTTTTGAATTTTTGTTCAAATAATTCATTTCATTTGATTTGAATTGAATTGAATTCAAAATTCATTTTCATTTCATTATTTTCCATTTATTTCATTTTATTTCATTTTTAAATAATGAACAATATCAAATATTCAATGACGTACAAATATTCGGGGCATTGAGATGTTTCGATTCAATGTTTTACAATGAATCAAAATGAATGTTTAAAAATAAATGTTTCATTGAATGAATGTACAAGTTTCAATTATAATCATCATTATCATTATCATTATGATGCTAAGAACTGTTTTGAAATTGAAAAGAATATTCCAAAGAAAATAGAAAAAATACTTGAAACTTTATACTTTGTTACAAAAATTATAAATATTTTATTATTATTTCAAAAATTTTCATCATCATCACTGAAAACACAGGTAAAACTTATATAAATTTCAAAGATGGTACACATCAAAGATTGGCATATGAATATAAATTGAAAATTTTGTTTCGACCGAAGAATGGAGGACAAATCATGTGATTTTCATTGAATTTTGTTCCAAGGAAATGTCAGAAAAAATATAAATAAATTCGTAGAACCAAAGATGTAATTATTTGATAATAATCAAAAAAAAAAAAAAAAAGAAATTATGCGAAATCAAACAACAATAATCATATTCAATGAAATGTATGTTAATTTCAATTAATTTTGACAATTTTCACAAAGTATTTTGAGTCCACGTGGGCCAGGAATTTAAATAATTCTGTATTTTTCAATATTTCTCCAGTATTTTTCGGTGTTTATTGAATAATTTAATAGGTTGAAAACTTGGAACACACCAGCACAAATATTATTCAATGACAGCTAAAACTGCGCTAAATTAAACACACGAGGACTTAAATAATAATTCTTCGTTATTTCAGCCACTTGGTCCGTTTATTGTTGACATTTTTATTTTTTTGCATCTTTTCTTATTATTTTTGCTTCAAATGACACATTTGATAACGAAGAATTACGACAGTGGAAATAAGAATAAGAGCAAAGCATTCCTTGGAGAATCATTATTGTTTAATAATAACAAATAATAATAATTCCATTGTCATCATTTGTTGTTGTTTATACGGTTGTCATCGCAGCAAATATGAAAGAAAACATCAGTTTTCAAAATATTAGATTGTCCGAAAAGTTTTTGCCGATTTTCATGAGCAACTCTATTGATTAAGCAAAATGAACTTTCTGGACAGCCTAATTGTTCAAGTTTTCAAAATATGCTATGAGAAATTATGGATCAAAAATAATTGTTCGGAAGATTGTTGAAAATTCATTTCAATTGAATTGAATTGTTTATAATAGGAATAAATAAAGGAATTGAATATGGTGAATTGAAACAAGAGTTAATTTCTTATGATTTTCCAAGACAAAATATGCCTTGGTTGCTGTGAAAGTCTTCAAGAATTTGAATTTTCTCCAAAGAATTTTCTCCTTCTCAAAGAAATTTCAAGCATGAATGACTCGAAATAGTCAAAACTTGAACACAAAAATAGAAATTTGATGGCATCCAAATATCATTTCAAAGAGAACATGGCAACATTCGCAAACAAATTTCATGGTCAATAATTCAAGAATTTCAAGAATAAATGAATGATTCGTGAATTCGGAATCGTAATTCAGAATCGTATTCCATTTGTAATCATTCATTGAAAATGAATTCAAAGAAAATTGAAAGAGCTTTGTCCAGTTGAAACTTGACCAGAATTAATCAGTCAATTTGACAAGTTTCCATCTATTTATTTGATTAATTCAAGAGAATTTTTTGGCAAAATGAATGTACTCATTATATTCAATAATATAACCACGAAATTGGTCATTTTGGTCATAATGATAATGATATTCTCGTTATCTCGTTGTGATTAATGAGTAATATTTTCTGAGATCGTACACAATTGGAGTATGTAAAATTGTTGTGATCAACCGACCGAAGAATCACTTGTAATAATTCATTTTGGGTCATTGATAAATGATCAGAATAAAAAAAATGATTGATTATGGACCATGGATTATTATTATTAGTGGTCTTGTTTGTTTATTTGTAGTTTTATGAACTCGAGAACAATTTCAACACTGAAATGAATCGCTTATTTACTTGTTTAATGATATGTTTTCTTGTGTTTTGATATAAAAAACCATTTCCATGGACCAATTTAGGCCAATTAAATGCAGATCATTCGAAATTTTACGGGAAATTTTTGGAATTTTTCTAAGAAAGAAAACTTGAAACCAAAACTTTTTTCAATTTCAATGGAAAAAACACATTGTGTTTCGATAATGGAGGGGAAGCCAACTTTTGTTGAAAGAGGAGTTGAAATTGTTGAAATATTCACAATGGGAAAAAATTTCGACATTAAACTATTAGGTCGTCCGAAAAGTTTTTGCCGATTTTCACATGTTTTTCACTTAATAAATCGGCGAAAACTTTCAGGACAACCTAATATTTATCCATGGGAATGTATTTTCAATTATCAAAATAGTCAAAAATAGAAATAATGGAAATAATAGAAATACCAGAATATTTCAAAGATTTAGCGTGATTTTTTGTTCGGGTAGAAAATGTTTAAAGTGTCAAACGCTTTGTTTCAAGCCAAAACCATCTCTGTCTTTGTTTTATCTTTACGTAAAACATTTTCACACATTTCAATTTCACAATTTTTCTTTTTTCAAAAATTGACATTTGATTGACAAACAAGGGTGAGAGAGAGGCATAAAATTCCTGCGATTCTAATAGGGTTCAGGGTTCTAATAGGGTCTTTTTGTTACGGGGAAATCTATGGTACATTTCAGCGCTTTTCAATGTGAGAAATATCGAAGAATTCTTTAAGAAAAATAAGGTCGATTCTCTCGATGTTCGTGCAAGAATTTCAAATTGAAAACTTTCAAGCTTCAAATATTCCTAAGAAAACGAAATCCAAAATGTCTGAAGACAAGACGTTTCATGTAAATCAAGTGTCAGTGATTTGTATTCTTAAGAAAAATGAAATAATTTTCCCTGTTTAAAATTTTAATGAATCAGCGAATCAATATTTGAATTCAATTTTCAGAAATTTTTCAAAAATTTTAAAATTTTTTTTGTATTTTTACAAATTAAATTAATCAAATCATGAACAAGAATTAATGAATGAATGAACAGATAAATAAACAAAGCGAAACAAAACAAATCAATTTCATGAATGAATAATGATGGTATTTAAATATACAAGATTCAAAGAACAAGAATGAATTTCAAATGGTTCAAAACTATCTTCAAAGAAGCATTATTTGAATTCAAATCTAATTCAATGAATGATTTTCAAATAATAATTTTCAAACAATGATTCGTTTGATTCGATGATTCCAATTATTCATTGATCGAGAAGAAATGAGGAGAATTTGCCCGTGTATCAGTTTGATTTCGATACAATTCTTTCTAAAATAATAATTAGAACTCATATTTAGCATCATCATGATCATCATTAAGCAATTCATGTGTATGTATTCAACTTGGAAATGATATTTAAATTAAAATTTTCACGAATATATCGATGAATGTACACGAAATACATGAAATACGAATAATAATTTATGTAATGTTTATACATGAATGAATATAAGTATTGATGAATATGGAATGATGATGAATGAATACTTGAATGATCATCATCATCATCGACTCAATTCAATCATTGATTGAAGAATGATATAATAAGAAATGAAATCAAAGTTGAAGTTGAAATTGAGACTAAGAATTTGATGAAATCGATGCTGAGACTCGAATCGAAATTGTAATTGAACCGAACCCCTGGAAGTTTCACATGATGAAGTGAAATTATGTACATATTAATTTCAATTTTTTTATAATTAAATGAACAAAGTTTTCTTCATTTCATTTTTTTTTAATTAAGATATGATATATTTTAATTGAGTTTTTAGATGTATTTTGTTTCAATTTTCATGTTCTTTCTCATATCGATGATAATTTCAATTAAAATAAATTAGAAATTGAACATTTTTTTCTTTTGAAATTTTGGAAAATTTGATCGACAGAAAATACAGTGAAATTACATTTGAAGAACAAGTAGTTGTTCAGTTTTCTTGATTTCTCATTTTCTCATTGAATCCCGTTCATTTTCAAATGACACAAATGATGAAATGAAATTCGATGATATTCGTGACATTTTTTAAATGTATTTTGCATCATCATCAATTGTGGTGATGATTTTCTTCAATTTTTCGGACATAAAACGAATGGAATCAAATCCATACAATTGTATTATTCCATGTTACAATTCAAAGCAAAAAACAAATGTTTCAAGTTGGATAATTTCAAATTGTTCATAATTTACCATTCATTCATTCATTTCTTCTGCAAATATTTTCATCGATTTTCATACATTGAATTTCATCGAACAAATATATTTTTTCAAGGGATTAATTTTGTATCATGAATTTGTATTCTTTGTATTCAACGACAATGCTTTGACAATATTTTGTTTCTATGGGCCAGAAATCAAATGAACCGAAAAATTGAAAAAACATACAAAAATAAATATGACAGAACCTGTATCAACACAAAAATATATCAATTGAAATGTCTTTTGGAGCAAATGAATGCTAAAAGAAATACAAAATACACAAGGAATTGATGGAATCAACGCAAATCGAAGAAAATTTCCAACCAAAAAGAAACCATGAAAAATATGATCGATTATTGATGATAATGACAATGTAATCAGATTGATTCAGATGCAAAAAAAAGTAACAAAATGGATGATGATCATCGGATGATCAAATATTTTCATGGGTTTGTAAATACATATATTTCAACATTGGTGAACATTTCAGCGATATTTTAATGACAGCAAATCGGTCGGAATGATTTGTCAATGCAAATGTCATGGAAAATGTGATTTTTCATTCAATCGAACCTAAACAAATACAAGTTTAATCGTTGAAAATCACGAAATTCGAGATTTCAATCAATTTCTGTTTTATTCCTTTTCATTACAATTGCTGGCAAATGACTAGGAAAACATTGAAATTAATTGAAATCACTGATTCATGATCATTGTCACTTGGGTCCTCGAACAATATTTTCTTCAATTTTCAATGAATTAAAATGAATTTAAATGTAAATCAATGTTTAAAAAAATAATTAATTCAATCATTCATTAGTTTAGTCATTTGTTTTTGAAAATTTTGAAATTTTAAAATTTTAAAATTAATTAAAATTATTCAAATTTGAATAAATAATTAGATGCATACATTGCTGCTACATTCATGCATCTATTTTTGCATATGAATCGTAGTCATCTTTGGCAATTTTCAGCCACGAATAATTGTAAAAGTTAATGAATCAGGATTCAATTCAAAAATTGACTGAAATTTCAGCCAATTTTTGTTACAATTTGACAATTTTTGAATTGTTTTTCAAGAAAAAATGTCTGAACATTTTTCATTTTGATCAATTAACATTGATTCAATTGTCATTAATTATCAAATAATAATGAATGATGATGATGATAATTATCGATTGAATCGATTAAATATGGAGCTTGTGTTGTGTGTTGTGTTGATTTGTTTGGCATTGAACTGAAATTTTTCCAATTTTTTGACAAAAACAAAAAACAAATGAATCAGCAAAAAAATCATTTATTATTATTAGGCTGTCCGAAAAGTTCTTGCCGATTTTCTAATAATTTTCTACGATATAATCGGCAAAAACTTTCCGGACAACTTAAATATTTGAAATGTCAAATAATATGTTATTATTAATGGTCATTTTGTACAATCATTTGATCTTGTAAATCTTGTGAAATGATTGTAATCATTAGTGTAATCATTATTAACTTTTACAAATTACAAATCATGATCAATGACAGTGTTATTAATATGATTAAATTTATTTGAAAAAAAAGAACAAGGAAAGTAAATTTGAGGGTAAAAAAAATCAAAAAAATCAAAATCATTTTGTTTTGATTTGATTCGATTGATTCAAAAATAAATTGCCCTGAATTATCAACAACAACAGCCAAAGACCTGATCATACAAACATGATCAATGTTTTCATATTTTTGAAATTTTTCATCCAACATTTTTTGCAGTCAAAGATGAATTATTTTTCGTAAATGAGTCGAAATATTTATTTTTTAGAAAAAAAATATTTATTAGGTTGTCCGAAAAGTCCTTGCCGATATTCCCGAAGATTTGCTACGATATAACCGGGCAAAAACTTTGCGGACAGCCCTTTACAATGTTTTTTCTATGGAGAATTTATTTTTTAATTTTTTTTTATTTTTCGAAAAAAAAACATATCGAATCAAATCAAATATCAAATTTCTTGGCAATCAATCAGCCAAAAAAAAAAAAAAAAAAAAAAAAAAAAAAATACAAGATTTAAAACATAAACACATACGGGGAAGAAAGATTTGTTTATTTGTTTTTCTGTTTATTTCTTAAAAAACTTGAATTCAAAATTCAAGAATTTTAAAAAATCAAAAATTTTAAAGAATTCAAGAATTTTTAAAAATTAAAATTCTAAGAAATTCATTCATTCATTCATTCACTCATCTCTGTTTTTTTTTAAAATTATTTAATCAATTTTTACTTATAATTCTTTGGAAAATAATCGAGAATTTCTTCAAAGTAAATCTTAAAAAAAAAAAAATCTAATTCAATCCAATTCGATTCAATGGTGAATTAAGAAAACAAACTGAATTAAGAAAAGAATTTTTTCTTTGAAAAAATATTTTTATTTTTTTAAATTTTTGAAATTATTTCAAAAGAAATTGATTGAAGAATATAGAATCTTAGAATAGCAGAGAAACACACAGGCACAGATAATAAGAGAAACACAGTGTTTTAGATCTAAACAAAACAATCTAGCCAAAGTGATCAATGAATTTCAGTTTGTTTTTTACTTTGATCAAAAAAAATGTTTTTTATTTCTTTTATTTTTTCTGTTTTATTTTTTCGATGAATCATTTTTTTTTTCAAAAACAAACGATCAAACACAAATAAACAAAAATAAAAATTGAAATAATGTATAATGATTGATCGATTCGATCGGTTCAATGATTGATTGATTGATTAGTTAAATGGAAAAATGAATCAAAAAGAGAAAATTGCAATTTTTCAAAACCAATTTTTCAAAGTTGATTTGAAAATATTCTTTTTTTTTTTTTGTTAAAACAGAATTTGATTTGATTTGATTTTATTTCGTGTATCATTAAAATACAAATACAGACAAAATGAATGAATTAAAACCAATTCATCATATTTCTAACTGTAATTATTATAATGGAATTTGTTTTGTTTTTTTTTGTAATTAAACATTTTTGTAATTAAAACTAATTAAACTAAATCAAGATTTTTCTATTTTGAAATAAATAAATAAATGAATTATTGAATCAGTCAATTTTGATTGTTTGCCAATCGTGTTTTTGTAATGAATTCATGTATTTATTTGATACAAAAAATTTTCAAAATAAATTTCGGGTAATTTTCAATGAAATAAATGAATTTTCAGATTGAAATCGATTTGTTATTTGAAATAATTTATTAAATCAGAATGATTGTTGGACAATGAATAATTTCAAAGTAAAAATAATTGTTCAAACTTACCAATTTGATGACATTTTATTTATTTTATTTTTATTTTTTTTGAGGGTGAATTTTGTATTCAAATTTTTTCAAAATTATTCAAATGAAAATTTTGTGTTTGATGAATAATTAAGAGAGCTTAGTCAATGATTGCTGTGTGTTTAATTGAAAAAATTTCAATTGAAAAATTCATTGGTTTTAATTTTTGAATAAATTTTCGAGAATCAAAAAGACTGAATTCAGGTTTAGATTTTTAAAAATTTCAATTATATTTACATGATCATTTGATTCAGAAAAAAATATCTTTGAAAAATTATCAAAAATCACATGGTTTTAACAGTGGAAAAAAAAACAGAATTAAAAATATTGGCGCATGCTTTCCATATATCATTTCATAGATGAATTTTGAAATTAAAAATTTTTGAAAATTACATTTATTTGAATCCGTTTCGAAATTATCGTAGAATTCAATGGAGACATATATGAGGGTATAGTTTAATATTAATTCAACATTTTTCTCATTGATTCAATTCAAGAAACCACCAGAGAAAGGTTAAAATTTAAAAATTTAATCAAAGCTTTTTCAGTTTATTCACTATGAACATTTTGAAGATTGTAAGATGAACATTGTAAGATGAACATTGCTTCCTAATTCCATAAGGAAATCATTGGAAATTTTCAATTTTCGTCGAAAAATATTAAATGAAACAAATACGAGAAGATTGAAGGCTGAAAAATTCATTTTTCTATGAGGTTTTTGCTTTTATTTATTCAAACACACACACAGAAACGACAATCAAATGTGATTGCGCCGATGTGTAGCTTTACCGTCATACACCAACACCATTACCGGAATGAAATGAAAATGAATATGAAAATCATTTTTATTTTCAATTGAAAATAAACTTTTAGTGACTAAACAATGAAATGAGACTAAACCAAGCAAACAACTAAACAATGATGATGATGATCATGTGCAAAATTAGAAATAAATCGGTGAATGAATAAATAAATAAATGAACAATGCACACAGTTTCAGTTCAACTTCAACTTTGACTAAAGTACAGGCAAGTCCTTAGTTTCAGAGGTGCTATATGGTCGTTAGAACCTGGTATATGGTTAAGGTGTTTGTTCGCTGGAAAAAAAGGTATGCCTTAGAAGATAATGGATCAGTTTTGATCAGTAAAACACAAGAAATTCATTGATACCTGTGTCAATTGATGGCAATTAGGATTCATTTGTTCATTTACGAAAGAATTTGCCATTATTTGATTACTTTAATAATGAATATTGATTGAAATTTGATCGATATTCTCGGAAATTATCTTTGAATGAATACCGTTGAGTAATCATTGATTCAAATTTGTTAAATTTAATTCAAAATTTGATTAAAATTTATCAATCAATCAATCGATCCATGTATTTGGTTTTTTTTATCATTTCTTTGATTCAAAAACAATTTCTGCACAAAATACATTAAACGGAAATATTTTTCGTATTTTTTTTCTCGGAGTTTGTTGCTCGTTTTGTTTCCGATAACATCCGTTTATCGTTATCTGGTATTTATTTTATATTTGTACCATTTCTCTGATACCATATAATGCTGCTAATAATATCGATAATATTATCATTACTTCGTACATTATTCATTTAACCAAATTTAACCAAAATTATCTTTTATTAAATAGAATAGAATTGAATAGTAATGTGCATTATTCATAATCGATAATGAATGAATGAATGAGTAAATGAATAAATGAATGAATATTGATTGGTTTTCAGCTTAGAATTCAATATAACTTGGTTAATAATACTTTGAATAATAGATTTTTGATTGAATTTCGCATTTATGTTTGTACAAATCGAAAGCTTTCGTACGAAATTCTTGCATTTATTAGAATTCATTTGTAATCAATACCGATTATAATAATAATAATGAAGGCGAAATTGAATATCCGATCGGATCGGATCGAATCGATCAATAATATTCAATCAACAAATTCATTTAGGATCTATTTAATTCATTTATTCATCGATTGTTCTTTTCAATTCTAATTTTCAATGAATTTTGATCTCATATAAAAAATACATTATGATGTGAGATTAATACTTTTCATGTGTTTAATGCAAAATTAATTGTTCAGGAATTTTTCGAATCGGAATTCCAATATTTTATTCATTTCAAAACCTAAATTAATTCAATCAAATAATAAAAACAAAAATTTTAATTAACTTTGAATTGTGTCGAATATATTGGTCCATGAATTCAATTCTGTCATCATTTTCCTATTTGAATTTTGATCCAAATTTCAATACAACGATCGGATTTAGTTGATTTGAGTAATTTCAACTGAATTTATAACCGATCAAATGCATTTAATTGTATGTACAATTTGAATATTTGATCGATATTTGCTTTGGATTTACTTGCTTGCTTGCGATCACAGCATGGTACACAAATTGTATCAGAGAATTACTGAACAAAACAAAAAAAAGTACAAATTATCGAGATTAATGGTAAAATATATTTCATTTCAAACGTTTTGTTTCGATTTATTTGAAGTTATAGCCCTGATAAAATTGAACAAACAAAAACTCAAATGTACACTGTTTCAAATAACAAATAAATTCAATAATCTTTCAATTTTTCTCGAATCGAAAAATCATCAGAGATTTTCAGAGTTCAAAGAATTTCGTTCGTTTTGTTTGTTTATTCGTTCGTTTATTTGTTTGTTTGTTTGTACAAACACAAACAAACAAATGACAATATCAAAAATATTAAATTTAATCAATTGAATATTGATTTTGTTCACTTCTTCTCTCAATCACTTGCCTTGCTTTGTTTCAAATGACGAAATACGTTTTGTTTTGTTTAATTTTACTTTGTTTTTGATAGATTTTGATTGAAAAATCATGTACACTGAACAATCAAATTGAATAAATCAATATCATTGAATCAATCAATGCATGAAATGATTACACTCATTTTGTAAGTTTTGATTCATTCATAGAAATTCAATAATTTACAAATGAAAAAGTTCAAACAACTCGGCCGATTTCGATCAACGGCTCGGAAAAACGCCCATATATTGGCGAAAATGGCCAAATAATAGCCAAATAATGACCAGTAATGACCGATAATGACCATGCATATATCTCCAACGATAATTATACGGAATAAACAAAATTATTTAGCCATGGTTGAATGGTTAAATGATTTCGATTATTCGTCAAGCTATAACTGTGTCATTATTATTTGCCATTATGATTAACCATTGAATTTAATGTGAATATCGTGGCTTCGATAATGATTTTGATTTTTTCAAATTTATTACCATCAAATGATGATGATAATTGCTTGGAATAATGACTATGGATTCAATTGATTTGTTTGAAATGATTTTCAAATGCTGCCGCCGCTGCCGTTCAACATTCATTGATTTTCATTGGTTGAAAACATCCGTTGATTCATTTTGAAAATTCTGAAAGCGAATGAAATCATTTTTTCCGGACGGTTAAATTTTTTAATGTGCCGCAAAATTTATCAAATACTCGGCTTGAATATTTACTTGAATGGCTTTTGTCTATGATGAACGATTAATGAATTTTGAATGTGTCGAGTTAATTTCAATGATGATTTACATAACGTTTCATTTAATTTTTTCGGCAATTTTAATTCATCATTTCGTTCCCAATGCTTTAATAATTATTAATCTTGGTTTTTACTAAAAAAATGGATAAATTCATTAAATTTCATATCAATTTGAATTTGTTTTAAATAAACAAATAAATGATTTTCAAAAATTTCCACGTACTATAGCCTTAGATTTTTATGAATTTTTCAAAAATTTTGTCGATGTATAGCCTTAGATTTTTGTAAATTTTTAAAAAATTTCCACGTACTATAGCCTTAGATTTTTGTGAATTTTTCAAAAACTTTTTCGATGTATAACCTTAGATTTTTGTGAATTTTTGAAAAATTTTGACGATGGATAGCCTTAGATTTTTTCGAAAAATTGAAAAATTTCATCGATGGATAGCCTTAGATTTTTTCGAAATTCTCAAAAATTTTGACGATGGATAGCCTTAGATTTTTTCGAAATTTTCAAAAATTTCTGCGTACTATAGCCTTAGATTTTTGTGAATTTTTCAAAAATTTTGTCAATGTATAGCCTTAGATTTTGATGAATTTCTCATGAATTTTCAGAGATACACACCTCCGGCGTTCAACAATGTTAAGTTCTTGGGAAATTGATCGCGAAGTTTAGGGTGATTTGTTATTTCAAGTCCAGAGCCGGTAACGTATCGATACGTTTTAACATGCAATTAATAAACATTTTCTGACGTATTAATCCGTCATAATACAGCTTGCTTTCAATAAATGCCGGCTTTGTTATGTCAAAACGTTTAATTTCTGCCGGCTTCAGAAAAAAATCATGCTCAAAACGCCGGTGACGTAGTAATGCCGACAAAAAAATTTAGTTGAAAATGCCGCTGACGTACTATTGCGTCAAAAATTTGAAGCAATTTTATCCGATTTTTTTAAAAATTTCCTATGATTATACTCTTAGATTTTTACAGAATTTTTCAAAATTTCCTGGTACTGTAGCGTCAGATTTTTTCATATTTGTCAAAAATTTCCACGTACTAAAGCCTTAGATTTTTGTGAATTTTTCAAAAATTTCCACGTAATAAAGCCTTAGATTTTTTCGAAATTTTCGAAAATTTTAACGATGGATAGCCTTAGATTTTTTCGATTTTTTCAAAAATTTCATCGATGGATAGCCTTAGATTTTTTCGATTTTTTGAAAAATTTTGACGATGGATAGCCTTAGATTTTGATGAATTTTTCAAAAATTTCCACGTAATAAAGCCTTAGATTTTTTCGAAATTTTCGAAAATTTTGACGATGGATAGCCTTAGATTTTTTCGATTTTTTGAAAAATTTTCAAAGGCAATAGTCTTAGATTTTTTCAAAATTTTCAAAAATTTTGACGATGGATAGCCTTAGATTTTTTCGATTTTTCGAAAAATTTTGACGATGGTTAGCCTTAGATTTTTTCGAAAAAATCAAAAATTTCCACGTAATAAAGCCTTAGATTTTTTCGATTTTTTCAAAAATTTCCACGTACTATAGCCTTAGATTTTTTCGATTTTTTGAAAAATTTTGACGATGGATAGCCTTAGATTTTTTCGAAATTCTCAAAAATTTTGACGATGGATAGCCTTAATTTTTTCGATTTTTTCAAAAATTTCCACGTACTATAGCCTTAGATTTTTTCGAAAAAATCAAAAATTTTGACGATGGATAGCCTTAGATTTTTTCGATTTTTTCAAAAATTTCATCGATGGATAGCCTTAGATTTTTTCGATTTTTTGAAAAATTTTGACGATGGATAGCCTTAGATTTTTTCGATTTTTTCAAAATTTTCCACGTACTATAGCCTTAGATTTTTTCGAAAAATTCAAAAATTTTGACGATGGATAGCCTTAGATTTTTTCGATTTTTTCAAAATTTTCCACGTACTATAGCCTTAGATTTTTTCGAAAAATTCAAAAATTTTGACGATGGATAGCCTTAGATTTTTTCGATTTTTTCAAAATTTTCCACGTACTATAGCCTTAGATTTTTTCGAAAAATTCAAAAATTTTGACGATGGATAGCCTTAGATTTTTTCGATTTTTCCAAAATTTTCCACGTACTATAGCCTTAGATTTTTATGAATTTTTAGAAAATTTCCAAAGACTTAGATTTTGATGAATTTCTCATGAATTTTCAGAGATACAAACCTCCGGCATTCAATATTGATAAGTTTTTGTGGAATTGATTGGGCAATTTTTTGATGATTTGTAATTTCGAATCTAGAACAGTGGACGTATCAATACGTTTTGACATGCATACTAAAAACATTTTCTGACGTATTATTACGTCAGAATACAGCTTGCTTTTAATGAATGCCGGCTGTCTTTCGTCGAAACATTCATTTTCTGCCGGCTATAAAAACCAATCATGTTAAAAACGTCGATGACGTAGTAATACGTGCAAAAACTTTAGAGTTGGAAAATGCCGCTGACGTACTATTACGTCAAAAATTTGAAGCAATTTCTCCGAGATGGCCTAAGATTTTTTCAGAATTTTCTAAAATTTTCACATACTACAGCCTCAGATTTTCATGAATTTTTTGTGAAAGTAATCACTCGAAAATATTGAACTTTCATTTTTCATTAATATTTCAAAGAGAAAAAACTTTTTTCGGATTATTTCAACAAAAATTAAAATAAATAAAATAATCACATCAATCATTGATTGAATCGCATATCAATCAAATCAAATCAATGAATACTTTGATTCAACACACATATATTCAAATTTATGAAATCATCAATATAATCAGCATAATGATTGAAAAGTTTGCGCGTTTAAATATTTGTGTTAATCGAAGAAAAAAAAAATTACAAGGCCACCATCATTGATTTTTTTCGATAACACTAATTGAAAATCAATTAAAATTCGAGAAAAAAACAAAAATCAGTGGTTTTTGAATCAACAACACATCAATCAATCAAAGAATCAACCCCTAGCACTCGAGCGCTGAGCATCACTCACCATTAGATGTAATGCAGCAACTCGATAGGCGCCCCTCAGTCACCATTTTACATGAGTGTGAAAAATTGTCGAGCTGCTGGCTCGCTTGCGCTGTAAATGCCTCGAGTGCTAAGGGTTGATCTTCAAACTAAAACGAACAGAAGATATTCAAATGTATTTGAAACAAGGAAATGTACAATTTTTAATTGCAAGCGATTTCACAGTTAATGATAATTGCAACAAAAAAGATAATTTCACTGGTAGAGGTATTCGAGAGTGAATATATATGGTATCATTTGATTGTTTATGATGTATTTTGATCATCAATTGACCAAATGGCTGTAAAGTTGAATGAATAAATGAATTAAATAAATAAATAACGAAACATGATGATCATAATATATCAATACACCAAGTATTTTGATCGAATCGAATCAATCAATAATCGTAATTTTGTAAATGTTTATCCTTGAAATTGAACAAAGATATTGAGAAATATATTTGTGTTTTGTTTAAATTTTTGAATTTTCTTAAATTGGATTTAAAATAATTCATTGATTGAATAATTGACCAAATGAATCGTTTTATGGTTCGTAATCATTTAACAAAATATTTTGAATATTTTTCAAGAAAAAAATCAACCAACAAACATCGTAGACCTAATTCATCACGTAAATTTTTTGAATTTTTATTAAAATTAGTATGTTGGTAAACATTTGTCTAATTATCCTTGACCCTGATCGTAGATCCATCATTATGGTATGAAGATTATCCAATATCATTGATAGGCACCAGACAATCACCAATCAATATAAAACGTGATCAATGTGTGTTGAATCAACAAAATTTAGAATTACCACCATTGAAAATTAATTATCCATCATCAATCAATGGTTTGCGGATACGTAATCCTAAAGATGAAACATATTTTGGTTGGCGTGTCGATATACCATATGATTCGGGTGATCAAGCTTGTATGTTGTTGTGTAATATCAATATCACTTAATCAATCAATTAATTAACCAATTCATTAATTAATTTAGTTATCGAAGGTGGACCATTAAATCATCGTTATAAATTAATACAATTTCATGCACATTGGGGCAAAAATTGTAATTGTGGTTCCGAACATATTATCGATGGAAAACCATATTCAGCTGAGGTATTTTTGAATGATGTTGCTTAATTATTTTCTTATCATTTTCGAAAAAAAATAGTTACATTTTGTACATTGGAATTGTGATCTTTATTCATCAGCACGTGAAGCATCTGTATCAAAAGATGGCTTGGCAGTCATCGCTGTATTTCTTGAAGCTATTCACGATGATAATCTTATAACAAAAACATCATCATCATTAGAACATATATGTAATGAAATCATTGATATCAAATATAAAGGATCAATGAAAGAAATTGAAAAATCAATAAACATAATGGAACTATTACCGGAAAATCGTTCATATTTTACATATCTAGGTTCACTGACAACACCACCCCTATGGGAAACAGTTACATGGATAATATTTGAACATCCGATTCCTTGTACCCGAAAACAGCTGGATAAATTTCGACAAATATCATATTATCGTAAAGAAGTGAATAATTATTTTAAATCATTTTCATTGGATGAAATTTATCATTCAACAAATGTACAGGAAAATTTCCGACCAGTTCAGCCATTAAATGGTCGACAAATCATACATGTTCGTAATAATTGTTAATTGATCATTCAAAGATTAATAATTTATTTTTTGATTTTTGAAAATTTACAAAGTTTATTCGTTATTATTATTTTCAATAAATGAATTAATCATCAATTATTTTTGTTTGTTTTGTTTTCCAAAATGATAATACAACAAAGTGATAACACATAAATGAAATAATTGAAAAATTATAAATGGAAATTATAAATGATCAGAATTGTTTCATTTTTTTTATAATTATTTAAATTAATTAATAGGCCACAATATGGTTATTTTGATTAATAAGAGAATGTTTAGAAGTATTTTGTTTGAATTGAATTTTTGAGTGATTTGATAGATTTGATTTGAATAATAATCGTTTGTAAATCAATACGAAGCATGAGTTTCATGAATCATTTAAATCATTTTTTATTATTGTTATTATTATTAATCAATTCATTCACAATGTTTGAAAGTTCTTCATTTTCACGATTTTTTTGCTCTAATTGTGATTGAAAGCTATTCACTTTCATTTCTAGTAGTTTTATTTGAGCTTTAAGGCTAACGGCTTCACTGTTTGCTCGTTGATTTGCACTGGAAAATGAAATTAATAAACAATTAATTTTAATAAATTTCATAAATTTGAAAAATAAGAATAATAATAGTAATAAAACTTACGCAGCTTCATTTAGCTCTTGTTTCAAACGATTATTTTCATCAATTTTTTCTTTTAATTGATTTTTCAATTCTTTATTATTGCTCACTCTTAACGTTAACCGTTCATCCAATTCTTTGGTCAATGTTCGTAGCGTATCATAACGACTATGTATTTCATAATAATTTTTTTCAATATCATTAATATCTTTCCCTAATTGATCAATGATTAAATTTGATTTTTTCAATTCATCATCTTTTTGTGATATTTCTTTTTCATATATGGATATTTTTTTCATTGTTTCATCCATAATGTATTCATTATATATTAATAAATGATTGAATAATGATTTCCATTCAGATTCATTATCATTATGATTCATATCATTTGTATCATTTTTATAATCAATTTTTTCATCAACTAATTCATCATTATGTTCATGTTCATCATCATTATCATCATTATTATTACCATTAATTCTATTATTCATATTATTA
This sequence comes from Psoroptes ovis, assembly GCA_002943765.1. Lineage (NCBI taxonomy): Eukaryota > Metazoa > Arthropoda > Arachnida > Sarcoptiformes > Psoroptidae > Psoroptes > Psoroptes ovis. The sequence goes on along the minus strand of PQWQ01000027.1, from coordinate 594,431 downwards.
TTTGTATGAATTATTGTCGTAATTTTTGTCATATAAGGTTTCATCATTTCATGATTACATGATTCTTCTTGTTTATTATCATTATTATTATTATTCATCATTATTAAATCATTATCATTATCGATATGATTTGATTGAATTTGATTATTTGTTGTTGCTATCGATGATGATGATGATGTTTGTTCATCATCATTGAAATTATTTTGAACATAATGATAATCATTATTATTTTCATTTTGATGGAAATTATATTCAGTGCTCATTGATGGTTGATAATTTTCATTAATTAATTTTGTGGCAGATTCATCATTCGTATCGGCCATTGTTTTCTATTATCATTAATCTATTGTTGCTGTTGTTGTTGTTGTTGTAATCAAATGAAATCGGTCTATTATTTTTGGTTTATTTTATTTTATTTTTTGTTCAATACACACACGAGTGAAAATCAACAAACCTGTTAATATAAAACTGAATGAAAAGAAATACAAAAAAAAATTTTATTTATTTCCACTCAAAAGAAAAAAAGGTATTCATTAAATGAAATTATATTATATACGACGATTATCATGAATGTTAGCATGCGCGGCCCTGATTTGACATAAATGTGTGCTTGGTGGTGGTGGTGGTTGTATTTTTGTTAACGCTGTTTGGATGACAATAGTCACATCAGTGGATTTTTTAAAAAATTTAAAATAATTTAAATTCATTTCAACAAATTAATTGAAATCAATTCAAATCTGTTTACTTTATAAAATGATTTATTCATGTTTAAATGGAAAAATTAATAAATATTATTCAAATATGAGTAACTGATAATTATTTTGATTTTGAATTTTTAAAAAAAGTAATAATAAAATAATGAATACATATAAAAATGAACTAATAAAAAAGAATTTAAAATGATTACAAGAATAAAAACAATGTAAATCAATCAAATGTTGTCAAATCAATAATGATGATGATGATCCATTGTTACAATTTTGACAAAATTGTAATGATAATTCATGATCAGATTTTATATGAAAACAAATGCCTGCCGTTTTCTTCATGTCAATATTGGAATTATTTTGGTGATTCATTTGATGATTATCATTGTTGTTGTTGTTAAAATCTGTGTCTAATTTCGAGCGTTTTTTTCCCATGACAGGTAATGGATTATTATTGTTACAATTTACTGATAATGATGAATCATTAGGGCGATTATGATTATTATGATTATGATTGTTAATATTTGAATGCAAATTAATATGATTTAATTTAAATTTTGGCAAATTTTTCATATGTTCAATAAGGCTCATGATTTGTGGTTGTTTAGCCAAAATGGTTTCCAAATATTCACAACGTTTTTGTGTTTTAATCAATGCATTGGCCATTTCTTTAAATCTTCGTTTCATAACTGAATTTTCAAATTCTAAACGATTAATTTTACGATCTTTTTTTTCTTCTTCAATTTTCTTGGCTGCACGAATATTTCGAGCTGCTACGGCATTCGGATTCATATTCAATGTTTTATTACTTGTTTTTCTTGATCTTTTCTTTGGATTTGTTTTAAGATTATTATCACCATTATTATTATTTTCATCAGCCATACAGCTAGATTGATCATCAGTATCAAAAATTGATTCAACACTATCATCATTTTGGTTGCAATAATTTTGATAATGATATATGGTTTGTTCTTCATTGAATACTTGTGGTTGTTGTTGTTGTTGCTGCTGTTGTTGTGAATCGATATTTGGTTGATTATTAAAAAATGGTACAATATTAACGTGATTCGAAGAGGAAATATCAGTAAAATTAGCATCATAAATTGTTGATACATTTTGTATCATTTGATTATTAAATGATGAATCGGTCATTATATAAATTTCTTGCTGTTGTTGATGTGATTGTTGAGCGAAATGATCTGCCATTGTTGTGGTGGTGGTGGTGATAGCTGTTGATGATGATGATGATGTGAAGATCTCATCATTTGTTTCATTTTTCAAATGTTGACCATCCATTATGATTGTTTGTTGTTGAATTGTTGTCAATGTTTGTTGTTGTTGTTCAACAAAATTATTATTATTACCATTATCATCAGCAAGATTTGTCAAACAACTGAAATCTAAATCATTAAATAAATCATCAATAGATTGATTTACTAATTGTGTTGTTTGAAATGATACATTACCGTTCCAATCGTTTGTGGTTGAAAATGATTGATAATCAAATGATTGATTAGTATTATTATCTTCGGTGAATACCGATGGTGTTGGTGCATTAAAATCCAGATCACATTCTAATGTTGATTGTTCTATAGCCATTATGGTTGCCGGTGAAAATAATGTTGAAAATAATTCGTCAATCTTCAATGTAATGGTTTCGTCGAGATTGTCTTCCAGATTTATGGTTGATAATCCAAGAATCAACAACAAAAAATGAATGAATGGTCAAACTTCAAGAAATCAATGAATGAAATTTGGTCCAAGCAAATTGTCGATAAGAATGGAGACCAACCACAACAAAACCAGAAAAAATGAAAGAAAAAAACGTAAAGAAAACGTTTTCTTAAAGAAAATGATCAACAACAACCACCAAAGCGGCTCCTTATGCGCATATGTTGTTGCCACAATGAAAGCAGTAAACATGCAATGGTGGTTGCCAACCACATGCATTGCATCATTGACACAGAAAATAGAAAATTTCAAAGGTTTTTTGAACTATGAATTCATTATTTCATCATATACATTAAAGGATTGCATCAATTCGTGTTTATCAAAAATGATTCATAATTTATAAAATTTAAATTGAAAAAAATAACAATTATTTCAAATAATAATAACAATATCATAAGGTTATAACCTTTTAGGAAAAACTTGATATTTTCAATTTTAAAAATTTTCAAAATGATGATTAAATATAATTCCTTCTTTACGATTTAATCGATCACATGCTTGTTGTACACTGTTTGTCATCGGGTTCGGGCCACAACTGAATACACCGACACGTTCAACCTTTGAAAGGGTATTTAGATTAATTGAATTTTCCTAAAATTCCATAATTTCCAATTATTACTACTTACATTACGATGTTCATATTGTAGGGAATCGAAAAACACTTCAAAATTTGGCCGACCAAAATGTGTTTTAGCACGTAAACCAGTGAATAGACTTTTGTTTGATATTCGTTGAAAATGTCTTTCACAGATATACTTTGATTTTGAAAAACAAAGTAAATTATATGATTGGAAAATTGTATTCGAGGAAATGGATTAGACTCATCAACTCACCAACATTGTTGTTCGTAAATCAAATTTTTCATAAAATTGTGTAATGAATATATGTGTGACCAATAGATTATTCACATCTTTTTCTTCAGCTTCACGTATAACATCGGACATCCATTCAAAATGTTTTTGTGTTCGTGTTACCCAAATGAAATAAACTTTTTTACAATTAATTTTTGCATTAATACTCGAACGAAATGTAATATCTTTGATTATTGATGCAAATGGTGTAATACCGATACCGCCACCGACCAGCACTGATACATCGAAACGAAACCAATCTTGATGTCCTTCACCATATGGTCCATCTAAATATAATTTTGGATATGGCCGTCCGTTTAATAAATTATGATCATACATTTGACGAATATTCTTGGTGAATGGTCCAACAGCACGAATGTACAGTGATAGTGTTGATTCATGTGGTGCCGATGCAATCGTAAATGGATGATATTCATTTGGATTCAAACCTAAACAAGCAATACGAAGCCATTGTCCACTTTTATAATCAAAATTCGGTGGTTTTTTAAATTCCAAATGAGTGACATTTGATGGATGTAATGTTGCATTTATGACTGATATTTCAATTTTCTTTCGACTAGCACTGATTAATTTATCAATGGTGAACAATGTCTACAAAGGGTCAAATGAAATAAATTAATCAGAAATCAATAATCAAATAATTCAAAATCAATCAAAAAACCATCAACTAACCAATGGAATAACAAAATAACAATAAAAAATTGGTGGCTGCACCAAACGTCCTAAACCATGTAATACCATCAACAGATAGAATAATGGATATAGGCTATGTGTCAACCAAAAAGCGTTGAATATATGTCGACGTGAGTATGGAATGGCAAAAATATAAATTATGAACAATAGCGCCAATAATAAGATACCAGTCAAGCCAGTCAATGTTTCGAATGCCCAATGATGAAATTTAGGCATTTCATTTGATCTACAAAGAAGTTGAAAATGATTATTCAGTGATCTAATAATTGTTTGATTTACCTGAAATATGTTTCCGATAATATACAATTCAAATCGGATGGCCGCTGTGTGGATACATGATAAAAATTACTAATATGTCCAAATGAATGTATCAATGACATGATGAAAGCCAGATAAGCAATATATTTATGAAACGATACCACCGAATCGAATGGGATGAAACGATGTAAAAATGTTTCACGTATCATTGTTATTAGATTACGACACATTGTCAGCAAAATTGTTGAAAAATTAAACATCATTACACTGGCTGAACCACGTGTTATGGGGATGCCCATGCCAGCAATTTGCCGTAAACCAGATGATTCATTCAGACTGACATAATAATATGCTTTATCAATGAATATGATCAAAGCGATCAAATTATACAGAATAAGAAAAAATATTTCCTTTTTTCGTGCATCCAAAAATCTAATCCATGATACAAACCAATCGGGTTCGATTTGATTTTCTTGTGTTTCAATTTTTAAAAATGTTGGTGTTTGTTTTAATTTAGTAAAATCTTGACCACTGTTGCCACCGAAATAACTTTGTACAATTAAATCATTGGCACGCATTAATTTACTTTGTCTTTTAATTTTATTCAAATTATTATTTGCTGATGATGATGTTGCAGTAGATTTCAAATGTGTTGCAATCGATGGTAATTTATCCAGCTTTGATAAATCAAAATTCAATTCAGTATATCCTAATTCTTCTTTATAATTATGAAATAGCCGGCTAAAATCATCGAATGTCAGTTCTTTTTTCGATGTAAAACCATTTTCAACTAACATTGATCGGATTGTTTCATTCATTTCTTCAGCCGAAACACTTTGATTGGCAATTTCCAGCAGTGATTTGATCATTGCCGAGAAATCATCAATCGATAAACGTTCATTTTGATCAACATCATACATATCGAACATTATTCGAATTTTTTGTTCAGCCGAACCTTTAGTGAATATGATGATTACATCGAGAAATTCACGAAATGAAATATAACCATTATTATCTTTATCAATTAAACGAAACATTTGTTTGACAAATGATGCTTCAGGTCTCATTGATAATACTTCGGCAAATTCAAATTCAGTCAATTCTGTGGCCATTATTTCTTTGAATGTTTTCAAATCTAAATTATTTTTCGATTTATTAGGTGGATTTTGTTGATTTTGTTGATGATTGAATGCTTGTGAAAATAATACATTGAAAAATTTTTCCAAATGTTTTTGTCGTTTGCTTTTGGTATATGCCGATTTCAAAATTGATCGTAAATCTTTTGTACTTCGTTCCATTGGATAGTGTATGTCATTCAGGAATTTTTCAAATTTTGTGAGAAATTTTTCACGATCATAATATGAATCAAATTTAAGAATTAAATCATATTCTTTCGGGAAACGTATCAACATATAATTTTGTGATTGATTTATGCTCAGTTCAATATGAATTCGACAATCATTTGTACATTTTCGTAAATAAATACTACGAACAATACGGCTTTCATATTGCAGTTTAACAATGATTGCTTTCATTTTCAAATCCAACACTAGAATAATATTTCGATAACCATCATTTCGGCCAACATATTCTTGTACGATTGTACAACTGTCATCATTGATTGTCATTCGCCGTAATTTCGATACTTTGATACGCTGTGTTTCATTCATTTTATTACGGCGATAAATTAATAATTTCATTATCAGAATTAATATAATAATGAATAGCGGTATTGATAATAGTGTCAAGATGAATGATAATTCACTACCATTGAAATAATTTATAAATTTTGTATCAACCAAACATTGTTCCGATGTTTCATTGATGTTTAATGTAGACAGTGTAATACAATTACGAGTGTTTTCCGCGCGGCCATCATTTTGATCTTGATCACTTGAAGCAATACAAGGATAAATTTGTAATAATTTACGTAAATGATTAAAACATTCGGTCGATATACGATTATCGTCAGTATTGGGCAATTCAAATACATTTTTCTGTATTAAATTATAATCATTATTCAATGTTATCGATTTGATTATATCGGAAAATTTAATCAATTTTATCTGTTCAATTTGTTCGTGGGTGAATTGATGATTGAGCGAATTTTCAAAATAAAATCTATCACCATTACGTAACCGTAGAAATTGTTCCATCAAAACATATCGAATCAATTCACCTGGTTGGCCGTTACCTTGATTTTCCAGCAAACCACCGACTAATAAATCAATTTGATCAACATTATTATTGTATAAATTTCGTAATTTAAATTCTAATTTTTCATCCAGACTTTTTGCAAATGACCATTGATTATTGAGTAAATCTTCGAATGTTTGATTATTATAATTATAGTCGATATCCATACCGATTTTTCGGCGAATCGTTAAATAATCATCCAATCTATAATCTCTTGAATGTTGTAGTAGCAATGCAAACAGATTTTTACGATTATAATTATAATTATGATTATATAGATCATTTTTAGCAAACAGTAGAATATCGTTAATCAAATAATGATCATTACGCTTGGAGCTTTGTAATAATAACCCGAATAATAAATTTTGAAAATTATTTTGTTTAAAATAATTCAATGGTTCATAATATGTATTACATAAACGTAATATTGAATAATTGAATTGTTTCTTTTTACATTCCATTGGATTTAGTCGGAAAACAAACGATGTAAGCATTGTATAAAGATAAGTGTTGGATAATAAATCAAATAAATCCGTTATTCGAGGATCAATCATTGAATCATAGCCATGATAGCGTGGCAATTGTTCACCAATCAATGATGGTAACCATTCATTGAATACAATATTTTGTAATATTGCTATCGTATATTTTCTTGATTGATCATAAATAAATTGATCAGTTAATCCAGTATTTTGTTTATTTATTATTTCTGCAATTAAATTATGCAGATTGATCCAAATGAAATGTATGGTTATCATGAATGGATTTTCATTGATTGGATTGTTACCATAATCTGAAAAGAATCAAAGAATTTTAAACATTATTCAAAACAATCAAATATTTGACTTACAATTAAAACATTCACGACCAAACAATTCGGAACGATATTTATCATTGATTCCACTGGTGAAATCAATCAATTTACCACGTTCAAATGTACGCACGTAGTCTGAACAAAATTTCGAATTACCATAAATAATTTCACCATCAATCCAAATACTACGGAAATTAATACGAGATTTTCGATCATTGATCGATGATGATAATTTACAATTTTCAAAATCATTAACATAAATATAATCATGAGCATTATCATCGTAGATTGATGAATTGTAAGCAATTTCATTACCATATTGGTCGATATATGTTTTAGGTAATGAAATTTTTCGATAATTCATCGGGCATTTATCTTTCATCGTATCCAACATATCATTCAACACAAACATACCGAAATAAATTGAAAGCAAATTCCGACCATTCATTGAATAATAATGTATACGATTAGTTTTAAATAATGACTCACTAATACGAAATACATTATCATTATGATTGATTGATCGATTCGAATCGATTTGTTTGTCCACTTTGGATGATGATGATGATGAAAAAAAACGTTTCAACGATGAACCAATTGAACCGAGATCAGGTTGATGTAGATCATGATACCAACCATCAAAGCTAATCATTTCAAAATTATCATCGTGGTATTTTACATTGAAATTTTCAAATAATTCCAACAATGATATGCTTATTTCATTATGATTATCATTGTGGCCAATATCAAAATCATCAATTTTGTTAATTTTATCATCAATCGATGTTTCATTTATTGTTTTATTGATTAAATTTTGTGATAAATATTGATTGGTGAATATGAGCAATAATAATAGTATCGAATTGATTTGATACATGATTGAAATTAATTATTTCATAATATTTGAATAATAATTGATATGAGCAATGTTACGGCTACACGTTATTTCAATAATTGAATTGAATTGAAATACATTAATATTTTTGTCAGATTTTCGATGATCAATCAGAAATAAATAAATAGACAAAAAGGAAATTAATTCAATATTTCAATGTTTTCATGTGTAATTCTTCTATGATCATCATCATCATCATCAAAATAAAGGATACGTAAACGTTGTTGTTGTTGTCAGGAAATAATCATAATAATATCGAATATTGAATAATATTGAATTTACATGAAGTTTCAAAGTTTTAAAGTTTTGAATAATATATGTGTTACAATGTCAATAAGTTATTAAGAAATATCATTTTAGTCGATTCAGACTAATAGAAATGATGATGATCATCATTTTCATTTTGATTGGTAATTGTCATATAATACTCAACAACAGAATTAAGAATAATTAAAATTTAGATTTTTTAATCGGAATTCGAACATCATCATCATCATCATTATTCATGGTACTTGATGATTGCTTTTTTGTTCTCAATTTTATTGTTGATTCATTGGAATTGCTGCTCGTTTGTTGTCGCGCTGTTTCTGGTAAAATAATATTTTCATCAAATAATTTTACATTTTGAAATTCAACCGGATATGTTGTTCTCAAATGTGGTTTTAGGGCTAAATTTCTTTCCCGTAATATTTTAATTCTTTCATTTGGAAATGTTTTGGCTGGTGTTTGTTCAATTGTTTGCGATTTACAATTTGAAATTGGTTTCGATGCGTCCATAATTTCGCCGATTTCATCGGCCATTTCAAATTTAATACCTGATATCGGTTTGTTTTTCTTATTATCATGATCTCTGTTGTTGATATGACCATCATTATCAGTCAGAGATACTATAAATGCTTCAGATTTCTTTGTCGGTTTTTCGATCAAAGATTTTTTCGTGGTATTATCAGTACAATTTTGGTCAAAATTGTTAGATTCAAGGCCACATTTTCTAAGGTTATTGTTATTGGTCAAATTATCCAATCGTTTTTGTAGAATTCTTAATTCTCTTTCCAAATTAAGATTTTCATTCAACAGTCGTTCCTTGGTTTTACGTTCCATAATAAATGATTGTTTTTCAATTTTATACAAGTTTTGAAGATAATTGATTTTATCCATCATTTTTTTATTCATCGATTTCAATTCAGATAATTCAATTTTCATTTCATCAAAATTACATTCGTTGATATTATTCAATTTAACTTGTAAATCATTCAATCGTTTTGATAAACATTCATTTTCATCAGCGATTTGGCTTTGATTTTTCTTTAAATTTTCATTAATCAATTCCAATTCTGCTAATTTATTTCTTAATTCTCGATTATCATTAATCACTGTTTCCGATTGTATTTCATATGTATGTTTAAAATGCGAAAGCAATTGAATGGTTTCAATTTGTTTATTGAATATTCGACATATTCTATCACCATCATTCCGGAGTTTGAATTGAAATGTTTTCAGGTCATTCGTATTATTTTCTTTTAATATTTTAAATGAATTTTTTAAATTATTGATTTGGTCGATGATTGATGATTTAATTTGTTTGAGCTGATTATAGTTTTTCAACAATTTTTCATTTTCATTTTTTAAATTAAAGATTTCACTTCTATAGCCTTCGATTTGGTCAATCAGATTAGTTTCTCTATTTTTCAATGAGATATTTTCATTCTCATATTTATCCAACTGTTCTTGTAATCGATGTTTTTCATCGACCAATTTACAAATATCATTTTCCAAAGCATTAATTTTAGCATCAGCTATCGTCTCGATTTGTTCAGGAATTTTAACATCATTCGCCATCGTCATTGATGCATCAAATGAATAACTGAATGATACATTTCTTTTCAAATTAATCGCGTAGCTTTCTTTCATTTGTTGTATTTGTTGTTCAAGTGTTGAAATCATTTCCGTATAATCATTTATTTTTTCTTGATAATTTTCAATAATTTTCTCTGAATTCAATAGCTCTTTATTCAGTACCAGGAATTTTTCATTCAAATCTTTATAATCATTTCTGTATTTCAAATATTTATCAATTTCAATATCTTTCGAGTCGATTATTTTAAGTAGATTTTCATTTTGACTACGATAATTTTCATTATCATTTTTCAAGAATTTCATTTTTTGTTCAATACTTTTATAATCATTTTTAATACAGTTGAAATTATTCATCAATTCTTCATATGATTCTTGGCTGTCCATGTTTTGTTTTCGTAATTCAATAATTTTCTTATTTTTCTCCTGTAATTCATGTTGATTTTTACTAATTATTTCGTTTTTAATGGTAATCACCGATTCTAGCTCATCAATTTTCTTATATAATTCATCCATGTCCTTTGAAATTGATAAAAATCAATTAATTTATCAGAAAATTTGATCAAAAATTTACTTACTTTTCATTTAATTATCAATTTACAATGAAATAGATATGCATAAAAAATGACCGTTGAAAATTTGTGCTTTTGTTTATTATTTATTCAAACACACTTCAAAAACAACGTTTAAACGTTGAAATTGAATTTTATTGAAAATTTTCATTTAAAAATTAATAAATTTTGAAAAAAATAAAAATAAATGGATTGCAGCAAATAAATGAATAAATTAAAATAAAAATAAAATTGGAATCAGAAACAAATGATATTTTGGATAATTTACAAATAAAAATAAAAGAAGAATGATGATTCACACTGTTTTCCCGGATTATTTGACAGCTGTTCTTGTGTCATTGTTGACTTTATCATTATTATTATTATTATTGACATTATTAGTATTGATTACGATCGTTATTTCAATCACTCGCAATCCTCTTTCGATTGGATCCGTTATGTGTATGCCGAGTGGATGAAAAACAATATCATTTTGTTCATCGATAAATGCGGCAATCTTTTTCAAACACTAAATTTTGAATAGAAAATGAATGAATTAATCAAGAATAGATGAAAATGAGCAGTCAATTACCTTATCAAAATATGTATCAAAACAAAGATATGTCAGATAAGCAGTGATACAAGCAATACAACTTTCCATACAAACTTTCGTACTCATTCGTTCAGCTTCGGCATACATTGAATTTAATTTTTCAATAAATTTTACAAATGTTTCCGAATCAATCTAAATTTGAACAATTATCAATCAATAAATTGATAAATATTGAATAAGCTTTGAATCTTACCCTATTTTTAATCGCAGGATCTTCAGTAAATTCTTTCGGATATATTGTTTTAAAACGAATATCCGTACCTTCACTATAATCACGTTCAATAAATATTTTCTTTACTGAAACATTATTTTGAAAATTCAAATTCTTTTGTTCCACATTTTGTGGTTGTTGAGATTGTGGTAGCTGTTTGGATTTAAAATCCATTTTGATTAATGCTGACTAAATTTATGATTTACTTTTTGTAAATAATAATAATTGACATTAAATTAATTCCATTTAATTATTATTATTTACGCCGAAATCAGTATTTGGCTCACGAAAACGAAAAAAAAAATGAAGAAATTTTACGGCAATTTTTTTAGGCGAAACAAAGAGAGAAATTTTCCGAGAAAAAAATTCAAAACGTGTACACGTCAAAAATGACGTTTGAAAATTTGAAAAAAATAAACAAAAACAGCAAATTTCATAATTTCAAATTGCGAAATATTAAAAAAAAATAGTTTCATTCATTCATTTATTAATTGATTTATTCAACAAATAAATCATTATTTAGTAGACCACGTTTTTTCAAATAACTAATACGTGCCATACGATACATTTGTTCTTTACGTTCTTGAAATGATGCCATACGTTCGGCCGATGTTTTACCAAATGTTTTAGCTCCAAAATTTTTATTCTCGATGATTAGTAATTTTTGTTTATTATTATCATTATCGATTGATGATCGATTATTTTCGATATTTGATGATGATGATGATCCAGGATTTGATTGTTGCTGCTGCTGCTGGGAAATGTTGGATTTAACACCATTATTTTCAATATTTTTGCATTTAATTTTTTCTGAATCTAATTTTTCTGGAATAAATTTCACAACACCAGTCAATATTCGTTCAACAGTATCATCGATATCGTTTGTAATTAGAATATCTTCTCTTATGACGCTCACTGGTACTTGTGGTAATATTTCTTTTACTTTTTTCGAATAATCATCAATTTTTGATGATTGTTGATTAGTTTTATTCATTTGTTGTTTCGAAGTGGTTTTAGAATTTGCTGATGTTTTCATCGATGATTTACGTTTATTATTCTGTCTTTTTTCAATCATTAAACGTTTAAGGTATTCACGTTTATCCATCAAACGATAATCGGTAGCCATCGTACCAGTTTTTGAAGCCATTTCTGCTTGTAAACGTTTCAAAAATTCATCATTTGTTTCATTTTCCGTCTTTTCGATTGTACCGAGGTGTCTGAAAATATAAAAAATTAATAAAATCAAATGATTTCCTCAAAGAAGACGATCACCTTAGATCGAATATCGTAATTGGTAAAAATAATATCCAAAACAAATCAGTTAACCAAGTTGAATTGATTGTTGAGAGTGAAACATTGAAAAATGGTCGTTTTGTTTCAATGAATAACATGTGAATTCGTGATGAATAATCATAATAATAATTCAATTGATTATTTAGCTGAAAAAATTTCAACAAACCAAAACGTCCATTAGTTTTGGTTTGTTCAGGGAAATAGACAATTTGTTTATTTTTATTCAACACTGGTGAATCATCATTATTATCATTTTCATTTGTATTATCATTATTCGATTTCAGGATTTTATTCTGACATAACCATTTAATATAACAAGGTTGATTGTTTGCATTCATCAATGAAATACATGCCGGTAACACAATATTTATCAATATTGGATCTAAATCACTAATATGATTCAGGATGAAATATTTTGCATTTAATTTACGGAAAAAATTTTCATCATAATTCAATGATATTCCTAATATAACGAATAATGATCTAAAAACAATACTATTTCAATTCAAAAAACATTATTAATCAAAACTAATTAATTTTTATTAATTAAAATAATGAATATTCACCTTCGTAGCGATGAATTATATGGTAATATTGTTGATATTAGGAGAATGTATAGAAATATAAAAAATCGAATCACAAATAAACAAAAACCGATCGGTGAGTACAGTAATAGTGATAATTTTGATGATTTTATTCTGTACGAAAAACAATCAAAAATTAATGGTAAATTAATGCAATTGTATTGAATTTACTAATTAAATCGTTAAAGATTTACCTTTTCAGATCAAATAATTTTTCAATTGAACAATTTGAATTATGACCATTATTTTCTGGAGTTTTTGATTTCGTTTCAGACATTTTATTTTAAATAAAACTTGAATTATTTGATTTGATTTGATTTCAATTTGTTTTTTGCTGTTTTCAATTGAAATTAAAAAATCATTTTTGTCAACAAAAATAAAATAAACATACGCAAACAGCAGCAAAATGAATGTTCAATGATCAAAATAAATAAATGAATGAATGAAAATGAATGTTGAAATGTTGAAAATTGTAAAAATAAATAAATAAAAACAAAAATCTTCGACCTTTTAATTTTTTTTCCTGTCAATTTGTTTGTTTACCGCGCAACAGATGGCGCTGAGTTGTTTTGATTTTCATTTCAATGTTTTACTCGTTTTGGATTGATGCCAACCACCAGTTACGCTTTGATTATGATTAAATATTTTTACGATTGATTGTGGTTGATGTTTATCCCTAATCAAAGATGATGATCCGTTACCATCAATATAACATGATCGCCATGCAATAACCAAAGATTTCTAAGGGTTTAATCGTCAATCGTTGATGAATTCATGATCTGATATTGATCTGTGTTTATTTAATTCAAATAATTGTGATTGATAAACAGTACAAAAATTCATTTAAAACAAGATGTTTTCAAAGCTATTATCATTTTCTAAACATAAAAAGCTGATACCAGTACAAGTGCATACAATGGATGCACAATTAGAATTTGAAATTGATAAAAATGCAACTGGTAAAGATTTGTTTGATCTTGTTACTCGTGCCATAGGTGAGTATTCATTCCGATTATAATGATCTTAATATTGAGTCTTGTTTCTTGAATTAAAGGACTGCGTGAAGTCTGGTATTTCGGATTACAATTCGTTGATTCAAAAGGTTTTATCAGCTGGTTGAAAATGTCTAAACGTGTCTGTGATCAAGATGTTGCCATACAAAAACGCTCAACACAACAACAACAATTTTTAAATATTCAAAATAAAAAATCATCATCATCCGCAGCAACAAATGTTGACAATTCAATGATGACATTTCTGTTTTTAGCCAAATTCTTCCCGGAAGATGTTGCCGAAGAGCTGATACAAGAAGTTACGCAGCATTTATTTTTTCTTCAAGTAAAACAAAGTATTTTAAACATGGACATTCATTGTCCGGCTGAAGTTAGCGTGCTGTTAGCATCATATGCTGTTCAATCAAAATATGGTGATTACAATGAATCATTGTACCGTGGTATGAATAAATTAGATGTCAATGAATTGTTACCACGTGGTGTATTGGAACAATATCAAATGACTGAACAAATGTGGCAAGATAAAATACGTATCTGGTATGAAGATCATAAAGGTATGACTCGAGATGAAGCTGAAACTGAATATCTTAAAATTGCACAAGATCTTGAAATGTATGGTGTAAATTATTTTTTGATTAGTAATAAAAAAGAAAGTGAACTATGGTTAGGTGTAACAGCACTGGGTTTGAATATTTATGAAAAAGACAATAAACTATCACCTCAGATAACATTTTCATGGAGTGAAATCAGAAATATTAGTTATGATGATAAAAAATTTGTCATTCGACTAATTGAAAAGAATGCAACAAGTTTTCATTTTTATTCATCAAAATCAAGATTGAATAAATTGATATTAGGTAAGTTCGCCTTCTATTTTGATTGATCAATTCTATTTCATGGGTGATTATTGTCCCTAGATTTATGCATTGGTAATCATGATCTTTTCATGCGAAGACGTAAACCAGATTCGATCGAGTTACAACAAATGAAAGCTCAAGCAAAAGAGGAAAAAACCCGCCGTCAGCTAGAACGGTCCCGATTTCTGAAAGAAAAAGAACTAAGAGAAGAAGCGGAAAAAGAAAAACAACAACTTGAACAACGTTTGTTGCAGTACCAGGAAGAAGCACATAACGTACAAGAAGCATTGCGGCGTAGTGAAGAAACTGCTGAATTATTGGCCGAAAAAGCACGTGTAGCTGAAGAAGAAGCAATGCTACTATCGCAAAAAGCAGCCGAAGCTGAAGCCGAAATACAACGGATAAAAATTACTGCAATTAAAACTGAAGAAGAAAAACATATGATTCAACGGAAAGCTGAAGAAGCCGAGCTATTAGCGACAACATTGGCCGAAGAAACTGATCGCCGTCAAAAGGAGGCTGAACAATTAAAAGAAGAACTTTATAGTACAAAATTATCAACAAAACAGCTGTTGTTGCTGTTGAACAAATATCATCAACAGCAACAACAACAACAACAGCAGCAAAACAATACAAGTCAAGAGAATTTGTTGCCATCGCATCCACCGTTATCATCACCGACAACAATGTCCACACATACACCACCACCACCACCATCAGCAACACCTTGTCCACCTTTTCATCATCATCAATTACCACATTCACATCATCATCATTTGCATCAAACATCGAAAGTAACAAATAATGGCTGTGATATGCCTGATATTTTAGTTGGATCATCTAGTCTAAATGGATTGAATAATAATAATAATAATAGCAGCAATGCAATCCAGATATCACCATATCATCATGATGTTAAAAAATCATGGTGTTCATTTGTGAGCCATAACAACAACAATACTACGGATCATATTCAACAACATTCATCGAATTTTATTTATGAAGACCCCAACAACGCTATAGTTGATTATAATAATCAATATTCATCTGAAAACAACAGTAATACAAACAATGATTATTATCCCAGCAATCAAACTCAATCATCTACTTCAATGTCAATGTTACAATCTTCAATAGTACAAAATAATAGCAGCAATAACACTCAATCCTTTGAAAAAGAATGGTCAATCGAACCTACGAATAGCCCTACTGCTAATGATAATAGCGAAAATATGAATGAATCATATAGTTTTATACCTGAACAATTAATTGTAAATGAATTTGATGTGGAAAAAATTGAATCCGAAGTGGAAAAAGAACGTTTAGAATATATGAAAAAATCAAAACAATTACAAGAACAATTAAAAGATTTGAAAAGTGAAATACAAATCCTTAAAATTGATGAACGTTTAACATTGTTGGATAAAATATATGAAGATAATATTGTTAAAGGTGAAAATAAATATTCAACGCTTAAACGTACATTATCCGGTACAACTAAAGCACGTGTTGCATTTTTTGAAGATTTGTAATTTTTTAAATTCATTTTTTAAATCAATTTTATTGTAATTAGAAATCTTAAATAAACAAAACCAAATTCAAATTAGAATTAATCCGAGTTGAAATTTTCAAATTTTTTCCCCTGAAAAATTCCTATTCTAACCCTGATTGGTATTTCGAATTTAAATGTACGAATGTGCAGGGTTAAAACAGACGACGAATTATGATGGAACATGTGTATGATTGTTTGTTTGTTTGTTTGTGTGTTTACCATTAACTACAACGATTCAATGCTTTTTATATTTTTGTTTAATGCTTCAAGCAAAATATATTTAACCAAAAAACATAAAAAAAACATTAATCGAAATCAACATTAATTGTAAATCAACGCTAAAACATTGAATTCTTGAATAAACGAGGTAAAATTGTAGCTATTTTCATTTTCAATTCACATAAGCGCATGTTCATTATTTAGTTATTACGATAAATAAATAAATAAATGAAAAATATCATCAAACGATTGTATTTCTGTTGGTTGGTATTTCTTATGTTCTAATGTGGATGTAACAATGTATTAATACAAATGAATAGATAAGTTATAATATAACTTGAAAAAAAATGTGATAAATACCCAAATGAAGAAAATCTGAAATCATTTCGATCAATTTTTTCGATTCAATTCAATTCAATTCAATCATCATTCATTCATTTATTGTATGAAATTGTATATCATTCAACTTTATTTTATTCTAAAAAATCAAATAGACGAGAGATAATTGCAACATTTGATCTTTTTTTTCTACTCACATTTGATTATTTCTTTGTGAATATTTGAACGATAATAATACATTGATGTTTCAAATGAAAATGAATTAAACATTCAATCAATTGTTTCATTATTTCTCTGAAATAGAATTTTTCCAATTGAAAATTGTGATTCAATTTAGCAATTTTATTGTTTTCAAGGAGAAAAATAACATTCAAACATTAAATAAATCAACAAAAAAAACCCAGAATTAATCCATCAACCACCACCGATGTCGTCAAACAATAATGACTTTGAAGATGATTATGAATCGATGCCTTCTACTTCGAGTGTCGGTGTACACATGATGGCTGGTGCAACGGCTGGTATGATGGAACATGTTATAATGTATCCACTTGATTCAGTCAAGGTACTAAGTAGCTTTTATTTTATGAATTGATTATTGATTTTTTGGCCAATTTTCGACTTTTCTAGACCCGTATGCAAACACTAAGACCAAGTCCTAATGCAACATATCGTTCAGTACCCGAAGCATTGTATAAAATGATGCTTTATGAAGGTGTTTTGCGACCGATCAAAGGTGTATCTGTGGTATTTTGTAGTGCTGGTCCAGCACATGCCTTATATTATTCTTGTTATGAACATATGAAAACATTATTGAGTGGTACAACGATTAGTCATCAACAAACACATTTAGCACATGGTTTGTTACTTACTATTGTTTTCTTAGATTGATTTGATTTTAATTTTCATTTTTCGAATTTAAAAGGTGCTGCTGGATGTTTGGCAACATTACTGCATGATGCCGTTATGAATCCAGCTGAAGTAATCAAACAACGTTTACAAATATATAATAGTCCATATGAATCAAGTTTACAATGTTTGAAAACAGTATTCGATAATGAAGGTATCAAAGCATTTTATCGTAGTTATTATACGAATTTATCGATGAACATACCATTTCAATCGATACATTTTATGACATATGAAATGATGCAAAATTTATTGAATAAAAATCGTGAATATAATCCAAGTGTACATGTACTATCTGGTGCCGTAGCTGGTGGTTTTGCCGCTGCCATTACAACACCATTAGATGTTTGTAAAACATTGATCAATACACAAGAACGACAAGTGTTGCAATCATCAAAACAACGTTTCGTTTCTGGTCTTTATAGTGCCATATTAACTATTTATAAATGTTGTGGTTTCAAAGGTTATTTTCAAGGTATGCAAGCAAGGGTATTATATTCGATGCCAGCCACAGCTATTTCATGGTCTGTGTATGAATTTCTTAAATATGTTTTACGAGATAAAGGTTCTGATAGTTTATTATCATCATCCACATCGATTTCATCACCACCATCATCACCAGCAACGCCTTCAGCATCTCATTCTTCATCACAACAATCGTCATCGTCGTCACCGTCAACAATGGCATCAACAATATCGACAAATCAATCATCAACCAAATTACATCTGACATTGAGATGAGAATTAAATGATCGAACTAAACCCGATGAATGATTGATTATGGGTGTGGAACCCAAAAGAATCCATCCAAAATCAAAAAAACAAAAACAATCAAATAATTATATAATATTTGAAAACCTATAGCCTTTGATTAAATTCAATTTTTTTAGGATGAAATCAATCAATCAATTGTTTTTGGTTGGTTGATTTGTAAATATATCAACATATATAGATACTATAATAATTATAATTTCATTTATATATTTTAAAAAAATTAGACAACAAAATCAATTTTTCATTTTCTTAATTTTCAAAAAATTATTATTCAAATTGTTTATTTTGTTTGTTTGTTTGTGCACAACAACACACATTATTATTACACCTTACTCAACCTCTTAATCACCTTTAATTACAGTGGAATTTTTCAATTATTTTGGCTGTCCTAAAAGTTCATTCGGCTTAATCAATAGAGTTGTTCATGAAAATCGGCCAGAACTTTTCGGACAGCCTAAATATTTTTATTTGTTATTATTGATTAATAATTTACAAATTATTCAAAGAATATTATTTGTTATTTGTTTTAAACAGAAACAAAAATGAAAATTGAATTAAAAATCTCTTTTTTTTTGAAACATTTGAATAATTGGGAATTCAGGGATATGTTTTGTGCCAAAGGTTCAAAGGAATTGAAATCTTTAAGATCATTTTTGCTGGGTCCAAGAATTCGATTGCTGATCCTGTTGCTGCTGCTGCTGTCGTTGTCTTTGTTCACCAATAACTTCATCATAAGATGGTGGCATATCTTGTGATGCTAGATCATATGATGGTGGTGGTTCCGGTGGTAATTGTAACAAATGTGTTGATAATGATAATGATGATGATGATAATAATAAACATGATGGTTGTAATGATTGTGTGGTGGTGGTGGTGGTGGTGGTTGCTGGTTGTGGTGAATGGTTGTTACTATCGCAGATGGCGGGTGTTAGCAAGAAGGTGTTAATGGCATTCATTGGATTCCTACTGCTGCTATTATTGTTGATCATGTCTAAATCAACTGAAAGGCAATATTGGTCATAATTGATGATATTATTACTGTGATTATTGGCAATTGTAAACTCATTATGATCATCGAAATTATTATTATTATTATCAATTAATTGTGCACAATTGTTGTTATTGTTTTCTCTATTATTTTCAACAATAATTTGTTCAGCATTCAATGTACCATATGGATTAATAAAACGATAAATAAAACCGATCAATGCAAAAATGAAAAATGGTGCCATACTAAGTACAATATAAATACTATATTGTTGTAGACCATTTCGGCTGTTGGTGATATGATTCAGCTGATTATAATCAACGGTTGTTTTCTCCGGCAGACAAGTGTTTGTTGTTTGATTTAGACGATTTTTTGGACAACTAACACAACGTCTTGTAATTTCATCGAGGATATATTCATGTGAAAGGAATTTACCACAAACACAACGTTTGGTTGTTGGATCACAATCACTGAATTCATCATATAATTTACAATTAATTGATTGATCACATAATTCATCATATTTCGAACGTTTCATACAATATTCATCAATACTAGACCATATATAACCATATTTACATTCACATGTGATTAAACTACAAAACATATTACGGTTATCATGACAATCATCATCGCTGGTACATTTAGCACCTTTTAAACCTTTAATACATTTTTGTTGTTTCGTTGAATAAATATAACCATTTTTACATTGACATTTTCGTTTAACGATCATTCGATCATCATCATCATCTTCATAATAATGATTAATATCATTGAATTGTTGTTGATCAAACCGACATATACTTCCAGGTTGACATTCTTCATCGAATTCACATTGATCACCGATTTGTTTCAATTTAGCTAAACATAAACGATCAGCAATGTTGATAGGGAAATCTGGTTTACAAATACATCGATGTAGACTACAATATGATTCACGTAAATAACAACCACGTGCTGGAATTTTTTCAAAATCACATTTTTCATTTAAATATTTTGGTTTTGAACTTTTGAAAAATTCTTTTGATGATAATTTCGTTTCGAGCAATGATGATAAGGAATAATTATTATCATTATTTTGACAATCGATAATTTTTATAATGAAAAAGAAAATAAATATTTCTAAATGAATGATGAACATTTGAACATAAATTGTATCTCTTCAATCAATATTCAATAATAAATAATAAAACTCCACAGAAATATCAACCAATCATTCGGGTATTCGTAATTTGTTTTCGATTATTTCATTATTTTGATTTTGAAATATTCATAGATCACAATAATTAGCGTTGAAAATTAATGAAAACAAAATATAAATGATGGTTTTATAATTCATTCTTAATGTACAAACAATCACAAATAATAATTATCAAAGAATCAAAGACCATTTCTATATAATTTTCAATGCCGATGGCTTTGTAATAGTGGTGATATACACAAGTATGGAACAACAAGATCAACAACAACAACAATAATAATGGAAAAAATAGGACCTAATAACCTAGAATCATTATTAGACTGTCGTCATCATTATTATATATGAGCAATAGAATTTCAAGCAAAAAACACTGGAAATTATTTCATTTAAAATTTATTTATATTTATTTACAAAATCAATGGTCAATTTCCATATGATCATTAATCAAAATATTAAGACTATTCTACATTTGTGGCAAATAATATTTACTATAATCTGGGTTTTCAGTAAATTCAAGCAATTTGGTTCGAGTTTCATTCATCATCAAATCACCAGTATCATTGATGGTGTTTTGATCATTATTGAAAAATGATTTAAATAAATGTCCGGGTGATTTTATCGGCGTAATGCTACGCATTACCGGTGGTATCATATCGATCAATTTTTCATCCAAATTTTCTAAATCGATTAATGATGATGTATTAGCATTGATAGCATTGTCACTGCTATTATCCGAATGAAAACCACTCGATATATCACTACAATGATCATTATTATTTTGATTTAAAGTTTGATTTTGATTTAGATTATCATCCATTATTTTGATTGATTGTTGGTGGTGATGATTGCACATTGATAAACCATAAACAATGTTTGAGGTTTGATTTTGTTGTTGTTGTTGTTGCAGCTGTTGTTGTTGTGTTGGTTGATAACGGATTGATTTGTGGGCTATAGTCTGTAATTAACAAGAAAAAGAGTTGATTAGAAAAGCTGGAATACGAATTGGACCATCAATTAGGACTTACATTAGGATTCAATGAATATGTACGTTTTAATCGATGAAATGTAGCATAATCACCTGAATCATCTGAATCGATTCCATTGTTACTATCATTTTCAAATGTAATACGTTTTTCTAATGTTTCATATGGTTTATGATGTTCATTTGATTTCTTCGTTGATTTATAACGAAAATTCTTGCTCAATGTACCATGATTATATTGTTGCAATTGTTGCTGATGCCCACCATTTTTCAATGATGATTTTCGCAGTGTTTTCATTTCAATCATATTTCCATTATATGAATTATTCACTGAGCAATTATTTTGAATGAAATTAATGATTGTCATTGTCGAAATATTGTCGGTGATTTTATAATATTTTCCATCATTTGTTATCAGTAATGAATTGAAATTATTATTCAATTGCTGTTGCTGCAAATGTTGTTCAATATCATCATAATTGAAATTCCATTTTGTTTTCAATATCAACAAAATCCATATTAAAATCCATGATAGAAAATAAAATATAACGGATAACAACATTAAAAGAGTTGAAAAATTCAGTGTACCCGAATAAATGATTGTATATTCATAAAACAGCGGTGATATTATCAATAGTAATAGAAATAAAAACATGAATGACAACATAAATGATAATGATGTTGATGATATTGAAGCGGAACGAGTCAATGGATTAAATTTATCATCATTATTATATTTATTCAGCTGATATGTTGATTTAGTACGATAAAGACGATATTCATTATATTTTTGCACGCCGAATGTATAGATTGATATTGATGACAGCTGTAGAATGATTATGAATACAATGGTCAATATAATCAGCTGATATAATGACAACAATGTTTGTTCACGATATTTTATCAACATGTTTGTTGGATCACAAATGAACAATTTCATACCGATTTCGAATGTATTCAACACTACGATGGTCAAGAATGAATTCAACAATAATTGTAAGGTCAATATGAATGAAAATTTTTTCGAAATTGTCCAAAATACTTGTGAATATTTGATTATGATCATTGCTAATGCAGTTATTATGTTGATCATTTCCAACGAAATGACTGTTGATGATGATTCATGGCTAAAATTTTTGTTGATTATACTCGCCGATGTTTTCATTGTCAACTTTTCATATAAATTTAAATTTTCATATTCATTTTGATCAATTATTTTGATTAGATTGAAAAAATTAAACATTACTTTTCCATTGAATCGTTTCAGAATGAAATCAAAATCACTTTTCCATATGAAAGATTTATCCATGAAACCATGTCTTATTAATTGTGAATCAATCATTATACGTGGTAACAACAGACAAATGGCCATTATCATATGTAATAATGAACCAATCGGAATTGAATGTTTCCACAACAATCGTATTAATAATTTTGATCGATTAATCGATTTCTTTTTATGATCATCATCATCATTATTGATCATTGACTCATCATTGAAATGTTCAAAATATTTTTTCAAATCAAATCGTCCAATCTGGTGGCCATCATTTGAATAATTACCAATTTTCATCAATGTTACAATCAAATAAAATGGCAACACGATGATACTGGTTGATATGAAAAACAGGTAAAAATTAATCGATTCATTCGGTATTCGTCCGTTTGGCCATGATAATGTAATATATGATTTAAATCGATTAATAGCTTCATAAATCAAATACAGTTGCAGACACAATGTCAACATTGAATACCATAAAGATGTGATCGTATTCAATGAATAATAACTACAGAATTGTTTGAAAATTGATGTTTTTTTCAATGTTTTCGATGTTGAAGACATTTTCCAAGAAATGTTCAGGCACTTTTGGTGTTTCGAGTTTTTCTAAGGTCGAAAACTTTTGGCAAAAATCGAAATGAAAAATTTTTCCAAACGAAATCTCCAATATTTATACACTCGTTCGGCTTCAAAGTTTTACAAAAAGTAAAAAACGACATATGGTCTGAAAAAAATATACGAAACACCAATTTTGCAGCTGTCGTTTTTGATCTTTGACACTTAATACATTCATATGCATATAGTAGTTATCAGTTGAACAGACCCAAGTTATAGCCTTATTGAAATGAGGGAATTTTTTTCGAAAATAAGGGTCAACGAAATTAAATTAGGTACTACGTGTTTTTCCTTTACTTGTTTCTTCTTCTGTGCCCATACTAAGGTTCAAGTTTCATTTTCATCAACAGATTGGACTGTTTCTATCTATCTTTGGATTTGGGTGGATGAAAAACAATATCAACTACCTTTGTCTATATGATACAGAATTTTAAATGTACCGACCATGGTTTTCAATGGTCTGATTACTCTGATTATTGTTATCATCGTCTAAGGGCACCTGGCACGCGTTCATATTATTAAAACAGAAAATCCAGTTGTTTTTCGTAAATCATAAAAAACACATAAATTGATTGAATATGGCATATGGAACATTTAATTTTTTCTTGAATTTAAAACCTATTAAACATAATGGTGAAAAAACCCGTTTTATTCATTTTGTTTAAATCAAGGGTCAGTTTGGCTATGAATAGGCTGACTGATGATTGAAATAGAGAGAATATATTTTAAACAATATATAGACCCGTGTTCGTTTTGTGAACCATGACTTGAGGCGATAAATTTTTTGTTTTCAATTTTAAAAAATGTGAAAATTTCCAATAATTGGTTAGCACGCGTTTTAACTGCATAAAAAATAGAGACAAAAGTAAAACATCTGCCGTCTTAGGTCACCCTACAAAACGGCACCAGCTGCCGTTTTTTTAGATTAACCTGGCTCGTGTCCATCATCGGGTCATTTGTTTATTATAAGAAAAAATCAAATGAAAATCTTAAGAAAATTCTACTTCATCATCTTAGACCTGACACGCGACATTTGGTCGATTTGAGAAAAATACCATTTCAAGATGGTAAATTGAAATCAGATTTGAATTTATTTGCTATTTCAAGCCTCGTTTGAAACCCTACTGGCTGTTCGATATCTTTTTCAATAATTTTTCATACATTTTCAAAGTAATTAATTACATTTAGCTTAGAAATTCATTGATCAATAATTTGATGCTTGTTCAAAGTTTGATGCTTTTTACTATAGTCGACATACGAACAGATTTTTTCGAAGAGGAGAAAATAACAATAAACAAAAATCCTGGGCAACGATTTTCAATTTGATTTTGTCATATGAGTAAATTGTAAGTTGTTCGTTAATTTGAAATCGATTGTCAAATATTGACGAGAAAACAAAACTAAAAGCCATGAACAAGCAATAGTAGTGCAGCATCTGAACGAAAAATGTGAATAAATTTTGATTCATAGTCATATCGAAGAAAAAAATGTGAACACAATCGAAATATTTGTTTCGATTGCTAATTGTTTATAAATTAACGAAATATCAATATTTCGTTGTATTTTGTCGTTTATTTATTTATTTTTTTGATTTGAATTGAAAGAAAATGTCGAAAAATCAATCATCTTTGATGAATTGTCAATCGAATAATTGTCAGCAGCAACCAATGTCCACAACGACTGAAACCACTTCGGTAGCCGTTAATCATATGAACAGTAATCAACAACGATCATCGTCGAAATCAACGATGAAACGACGTCGTAATCGTAAAAATATAACTTTGAGTACTAAATTAGAGATAATCAAACGGCTGGAGAATGGTGATCCTAATTCATTGATTTGTTATGAATATGATTTACCATCATCAACAGTATCGACGATTCGATCGAAAAAAGAACAAATCAAAGCAATATTCCATAACAGCAATAAATTACATGATCAATTGCAACAAAAATTGCATCAAAAACAACAGCAACAGCAGCAATTATCATCAACACGTAATCAACTGATCGAACAAATGGAACAATCATTGATTAAATGGATTAATGATGGTCAATATAATCCTGATCAATTACGATATTCGGTAATTCGTGAGAAAGCATTGAATTTATTCGAGACTATTAAACTGCATTATCAACAA
Source organism: Psoroptes ovis (assembly GCA_002943765.1). Classification (NCBI taxonomy): domain Eukaryota; kingdom Metazoa; phylum Arthropoda; class Arachnida; order Sarcoptiformes; family Psoroptidae; genus Psoroptes; species Psoroptes ovis. The sequence goes on along the minus strand of PQWQ01000027.1, from coordinate 568,290 downwards.
ATGAAATCGAATGGTGTTGCTGATTTATGTTCATCATCAACCTCTTCATCATCATCATCATTCGATGATGATGAAAGACTAGAGTTTAAAGCTAGTCATGGTTGGTTTGAAAGTTTTCGTAAACGTTATTACAACCAATCACTTGTTAATGATGATGAAGTTGTAATGAATGCAAATGATCCTAGTCAAACTCTTTGGAATGAATATTTGCTACAAGCATCGAAAATTTTGAACAAAAACAGTCTTAAAAATGACCATGTTGATAATGATCAAATTCCAATATCGATTGATGAACCAATCACGGTCATCAAAGAAGATTATGATGATGATGATGATCACCATGACCATGATGATGATCATGAAATTAATGATTATTCATGCTTTGCCAATGACCATAATGACTTGAATGTTTTAAATAATTTAAAAGATCTCAATAATAATGATAACATCGATACTAGTCAATCGAACACTACGATGATTGATAATTTTGATAATGATATAATGGAATTGTTTTGGGGTAAATTGATAACATCAATATTTATGTCAAATGAAAATAATCAACAACGACAGCCACTATTTATTGATAATAGCCTTGATATACAATCATTATCAATAATATTTAAGCTATGTGATGGTATCGTGAATATTCTCGAGTCAAGAGATGATAATCCGAAACGTGTAATGGAATTTAAACAAAATTTTGCCACCATTCTGCAACCATATCGTTTACTTTTTGATGAAAAATTATTCAACATTAAACAATTATTGATCAAGAATTTGAATTATCTCAATCATCATCATCAAAATAATCTACAACAATGTCCACCTCAGTCAACATTCGACCCAGCATGTTATCGGGTGATGAATGGTAATTATCATCAACAGCCGCCACCATCATTAATATTCAGAGATAATAACAATGGTAACATCGGCAATCCATGATTTCGAATCAATTTAAATCATATCACCAATCTTAAATTGCTGCCATCTGTGAATCAAGCCGATTTCATTTTGATTTCAATGTAATTTTCTCTTCAACACAATAACTTTGTCCTTTTAAATTTTGTATTACCACCACGTACTCTTAGTGTTGTTGTTGTTGATGAGGGAGGCAGTTACTGTTGTTCTTTTTTTAAGCCTTAAAATACAACAAATGATGATGATGTAGGTTTAATCAATTTCAATTGATCAAACAATAGCAACATGTCAACTAATCATTGATCAACAGTAGCAATAATTGCATATCCTTGAATCTATTCGTTGTAATTAAAGATTAATCAATCAATCATTAATATTGTATTAAATTGAAAAAATCAAATTCGTCATTTCATATTAAATCATGATGATGATCAATTATATATGAAGCATTTACCGTTAAAAATATTGAATAAATCATACCAAGAATTAATTACACACTCATTTCAATGTGATTAATTGTATTTTTCCATTTCAAATAATTGTTTTGTGATATTTTTCCATGTTGTTGTTGTTGTTATAATTTTGAATTATAAATAATTTCAATTAAATAATAAATAATCGAAATTCTTTAAAAAATACTTTGAATTTCCCCGAACAAATTACGAATTGTTTTCCATCTGATCAATTCATTTGTTGTATTTTTCCTTAGTTTCTAAATGTTTTTACAATTTAGGTAAGTCTATTGTTGTGGAATTGATTTCAAAGTCTAATTCTTATTAAAACTTGTACAATTCAAAAGGTTTAATGAATATTTTAAATATTATTATTATCATTTAAATCGTAAACGTATATCAACATTATTGTTATTATGTATAATTGTATTTATATTGATAACAACATTGCTATTTATAAATAATGTAAATTATTATCATTATTATTATTATTATCATCGTGCACAACAATCAATGCTGTCATTGAATGAATTTAATGATAATATCGAATTGATACGTGAACAACTGCAATATGCCATAATGATTGATGCTGGTTCAAGTGGTAGCCGTGTTTATATTTATGTATGGCCACCACATTCTGGTGATATGAGACAATTGTTAAAAATTCGTCTTCTGAAAGATAAATTAGGAATGGATGTTTATCATTCGATAACCCCTGGATTATCACAATGTTGTTTACAAAATATATCATTGTCGATTGATTATTTAAAGCCTTTATTGGATTTCGCTGCCAAACATATACCACAATCAAAACATAAAGAAACACCATTGTATATAATGGCAACAGCTGGAATGCGACTATTAAATAATGATGTTCAAAATGCAATTCTCAATAATCTAAGACAAGAAATACCGAAAAGATATTCATTTCTATTCACCAACAATAATATTGCTGTTATTACGGGTAAAGAAGAAGGTCTTTATTCATGGATTGCGCTAAATTATATGAATGGTCGTTTTGATCATTCACATGATAATGGATCAATGGTAATCATTGAAAATAATGATAAAAAATGGACACGTATGAGTACAGTACAAATGATTGAAATGGGTGGTGCAAGTATACAGATTGCATTTGAAATAACTAATAATGATCAATATAATAATTTAATGAAAAAATATCCGAGCAGCAAACAATTTAAAGATAAAACAATTGAAATAAATCTTGGCTGCCATGAACATGATATCAATCATCGTTATCGTTTATTTATTACAACATTTTTAACCCTGGGTGCTAATTCTATGCGTAGTCAATATGTAAATCAATTGATCCGAGAACAAACATCGAATGTTAATAATAATAACCCTAATAATAATAATTCTTCAAATTTATTGGTAAAAGAAATGATATTATATGATCCATGTTTATCGATTGATAGTTCAGAAACGATTAATGTAACAAAATCGAATACCAACAACAATAATAATGATTCTAGTCATCCATATTCATCATCATCATCATCATCATCATCCACACAGTATTTATATCATTTAAGAGGTAGTGGTGATCATGATCAATGTATTGAAAAACTTCGATCAATAATCGATTATAAAGGTAGTGAATGGTGTAATGAATCCGATGAATTAAATCGTAATAATTCAATATGTCCATTTGATGAATTGAAATCAATATCAATACCATTTGATGATAATAAAAATGGTGATAACGGAATAAATTTCTATGGTTTATCCGAATTTTGGTATACAATGAACGATATTTACCATTTGGGTAATAAATATGATTCGAATGAATTCAAAAGAATATCGGAAAAATATTGTTCAACTAGTTGGCTGGTGACTAGAGATCGTTTTCAAAGAAAATTATATCCAAACGCTGATTATAAACGTTTGTTATCACAATGTTTTAAATCATCATGGATGTATACACTGCTACATTATGGTTTTCATATGCCTTTAGATTATCGAAAATTTCAATCAATATCCAAAATGAATGATGAACCAGTACAATGGACCCTTGGTGCATTGATTTATCGTACAAGATTTTTCCCATTGCGTACACTTGATCAACAACATGGTGTTATGAGTGAACATGTTGTGGTTATTAATTCAAATGAATCGGCTTTAAATTTTCATATGCAATACCTGTTATTCATATTATGTATGTTTGCTGTTATATTATTTATTTGTATATATTTACATCGATTACAATCAATGTTAAATAGTAACAACATCATCAATAATACCAACAATAATGGTAAATTATCATCATTATTTCATAAATCGAATAATTGTAATCTAAACAACAATAATAACGATGAAACATTACCATTGTATTATAACGATAATTTCAATGATGATAATGATCAATATTATCGTAAACAACCGTTACAACAAAAACAAAAAGAAATATTTATTAATTTTGATTAAGGTTTTAATTTAGTTTTTTTTAATAATAAATTTTTTTTTCAAATTTCAAAAAACTAACTTGTGCTGCCATGTGTGTCAAAAACAGAAATTTCTTCAATTTTTTAAAATCAGCTGATTTTTGCTTAATGTGTTTTCAATTTTCGAAATTATCATTTAAAAAAAATGATTCGTTCAATTTTTCAAAAACAATTAAGGTCAATTCATTTGACTCGTCAGCTATCAAAACCTGAAGATAAACGTATGATGCTCAAATCGATGCCAAAAAAAGATGAAGGATCATCTGGTGAACGAGCAATCGAAGTTGATGCTACTGGTTTTAATCGTATTTGTGATTTTCCTACAACTGAAACATCTGAACAATTATTCGATAACGTACCATTCAAATTATTACCAATCATTCATATAAAATCAACTAAAAATAATACATTGTTTCAATTGACAACACACGATGGTCAACCGATTACAGGTCGTGCATGTGGTAGTGAAGGTTTTAAAAATTGTCGTAAAGGTACAAATATTGCTGCACAAATAACGGCAACATCTTTCGGTAGAATTATCAATAAAATGGGTTACAAAACATGTCGTGTTTGCATCAATGGTTTGGGACCAGGTCGTATGTCATCATTCAAAGGTTTACAGTTGGCTGGTATTAACATTGTTTCGATCACTGATTCAACATTTATAGTCGATTATCCACGTAACAGACCACCAGCAGCTAGAAGTTTATAGAATATTTTTAAGACATGGAAATTTACAAAAAAAAGAGTCATGGAAATTTATTTATATTAAAATTGAGTAATTAATGTAATAATATTATCATCATTCGCATCACATTGAATAAATTTTTTCTTCAAAAGAAATTTATCCAATTTTCTAGCGATTTTCATTTGAATTTGTTCCTTATATTCAATACTTTCATCGTCTTCAGTGTTTAAATATTTCTTTAAAATTTTTTTCAACAATTTTTTCTTTGATAATCGACCATCTTTACGTTGAAGCAAATCGATTATCAGCGCTTTTAATTGTTTTTTATCAATTTTGATCTGGTTATTTCCATTGCTTTCCTTATTTTGATGCTCAGAATATGGTTCATCATCTTTGTGCTTTCCATTGGTCATATTATCATGGTTTCCATTTTGAAGATCGTTGGTGGTCGGTTGATCAGGCTTATTTTCTTGATTATTGTTATTATTCAAAGGCTTATTACCATTTTGATTTCGATCATTCTTTATACTTTCTTCGAAAATGTTCCATATTTTTTCAATTAAGCTATCATTACGAATACGAAATGAATTACGTATGAAATTAAGAAATTTTGCCTTTTTTCTCGGTATATTTTCATATTTAACCAACGAAGTTAATATTGAATTGATTTCTTTTGGATATGTATTTGTTTCGGCCAGACATTTGATTTTCTGTGAAGATTTTAAAGGTAAAATGAATGAAAATTTTCAAAAATCAAAATATTTAAACCAATATACATACCGAAATCCATTCATTTTGTTTACATTTTCCTTTTTTCATCAACTGTTTTTGTGACAAGTTAGGTCCACCATATTTTTGTTCTTCACTAATACATTCATTATGTTGATCATAATTTTTCAAATTAAAATCCTTGAAACAATCCATACATGAAAATGAATTCGTACGACATTGTTGTACGTGTTGTTCAACTTTGGCTTTTTTCAATGAATCACCACAATTGTTACAAGTGAAAAATACCATTTTTCTAGTTGAATTAAGATTATATTCTTGGAAATTTTTCAAATTGTCAAAATTGAAAATCAAAAGCAAAGCAAGCAACCACGTGTTCTCTGTTCTGTTTGTTTTTGTTTTCACAATTTAAATCACCAATGATTCGCAAACAACGTATGATCATATGTTTGTGGTGATCAGATTTTTTCATTTTTTTTCGATGTTTGCCAATAAATTGAATTGAAAAAAAAATTGTTAAAAGCTACGACCTTGTTTTCCCTGCCTGTTTGATAAGAAACGACAATATCAACAAATTTTTCGATTAAATTGGTGAAAATCAAGTTTCTTTGGTTCAAATATTTTCAATTTCATCTCCAACTAATCATTACTGCAAAGATTCAAAATGAGATTAGCCCGATTCACTGAATTTGGTAAGAAAATTGTTTGTGTTGGCCTTAATTATCGATTACATGCACAAGAAATGAAAAAAGCCTTGCCCAGTAAGCCGCTGATATTTCTAAAGCCATGTATGTACCCAGTTATTTGTCATTTTAAATGGTCAAATTAATTATTATTTCAATTATAATTTCAGCAACTGCATATGTAAATAATGAAGGTTCAATTCGGATACCGAAAGATTGTAAAGAATTACATCATGAAGTTGAATTGGGTGTTGTGATTGGTCGTAAAGGATCGCGAGTGAATGAAAATGAAGCCGAAGATTTAATCGGTGGTTATGTGATTGCGTTAGATATGACAGCAAGAGATTTACAAGCAAATGCCAAAAAATCCGGTGAACCATGGTCAATTGCTAAAGGTTTTGATAATAGTTGTCCAGTGGGGAATTTTATACCTAAAGAAGCATTACTCGATTCAAATTCAATCGATATTTGGTGTAAAGTTAATGGCCAGCTGAAACAACAAGGAAATACATCGGATATGATATTTTCAATACCATACATTATCAGTTATATTAGTCAATATTTTACATTAGAAATTGGTGATCTAATATTGACCGGTACACCTGATGGTGTTGGCCCGGTTAAGCCGAATGATATTATTGAAATCGGTATCAGTGACATATCAAAAGCATCATTTAAAATTGAATAATTGAACTTTTAATCGTTATCAAGTGAATTAATCAAATTTTTTTTTTAAATTTCAAGTCAAATTAAATTAAATTTTTGAAGCAATTTCAATCATTTGTTTCACTAAATTTGAATCACAAATTTTCCATTGATATTCATTATTGTTGGAATCATTTTTTCCCATAGAAATATGATCATTACGATAAATCATCGATGATTGTCGTTTAATGGATGCAGAACAATGAAATTCTTGACATTTTGTAGCCATTAATATTTTGGATAAATTATCGACGTTAATACCACAACCAGGCATGATTATAATACGATTAGATGATAATTTTATCAATTTTTCAATGTTTGATAAACCTTCCAACGCATTTGCAGCTTGACCACTTGTCAATATACGTCGGAAACCAAGTTTGATTACATCTTCCAGCGATTGTTCAACATTTGCCACCATATCGAAAGCACGATGGAATGTACACGGGAATGGTTGAGCTTTTTCTGTTTGATTTAAAGATATTTAATTCAATCAAATTAATAATATTAAATTTACCCAATAAAAATCGATTAGCATTCATATCAATGCTTCCATCAACAGTTAAACAACCAAACACAAAACCATTAGCCCCATTATTTTTCAAATATTCAATATCATTGGCCATTATTTCCAATTCACATTGGCTATAATTAAAATCACCACCACGTGGACGTATCATTGGAAATACAATCAGATCTGGAAAGGTTTTTCTAACCATTTGCATTAAACCAATACTTGGTGTGAGGCCACCATCCAACAATGATGAACATAATTCAATACGTTTTGCTCCACCTTTGACTGCTTGTTGAATGGATTCAAAATTATCGACACAGATTTCGATCGTTGGTGCCATTTTTCCTGTCTCAAATCAATTTTGAACTAATCAAACTCAAGAAAAAATGATCAAACAGCACTGGGCGACACACCTGACAACATTTGTATTTTTAGCTAGCAAAAGAGAAAAAATAAAAATTTCTTAAAGACACAACACTAATTCTCATTTTTGATTTTTCAAATGATAAAAATTGTATAGATTTTATTGTACGCACTATAGCCTTAGATTTTTTCGATTTTTTCAAAAATTTTGACGATGGTTAGCCTTAGATTTTTTCGAAAAAATCAAAAATTTTGACGATGGATAGCCTTAGATTTTTTCAATTTTTTGAAAAATTTTGACGATGGTTAGCCTTAGATTTTTTCGAAAAAATCAAAAATTTTGACGATGGTTAGCCTTAGATTTTTTCGAAAAAATCAAAAATTTTGACGATGGATAGCCTTAGATTTTTTCGATTTTTTCAAAAATTTTGACGATGGATAGCCTTAGATTTTTTCGATTTTTTCAAAAATTTTGACGATGGTTAGCCTTAGATTTTTTCGAAAAAATCAAAAATTTTGACGATGGATAGCCTTAGATTTTTTCGATTTTTTCAAAAATTTTGACGATGGTTAGCCTTAGATTTTTTCGAAAAAATCAAAAATTTTGACGATAGATAGCCTTAGATTTTTTCGATTTTTTCAAAAATTTTGACGATGGATAGCCTTAGATTTTTTCGAAAAAATCAAAAATTTTGACGATAGATAGCCTTAGATTTTTTCAATTTTTTGAAAAATTTTGACGATGGTTAGCCTTAGATTTTTTCGAAAAAATCAAAAATTTTGACGATGGTTAGCCTTAGATTTTTTCGAAAAAATCAAAAATTTTGACGATGGTTAGCCTTAGATTTTTTCGAAAAAATCAAAAATTTTGACGATAGATAGCCTTAGATTTTTTCAATTTTTTGAAAAATTTTGACGATGGTTAGCCTTAGATTTTTTCGAAAAAATCAAAAATTTTGACGATGGTTAGCCTTAGATTTTTTCGAAAAAATCAAAAATTTTGACGATAGATAGCCTTAGATTTTTTCGATTTTTTCAAAAATTTCGGAGATCACCGATGTAATCTAAAGGTATTTCAAAAATTTTATATTACAATTTCGATGAAAATAATCATGCATCAAATATTTAAATGGAAATTTTAAAATGAATAGAAATTTTGGAAACATATATAAATTAATAAATAATGATTCAAAAAGAGAAATCATTGTCAAAAATTTTCATTTTTTTCTTGTTGATGATGATGATGATGTACTACTATTTTTATTACTACTGATATTATTTGATGATGATTTTGATGTCGATGTTGTTGTATCAATTAATGATTTTGATGATGGTCCTTGATTATGTAGTTCGCTAATATAATTGATCAATATTTGTCGACGATCATCAGCAAAATCATCAAGTATCAAATATCGTTTATCATTTTGTAATATATTAATAATATCTTGTAAATGTTGTTCAGATTCTTCAATCAATTGTTTTGTTTTATATGTTAATAATTTTGTTTCCAATAATAATTGTTTGAAATTATTTTTTGCCATTTGCAATCGTTCTTTTTGATAATCATAATATTCTCTTTCACATTTACGATCACTAGTCGAGAATTTCAAATAACGTGAATCATCTTTAATCAAACGTCGAACTTCTTTCCATGGTGTTGATAAATTGATTTCGCTTAATTCATCCAACATTTTATGAAATTTTTCACGTTTTTTACGTATTAAATTGGCAATATGTTTGTCGAATAATTGTTCCATTTCATCACGTGGTAACATATCGACCAATTCCCAACGATGATCTTTTTTTAATATTCTTTTTGCTTCACGCCAATTAACACTTGGACTACGTATGAGATCAATTAGTAATGCATTGAAACTTTCAACATTTTCTTGATGTAAATGATTTTCACGTTCTTTATCTCGTTCACGAAGATGGGCTGCCAATTCTCTCTGTACTTCTTTTTCACGTTCACGTAAACTTGCTTCGATTCTTTCTTGTTTTTCTTTTTCTTTCAAACTTTCACTGATTTCTTCATCAAAATTCGATATATTCTTGTCTAATCTTGCAACAAATTCTTTAAATATTATTTCTTTCATTGAACTACTTTCTATTGCTTTATATCTCGAGTCATTACGAATTTTCTCCTTCACTTCTGACCATGTTGATGAAGCATTTATATAATTTTGTTGTTCTTTAAGTAATTCGAGGAAATTTGCCTTTGCCTGTTGAAAATTAAATTAATTATTGAAATATTAAGCAATTGAATTAGGTTTTAACCTTTTCACGTAGTTTTTCCTTATCATCTCGTTCTTTTCGTTTCAATTCGACCAGAAATTCGCTGAACATCGATTCACGATCTCTGGATTTTTCAATATTTTTAAATCGACTATCTTTGCCATATTTATGTGAAAATTCAGAATAAGTAGTACGCGTCGATAAATTCGCTTGTTCCAATAATTGAAGAAACTGCTCACGATATAATTTCTGCCGCTGACGCTTTTCTTTACGTTCCTCTTCCGCTCGTTCTTTAATAAATTGTTCAAATACTTGTTTTCTTTCTTTGGAAGTAAGCAATAAATACCGTTGATCAAAGACGATTTTATGAAGCTCCTTTTCCCAGGTCGAGAATGCTGAAACCTGAATTCAAATAGATTAAGAAAATCATGAATAAATAAATTGAAAATAAACTGCCATAATCAACAATACCTCTTTCTCCAACAACATTGCTTTGAACATTTCGATTCGTTCAGCAATCGGTAAGGTTTCACGCTGTTTTTCAGCCAGCAATTCAGCTTCATTTTTTTCTCCATCCTTTCTATTGTCATCCTTTTCGCTTTGTTTGTCCAATCTATATTTTTAGAAGATATTATAATTATGTCCAAATGGGTTTTAGGAAAAAAACTACAAAATAATACCTAGATTTTTTATTGCTTTCTTCTTTCAATGATTGCTGCTGATGATGATGATGGCCATTTTGTTGTTCATCAAGAGATCGCTTATTATTATTATGATTATTATTACTAGCATTAGTATTAGTATTATTATTATTTTCAGATAATTGTGAAGATGTTTCCTTATCTTTATCTTTAGGAGGACATTTAGTCAATTCAGCTACTTCAGGCCGATTTTTCAATTCGGGTGGACAATCCCATAATGATGTTTTCGAACTTGGATTATAGAAAAATACTCGATTATCTCCAGTCCATACAACGCACCTGGTTCAATTGACGAAATCACAAGTCAATAAATCATCATTCAAATTGAATATATGAAGACATACCATGGACTACCAGGTATTGGCGTACTAGAAACGGGTTTAGATTTATCTTTGACTTCTTTTTTCGGTTGTTGACGATTTTCTGTATTATTATCCGTTTTGGTTGGTGTTTTAGTGTCCGCTGTTCTTACCTCAGATTTATTACTTTCATTAGATACTTCCTTTTTCTTGGCTTCCTCCAACGCGGCTATATTTGAGGATTAGTCTGATTTAGTCTATCGAATATTAATTCTTAAATTTTTGACAAGCACCTTCTAATTTCAATAAAATCTCTGGCTTCTCCCAAACAGATTTCTGAGTTTTAGTGTTATAATAATAAACTTTACCATCGGGTGTTTTATACTCCATCCATTCAGCTGCCTGTAAACGTAATTCCTGGTCAATTTTAAGCATTAGATGTTGTTTTGAAGGATCGACACCTGTGTTCGGAAACATTGATGTTGGATTTATCCATGGACGCGTTGCACCAAAAGGAAAACCTGAAAAACAATTGAATAAGTCAAATTTTCAGAGCAATCATTGAACAACTTACCAGCGGGAAGAATATGTGGCAAAGCGAATGGTGGTGAAAACCGATTTGGTGCTATTAATCCTTGTGGCGCGATGCCTATTGGTGGCATTAATGGATTGGGTACTGCAGGTAATGCTTTAGGAGTCGCTTGTTGTTGGTCACCTAAAATTGACAAAAAATAGTTAAAAGACAATATTAAATCATTTGTAATTTCATACCTCCATCATTTTGTTGCTGTGATTGTTGTACAGAATCAGTTGTTGTTGTTGTCATTAAATTCTGTAAATATTGTTCCTGTGTTAATATTTTACCATTTTCAGGTTTTGTCCATGTTGTTTCTCTTGTTTTTGCATTATAATAATAACATTTATTACCGTTATCGATTTTCGTTTCAATCCATGTATCGGCTAAATCATTTTGAATCATTTTCATCAATTTTATTTACTTTTTACATTGAAATGAATGATTTTCAAGCGAAAAAAAAAACTAGCGCCAAACTATTACAGAAAATAAAGGAGAAAATTAAAATTTTTAAAAAATTAATGGACATTAATCACTACCTTTTATTATAACAAAAGCAATACTATCAATTGATATGATTCGGTAATTTCAAAGATTAATTTTTTCAAAGCTTCTTTTGTTATTTTTCGAAACAAAACCCGAATATTATTTTGAAAAAAGAATGCTCGCCAAAGAAAAAAAAATGAAAATCTCCGCTATTTTCACCCCGGCGACAACACCGAATACTGAATTTTGTAATATCGAAAATCTGCGCATTTTCAACATTTCAATATTGAATCAATCATCTTTTCATTTCATTTATTTGTTTTGTTTTCATTTTTTTTCTGGTTTACTTTTCACTTTTTTTTTCAGTACAATTTCATTGGAAAAAAAAACAGAAAAATTGATTACCGATAATATGTTGGTAATCTAATAATAATAAAAATAGCAACGAAAAACACCAACCAACCAAACCAAACCAGCAAGCAGCAACGACAATGATATGTAGATATGATTATTGAATTTTTGTTTCAATGAAATTAAAATGAATCAATGAAAAAAGAAAACATAAAAATTTTCAAGTTTATTCATCTTTATAAGCAATTAATAAGCAATTGTCCTTTTTGTTTGTTTTTAAACCAATTTCTTTAATGGCCTATTCTTCATCTTGTATATTTTGATTATTTAATAATTATTTTCCTAATTTTGTTTATTTAAATGATTAATTCACATTGAAATTAACCCCAAAAAGATTTTCATTCCATTTTATGGTCAAATTATTGATTGAAACAATAAGAATTAATAATTGAATTTCAACAATATATACGACAACAATGCATCTTAATGATGATAATGATGAAGATAATAAAAATATCATCAATAATAATAATAATAATAATTCAATAATTATAGCTGATAATCATCAAAATTTAATAAATATCGATAATAATAATGATAATAATTTACAAAATGAACATTCATTAATCATCGATTCATCAATTAATAATAATACTGGTGAATTATTACCTAATCATCATAATGATAATATTAATAATAACAATAATGGTGATGACTCATCAACAACAATTAATTCGAATGGAAATTGTAAAGTTGAAAGATTAATATCCATACCGATTGATAATGATGATGAATATAATGATTATGATGATCATGATCATGATACTAGTGTTGAACATTCGAAACAAATAGTCAATGGTAATATAATAAGAACACCTCCATGGACTACAAGCACGATTTTACCCGATGTTGCATGTGTTTCGTCATCATCATCGACATCGGTGGCAATAGGACAACATAACAATTATCAACAACAGCAGCAGCAGCAACAATTATTACATTCATATGGTTCAAATCCTGATAACGAAAATCAACCATTGTTACGTCGTTTTGATAATGATAGCATACAAATCATCAATAATCATTTTCCCGATGATAATGAATATAATTTAATCATACGTGATGCTGAACAATCGATTGAAAATGGTTTTTTCCCGAAACGCATTTCACAAGGTTCAAGTGGTAGCTATTTTGTACGAAATGCTGATGGCAGTAAAATTATTGGCGTTTTCAAGCCTAAAGATGAAGAACCTTATGGTCGTTTGAATCCGAAATGGACTAAATGGATGCATAAACTCTGTTGTCCTTGTTGTTTTGGTCGTTCATGTTTGGTACCGAATCAAGGTTATCTGTCTGAAGCTGGTGCTTGGATTGTTGATCGTAAATTGCAGCTGAATATTGTACCGAAAACACGAATCGTTAAATTAGCCAGTGAAACATTCAATTATTCAGCTATTGATCGGGCTAAATCGCGTACGAAAAAAAATGTAAATGAAAGATTTCCAAAAGTTGGACGTCATTTTAATCGAATCGGTTTACCACCAAAGGTAGGATATTTTCTATTCTTAAAAATGAATTAATTCAATATTTTCATGCTATTTTAGGTTGGATCATTACAAAAATACGTTGAAAATTATGAAGATGCATATGTTTGGATTAAAAAAGCTGAAACAATCACCGATGATTATATATTGGAAAGTTTTCAATTTGAATTTGAAAAATTAGTCGTTCTAGATTATATTATAAGAAATACTGATCGTGGTAATGATAATTGGTTAGTCAAACAAGAATATGATGAAAATGATCCCAATAAAATTATATCGATAAAAATTGCAGCCATTGACAATGGATTGGCGTTTCCATTTAAACATCCTGATGAATGGCGTGCATGTAAGCTTTGATTTGTCAATGATCAATATGTTATCATTCATTTAATCGAATCAATCTTATTTTTCTTCAGATCCTTATTATTGGGCTTGGTTACCGTTTGCAAAGAAACCATTTTCTGATAATATTTGTAGATTGGTTCTCGCACAATTATCTGATATGAATTTTGTTCAAGAATTGTGTGATGAATTATTCAATCTATTTTCAGTAAGTTAATGTTCAATCAATTCAATTCATTTTGTCTCAAATATGTTTTCTTCATCGAATCCGCATAGACTGATAGAGGATTTGATCGGAACATTTTTGAAAAACAAATGTCCGTTATGCGTGGACAGGTATGTTTATTTTGCCAAGTTTTTTGCTTCGAACTAATCGTATTTCATCATTGTTAGATTTTAAATTTAACTCAAGCATTAAAAGATCATAAAACACCACAACAATTGATACAAATGCCGGCAATAATTATGGAAAAAAGACGCATGAATAATGGTAAAGGACGTTTACGTACGATGAAAGATAATTTTACACAAAGTTTCCAGCGTAAAACACCATTCTTTTCTTGGTTTTAACACAAAGCATATGATGAAGAAAACCGATTCATTCACATTTCATACATATAAAACTCTATATTATGACTGTGATTTATATGAATGATATTGAGTTGAATAGAAACAAATCGAATTTGAAATTGAATGATAACACTCACATAGAAAACAAACAATATATGTTTATTCCAATAAGATGATTTCTTGAGATTCTTGTTTTTGTTGTGATAATTGCTGTTGATTATCATTACGTATAAAATTTAAAATACGTTGAATTTGTTCTCTTACAGCTGGATTTTTATAATTATCATAACCACATGCTTCGATTTCAAAAATTTCAATAATAACATTGATTAATGGAAAAAATTTCAATGCAATTGCTGCACGTTTTATCCGATTAATTTCATTCAACAATTGTTCATAACGATCGGGTAATTTTTTCAATAATCTTGAAATTTTTTGCAAATCAGCTGTAACTGATTGTGATTGTAACCATGGATTGAAATTTAATATTTTTTTCAAATTATTTTTCGAATTATCATTACTATTGCCGCTGGTTGCTGGTTCATTATTTTCTGTGGAATTATCTGCATTGATCAGGGAATATTTTTGGAAATTTTTTAACCATGGAATCGAATTCAAACCAGGGTGAAATGTATGCAACATTAAATGGGATCGTTTTTTGTCAGCCACCGATTTCAATATGCCATACCATTTTCTTGAGTGACCAATTTCGCAAAGTGCAATCATATTGGCAATCTTGAAACTGCAATTTAATAATACTGCAAATGATGGCTGTGTTCCTTCGTCCAAACAAAACGACTGTCGAATATC
This sequence comes from Psoroptes ovis, assembly GCA_002943765.1. Lineage (NCBI taxonomy): Eukaryota > Metazoa > Arthropoda > Arachnida > Sarcoptiformes > Psoroptidae > Psoroptes > Psoroptes ovis. The sequence goes on along the minus strand of PQWQ01000027.1, from coordinate 552,861 downwards.
TTCATCTGATTGATCTGATTTGAAAATCAATAATTGTATCCATTTCTTTATTTCATCCAAATTTTTCTCTGCAATCGGTATGACATAATGTCGTGAATATATTGGAGAATCATTCATTTCATTTGCATTCAAAAATCCACATATTCGTATCGTATCTAGCAATGATGGCGATTGTTCCGTAGATAATTTATTCTTCGGCAAATTCGGATACAAACTGATTGCACCAGAAATTTCTCCACAAACAATTTTTCCTTGATATGTTTGGAAATTTTCTTCACATAATTTTCGAAATAAATTTTGAATTATTGAGCAGGTTAATATTTTATCAAAAGGTATCCATATTTTACCGAAATCATAATCTTTATTGATATTAATCGATTTTTTTCTATTTGAAGTTGAACAATTTTTCGATAAAATTTTACGAAAAAATGGTAACGATCTTTTCACATATTTATCATTGATTGTGTTTAAACAAACAACATGTATTTTGCAATTCGGTGGAAATTTCATTTGTTTCGAATCATGATCATCATTATCGCTGTCATTATTAATGAAATAAGTTATGCTTCGATTTGATACTCCATCAGTTATGATGATTATATCATAATGAAGATCTAAATGATGATTATAATTTAAAATCATTTTTATTGCTTGCTGAATGGCTGGCCATAAATTTGAAACATCTTTTGTTTGTAAATTGTTCAAATTATTCAAAATTAAATCGAAATCATTGGTAAATTCAGCTATTATTTCATAATTTCTTGAATATGTCAATAGGGCAATTTTTTCAAATTTACAATGATTATTATTTTTTATATGATCAATCAATAATTTTAAACAATTTTTAGCCAATTGAAATTTTGATTCTTGCCACTGTTGTTGATGATTTTGTGGCGGTGGTTCATTATTTCCATTCACAATGGTTGATGATACATTTTTGTTCATCGAAAATGAATTGTCCAATAAAATTATGATCGGCATTTTTCAATAAATTTTTTTAAATTTTATTTTGAATTTTTAATAATCTAAAATTTTCAAAATTCAAAAAACAAATCGTCAAACAAAATAAAAATATCGATTGTTTGCATGTGCAACTCATAATCGATTGTGAGAGGCGATTGTGTCTGCTTGTTTTTCTGTTTTTTTCATTCACTGCTTGTTAAAGGTCAATTTGAATTAGTTGTGTTTTGATTAAAATTATTTGTTTTAGATTGAATTTCTTAATTTTGTTCATTTTAAATTTTGTCTGGAATAAAAAATAATGGCTGTCGATTATACATTGCCTAAATCCGAATTAGGTGCACCAATTCGTGTTTCACCTTTTATACGTGTAAGATTATTATTTTGTGGTTAATTTTGCTGATTTCAAATTGCATTCCTTTTTTTTCTTGATTAAAGTTTTGCCGATGGAGTCTTCTCATTGCTGGTATTTATTATGGAATGAAACGACATAGTAAGTAGAACTTATCATTCATCGATGATTTTGATTTAATTCTAATTTTCCAACCATAAGGCACATTGGCCGAACGTGAACGTTTACATCGTATCAAACTTCGTGAACAGAAAAAAGTTTGGGATGAAGAACAACGCATTTTGGCTAACTTACGTACACGAGGTAATTGATTTATTGCATTGACTGTTCTTTCAATTATTACATTGATGTTTTTTTTCTTAACCATTTCAGAACAATTATTGGCATTGGCCAAAGAAATCAATGTACCGATACCAGATGATTTTGATAAACAATATCCACCACCAGAGATGACTAAATGAGAGAAAGTGAATGAGGTTCTTGCATATATGATATTTAAGATCGGAAAATGTCATAATTATTATTTTCAAATTTGTAATAATTGTTCAAAATCATTCAAATTATGAATAAAATTAGTGTCTAATAAACAATATAATGTTTGTAATTTGAAAATTTTGTTTTATTTAGAAAAATCGAAAATTGACAATCGAAAAAAAATACATTTATATTTGATTGAAATGACATTTATATGATACCGATTTTGTTGGCAACATCTAATGCATCGAATTCTGGTGCCAATTTTACATAGGCTTTCTTTTGTCCATCAGGTCTAATCAATGTATTAACTTTAGCAACATCAATATCGAATAGCGATTTGAATGCTGTCTTGATTTGTCGTTTATTCGATTTAAGATTGACAATAAATACCAATGTATTGTTATCTTCAATTTTTTTCATTGCCGATTCAGTTGTCAATGGATATTTGATGATTGAAAATTTATCGAAAGCATTCAATTTTGGTGCACTATTACGTTGAAATTTTGGATTACGTGGAAGAATTTTTGTCTTCGGTCGTCTAAATGTTGCTGTTGTTCGAATTTTTTTGCTTCGTTTTTGATAATTACCTTTCTTCACCTTGCTTTGAGCATCCAATGCTTTACCTTTTGCCGCTTGTTTTGATTGCATAGGTTTAGCAACTTTACCAGTGTTTGTTGGTTTTGGTTTTTTTGTTTGCGATTGCGATGCTGGCTTTGCTGGAGCGGATTTTGCTGGTGCAGCTGCCGGAGCAGCAGCTGGTTTTGATGCGGCTGCTGGTTTTGCAGCAGCAGTCGATGGTGCCGATTTCTTTTGTTTTGGTGGCATATTTTTACAATGTTTTTATTTCCTTTCCTATTTAAATCAAATTTCAACAAGAATTTTGTAAATAATAACAACACTAACACATGCACAACGACGGAAAAGGATGAAAAATGATTGAAATAAAAAAAAACGTGTAAACTTTGTCATAAAAAGACATGCGCGAAAATATTTAATTCGATTTTCATGGCGCCATCTTTCGACGAAATTTTTGAATAAATTTATTTACGTTACTTGAGCGCCATTGTAAAAAAAAATGATCGCCTGATCAAATGCACATTGTTTACATTAATATTTTTTTTTTATTAATTTAAATGCCCGGAATATAAAATGCTGTTATTTCATTTTTTTTTTAAATAAAAAATGAAATAATCTAAGAAAAATACCACCGAAAAAAAACGACAACAACACATAATGCAATATGATAATAAACAAGTCTGACGATCGCATCTCATCAATAGAAAACATTACAAATAGAAACGAAAGTGTTGATTTAATTCATGGTTAAAAATGATGTGTCCGAAATTAGTGTGAAGATATTAACGATAATTAAAAGTTTAAAATTATATAAAATAAAACAATGGCAGCTAATGATAATCAAGGTTGTGTCGATAATGGTGATTTATGCAATATTAACTATGATGAAAATAGTAATAATGATAATGATAACGATAATATTGAAACAAGTGTTAATAATTCAATCATAAATCATTATTTATATAATCAAACAATGAATACCAATTTTCTATTGAATTTTTTATATTATTTTTTCATCCTGTTATTAATATCTTTGATATTGGCATCATTAGGCATATCAGTTGGTTTTCGTAAATTATATGTTAAATTATTATTGAAAATATTTGCTGTATGTTTTTCAATTCATAATTTTTTTTTATAAATTCAATAAGATTAATTATTATTATCATTATTATTATTGAATAGTTTGGCAAACAAAGGATCGATAAAGAATTGTCGAAAAAAATTACTCATCAAGAATCAGTGATTGACAATGAAAATATCGATGACAATGATGATAATCAAGTAGTTGATGATAATGATGATAGTGAAGATAAATCAATCGATGATCTAATGAATTATAAGAAAAAAGATTTTCATTTGGATGATATTTGTTTGCTGATCAAAAATGGTATTCAAGCAATCGTTGATGATGAAGTAACGAAGCGATTCGATGCTGAAGGTTAAATTTATTTGATTATTATGATCAATCTTGTCACTTATTCTTTTTTTTCATTTCAAATCCATAGAACTTGTATCATGGAATTTGCTCACTCGAACAAATAAAAAATACACTCATCTATCATTACGGTTGACCATATTATGGGGAATCGGGTGCATTATTCGATATTTTATTTTATGGCCAACACGTATTATTGTAACAATTATCAGTGTATTATTGTTGATAATTTGCACAGGCATTATTGGTTGTCTACCTGACAGTGATTTCAAACGTCGAATCTATTTCAATGCAAGTCTTGTTTGTTTTCGTATTATGTCACGTGCATTTTCAGGCATTATCACATATCATGATCGTCATAATATGGCTAAACCAGGCGGTATTACTGTGGCCAATCATACAAGTCCAATCGTACGTATTTGCTTTGAATTTTTTCTCTCATATTTCTTAGTGAATTCTTTCATTTTTTTTTGTTTAGGATGTAGCCGTATTAGCATGTGACAATTGTTATGCATTGGTCGGCCAGAAACAAGGTGGATTTTTAGGAGTACTGCAAACAGCATTACAACGTGCATCGAATCATATTTGGTTTGATCGTTTTGAAATTAAAGATAAACAATTGGTTGTGCGGCGTTTGAGCGAATACATCAATGATAAACGCAACGCGCCGATATTGATATTTCCTGAAGGTACTTGCATCAATAATTCAGCTGTGATGATGTTTAAAAAAGGTTCCTTTGAAATAGCAAACATTGTCTATCCTGTCGCCATCAAGGTATTTTCAAATTCTGTTTTCGATAATCATCTTGAATAATAATTCTTTGTTTTCCATTTCACAGTATGATTCACGTTTCGGTGATCCATTCTGGAATAGTAGTAAACATGGTTACATGTATTACTTGATGTTAATGATGACAAGTTGGGCAATTGTCTGTGATGTTTGGTATTTACCACCGATGATTAAAAAGGTTTGTTTTGTTTAGTTTAGTTTTCATTTGGATTAATTCAATTTGAAATCAATTTTTTTCGAATTTATAATAATTAGCCCAATGAAAGTGCTATCGATTTTGCAAATCGTGTCAAATCTGAAATAGCTAAACGTGGTGGTCTTGTCGACTTGCAATGGGATGGACAATTGAAACGTTTCAATGTGAAAGATGAATGGAAAGAAAAACAACGTGAAGAATTTAGTAAGAAAATTAAATAGTCAAGATCATCATGATCATCACCATCATCATTCAAAAACATAGTTTTAATAATCTCAATTCAATTTTTTTAATTTATTTCATTTTATATTTTGTGTGTTCGAATTATTCATGTTTATTTTTTTTCAATTATTGTAATTTATATATAAATAAATAAATAACTAAATTTAAAGTTTCAATTCGTAGTTTTAAAATTGAATTTCGTAATTTTACAATTTGAAATTCGATTCAAAACTACGAAAATCAATTTTAAAACTTTGAATAAAAACTTAAAACCCTGTAATAAACATGACTAATTTTTAGTGTTTTTTTTTCAAATAATTTACGAACATTATTCAATTAAGATATCAAAAAAATTTTCACAATTTTTTTCATTTATTTATTTAAATCATTGAGACTAAATGATATATTAGTAATAATAATAATCAATGGTAATAATGATAGAGGAATTTTACTTTTTTCGAAAATAATAACAAAATTATAAATTTTTATTCAATTCTATCTTTGTGATTGTACCTTAGCACTAGTCATTTGATCAGTATTGATAGTAGTTGCTTCACCTTTCATTTGATTTTTCTTCTTTTGCTTTTCTTCAATATTCAATTGTTCTTCTTGTATTAATAATTTAATAATTTCTTTGATTTGTTTCGGTGTTAATTGAACATTTTCTCGACCGATTAATTCGATTACCTGTTTGGGGGTTGTTGGAGAAATATTGAATAATCAATGAATGGTTATAAGATTAAATGGTGGAAACAAACAAAACAAACCTTAAAAACATGATCCAATTCAATCAAACCATCATGATTAATATCAAGATTGTCCAACACTTCTAAAATACGTTTCGATTTTGTTTCATCCGATATATCGGTGAATGTACGTATCGATTGAAGCAATTCATTGATACTAATATAATCACTTTTCACTTGATCAATATCTTTACCTTCTTTTTCCAATTGATCAATGGTTGTTTGTAATTTTTTCTTTTGCGATTCTAAACTTTCAAATACTTTTTCCATTTTACCAACCATTTTATCCATACGTTTACGTAAACGTTTAGCCGCTTTACTTTCTTTCAAACGTATTTGATCACCTGTTTGTTGAGCAATATCTTTGAATTCAATCAAATCTTCTTTGTAGTCATCTAATTCTTCTTTAATATCATCCAATTCTTCTTTTTCCAACATTAAAACTTTCTTTTCTTTAGCCAGATTTTCTAAGGCCGTTTCAATTGATTCAAGATCTTCTTTTGATAGTACTGGTTCTACAATCTTGGCTTGTTGCTGCTGCTGTTGTTCACTGGCAGCCATATTAAGATTTGGTGTTGATTCAAAAATTTTATCAATAACTTGTTCTTTAATCTCTTTCTTATCGATAATTGGCTCTGCTTGTTTGCTTTTAATCTTTCTTTCTTCTTCATTTTCACGTTTAATTGCTTCCTCTTCTTGTTTCAATAATTCAATTTTAGTTCGATTATCAATTTTACCTTCAGTTTCACCAATTTTATAACGTGTTTCAGTTCCAACACCTTCAGGCAACGCTTGAATTGTCGCTTTCAATTGATCAGTTGCTGGAATATTTTCCGGTAAATATAAAACTCTCGATAATAGCAACAAGGAATTTGGAATCTTTTCATTTAAACTCAATTCCAGCCACTGGCCTAATTGAAAACGTAAACGATCTTCTGAAATACCCAGCGCACGCATACCACGTGCACGACATGCTTGTTGTAATTCAGATACCGTTAAACAATCAATACCTTCCCGAGCAATCATTCGATCATCAGCTTTTAAACTTCTTAAACGCATTCTAAGTTGAAAACGTAAAAAATTATCAGTACCAATAGGTTGTAGCTCTAATAAACGACATAATGCAACCAATTGTGGACGGGATAATGAATCTAATGTGATTTCATCTTCGAATAATTTCGAAAATCTTAATATATCTTCATTCGATACTTGTTCACCGGATTTTCTCATCTAAAATTGTTTTTTGTTTAAGATTAGTTTTTGTTTAATTATAATCATTCAATAGAAAATAATTACTTTATCAAAAAATTGTTTAAATTCTTTGGCACGATTCGAATGTGATTCACCACGTGCCTGTAATGTCATTTCATCTAGCGTTGTCTGTAAGAATTTTGCCATATCTAATTTTAGTTTAAGTTCTTGTTTGATTTTTGCTTCCTAAAAGATTTGACAAATGAAAATAATTGATGATTTAAGAATAATATTTGGGAATAAGAAGAATATTACCTTTGATGATGCTGTTTGAAATGTCGATGGTAACATGTTTGGAAAAAATTTCAAAAAAACAGGTAACAATAGCTCCATGAATGGTACAATAATGAAAACCGAAAACGGTACTAAACGAAATACATCACTAGATGTTCGAACTAATTGTCGATATTCACGCCGGGATAAACTATTACCATTTAATATTTTCCATATCAGTCTTGAGGCTATACCAATATCAATCACCAGCAATCGAAAACCATGATAATAATGTACTAATTCATCCCAAATACGTTTGCCTAAACTACGTTTAGGTTCCAGAGCTGTGAATTGTTGATTTTTTTGTATTGTTTCTTTTGATTCTTTTAATGCTTTTACTTGTTGTTCAACTTTTGATGAATCTTTTAATGAATCATATAAAGGGCTATATGTTTGTATATGACGTTTGATTATATTGAATTTGATTTCATTTGCAAATCGTATTCTTTTTCTTCTATCATTATCACCACCATTATCATCATTATCAAATGATAAAAATGATGAATGTTTTATTAGGAATTTATCATTATAATTATTATTATTATTATAAGAATTTCGATAATATTTATTTCTATATGTTGGATTATAATTTAAATATATATTTGATAATTTAGTATTTCCATTATTATTATTATTATTATTATTATTATTCAAACATGAATAATTATTTTGTGAATTATTGTGATTATTAATCAGTGATTTAGATGAACATCTATGTATTAGTGGATGATTATGATAACGATATGAATGTGTCAAACGTTGAAAGCTATATGATGGCTTTTTTAGAATCATTTTCGGCCTGATTATGATAAATTTAAAATTTTCAAAAATTTTAACTTTCTAAAAAATCATACAAAATAGAATCACAACTAATTTATGACAATAATATCTTCAACTCATATTTGTAACAAAACATATAACAAAACATTAATGGTGCTTTGTACACGTGATTGTTCAATTTTATCATTTAAATGATGCAATAAACATTTCCTATAAATAATAAATCAAATACTGAACATAATCAATCATATCAATCAAAATGTGTCCGTGAATCATATTTTCGAGGTGAATGTGACGACAACTTTACATAGTAAAATAAACATTAGCAAAACTAATGGGAAAAATTCATCCGAATCAAATGAAAAAAATAAAAAAATAAATCTTTGAAAATTAAAATAACGAAAAAAAAAAAGAAATGGAAATATAAATATAGAAACACTTGGCAGCTGATTTTGTTTGGATAATTTGATAATGAAAAAAAAATTGTGAATCAAAAATATCAAAAATTCACCGATGAGTATGATTCATAAAAGTGGTTACCGAAAAAATCAGCTGATTCAAAATAGTAAAAATTTTTTCTGAATGAATCAAAATTTTTGACTTATTTTTTTCAAATTTTGAAAAAATGACAGCCACCACAAATAATGCCACATCAATCGTTCAAAATTTATGTAAATTATCCAATAAAATATTTTCAACATTCATCAAAACAAATGGCTCGAATTGTTCAACGCGAATTTTAGATGATCATAATGTTTCTCGATTGAAGAATTTATTTTCACAATTAACATTGAATGATATTAATTATGATTTGAATGCTTTGTCAAATGATGGCGGCAATAATCAAGCACCGATTGCTTATACATCTATTTATGAAAATGAATATTTTTCATTGACCGTATTCGGTTTTCGCCATCAACGATCATTCATTCCATTACATGATCATCCATTTATGCATGGTTTTATCAAATGTTTATATGGTAGTATTTCAGTGAAAAGTTATACGAAAATTTCTGATAATACAAATTTATTAATACCCGAAAAGATATTGGAAAAAGTGAGGAAATCTGATTATAATTCAATAGGTAATTATTGAGTCAATAAATGTTCATCATTTCATTGGATTATTTATCTGTATTTTTTTCCGAATAAATTTTTAGTTCCTTGTATTTATAATGGTGAATGTATAATTGGTAGTTGTCAAAATAATGATTCTCACAAATTGGGCAGTTATACACAAGATAATAATAATGATAATAATGATCAAATTGGTTTTTTAAATCCAATCGATCGTAATATACATGAAATAAAACCATTAACGACATCGGCAGTAATGATCGACATTATATCTCCACCATATACACAAAATACTGATAATTATTTTTATAATTATCTGGATACAATCTATGATAAGACATTAGATCAAAAAGTTTCATGGTTATTTAAAACTATAACTAATAATGATTATTATTGTGATACAATTTCGTATAATGGTCCAAATATTCAATTATGATTGACTTAATTTGTTTTTATCAAGATTTTTTCTCTTCAATCAATCAATCAATAATGTTTTAGTTAATCGAAAAAAAAATTTATTAAATTTTATTGTTTTAAATCAATCAATTATAATCTTGATCATCATTTTCAAATAATACAATATTAGTACAAGCGATTGATTCATTAGAATGATTTGCACCGTTGATTTGTATTGATTTACCAATAATACTGCTTGGTCCACATAACGGTAAATGTGTATCGATAAAATAATATTTTTTCAAATTAATATCACCATTATCATTAATTTTATATGGTAATATATCGATTGTTGATAATTTTCTTGACATATCACCAATAATACATGTAATTAAATTATTCGTATTGATGTTAACTCCATTTTTATTCGAATTACTTTTATCATTAAGATCGTTATTAATCCCGAATTTATCGGTGTTCAAATTAATACAATCACGATAATAAATCGAATCTAATGTACGATTATATGGATTAAATATTTCACCAGTTTCATTACAATTCGATGTACTCCAATTATTATCAGTGAATATTGGATTATGATGAATATGCCAATCATGATTATAAGTAATTAAATCATTATCGTTATCGTTTGGACGTGAAATTTCGAAATATATGGTTGTATCTTCATGGCAAAGATTTTTCGATTGTTTAAATATAATTTGTCCTTGTATCGGTTTATCGAATGTCGCAAATGCTACCGTTTGTTCAACATCGAATATTTCTAAATTTGAACATGCAATCGTGGTGCCGTTCGGTGCATAAAATACTAAAGCACGACCAACAACACTTCGTGGGCCAAACAGCGGTAAATTGAAATCGACTGTACTGATTTTTTCATCAGATTTTTGCAACAATGTACCATATTTGCCACTTAAATCACCGATAGCATATTGATCACTTGTACCTAAACCTTCGACAGGCACCGAAAATGGACTTATGTTTGTCGGATTGAATATAATATTATTAATATTTGGACATGTTTTATGTGCTTCAGCAGCTCTTGAAATTGTTGGCAGCTCATCAATCCCGTAGCTGTATGCATATTTATTCACTTTCAATTCAATATCGACTAATGTTGGATCGATAGGACTTTCTTGTGAAAACATTACTTGTCCAATCAGTTGTTGATCATTATCATTGAATTTTGCTATTGTTTTTCTTGACAATATTCGATTGATTGATGCACAAACCATATCTTCATCATTATTATTATTACGTAATATTAAATATAAACTTTTTTCCATTATCAATTGTGGTACATTTAATAGATTAATATAACTTCTACTGTTTAACGTTGATGATTCACTTGAAACACTGATTTGATTTGTTTCTGACTATAAAATATGAGGAAAATTTCAAATTAATCAAAAATTACAAACATAATCACAGTGGAACCTACACTTTTCAGCAAAATTTTGACATTATCATCACCTGTCAAATTTTTACAATTATTTATCTCATTTTCATAGAAATTATCATATAATTTGGCCGATAATTTCGGTTTTGATGGTTGTTGATAATTGGAATCATCATTGTTGATTGAAATTAAATTCCATTCATAAAATGATGTTTTCATCAACGGTGATAGATAATGTAAACTAGAAATAATACTAAACATATTACCACTCTGGAGATAATAAACAATACCATTTATTTTGCTCGAATGAAAATATGAAACAAATGTTGATTTATTTTCAAACGGTAATATAATTGCACATGACATACGGCCACTTTTATTACCTTTCAATACTAATGTCTTGCCCAGAAATGAATGTTCACCAGTTACGAAATTCAATTGTACATTGAATATATTTTGTCGTATTGGTTCAATTGAATCCATTAATAATGTCAAATCGAAATTTAGGAAAATATTATTATTTATATTACAATTATTATTATCAATCATATAGCCAATATTATATACTTTCCAGCTATATGTTTCATTATTTTGATCATTATCAAATATTTTTGTCGATATCGATGTTGATGATTGATTTGTTTCAGTGAACAATACATAACCACGAATACCGTTTGATTGAAAACGTGCTATCAAACTATTTATTAATATTTGTGATGATTGATCATTCGTCGATGTTGTTGAATGGATTATTTTGTTGATTAAAATTGATAATATGATCAATAATGATGGCGGTAATGATTTAATACAATACATTTTTCAATATTTATTATCAGACACAATCATCAAATTAACGAATTAATTCACCAAATTTGATCAAATTTTCAATCACAAGAACAATTCAACAATTTTGGATTGTATGTTGATTCAAATTCATTAAGGCATCCACAACTACTACATCATATATATTTTACAATAATTTCAATGAATGAGTTGACTAAATTAAACATTTCAAGAATGAAAACAATGGATATTTTGATTCATTGAAATTCAATTGTTCAATGTTCTTGATGAATGAATGAATGAATGAATGATGGTTGATGGTTTGATGTTTCCAAATCAGTATATAATATACTTTTCAAAAAAAATGATGCTTTTCATTCGATCATCATCATCATCATCTGTCTATCTTCTTGTTACCACAATATATGTCCTCATTTCCATTTCTGTCAAAACAAGTGAACAGCCTGCTGAATGAATGAATGAATTGAAATGATCTATTATCATCCATTTGTATTTTGATTTTTCTCACTTTTATTTTAATTTGAATGAAATGAAACGGGAAAAATTTATTTAAGATTTCTCTTCCATCCTTTAAGATTCAAATATTAATGTGAATTAAAAACCAGGAACGAAAATTTTGATATAAATTTTTTGATTTAATAAAACTAAAAATAGCTTTTGATAATAATAATAATAATAATGATGATGATGATGGCTGTAATCATGCAACACAAAACAAACTAAAAAGTGAATGCATGCATACATTCAATTGCACAGAGATGTTTATGAGATGGTACTCAATATAATAAGAGTTTAATTAGATGTTTTCGTTTTCTCAGAGATTTTTAAGATTTTCAAAAAATTTTAAAAATGATTCAATTTTATTCATGAATCGTATTGTATTTTTTTGATCGTAATTATCGCCGATAATTATCATTATTTTCTTTGTTTAATTAATGATAATTATGTCATTATTTAGATGATGATAATAATTGAACCATTGTTCAATGTGGGAAAACTAATGAAACGAGTTTTGTTTGTTTCTCATCTCGAATCTTGGAAACAAAAACAAATCACGAACATAATCAACACAATTAACTCATTTAATACGAATAATTATCAAAATTTCAATTGTTGTTGTTTTTTTATTCCATAAATATGATTTATAAATAAAATTTCTAAAAATTTTATTTATTTTTAAAATTAAAATTACTATTTTTTTTTTTCGATTGATCGATTATTGACAATTGATAATTTACAAATTTAAAATTGGAAATGACAGGGCTGAATTTCATTAATTTGAATTCGTATTTTGACTATAAAATTTGATTCAATTACTTGAAATATTACTTGACGGTTATTTGATAAAAACAAGAATTATTTGATGAGATTATTGAATATATATTTTGCAGAAGTGTTTTACACAAGATTTGTTCAAAATTTTTTGCTTCAATAATTGTGATTGGAAGCCACCAATATGTTAGCCATGTGAATAGAAAAATATTTTTTTTTTTTTTTTTTGGAGAAATTTGTTTAGATTCCGAAATGTATCGATGATTAATGGTTGATTTATTAATTATTGCACACATAAGTTTCCATTTTTGAGCTTTTCAACCATCAAATTTATTCATTCATAGCTTTAACTTGGTACAAAAAAATTTCCATGCCTTTTAACATTTGATTTGAGCATTTGTTGTTGTTGCTGTAGCTGATGTTGTTGTTGTTGTTGCTGTAATTGATGTTGTAGTTGTTGATGAGTAATAGGTTGATGATGATGATGATGTTTATTTGTCGCTGTTGTTGTTGTTTGTTCGTCATTGTTCATATCAATCACTTCTTCATGATCATCTGAGCTATTGTATTCATCATCATCCAATTCTTCATCATCTTCCACATCATCATCATCGTCAATATCATCATCTTGTAGTGATGATGATGATGACGATAAATGTGTTGTTGTTGTCGTTGATGCTGCTGCTGCTGTTGTCGTACTACGACGACCATTCATTGTTGATGATGATGTAAGGCTATTGTTTGCCATATTTGCTGCATTTTTTTTCTTTGCTGTTGCTAATTCAGCTGCATGTCTGCATTGTTGTTTGTTCAATGATATCATAATTAATTAATTATTTTTAATTAATTTCTTGAAATTCAGTTACCTTTTTCTCCATTTAGTTCGTCGATTTTGAAACCAAACCTATTAGAAAATTCAAAAAAAAAAATTCAAAAATCATTCATGTTAGTACGCCATCTATCGTTGTGAAATTCAAATGATTTTTCAAAAAAAATTATTTCTCAACTTACTTTAACTTGACTTTCAGACATTCCTAATGCATATGCCAATTTTGATCGTTCAGGTCCAGCTAAATATTTAGTTTGTTCAAATGTTTTTTCCAGCACATAAATTTGATGACCAGAAAATGTTGGTCGTGTATGTTTTTTCTTACCATCTTTATCCAATGTATGATGACATGATTGTGATACTTTTTTTGGAATTCGAAAATCGAATGAAATTCGATGATCAACAAAAAGAATTCGAATTCGAATTTCGAATCAACATACCTGCATTCGCAAATCTTTCACGCCACAAATTTGAATTTTGTACCATTGCCGTGGTTGGCCATGCTGCATACAAATGCCGAGCTGATAATTGATCATTTAATGTATTATTTATTTTATTATTCGTATTATTCATTCCACCGATAGCTGCCACACGATTATTTGTTGTCGTATGATGATGATTGCTGACGATACTATTGTTATTGTTGTTAACATTGGCCGCTGTGGCCGCGGCCGCAGCTGCTGCAGCTGCCGCAGCAATATTAAAACATTGATCAACTTGATTCGTATTATTCATTGATGATGATTTAATACTTGATGATGACGATGATGATATCAAATTATTGCTATTTGCGATCAGATTGGCTGGCCTATTCAGTATATCATTGATAAAATATGATGTACCTGATGTCGTGGTCGTAGTTGAAGCCGCTGATGAAGCTGTTGTCGTTGTGGCTGCTGCTGATGCCTTTGTACTTGTCGTCGTCGCTGTTGATGCGTTGATCATTGAATTCATCAGCGATGATGCGGTGGTATCGGTCGATGATGAATCTGATATCGAATATTTATGATTATGGTGGTTATTATCATTAAAATGTTCATAAATATCGGACACAATGGATGAATGTTGTTGCTGCTGATTATTCATCAAATTTTGTTGGTTATGATTATGATAAACATCGTTGTTACCATCATCAATCAATGATGACGCTGATGAAGATGATGATGAAGACGAAGACGATGACGATGACGATGATGATGAATTAATTGCAGACATTTTCATTGATTTATGATTCGTGTTTAATTCGGACAAGGTTCCCGTATTAGGGTTCAATTTATTCAAATTCGAACGGTTACTGTAATTTATGAATGATAAAAATGAATCAATTAATTTTGCCGATGAAATCGTCGATGGATATGTTTTCAATTGATGATGATTATTGTGATCGTTGATTATTGGACTAGAATGATTCGATTTGGTCGATGATGATGATGTGGTAATTGAATCAAATTTAATCATGACTTTCAATGAAATGACAAATTCGATTGATAATTTTAATGATACACCTTGAACTTTGTTGAAATTCGTTGATATTCGGGGGAATTCGTTGGAATTTCCACAAATATTCGAATCAAAATTTCACCGAAAATTCATAATTCACTAAAACAAACTGAATTTTGAATCATAAAATATCAATGATCAAATAATGATGATATCACTTGACTTTCAATTGGTGATGGCTTTCAATCAACGGTGATTTTAATGATGAATTCATTGAATCATTGATGATCATTGATGATCATGATGATCATTGATGATGATGATGATGATATGATTATATGAACCCTGAATTATTGCGTTGTGTAATACGTAAATGGAACACACATACACATACACTTATATCCAATACACAGTTTTTGAAAATGTTTTTTCTTATTCAAAAAGTTTTTCCTAAGTTTTCACTTATTTCGAAGAAGTCATACACAAATATTGTTATCAAAAATATAAATGAATCATAATAATCATAAATACATCTTTAATGATCATATTGATGATGATGAAAAATAATGATCATGATCATGATTATTATTTTGATTATTATTATTTCACTATAAATCAACAGCGAGCGACAACAACATCAAACGAATAATATGGCTATGATCGTTTAATTCAGTTCAATTCATTTCTATTGATGCTTTCTCTCTGCTCTTCAAAGTTTACTTGCGTAGATCATCGAGCAAAGAGAATGTCCATAGGTTCCAACTAGATCCTAGATTACGAATGGTATTTCAAATGAGCAACGAAAAATGACTTGGAAATACTCATATATATCACCAAAACTATATACAATGATGATGTACCATTTATGTCGAATCGACTATAAATCATTGTCGTTGGTCGTATTATTTTTGATTATTTTTCAATTGAAATCATTTGTTTGCTTCTTAATAATAAAAAAAATGTTGGAACAATATTGTTATCGTTTGTTAAGCATCATCATCATTCACTCACAATATTTGATGATGTAAATGGCAATGATATTGCCATTATTATTATTATTATTATCATTGATCTGGGTGCATGTATTTTCGGAGGAATTTTAAATATATTTTTCCATTATTATTTCTATGAAATTATTATTGGATTTTTCTCGTAATCAACTTTAAACACACACACACAAATAAATGTAAGTAAAAATATATTAATTTTATATTTGTTAAAATATAAGAAGAAGAGAAAAAATATGATTAGTTTTACACACAGAAAAATTGATGAAAATGTTTGAATGGTCCAAATTATAAATGAACAAAAAAAAAAACAGTAATGCACCAATGATAAATTAATAAGTGAAGTTAAAAAAAAAAATTGACCAATTAAAATAGAGGAAAATTTTCGAAACTCCGCCTCAAATCAGTGAAAGACACACCTTTTTGCATTGAAAATCAATCGTCAATAAGCCTCGCCTTCTCGATTGGCTCCGCCTTGTTTTTTTGAAAAAATTTTGTCAAATCAAAAGTACGCGCGCGCATTTTAAAATTTGTTTTTTGCTTTTTTTTTTGCAAGTTTATTTTATTTTTATTTTTACAAATGATATTTTCATCATCATCATCTTTATTATCATTGTTTATTAATATTTTTCAATTTTATTTCTAGGAAAAATATGAATGAAAATGAAATGGATCATCAAATAAACATTGAAAAGACTCTCATTGAACAATGTTCATCCAATGGATTGAAATATGGTTTTTTTCACCCTTATTTTGGGAGCCAAAGAAGGCCCCGAAGAATTTCAGCCATTTTTGCCAATTGAATTCTCGGGGAGAAATTTCATGAAATTCAAAGAAATAAATCGAATCGATTATCTCGTATATATCATCAATTGTTCACTATTTATTATCATTGATCATCAATCGTTGTTATCACCGAGGACCATCCATCGACGACGACAAATTGATTGATTTTTATTATTTTGATCAATGTAATTGATTTTCTACATTCAAAAAAGGAATGAAAACTATCGTCATCATTGAATATGTGGATGGGCCAATTTTCACACGTAAGCTTTGAATGAACGACCAGAAATGGTTTGAATTAGTGATAACAAACATTGAATTTGTAATCACACATTGAAATGATCGGTATATTGAATTGAATTGAATTCATATATGAGTGATAATAGACCATTGAACCACTTGAACCAATTTTCATTCATTCATATTGTTCATTGTTTGTGAATATATATAAAACGCGAATCAATGAAAAAGCGTGAAAATATGGAGCGTGAAAATGTGTGTGTAACAATATCTATGAATGACGGACAGACGGACGGACGGATGGATCATTCATATATATCACATTTCATGAATGAATGAATGAATAATTCAATGATTTCAAATTACATTGAATTATCGATATATATATTGTTTATGCATGGTTCGTCTTTGTTCATTTTTGTTTGATCATTTGTTATTTATATTTATATTTCATTATTATTTGATTGTTATTATCACCATTTTATTGTATTTTGTCACTTAATGTGTGAATGGTACATGAATTATCAATGGGTGAAAATGAATGGGGAAAAAAATTTCAAAAATTAAATTAAACATTTATACGGTCATTTAACACATTTTAAAATTATTGAATAGAATAATTGTTCGGAAATATGGAACAAATTTAATTTTTGTTTCATTGGATCATTCATACAAATAATCAAATTATACAATTTGTGAATGGGACATTTTTTTATGAATATTTTAAATAATATTTTAATGATCGCTAATAAATGTCAATTATTCATATGTATGTATGAATGTACCAATGAATATAAACGACAATATAAACCGCTTATAAATGTCATCGAGCATATATCACCATTGTAACAAAATAAAAAAAAATCTCAATGAACAATTGAAAATAATTGGAAAAAATATTCGTATTATTATCAATTATTATTAGTGTTGTTTACACCCGAACGAATGAATTGTGTATATTTTGACAATTTGCAAAAATTGAATGACCGGTCAATTTTTCAGGGTGTTTTTCGCACCATTCCATTTACCATTGGCTGCAATGTAACCAACGTATTTACGAGCCATAAATACGTTCCAATATTGTTCAAAATTGAACAAAATTCATTGATTTTCAAATGGAGAAAATAATGTTAAATTGTCAATTTTGTCAAAAATTTGACAATTTTTCTCGCCAATTTTTAAAAAGTCAAAACATTTGAATGAGATTTGTATGTGTGCATTGAGAAAATATATGTAACATGCAAATGCATACCATGCTTAATATGTGAAGAAATCATTGACTTTTGTTGTTTGTTTGTTGACAATTTCAAACTTGATTTCAATGATTGTCAATTGATATAATTATATTTGTATGATTTTGTCATTTTTTTTTCAATTCACCCAAAAAGGTTTTTGTATTTTCAATGAATTTTTGTAATTGTCAGGTGTGTTTTGTTGTGTGTAATACAACAGTTAATTGTTGTCAAATTATCGTTTGAATTGAATAGAAATTGATCTGGTTGAATTCAGCGAAATCACATTTTCAAAAGCTGATTTTAAATACGAAGCTTTCAAATGACAATTTGTCACATTTTTACAATTGAAATTTGATTCAATGAAAATCATTTTTCTCAAAATGAATTTCTTTGAATATTTCAAAAGTCAATTGAAATTTTACACGCGGTGTAAAACATTTGTATTGAAACATTGTAACTATTTTGAATTTCTCTGCGATTTCTTCGCTGATTTCATTCAAAAAGTATTTTTCATAAAATTTTTCGGCCAAATACGGCCAAAAATTAGACGAAAATCAATTCGTTTACTTAAGAATGAACGTAAAATGTTTCGAAAAACATTATTAATTGATATTTAAGACCCAAAGACTATAGATATATGGCGTTGAATTGATTTTATTTAAATGAATCAATACGAAATAATGATTGATAATTGTTTTCCATCATTAAATGGTTGCAGTATCAATTGTTTTCGAAAATTGTTGAAAACACATGTTTTCACACTCGTTTAAAATACATTGAAACACATAGTGAAACATTGAATTTTAAATTGATTTAAAATATTTCGGAGAAATGAAACATTATCAACTGAAAATGCATCAAATAATGATGATAATGATAATGATAATGATTATGGTGTGCTTGTATGTGATAACATTGTTTCTACAATGACCCATAATTCACACACACACAAACACATCACATCATAATGTGTTTACTGCTGCTGCTGCTGTTGATGAATCCATTAAGATTAAGTGAATGATAATGGATTTTTCATCATTTTTAGTTTGAATTCAAAATTCTCATCATCAGCATCAGCAGCATTATCTTCTTCGATGTGATTCTTGGCCCAAAAAATGAAAATGATTATGAGAACTAAAAAAATTTACAATTAAAATTTTCTTAAATGTTTTAAATGGGGTTTAATGGGTTGATAATGTTGGAAAATGGATTTTTTTTTTTTTTTTTTTGAGCTGTGTATTTGG
This sequence comes from Psoroptes ovis, assembly GCA_002943765.1. Classification (NCBI taxonomy): domain Eukaryota; kingdom Metazoa; phylum Arthropoda; class Arachnida; order Sarcoptiformes; family Psoroptidae; genus Psoroptes; species Psoroptes ovis. The sequence goes on along the minus strand of PQWQ01000027.1, from coordinate 533,053 downwards.
CTCTGAATGTATTTGCATTGAAATTGTGAGTTTGTGAGCGAAATCTTTGGTTTAACCCTTAAAACTCGAGCGGTGAGCATAGCTCACCATAAGATGTAATGCAGCAACTCGATAGGCGCCTCTCAGTCACCATTTTAAAATGAGTGTGAAAAATTGTCGAACTGCTGGCTCGCTTGCGCTGCAAATGCCTCGAGTTCTAAGGGTTAAATTTGAAAATTTTGTAAAATTGTCAAATTTACACATATTTTGAATGTTCAAACATACAAACGAACATACAAATCATCACACATTTGTTTGATTCATTCGTTTGATTCATCATTTGTTAATTCATTTGAATGAATGTGTATTTAACAACAACAACAGCCGAAAACATTGGATAGAGCAACATCATTTACGCTCAATATAATTGTACACATTGTTATTATTGAAATATACACATTGTACTGTTTACCAATCGACTAAATGTCAAATAAAAAGCATGAAATTCACTGAACACATTTAAATCTATGAATGTTTCAAGTTTAAAATCAATTTTAACACTGACATTTGGCTTAAATTTAAGTTGAACAGGACCGAATCGTTATTTGGCACTAAATAAAATCAATCAAATGATTGACTTTACATAAATCAATTTACTATTATTATTAGTGATTGGTGATTAGTAATTGAACTTACATTCAATTCATCTCATATAGAAATTTCAAATATTAATATTTCATAATTCAAAAGTCACAAAGGCTTAATTCATAAAATTAATCCTTTTATTTCTTTTTATTCTAAGCACTGAAACATATGGAAACACGTATTGCATTTTATTTGATTTGGTTTCATATTTTACTTTTTGAACGTGTTTAGAGATGCAAATTTTAAACACGGTAACAGCTCGTGAAATTTGTTGTTTTGGCAAGCAAATACACTAATATTACAGATTTGAAAATCATATTTGAAAATATTCAAAACAGTTTTTTTGAATTTTGGCGGTAAACAATTGTGAAATATGAAATATGGACAAATTTTATTCACGAAAAACATATTCAAGTTTAAAACATATTGAAACACATTGAAAAGTTGATACATTTGTCAGCGAAATTGTGCGTGTGAAATACAATAGAAATGTACAATGTGAAATATCATTGTAATTGAACATACATTGACTATGCATTGAAAATACATGGACACAAATGTAAACTCAATCTATGGCAGATTGCTGTTCGTTCGTATCTTCGAAATCTTTGGTTCTGATATCGATCAATAAATGTGTTTAAGGAGATTGTTCAAACAACAATTGTAAACAACAAATGCAGTAGCAGCCAGCCATCCATCCATACATTTCTAATGATGCATCATTACCAGTGTACAAGGCGCCAACATGGCGCCAATTGTACGATATATTGATGGCGTCGGTAGGCACCATTAATACATTCAATCAATGATATATAAATAAATAACCCTATATTTTTTACATTAAATTTATATAGATTATCATTGATTTAATAACAATAATAATCAATGATAATCGTATATATCTGTCCATATCAATAAATCGATCATTTCTAGATTATTATATGGAAATAAAATGATAATAATAGTTAATAATGATATATGACTAAATGATATTAATAATAATCGAATCAAATGAATGATTTGATATTATTAAATCTTAAGACATTTAATTAAATATATTTCATTTGATTTGATTCGAGATAATGATCATATTATTTGATTTTGATTTTCTTCGAGGCGAAATTTCTTGTGAAATTTACGAGCGTAAAAAGATTGATAAGAGTTATGTGAATTATAAGGGGTAAATTATTATTACAAATAATTATGAACAGAAAATGGATTGATATTCTTGAAATTCAGAAAAATATGTTGCCATATAATATACACATTTATGGGTATATGAGTGATTAATTTCTCTGAGACAATCATTCATTAATAATACACAGTATAATCAATCATTGAATATTATTTGATTCAGGCAAAAATCAAATAAAAGTCTTAATAAATTCAATGAATTCATAATTCAAATATTTTCTAATAATTCATAATTCACATATTTTTCCAAGCCCTTATATTGTAATGCAATGTAATGTAATCAAATTTAGATTTGAAAATATCTCGGAAATCGAAATGATTTTTCATAATGAAATAATGATATTTGAATTTGAAAATTAATGATATTTGACACTATTATTATTATTATTTGATTTTCGAAAAATAAAAAAAAACTTGATTTTAATTTTATTTAATTTAATTTTAATAATTTCAAATAATAATTTTAAATAATTTCATGTGAAATGTAATAAAATATTCAATGATATTATTAATGATAATAATAATAGTAATAATGATATTATTATTACTGTGATAGCAGATGTTTCATATATTTTAAATAAATAAATATGTGTATTCAAATATACATTTTCAAATATATTCAAATATGTGTTTAAATATTTTCAAATAATTCAAATTCATATTTTGTTTTGTTGTTTTTGTAACTGCTGGTCAATGGGGTATATATAAATGTGAATTTGAATTTGATATGATGTAAATATGATATTGAAATGAATGTGAATGTGAATGTAACACATTTCGTCCCGAATATATATGCTGCATGAATTGAATTGAATTGAAAACAATATTTTCGCCCATAAATAATGAATGATTTAATATTTTTGGTGATTAATTTTTCTTTGAATAAATTATAATAAAATAAATAAATGAATAAATAATAATAAATGAATGAATTATTATTCAACGAATGGTAACGAAAGGATTAAAAGTTCTGCACCGATGTGTTTTGCTGCATTATGCTTACAAGTAAAAAGATTATGACCATTTTCGGGCCGTCCATCATATATGATCATCGATGGATAGTTTTTCGGAGCCAGAATTTCTTGCCGTATATTTTCTAAATAATTTGAATTTAATTGCTTCAAAGATTTGATTCGCTTTAAATTGTTTACTACGTCAAGTCACAACAATAACAATGCAATTGAACGTCGTACATTTCGATACAAATCAAAAACAATCATTGAATTTTGATCATTGTCTTTTGATGTTTGTTCATTCAATAAGAAATGAATCTATCCCATTGAAATTCACTCAAATAATATTTCAACATGACTAATAAATGTATACACGGGCATCATCATCATCATCGTCTATGAGTTGTAAATATATTTTATATATTTTTATTTTGATTTGATTCTGAAATATAATTTCATATTTTTCAATTTACCGAAAAGCGAATAAAAATAAAATAAAAATGAAACGAATTTTTTATTATTATTATTATTTATCCAGGGTAACAGCTGGTCGATTATTCAAATTCAAATATGTTTCTATTTATGTCTATGTAAGTATGTATTTATTATTATTATTATTATTTTGATACATTTTTTTTCAGGGTTCCGACGAAACATGTGATAGAGAAAAACATATTTTTTTGTTTTGTTTTAAATTCTTCCGATTATTATTCTTCTACCAATATTCCATATGGTTTTCTCTTCAGCAGGGTTCTAGCCTCATCATTTCATTGTTTATTGATCATCATTTCGATGATGATCATCTCTGCGGCGTAATTCGCCGAAAAATTTCAGGGGATAAAGGGTCTTCGTGGACATTTCGATGGTGTTCCATTTGATGTTTTGATGATCCAAGACATCGGAGACATTGAAGACTTCAAAGGTGTCTAGGTTTCATGGTTCTATGATTCATAAAGTAAGCACATATACCTTGACATGTCATCATTATTATTATGATTAAACATTGGATTCGATCAATTTCGATTCAATTCAATTTTTCTCCTCGAATACATTTTTATGATTTGTTTACTTATTATTTTGCTTTGTGTTTGTATGTCATTCACTCCATTGAATTTCAATGAGAATTATTTTTCAAAAAAATGAAAATTGACAGAATAATTTTACAGCTGGGATCTCTTTCAATGGAATCATTATGAAAATTCCATGTGCGCATTTCATCAGAAATTGGCTTCAAATTAAATTGAATTGGAAAAAAACAATCGAGATCAGATTCTCGATTTTGACTTGAATTTTAAGTCCCTTGTGTGTGTGTGTGTGTGTTGTATTTTGTTATTTTATGATTAAAAAATATTATTAATATCAATACAGGGTTTAAAGTTTTAATTCATAGTTTTAAAATTGGATTTCGTAATTTTACAATTTGAAATTTCATTTTGAAACTACGAAAATCAACTTTAAAACTCTGAATAAAAACTTAAAACCCTGTATTAAAATTATTTAAACAAAATGATGATTATATTAATAATATCAAATAATAACGAATAACAAACGATTCTCTCAAAACATATTTATAAATTCACAAGTGAGATCACACACAAGAGAGATTATAACCATTATTCAATGTATTATCCAATGGCACCAAAATTTATATTACCTCATACGAGTATTGCTCAGTATTTTTTCTCCAATTTGTAAAATTTCAATATTGTTCCTGTCATCATCATCATCATCATTAGTTGTTGGCAGATAATAATAATGCTAAACGATACGAACAGCCGAATCAATTGATCGTAAATACACATGCATCATATATGCATTTAGCTTGTTTCGATCCTGACTCAGTTAATTCAATGATTTAGACCCTGTTTAAAGCTTGAAAAATATGAATAAATACCGAATAAAGTGTGTTCAGATCTGTATGAATGTGTCACATCTGTGTGTGTGTGCGTAGATCAATTGATTTTATCATCATTTTCAATTGTTTCAATATTGTTTTGTTTGGGTAATGAGAGATTAACTTAATAAAATACAATACAATACGAATTCACATTAATCATTTTTCCAAGTAAAATTTGATGAGTTTCAATCATTTTACAGAGAAATTGAATTCGATTTAATTCAATTTAAAGAATTTTATGCTTGGATTTAATGGAATTTAATAATGATTATGAGATTCAAGCATTGATTGAGCATACAAGTATGAAATACAAGTTTCAATAATAGATTTTCAATTGCGAATGCAATCAAATAATGAAATTGATTTATTTTTGTTTTTCTTTTTGTTAAATGTTCAATATTGCCGTTGTTCAATCGTTGACAATGGATTTATATTATCATTATTATTTCATAAATTTAATTATCTACGAATCAATCGTATTTTATTCCATAGAATTTAATCAAATCATCATCATTATCATGGATTTGAATCATTTCAAATCAATCAAATTTGATTTGTTTTTTTTTCAGTTTTAAATTAAATTATCCATTTATATATCGTATCATTGTTGAAACATTGATAAAAGCTGTCATTCATTCAGATTTGAAATTGAATGCTTACATTCATTTTAATTGATAGAAATCTGCATCAAATGCATTAAAAACAATTGAAATAATTGATTTTTTCCTGATTCAATTTCAATTTAATTTTGTTTATGATTCATTTTTGCCAATGATTATGACTTTTAAAAGTCACAATTCATAGATGAGTTATTTTTTCAAAGCACACATTTTTCAATTCAATCAAATGAAATTTCAATGGTAATTCAATGCACTTTCAAATGCAATTATTGGCCATTTGCTTGCATTAACCTTATGCATTGTTGATCTTGAAAATTATTTGAAATTATTTGAAAATTTCAAAAATTTTTTCTCCACTTTGTTCACCTTAGTTCTGTTGCTATTAAAGATAATTACGAATTATTATTAATTAATCAATTAATTATCAGTGAATTATCAATAAGATTTCAATGAATTATCGATGGTCAATTTCTATTTTTGAGTGAAAGAATATAAAAACGAAGTTTAAAGTCATAATCCATAGAAATATTTGAATTATTATCATTATTATTAGCAGCGCAATCAAACATATACGAATGAATTTATCAATGTGAAAATCATGATAGATTGCCTACAATTAATTATTGCAATATATACACTCAGGTTCAAATATATTAATAATAATAATGATGATCATTATTATTTTAATCATAATTAATTTCATTGGTATTAAACTTTGAAATAAGCCATTTAATAATCGGAAAAGATTAGGAAATGTTTTTTGATTGGTTCGAAATAATTGAAATTTCCATGATTATTTATTCCATTTCAATTTGACCAATGGTAAACGATGCGGTCAACGAGTGCTTGTCGACATTTCGATGTTCGACACGATGACACGTGTCTGTTTTGTCGACATTGAATGTTGATTTTTTCACGGAAAAAAACAATGCTCAAAACACCCTAATTCGACCCCGAATTTCGGCACGTGTTCATCCGTCGATCTGCTTAATAATATTTCGAGTACGTATTAAGATCAAAATAAACAAATTTAGACATCAATAAATCTACCAATAGTCGAGAGAATCGACTTTTGAAAAAAAAATTCAATTGAATTCAATGATGATTCAAAGCTGAAAAAAATGCTGCAAAATACATTTCGCTTGAATGAATTTCGGATGGTTGTTAATGGTTTCAATTTCACACTTGTGCACAATGTTTAATACTTTTTAATTAAAATCTATGACAAAAATCTACGCTAAAAAAACAATGGCAAAACAACGGCAACAACCCTTTCAACCCTTTGAATTAGAATGCATTAAAATGAATTACATTTAAAAATATTGCATTTAAAAGTGAATTTTTATGAAAATTTTTTATTTTATTCATTTTAACTCTTTGTCAACCATTTAATAATTATCATTATTACATTTTAAACACACTAAATGATAACGATAATGATCACCATGATGATAATGATAATGATGGAAATGTGACAATTTCAAATAGTCGAAAATCGACAAATAGTCCAAATAGTGAACATGGAAAACTCGTTCATCTCGATTGTTGATGATTTTGGACCATTTTCAATGGTTTGAATGCATTGTATCGTGTTGAATGCATTGTATTTGAATGATACTCCACATTCGATTCTATGATTTCAGCACATTTCAATCATGATTATTATTTCGTTTCGGTCGTTTTTTCCTGTCCTGACAATCAATGGCGAATCAAATTCAATTATTTATATGTTGGATTGTTTACTGTTGATTGATGACGTAGGGACGCATTTTCTACCGTATTTGTCTCTTAATATCGATGATAAACGAATAAATGAATAGTACCAATTCAAATTGTATTTTTGTCAATCAAAATTGATTTCATTTTCATTTTTGCCAATCGTAAATGATGATGATGAGCTTTTAGTTTGATTAAATTCACATCAACATCGAATATCATAATGGCATTGGGCCATTTTCAGGCCATATTTCATCGTTACGAGCCATTTTCAGCGGCCAAAATCGATCGATTTCGCTCGATGGTCATAGGGAGAATGGTCGAAATTGTGAGCATCGTGGCATCTTCATCCAGATGATGGAAAATTCAACGAAATCAGCTTGAAAAGCTTGAAATTTTCCCCCAGTCATTTTACCAATCAATCAGCCATCAATTTTTGCCCCAAAGATGTGAGGCCAAAATTAATTTGTTTTTTTTTTTTGACAAGAAAATTTTCTTTCTTCAAAGATAATCTCTCGAAATGATCATCGAAACAAACAAGAACCGAATGATTAATGTCATCATCATCATTATCATCATCGTTAAACACACATTTTATGATCAAGTAAAATACTTTGAAATATTTCAATCATTTCAGAGACATTCAAAAAGCATTCAAACATCATCATCATCGTAATCGTAATCGTCATCATTTAATGATCATCATTATTTAATGATTATTAAATTTACCACACACACACAGTCAGACACACTTGAAGATTTATATCTTTCTTCCATGACGAAATGTCTTTAAGAAAATAATCTTCAGACAATTCAAGTTCTATAGTGTGTGTGTGTGTGCGTAAAAAATTCAAAGATCTCTGATAATATGTTAATCAAACGATAATAATCATCAAATGTTGATCATTAAACGATAATCAAACATTTAAATCATGACAATTTAACAGATTTAATCAATTCAAAAAATTGATAATTTCGTATTAATTTATGAATTAATTATCATTTGAATTAATAATAATCGTATTTAATAATTTCAAATTATTATTATTTTTCTTCCGTAGAAAAATGACAAATAGCCCGAGCATTGAAGCTGACAAGCATCGAACATGGTCGAATAATATACGATTCGAGCATCAATCATCATTCGAACATTTGTTACATCAGCTAAACCTAAACCAAGTACGAATTTGGATAAATATTCTTGTTTCAAATCAATGTTTGCGGTGTTTTTTGGCTTTGGTCAGCCAAAAATATATTTGAACGAGAATTTGGCCGACGATAATCATCATCATTAGCCGCGTAGTAGACCAATGATGTTTGATTGGCCAAATAATACAAATAAATGAATAAATTTTTTCTCGGCCGAAAACCAATAACATGCAATACACGACAATCTGAATCGAATTGAACATACATGGACCCGAACATGGTCGAAATCAGAAGAATCGATTCGATTCTCCATGAAATCAAATCAAAGAATCAAATTTAGACTTTGTATGTTTGTATTTTAAACACGATTGAATCAAGCATCAGCAGAACAGCAATCATATCGACAGAATCAGCAGCATCGACAGCATTACACAAATGGTAAATGACATCGGCATCATCAACAACGACGATACAACAATGATACATCGACCAAAAAAAAAAATCGAAAATCAAATCAAATCAAATTCAATCTATTGGTAACAGATGGTCTTGTATTATTATTATTATTATTATTAACGATCATTCGTTCGTTTATTACAAAGTTTAAAGTTTTAATTCAGAGTTTTAAAATTGAATTTCGTAGTTATATATTTTAAAATTTCATTGAAAACTACGAAATTTAATTTTAAAATTACGAATTGAAACTTTAAACTTTGTATTATTATTATTATTATTTTTACTCAAGTTTATAATAATAAATTGACGACGATAATAATGGTAATAATGGTAATAATATCAAGCGATTCATTGATTCATTCATTCAATTATTATTATTATTTGTTATAAATATACACACCAACAACAACAACACAACAAACACAAGATGTTCAACTAAATGTTGTTCATTGTCGGTGTATATGTGTTTGTTCAAATGTGTAATTAATCAATTTAATTCATTCATTTAAAATCGAAATAAAAACTCATAAGTGTCAAATAACATGTTTTATTAGCATTTCTTTCTTTGTTCATGTTAATATTTGATTTGATTATTTTCAAATGAATTTCAAATATATTTGAATGTACGTCTTCAAATATATATATGTGTGTGTGATATATGAGCTATTAGAAATTCTCCGGTTTTTTTTCAAATTTGCATTCAATTGAATTCAATCGAACTGATCATTGATCATTTCGTTTATTTGAATTTAAATAAAATGAATGAATTCAACGAATCATCAATCGATGAATGGTTGATTAATTTTTGATTTGATTTGATTTGATTTTTTCAAATATTCACGCAAATATAAGGTTGTCCGATAAGTTCTTGCCGATTTTCTCATAATTCCTCATGATATAATCGGCAAAAACTTTTCGGACAACCTATTATTTTGTACATTCAATTTTTCAAGCCTAATTTGGTCCGATTTCGGTACAAATTTTACGCTAAATATTAGTCAATATGTCGATTAGTTAATTTACAAAACGACCCCGAAATGAATCAATTTACACGAATTTTCTTTAAACTTTTGATTAACATTTCCAATGAAAATTGATGCTTAATAATTTATTACATTCGAGCATCATTGTATTCGGCTGTAAATGAATAAATTCATGTGAAAATCATTTGAAATGATGAAAATAAACATGAATAAAATCTCTCCCAAATGATATTACATAATGTCAAAATCAAAATACTTATAATCTATATTTTGATATTTGATTTATTTATTTATTTAATTAATCCAACATACATAGATAAATATTATTATATAAATATTCGATTGTCCGAAAAGTTCATTCGGCTTAATCAATAGAGTTGTTCATAAAAATCCGTCCAAACATTCCGTACAATTTAAATACATGAATATTTATTCATCTCAAGTAAATAAATTTCATTAATTTTCAAATTTCAATATTTATTGATGGATTTATATCGATTTGATTTGATTGAATGAATAAATATATTTTCTCCAAAAGCTACTGAATTACAAGGGGAAAATTATAAGATAAATCTTGGATAAATCTTCCAAGAAATGCTGCTGAAGCTCTGCTTTGTTCTGCTATGTTTGCCTATGATTTTCACACTTGTCTCAGCCAATAAACAGCCCCTTACAAATAACAAATAGATTATAACACACGTAAATAAATGAATAAACAAATGATCGTGCAAATCCATACAAACAAATAAATGAAAATAAATAAATAAACAAACAAACAAATGAACCTATGAAATTTGAAATGAATCAATCCAACAAAATAAACAAGCAATAAATATGACAAGAATGATTTATTGATTGATTGATTATCATATAAAACCTAATAATAATTGGCGATAAATTAAATGGTATGTAATATTTGAATTGAAAATAATTCATTCACATTGATTTCTCTCGCAATAATCTGATCAAATCTTGATTGATCTGTGTTTACACACACAGTGTTTTATTCAAATTTTATAATATTCAATAATAATGTCAAAGGTACAAAATAGATTCATGATTTGATTCATTTATTGGATAAATATTGATTCGAAATATCAATAAATCTTCATGTCTTAACTAATCAATCAATCAAATTTCAAATTAATATTTCCATTCGATTTGAAATTTTCGAAAATCAATGTATTTTCTATGGCACTACGTCCTTTACAATGCATTTTTATAATGAGACTACGTCCTCCGGCTATTTTCAATGAAAAATCATTACAATGTATTTTCTATGAACTACGTCATTTGTAATGCATTTTCAATGAAACTACGTCCTCCGGCATTTTTTGAATGAGAAAGCATTTCAATGTATTTTATATGGAAATACTTCGTTTTGCGTAATGCATTTTCAATGGGAATTTTTGGTAAAATTTTTTTTTTTTATAAAATTCAAACTAATCAACTGCTCCATCTTTTGAGCACGAATTTAAGTTTTTTTAGTCACATTGTTTATGGATAAATTGAAAAAAAATTTAAATTAAAATTAAATGGTCCGGCAGGCGGAGCAATTCGATGCATGTTATTTTATTTGTTATTGTTTGTGTATGCGATTTAGAAAAACAATTCAATTTTTTCTTGTGATTATTGTTGATAGGTTTGGTATTTCGATTTTTTTTTATTTAATTATTATTTATGAGATGATGATTTACAGTTTTTTGGTAAAGATATGAATGTGATATCGAAATTTAAATAATTGAATTGAAAATTGAAAAATCTAAATTTCTGTTATTTAATTTTGTTATTGTCGGTGTAATAAGCATCTCAAATTTCTCAGATATATTACATAAGAATTTCTCTGGAATTTTTAGAAATTGAAACGAATAAACCACTTGCAAATCGCTGGAATCAGATGTGAATACCTGTTTGAATGTTTCCTTAGTGTAAGTCATGTTGTAAAGAAATGTTCTGCTTTAAATAAATTTGATTCTAATTTCGATTTCATCAGTAGATTATTTATGATTCACTGTGAGAAAATAGTCAGATGCAATTATTAAATGATAAAGATAAAAATGATGATCAATCATCATCTGATAGTCATCATACGACGATCATTGCTAATCAACAGCAGCAGCAGCAACCGCATCAATCTCAACAAAATCAAAATAATCCTTTGTTAAGTACTATAATGGAATGGGAAGAATCAACAGTTGTTGATCGACATCAACAACAACAACAACAGTCAAATGATAATGAAAATTCCTCAACAATTAATAATAATAACAATGTAAACATTGCTCAACAACAAAATAATTGTAATAATCAAAATTCTAGTCAACAATTGAAAAACAATGCAGATATATTGCATCATCATAATCAAACAAAAGAAGAGTGTACATCATCAATCATTGAATCTAATGATAATGATTCTAATTCTAATCAAATTGAATTGAAAACTTTGCCAAAAAATTATCTAAATGAACTTGAACATTTATGTAATTTAACATGGCGAATGCAATCAATACCATATGATAAATTGGAACAAATATTGGATATTGTTATCGATTTATTGCAAAAACAAAATGTTTCGGATCATGATGAACCGATAGATGATTCTATCCATAAGCATTTTGTTAATGAAACTGTTATTAAGTTTTATAAGAAATTCTTCGTTGAAAATTCAAATATTTATTATGAAGATAATGTAAGTATATTTAGTAGATTTATTCGAAATTTTTCAATGATTCTCGTTTTTTTACCTTATAGAAATCACCGATAATTACTATTCATTTTAAATTGATAAAATTAATAATTTTGTGCCTAAAGTATTCCGGTCAAACATTTGAAAATTTACAAAAACAAATTCAATTATTATCATTGATATTTTCACAATCAAATCGTTTTCTATTTTTCGAGATCAGCGAAGATATTTGTCAACGTTTTGGTATTGAAATTAATAGTTTTCGATATACAATTATACAAGAGCAGCAGCAGCAACAGCAACAACAACAAAATCAGCTCAAAAATTCATTATTTTTTGCATTAATTGAATATTTTGGCCACAATGATGGTTTCGATTTGTTATTGGCCAAAATTTTCAATAATAATAATAATTCGCAGAAATTATCGATAAATATGATTTTGATTTATTTACAACCATTTTACAATTGTATCGCCTATTTATCATCATTCACAATGGAAAAATATTATCGAACAATAATTAACATGGTGCCTAATTACATTGGTAATTTATCGGATGAAAAATTTAAAAATGAGCTAAAACCTTCGCAAGAAATGGCGTCACCAACGACAGGAACAGCAAAGTCAAATGATTTATTTGGAATGCTCGTTAAGAAATGTAAATTGATAGCCAAGAAATTGTCAGATATTGAATTGATGAAATCATTTGAATATTTATATTTGAAAAATATTTTACGCATTCTACAATTATCGTCATTCAGTGAAAAAATGCAAGCATTAAGTGAATTGAACAAGATAATCTCTAATTATTTGAATGATAATATCAGGAGCGATGGTCAAATACCAATACATAATAATTCATTTATAATTAATGATAATAATAATGATTCAAATGAAATATCAATGTTAAATTCGGCTGAAATTTCAAAATGGTTACATGATAATAATATAGTCGATATAATATTGAATAACAATTGCTTACATCATTCACAATATGTTGAAAAATTGGACATTATATTTCGATTTTTATTGAAAGAAAATCGTTTAACAATCGAATGTTTAAATTATATTTGGAATGCACAAATGGGCAATAAACATGAAATAATTGTCAAAAACATTCATGAACTAATAGCCAAATTGGCATGGCATTTCCAATCGAAACAATTGGATTATTTATTTCTATGCTTTCAATCTAGCTGGTCACAAGTAACGAGAAAAGAACGTGAAAAATTATTAGAATTAATGAGACGTTTGGCTGAAGATGATAAATACGGATCTTTGGCAAGCAAAATGTTACTATTATTATGGAATATTGCTTATAACGAAAAAGAAATTGATAATGATATAATTGATCAAGCAATCGAATCACATTTTAAAATTCTAGATTATAGTAAAACATTTGAAAAAGATAATCAACGTTGTTATTGGATCAAATGTTTGATTAATGAAATTAAAAAATCTGATTATGGTAACAATGTTATTACGGCTATAAAACATTTGCATAAAATTCTATTATCATACCCTGATTCATCCATTGGTAATAATGTTACGAAACAACAACAGCAGCAAATGATACCTCAACAGCCACAAAGACCGTGTAATAAACGTGAAACAAGACAATTTATTATATCTGAAATTAACAAAGATTTCAACGTATTAAACATGCTGATTACGAGTCTATCAAATTATATCAATTGGATTCGACATGAAAAATTATCATCAAAAGCATCATTACCAGATCCAAAATCCATAATGAATAATCGAAGATTTTCACATTATGATGAAATTTATAAACGATTAGAATTTTTACTGTTCATCATACAAGAAGGTTGTTGTTTTCTTACCAATGATATGGCCAATGAAATATGGAGCTGCTTAGCTATCAATTCTGTTTATGAAATCGATAAACGAATGTGTTTTCAATGGTTTTCATTGTTAATAGATCTGGATATTTATCGAAATAATGATGAATATTTGAAAATATTGCTCGATTTCTTGCACTCAAATATAACTAATTTTGATCCAACATTGATCGATGTACAAGGTGTTGAATGTTTTGAAAAAATTTTCAAAATAATTAATTGTAGAAATGATAAAATATTATTCTACAATAATTCTGTCTATTTAACCAATGATATTGATTTGATTGGTGCGGATTATTTATGGAAAGTAATTTTATTCTCATCAGATGAATTAACAGCATTGAAAGCTATCAATTTATTGAAAGAATTCAGTACAAATCTTGGACCAAAATTATGTCATTCACGTATGGTGATTCATCAAGATTTTATTAATATTTGTTTTGATCAATTAAAATGTAGTCATGATACCATTACAGTCATATTGAATGATTCTAATGAACCAAAAATAATGATTGAATTAACAAAAATGACAAGAATATTAACATTATTATATGAATACATTCGAAAAGGTGATATGGATTTCGGTAAAAAACGTACCCGTCTGCCGATGTCGCAATGTTTTCGTGATAAAACTGTAGAATTATTCATAAAAATCATCACAACACAAACATATAATCGTAATGTTGATGAATTAATTTTGCTAACGCATCGAAATGAATTAATGACAACAATACGAGCGAAAATATTGGAAAAAATTGATATGATCAATGAAAATAATGTTGATATTGAAATATGTGAACCAATCGATAAAATTAATTTGTTATCATTCGAAAAAGTCGGTGATTTGACTAAAGAACGACAATTTTATCTAACTGTTCGTGTGCTACAACAAACCAATACAATCAATTGGACCACTGATTTTGAATTGGCAAATTCATTTCAAAAAATGTTTCAAATGGAAATTGTTGATGTAAATCTTGAGCTTTCGCTGCCTGGTGTCGTAAGTTTAATTATCAAAATTCTTGAAGAATATTTTAATCATGTATTTTTCTCATTTTCATGCAGATCATGTCTGAAGATAATCGATTTATTAATTTTCTATTCAATATTTCGGATTTGGCCATCAAAATGAATGAAGAAAAGCTATTTTTGAAATGTTTCGAAATCCTTCAGCTAATGCCAACTGATCGATTCTATAAAAACATGATAATCGATATATTTTTATGCCCTGAAAAAATTGAAAATATTTGCAACAATGAAAATGCTCAAAAATATTTTGAAAATGAATTATTTTCATCATCATCATCATCATCTGAATCAACACCAACAAAGACAATCTATTTGTTGGAAATATTGTATTCATTATTGATGCCAATCAATGATTATTATTTCAAAGATTCTGCATCATTTCAACGATCATTCATACAAAGTAATTTCGGTTTACGTTTATTGCATTTGTTGAATGATGAAACCTTTCTCATGGCGATGAACAATTATTGTTTAATGTAAGTTGAATCATTTCTTTTTCTATGAATTATTTTCCACTTAATTCTTCATTTATCAATAATTATAGTCGTACGCTGCATCTAATTTTAAAAATTAATAAATTCACATTGTTTACATATATATTCTTGAAAGAATATTCACAAGGATTAGTGGAAAAATCCCGAACAATACTTCGTCATCATTTTGATGATAATTTAATGAAAAATATGGCTAGTGATACGGCACAAACCATTTATAAAACATCCACTGTAACTAAAATGGATTTATTCATACCAACTGATGAATATGTTGATTCATTGATACGAATGGCATGGATAACTTCGACCGAAAATTCTAATGAAAAAATTGTCAAAAGTTTCGGGAAAACATTTGATGAATTACATGATTATTTCTTGGAAAATTTTTCGAAAAATTACATCGATCAAGATTTGGATATCGATTGTAATAATAATAATAATAATATCGATGCTAAGCTAATTGAAATGTATGATGTTTGCCAAAATTATTTGGAAACAATAACATTAACATTATTATTATTATCATCATCATCATTAAAAAATTATAATAATTTTAAACGATTGGAAAATTTTTTCATTGATTTAATCCTTATCACACCGATACGGAACATACGCTCAATTATGTCTGAACAATTTTCATTAATTTCAATGATTAACATTTCGAATGATTTAGGAAATTTAAAATTCATACTGGAATTAATATTTAAACATTTGCAAACAACAGTATATGCTCATCATAAAAAATCTGGTCAATATTTTCAATTTTGTTGTCATTTATTAAATTGTAAATGTGATATGAATGAACTAATCGATACTAAAGAATACGTCGATAAATTTATTGATTATGAATATGATTTACTAAGTTTTCCTAAGGTATGTTTTGAATTTGAAACAAAAAAAAAATCCTTTAATTTTAAAATTTTCTCATAATTTTATAGCAAAATTTCTACAAGAATGGTCATCTGCAAGAAATATTATTAGAAGGACATTTGTCCATAACAAAAGTATTGGTATCGAAATTTTGTTCAGCTGAATTGAAATGTAAACTTGGTCTGGGTATCGATCATCATATGAATGATGAAATGATACCATCATCATCATCATCATCATCATCGTCATCATCATCAACAACAACGTTGATAGCAATCGAACAATTTGGTTTAGTTAATCGTTTACTTGATCAATATTTATTTACTGCCTCAAAATCATTGTGCCTTTTTCGACAAAATTCCGATATATTCATATCGGATATTTTCCCAGTTTGTTTTGGTTCACAATCAGTGGTTGCAGCTTATGAATTATTGGCATCATTTTGTAATGGTTGTGTTGAAAATTTAGAATTTGTTTGTAAAAATTTAGAATCATATATGAATACAATGACAATAACATCATGGGATTATTTTCCTAATATAACCATACGGCCTGATAATGGTTTTGTTGGCCTCAAAAATGCTGGTGCTACCTGTTATATGAATTCTGTATTGCAACAAGTTTGTAGAATTTTCCCTTTTGTTAAGTTACTTGTTTTTAATTTTATTTTCTATTTTCCAGCTATTCATGATTCCTGAAGTGCGTAATGGAATATTATCTGTGATAATTGATTCGCCATATCATTTCTATGATGATAATTATAATAATGATTTTGATAATTCATTCATTTCTTCAACTACTAATGTTATCAACAATGATAAATGTAACAATGATGATCATGGCAACAACAATAATGATAATGAAACAAAAATTTATAATATTGAAATACTGCAACAAATTCAAATTATATTCGGTCATTTGTTATTAAGTCAATCACAATTTTATGTACCGAAAGGATTTTGGGAACATTTCAGGTATGTGAAATGAATTTATGAATGAATATACTCAAATTTAATTCATGTCTTTTACTTATTTTTTAGACTGTTTGGTAATAAACTAAATTTAAAAGAACAGCAAGATGCATTGGAATTTTTCAATGGAATATTCGACATATTAGATGAAGCTTTGAGAGCATTAAAACAGCCACCAATCATGTCATCGATATTTGGTGGATCATTTTCTGATCAAAAAATTTGTAAAGATTGTCCACATAGATATTGTCGCGAAGAGCCATTTACAACATTAAATGTTGATGTTCGAAATCATCATACATTAAATGATTCATTAGAACAATATGTTCGTGGTGATTTATTAGAAGGTGATAATGCATATAATTGCGAAAAATGTGATCGTAAAGTGAACGCAGTGAAACGTTTATGTATTAAACGTTTACCAAAAATACTTGTGATACAATTGAAAAGATTTGGATATGATTTTGATCATGATGTTTCGATGAAATTCAATGATTATTTTGAATTTCCAAGGTTATTAGATATGGAACCATATACAGCGAATGGTTTAGCACGTAAAGAAGGTGAAATAATCGAAACCGATAATGATGACAATAATAATTCGATAATAACTGAATATGAATTGAACGGTATCGTTGTTCATAGTGGTCAAGCAAGTGGTGGTCATTATTATTCATATGTTTTAGATCAAACATCCAACGATGAACAAAAGAAATGGTATAAATTTGATGATACTGATGTAAGCGAATGTAAACTAGATCAAGATGATGAAATGTGTAATCAATGTTTTGGTGGTGAATATATGACCGATTATTATGATCAAATATTGAAAAAAGTATCACAACGTTTACAAAAACGTTGGTGGAATGCATTCATATTGATATATCGAAGAATTGATCAAAAACCATTGATACAAAAACCAATCATACCGAAACCGATAACGAAAAATGTACAACATCAAAATACGTTGTTCATACATCAACGTACATTATTTAGTGAAGAATTTTATTATTTTATCAAATATTTGATCGATTGTAATCGGAAAAATTTGAATTATTCAAATATTCCCGACGATATACTCGAATCGATCATCAAACAAACATTAAACTTGGCAGCAAAGTTTTTGTTCAAATATTGTTTTCGATCAAAGAAATCATTGAGAATTAATGCAAATGAATGGATTGATTTGATATTACCATATCTAAGACATGATTCAACTGTACGTCGTTGGTTTATTCGAAATCATTTGGTGAACGGTAATAATGATGTACAAGAATTATTTCTTGATTTCCTCATTCATTGTCCATCGAATGATGTTCGTAATGCATTCAGTAAAATGATATTATTTTTGATACGTTTTTCAATCGAAGATCATCATCATCATCATCAGCAACAACAACAACAAAATGAACAATCGATGAACAGCCCATTTGTTAATGAAATAATGATAATTTTATTGTCATTTTTGCAGAAAAATTTATTCGATTTCCCTCGGCATACATCACAATATTTCAATATATTTCATTCATATGGATTGTTTGGACGTCGACAACGAAAACATTTATTAATGCTAGATGTACCATCATTATTTATAACGTATGCTATTGAAAAAAGTTATACGACAGCAAAGAGTATGCAAAACAACCATATCGATATACGACTATATCAATTGGTCAGTATTTTAGTTCGTAGTTGTGATGTATCATCATTCATTGTTGAACAATATCGTCGAAATGATTGTGGAATAATAATTTCATCAAATAATGTGAAACAATTAATGCCGAATCCTTTCGTTTATGTTGATCATAATGATAAAGATGAACATGGTGATTACATTATGGAAATACCGGAAAATTTGATTGAAAAATTTTATTTGAAAAATTATTATTTATCATTAATGATTGATAATGTTACAATCGATGAGAATGTTTTATTAATCAAATTTGCTTGTTGGGAGCATCGTATATTTTCCTATGAAACATTGAATGAAATATTGACACAATTGAATAATCAATACACCACATATGAATTGGAACCATATTTTGGTTTGTTACGTGACATTCTAAGCATGCAAGATTCATTACAACATTCACGTATTTGTTTTGTTTTATATGGCCAGGTTGAAGATATCGATACTGATATGGAAGGTATGTGCACATATATATTTGATAATTTACTCTTCTTCGAATTCATATCAATTAATCTTTTGTATTTTTTTCAGGAATTAACCACAATAATAATAATAATAATCAAAGAATTCATAATCAATCACAGCCAAAATCGCTATTGAAAATGTTGTCAACAAATTCGGCCACATTAATCGATCGAAGAATTCAAAAATGTCTTGATATTCTACTATCGATATTGAAACAACAACGTGTTGATCCATCCAGTACCGTTATCATTAATAATGATAAACAAATTAAATGTGAATGGTTACATATTATGAAACGATTCAAGCAACAACAACAACAACAAAATAAAATTGATGATTATAACAATAATAATAATAATAATAATAATCAAGATTATGACCATGATAATGATGATTACAATTGGTCATCGATAGTTCCACCATTATCTTCAAGTACATCCAGTTCGGATACAATTAGATTGTTGAATGAAATTGAATCATATTTGTTCAAGCAAGAAAATTTGCATCCGAAACAATCATCATCGTCAGAAGAAGAAGAAAAAGAGAAAAATATCGAAATGCTCGACCAACACCCGAATCAACAATCGAATGATATTGAACAGCGGCCACAGCCGGAACAGAACAAGAATTTTCATGATACAAATAATAATAACAATAATGGATTAAGTATTGACCCGAGCAAATGAATAAATGATCTCATAATATAATAATAATAATCCGAATTTTTGAGATTAGAAGGTTAAAAACTAATCATTTAAATCTATCGAACTTTTTCATTTTTAATTCTTTCGAGATTGAAATCGAATAGAGATTGCCTTTTCGTACTTAAAAATCTGTCATTCGTTTTTCAACCCTTTCTTTTTTTTTTTTTTTAATTAATTTTACACATTCAAAAGAAACGATTATTTTTTTATACAAATATAATTTTCTATTTAATGTTGTTGTCGTTGTCGTTGTTGGTATGAACAAATTTTGATAAAAAAAAAAAAAAAAAAAAATTTGTACTTTCATATATGGTTGTTTTTCTATTATCTTTTTTTTATATTTTTTATGAAAATAATTCAATTCCGATTTATAAATAAATAAATAAAAAAAAAATTTTGTAATTACAGAGTTTAAAGTTTTAATTCGTAGTTTTAAAATTTAATTTCGTAATTTTACCGTTTGAAATTATATTCAAAACTACGAAAATTAATTTTAAAACTCTGAATTGAAACTTTAAACCTTGTATTTTTTTTTTCAAATTCAAACGTCAATTTTGACGTGTATGCACAAAGATTTTTAAGGTGTTAACCTCTGAAAAAAAACTTGGATGGAGGTTAGTGGGTTATTCACGTTTATTTTTTGGCAAAAAAAAAATTCAAAATTTAAATTTTCCCAACCTTTAAAATTATGATCAAATTCAAAGCCAAGCTCAATGTGTTTGCATTATTTAATCGTGATTCGAAGTTATTTCTATTCAAACGTGAATTCAGTGATAATCGTTGTCGATTGCCACAATTCATTGCCACACCAATTTTCTATGTAAATTCAGGTTTGAACTCAATTCATAGTTCAATTTCAATTATTAATTTGAAATATTTGATAGTACCCCACATTGGTCATTTATATACAACAGTTTATGCTGATGCATTACATCGATTCACACGGTTGTGTTGTCCGAATGCTGCGACAATATTTTCAACCGGTACCGATGAACATGGCCTAAAGGTTTTGTTTGTTTATTTTTTTTGATTAGTTTTAAATGATTTGTATCGATTTCTAGATACAAAAAGCAGCACAGCTGAAAAATGTGGACATATCTGAATACTGTAATGATATATCGGCGAAATTTCGTCAATTATTTGATGATACTGGTGTATCATATACAAATTTTATACGTACCACCGACAATGATCATAAAAAATCCGTTCAAACATTATGGAATAAATTAATTGAAAATGATTTTATTTATAAATCAAAATACAGTGGTTATTATTCAGTGAATGATGAAACATTTGTCCCTGATAATTTAATCAGACAAAATTCAAATGGTGAAAAATTTTCAATCGAAAGTGGCCATAAACTTGAATGGCATGAAGAAGAAAATTATATTTTTCGTTTATCCAGATTACAAAACCAAATAATCGATTGGATTGATAATCGTTTAATAATGAAACCTAGCAATTTTCACATTGCCCTTAAAGCTGATATCAAAAATAATTTGGGTAATTTCAAAGATTTATCCATCTCACGGTCTAAACAACGTTTACGTTGGGGTATACCAGTTCCGAATGATGATGATCAATTAATTTATGTATGGTTCGATGCGCTAACTAATTATTTGACTGTATCTGGTTATCCAAACGAAATAAATTTATGGCCACCATGTCATGTCATCGGGAAAGATATTATAAAATTTCATTGCATTTATTGGCCAGCATTTTTAATGGCTGCCGGTATGGAGCCACCATCTGTGATTTATTGCCATTCACATTGGCTTTATGATCGACAAAAAATGTCCAAAAGTTTAGGCAATGTTATTGATCCATTTGAATGTGTTCAGAATTTTACAGCCGATGGTATACGTTATTTTCTCCTTAAAGAAGGAACACCACATTCAGATTCAAGTAAGAATTGAATGAATTTTGATTAATATTCATTATTGATTATCGATTTCTCTTCTAAGATTTCAATTTAGATGCAGTAAAGACATGTTTAAATTCCGAATTAGCAGATACATTCGGCAATTTATTAAATCGTTCTGTTTCGATGAAATTAAATCCACATCAGTTATATCCAAAATTTGCCGTCAGTAAAGTTGAGAAATATTTACCTGAAAGTAAAGAAATAATCGACCATTTACAGGGGCGATTATCACAAGAATGCTTTGATGCATATTTTGATGGTAATTTCCACATTGGCATTACAAAAATTATGGATTGTTTAAGACAATTGAATGGTTTATACAATGCGATACGACCATGGGAATTAGTAAACAAAACCAGTGATAACGACGATAACAGTCAAAAACGTTTATATTGTCTGATATATTTATCATTAGAATCAATACGTATTGCAGCCATATTATTACATCCGATTATACCACAAATTTCGATGAAAATTTTTAAAAAATTAAATATTTCTACAGAATTTTGTGAATGGAAATCAGCTGTATTATTACAACCAGATGATAATGATTTCAAACAACAATCATCGAATGAAAATTTCGCGCATAAAATATCATCAGAAAAAATGATAATTTTTACAAAAATTTAATTGATAAATAAGATTATATTTCTCAATGAATAAAAATTATTTATTTTGATAAAAACAAATCCGAATTTTGACAGCTATATTGTATTTATTAATGTATTATTACATTGTTGTTATCATTGATTTAAAATGTTTTAAAATGTTCAAAAGTTGAAATAAAATTTTGTTTAAGATGCACAAGTATTTAAATTTTGAATTTTATCAATATCGATATTTTCTACAAACTCAAACAATTATTTATCAATCAATTAGTTCATTTCTAGTTATTTCTAATCGCCCTTTATCAATCATCAACTATCAATCATGGATATTTCCATATTATTATTTATTCAATTTGGCTGGTTCAACGATGATGATGATTATGATGATGATTTCATATTTTGAAATGAATGATTAGTTGAACTTAGAAATGCATAATTTTTTTGAATAGTTTTATGTTGTGATTGATTGATTGATTATGTTTTATTATTTGAATCGGATTGACATCATTCAATCATAATTGAATTTTTGATTGATTCATTTTTTTTTTCTCTTTGTTGGACATTTCCAGTCATTTATCAAATTTGATCAAATTACGAATTATAACAAATCATCAATCGAAGAATCAAAATGCTTTTATCTGATATTCGTCATTTTTCCAATTTAAATTATGTTCAATCAGTATGTTTTCAAAAATTAAAATTTTAATTCAATTTTAATTTTTAAATTTTGATATTTTAATTCAGTTCACTCGTAGAAAAATAATCATTTCACGACGATTATCGACAAAATCATCGCTATATTTTGCCGATAAATATGATCCAAATGAAGAGGTATAACCCTTTTATATTGTAATCAATTTAAAAATAATTATTTTTAAAATCAAATCTAGAAATTCAATAAAATTTTAATCGCAAATCGTGGTGAAATAGCATGTCGTGTAATAAAAACATGTAAATTAATGGGAATCAAAACCGTGGCCATTTACAGTGAGATTGATTCGCGGGCACTTCATGTACGAAATGCCGATGAAGCATATTGTGTTGGACCGGCACCATCATCACAAAGTTATTTAAATGTTGATCGTATTTTAGAGGTAATAAAAATGAGTGGTGCCGAAGCTGTACATCCTGGTTATGGTTTTTTATCGGAAAATACTGATTTTGCTAAAAAATTAGATGATATGGGCATAGTGTTTGTTGGACCAAATTCATATTCAGTACATGCAATGGGTGATAAAATTGAAAGTAAAATCATTGCCAATAAAGCTAAAGTGAATACGATTCCCGGTTATGAAGGTATCATCAGAGATGCTGATCATTGTGTTGAATTAGCACGTGAAATTGGTTATCCTGTAATGATTAAAGCATCGGCTGGTGGTGGTGGTAAAGGTATGCGTATGGCATACACTGATCAAGAAACACATGAAGGTTTTCGATTTTCGAAAAATGAAGCAATGTCCAGCTTTAATGATGACCGACTATTGATTGAAAAATTCATCGAAGAACCAAGACATATCGAAATTCAAGTTTTATGTGATAAACACGGGAATGCCATCTATTTGAATGAACGTGAATGTTCAATTCAAAGACGTAATCAGAAAGTAATTGAAGAAGCACCAAGTACATTCCTCGATGCTAAGCTACGAAAAGAAATGGGTGAACAAGCGATAGCATTAGCGAAAAATGTCGGTTATGATTCGGCTGGAACTGTCGAATTTTTAGTTGATAAACATCGGAATTTTTATTTTCTTGAAATGAACACCCGTTTACAAGTTGAACATCCAATCACCGAATACATTTGTGGTATTGATATTGTCCACCACATGTTACGTGTTGCCAAAGGACATCCACTGCGGCATACACAAGATGATGTACAATTACGTGGTTGGGCATTCGAATCACGTGTTTATGCTGAAAATCCTTATAAAAATTTTGGTCTACCATCAATCGGTAGGCTAACACGTTATCGTGAACCAACATTTATTGATAATGTTCGTTGTGATAGTGGTGTAACTGAAGGCAGTGATATTAATATTTATTATGATCCATTAATTTGTAAATTAATAACATATGGTCAAGATCGTAATAAAGCATTGGCTACTATGGCTAAATCATTAGATAATTATATAATACGTGGTCTGACACATAATATTCCATTATTAAGAGATATAATTATGGAGCAGAATTTTATCAATGGTCAAATCGATACAAAATATTTACCTCGTATTTATCCCGAGGGATTTAAAGGACGTCGTATGAATCAAGAAAGCATTGAATCGTTGATAGCCATAGCATCATCAATATTTCTAAGGAAATTTTATCGTTCAAAACATTATATGGAAAATGATAATATTAAATTAGATGAAAGCAATTTGAGAAAGCATGTATTATATGTTGATTTGAATGAAAATTTAAATATAACCACGGAACAAACTATCAACAAAATCAATGCCGAATATTATGAACATGAAAATCAGTTTAAAATATTTATTGATCACAGGTTAATTGCAACATGTCCTGCCAATTTTTCATTAGCATCATTAACATTAGATTTTGAAATTAATGAAAAAATCCACACGATACAGCTGATATCGATTGGTCATGATGGTAATTGTCAAATACAATTTGAAGGAACAATTGTAAGTGTTTCTTTTGTCCAAAATATTTTTAAATTCAAATCGATTCATCTCCATTCTTTTAAATTCCAGTTCAACATACGTGTTCTAAGTGAAAAATCATATAATTATTTGAAAATTATTCCACAAAAACCGAAAATTGATGCAAGTAAAATAATTAAATCACCAATGCCTGGTGTTGTTAAATCGATTGCTGTCAAAATTGGTGATGAGGTATTGATTGCATTAATTTAAATTCAATTTAAATAATTCAATTTTTTTCTTAGGTGAATGAAGGCCAGGAATTATGTGTAATCGAAGCGATGAAAATGCAAAACAGTATGATCACTGAATCAAGTGGTAAAGTAATCAAAATTAATTGTAAAGTCGGTGATACTGTTGAAGGTGATCAAATTCTGTTACAGCTGGAGTGAAAATTGAAAAGTCACAGTAAAATATCAGTGCAAATAATGCCAAAAATTCCCCGGAGAAACCAAAAAAATCTGAAAATATTCTGATCCACACATGTATAATTTGATTACAGTGTTTAAAGTTTTAATTCGTAGTTTTAAAATTTGATTTCGTAATTTTACCATATGAAATTTCGCTCAAAACTACGAAAATCAACTTTAAAATTCTGAATAAAAACTTGAAACCCTGTATTTTCTGCAATTTTTCAAAAATCTACATTATTCAATTCAATCATTGAGAGATGTCCATCAATCAATCAATTCGATTTAAAATCAAATCATTATTTTAAATGAATTAAATAATACTCGAATAAAACCAAAGTTTTTAAATAATATTCAACATTAAATATCCGTAATGTAAATATTTGAATAATTTATGGTGATCTTTTAATCGGATTTTCTTCTGACGACGATCATTTTCATTAAAACAAATGATTAACCTTCGACTATATAAATGTTCTTATTCTTCATAAAATAAACAAAATTGAATTCAAAAATTTTATGCGCATCAACCATAGAATCGTAGAATATTCTTTGCATGACAATATCCTCCTATATACATTTACATTGAAATACAGAAATGAAGAATTAGGTTGTTCGGAAAGTTTTGCCCGATTTTCATGAGCATTTTCTATTGATTAAGCCGAATGAACTTTTCGTACAACAGTCTAATAAAAACAAAATGTTTACCTTGATTCATTCAGTTGATTCGTATTTATTTCATTTTATTTTGTATTTATTTATTTATTTATTGATCATTCATATTTGATAAAACGAAAACAAACAAATATTTCGTGATCGAATATTTGACATTTAATTTCATTCATTAATTCATTCAAACATATTCATTCGATCAAACACGAAAAATTAATTAAACAGAGAAAATAATAATTCAAATTTAATTACGAAATCTGATTGGTTAACTTTGGAAAAATCGTCAAACTCATTTTCAAATTTTCAAATTTTCAAAATTGAAAATTGATACGTAAACATTCAGTGTGTCAAAGTCATGTTAATCAGTGTTAATAAATGGCAATTTAAAGTCATCATCATCATCATCGTTCGTTTTTCGCTTCATCATTTAAACATGATTAAAATGTGATTGTTTTAGCTTTCAAACAATTTATTACATTTGCTACATTTTTAATAATTTCATAATAAGAATAATGATAATTTAAATGATAATTATGTGATATTCATTGCCAACATTTTCATTTTAAAAAAATCAAACCGAATCCAAACAACATATACGCCATTCTTTCATTTGATATTCGCAGTTATTATTTGTAATTTGTTATTGTTTTATTCGTTTTTTTTTTTGTCATAATAAATTGCATCAATATAATATTCAACTACGTCAAAAACTTGTGATTTCGATGATGATCATCATGATGATCATCATGATAATAATTATTATGGTTGTTTTTGTTTTTGTTTTTAAATGATCATCGAATAATTTGATTTTTTTTAGTGTTGTCCGAAAAGTTCATTCGGCTTCATTTAATAGTGTTGCCAAATGAAAATTGGCCAAAACTTTTCGGACAACCTGATCATAATGAATTTTGGCTTCTGTTGCTAATAATCATATTCACATTTCAAGTCAAAGATAATTTTTTAATTCAAATATATATAAATGATATAATGGTTCGTTTGCATTTTTTCTGTTTCTCTCTGTGATTTTGTAAATTTGTGATAATCTTAAAAGAATCATTTTGTTAATTATTCAAAAAAAAAAAATTATAATTTTTTCTTCCATTTTGACATTTTCAAATACAGTGAAACTCTTTGTATAACCCTTCCCGAAATAATCTTATAATTTACTCTTTCGAATGTAAAGATGCAAAGATTAAAATAATTGTTGATTTTGAATGAATGAACATCGAACGAAAATACAAAAATGACGAATAATAAAAAATATTATCGTTATCCACCATGTCCGGACGGTGGTTGGGGTTGGATGGTCGTATTCGGATCATTCATGATACATGTCATCGCCGATGGTGTTACGTATAGTATTGGACAATTTTATTATGAATTGGTCAAACATTTCGGGGAAAGTAAAACAATTACATCGATGATTGTATCGATTATGAATGGGACAACTTATTGTATCGGTATGTTTTGAATTTTTACTTTGAATTAAATTTTTAATTTGAAATTAATGTTTCAACGATGATAAACAAGGACCGATTGCAAGTGCATTAACAATTCGATATGGATGTCGAGCAGTGACGATTGCTGGCTCAATATTTGCTAGCCTGGGTTTTTTCCTAAGCGCATTTACAAGTCAAATATTTATGCTTTATGGTACGATCGGTATCTGTGCTGGCATTGGTTTTGGATTAATGTAAGAATTTTTCTAAATGAAAAATTTTTCATTTTATTTCATTTTTACAAATACAATTCTAGGTATTTGCCTGCAATTGTAATGTATGTATTTCTATTATTGATTAATATGAGATTAATAATTTGAATTTTTCCAATTTTTTGAAACAAGTGTTACATCATATTTTGAGAAAAAACGATCATTCGCAACTGGCATTGCTGTTTGTGGATCCGGTATCGGAACGGCAATCATGAGCCCTTTGATTGAATATATTATCAGCCTTTATGGCTGGAAAGGTGCAATGTTAATCATATCGATTATTCTCATAAATTGTTCGATATTTGGTGCAATGTTCAAACCTTTGCCGACCATACCGATACCTGAAATAAATGAAAATGAATCAAATGATCAACAACAAGAAGAATCAGCGCCAAAATCATTATTAATTCAAATGAATGATGCCAAAAATTTGTCTGTACAAAGTTCAGTTGAAATTAATGTAATGAAATCTGAACCTGAAGCAAAATCAAATATTAATGGTGATAATTATGATGATGATAATAATATTGTTAAAAAACGTTCACATTCATTCACACCTGGATTTTTAATTCGTGATGATTCATTTTACAGTGGTAGCCTGATGAATATCAATAATAGTTCATCCACATCATCCAAATCAAATCATTATAATAATCAACAATTTTTGAAATTTCAACAAAATTATAAAAATAGAATAGATAATAATGGTGGTGGTGGTGGTAATCACAGCAAAAATGAATGCTGCTTATTTCGGCGATTTAATTTACCAGATGAAATCAAAGAAAATCTATCCGAAATGATTGATCTAAGCCTATTGAAAAATTGTACATTTCTAATATTTTCCGTATCAACATTTTTGACCAGTGTTGGTTTTCATGTACCATTCATATTTCTTAAAGATTGGATTGTAACCAATCAAATTGGTTCGACAAATGAAACAGGATTTTTCACATCAATTATTGGTCTTTCAAGCACTATTAGCCGCCTGGTATTTGGCTATATTTCTGATCGTTCATTTATTAATCGTTTTTGGTTGTACATAATATCAATAACATTTTGTGGCATCATTATTGTTGCCAATATATTTGCTACAACATATGAACTATTGGTAACTTTTTGTTCATTTTTTGGTCTTACTTGTGGTATGTTGTGATCATTATCATTGTTATATCTATGATTAATTCGAAATAACCTTCAACTCCACTACAGGAACTTATGTCAGCCTGACATCAGTCGTATTAGTCGATTTACTAGGCTTGGAAAAATTGACCAATGCTTTCGGGCTGATATTATTGTTTCAAGGAATCGCTTCAATTTTAGGACCATTATTCATTGGTAAGCGAAATCATTTTGAAATGTACTGAATCGATTAATCATTTCTCATTAATTCCAGGATTCATTTATGATTTATCCGGAGCTTATGATACTGGCTTTCTTGTGATTGGTAAGCACATTCGACCCTTGAAATCAACACAAATCAATAATTATTTTCATTTTTTCTAAAAAAACAAAAGGAATCCTAGTAACATTCAGTGGACTTATGTTAATATTGATACCGATTTGTAAAAATTTTAAATCGATAAAAAAATTATTTTTATATTAATCGAATTAACTTTGTATTTTTTATTTCAAATATTAAATTTCATTAATTAATCTTTCCTTTCCATTTGTTATTGATTGTTACCTGATGTTATTCATTGATTATTGATTGATTTAATTGATTAAATGTTGAAATAATTTTTTTAAAACATTGTTTTGTTTTAAACACAACAGATGACAGCACGTGCATTATAAGGATTTTTTTCAAAAAAATCTAAGGCAATGGACTGGCAATTTTTTCAGAAAAATCGAAGGCTATACATCGCCATCTATTTTCGAAAAAAAGCAAAGGCTATAAACTGGCAATTTTTTTAGAAAAATCGAAGGCTTTTTTCAAAAAAATCGAAAAAATCTAAGGCTATCCATGGTCAAAATTTTTCAAAAAATTGAAAAAATCTAAGGCTAACCATCATCAAAATTTTTCAAAAAATTGAAAAAATCTAAGGCTAACCATCGTCAAAATTTTTCAAAAAATCGAAAAAATCTAAGGCTAACCATCATCAAAATTTTTCAAAAAATTGAAAAAATCTAAGGCTATCCACTGCCAAAATTTTTCAAAAAATCGAAAAAATCTAAGGCTATCCATCGTCAAAATTTTTGAAAATTTCGAAAAAATCTAAGGCTATCCACTGCCATCTTTTTTCCAAAAAATCAAAGGCTATTATAAGGCAATTTTTTTTAAAAAATCAAAGGCAATAGACTGCCATCTTTTTCAAAAAAAGCAAAGGCAATAGTAAGGCAATTTTTTCAGAAAAATCAAAGGCAATAGACTGCCATCTTTTTTCAAAAAAATCAAAGGCTATAGCAAGGCAATTTTTTAAAAAAAATCAAAGGCTATAGTAAGGCAATTTTTTCAGAAAAAGCAAAGGCAATAGACTGGCAATTTTTTCAGAAAAAGCAAAGGCTATAGTAAGGCAATTTTTTCAAAAAAATCAAAGGCGATAGTAAGGCAATTTTTTCAAAAAAATCAAAGGCAATTGACTGGCAATTTTTTCAGAAAAATCAAAGGCTATCCACTGCCATCTTTTTTCAAAAAAATCAAAGGCTATCCACTGCCATCTTTTTTCAAAAAAATCAAAGGCAATAGTAAGGCAATTTTTTCAGAAAAAGCAAAGGCTATAGTAAGGCAATTTTTTCAAAAAAAGCAAAGGCAATAGACTGGCAATTTTTTCAGAAAAAGCAAAGGCTATAGTAAGGCAATTTTTTCAAAAAAATCAAAGGCAATACGCTGGCAATTTTTTAAGAAAAAGCAAAGGCAATACATCGCCATCTTTTTTCAGAAAAATCAAAGGCAATAGACTGGCAATTTTTTCAAAAAAATCAAAGGCAATAGACTGGCAATTTTTTCAGAAAAATCAAAGGCGATAGTAAGGCATTTTTTTCAGAAAAATCAAAGGCAATAGACTGGCAATTTTTTCAGAAAAATCAAAGGCAATAGACTGGCAATTTTTTCAGAAAAAGCAAAGGCTATAGTAAAGCAATTTTTTCAAAAAAATCAAAGGCAATAGACTGGCAATTTTTTCAGAAAAATCAAAGGCGATAGTAAGGCATTTTTTTCAGAAAAATCAAAGGCAATAGACTGGCAATTTTTTCAGAAAAATCAAAGGCAATAGACTGGCAATTTTTTCAGAAAAAGCAAAGGCTATAGTAAAGCAATTTTTTCAAAAAAATCAAAGGCAATAGACTGGCAATTTTTTCAGAAAAATCAAAGGCAATAGACTGGCAATTTTTTCAGAAAAAGCAAAGGCTATAGTAAAGCAATTTTTTCAAAAAAATCAAAGGCTATCCACTGCCATCTTTTTTCAAAAAAAGCAAAGGCTATCCACTGCCATCTTTTTTCAAAAAAAGCAAAGGCTATCCACTGCCATCTTTTTTCAAAAAAATCAAAGGCTATAGTAAGGCAATTTTTTCAGAAAAATCAAAGGCAATAGTAAGGCAATTTTTTCAAAAAAAGCAAAGGCTATCCACTGCCATCTTTTTTCAAAAAAATCAAAGGCAATAGTAAGGCAATTTTTTCAGAAAAATCAAAGGCAATAGTAAGGCAATTTTTTCAGAAAAATCAAAGGCAATAGTAAGGCAATTTTTTCAAAAAAAGCAAAGGCTATCCAGTGCCATCTTTTTTCAAAAAAATCAAAGGCAATAGACTGGCAATTTTTTCAAAAAAATCAAAGGCTATCCACTGCCATCTTTTTTCAGAAAAATCAAAGGCAATAGACTGGCAATTTTTTCAGAAAAATCAAAGGCAATAGACTGGCAATTTTTTCAGAAAAATCAAAGGCGATAGTAAGGCAATTTTTTCAAAAAAATCAAAGGCAATAGACTGGCAATTTTTTCAGAAAAAGCAAAGGCAATACATCGCCATCTTTTTTCAAAAAAATCAAAGGCAATAGTAAGGCAATTTTTTCAAAAAAAGCAAAGGCTATCCACTGCCATCTTTTTTCAAAAAAATCAAAGGCAATAGACTGGCAATTTTTTCAGAAAAAGCAAAGGCAATACATCGCCATCTTTTTTCAAAAAAATCAAAGGCAATAGTAAGGCAATTTTTTCAAAAAAAGCAAAGGCTATCCACTGCCATCTTTTTTCAAAAAAATCAAAGGCTATCCACTGCCATCTTTTTTCAGAAAAATCAAAGGCAATAGACTGGCAATTTTTTCAGAAAAATCAAAGGCAATAGACTGGCAATTTTTTCAGAAAAATCAAAGGCGATAGTAAGGCAATTTTTTCAAAAAAATCAAAGGCAATAGACTGGCAATTTTTTCAGAAAAAGCAAAGGCAATACATCGCCATCTTTTTTCAAAAAAATCAAAGGCAATAGTAAGGCAATTTTTTCAAAAAAAGCAAAGGCTATCCACTGCCATCTTTTTTCCAAAAAATCAAAGGCTATAGACTGGCAATTTTTTCAGAAAAATCGAAGGCTATAGACTGGCAATTTTTTCAGAAAAATCAAAGGCTATAGACTGGCAATTTTTTCAGAAAAAGCAAAGGCAATACATCGCCATCTTTTTTCAAAAAAATCAAAGGCAATAGTAAGGCAATTTTTTCAAAAAAAGCAAAGGCTATCCACTGCCATCTTTTTTCAAAAAAATCAAAGGCTATCCACTGCCATCTTTTTTCAGAAAAATCAAAGGCAATAGACTGGCAATTTTTTCAGAAAAATCAAAGGCAATAGACTGGCAATTTTTTCAGAAAAATCAAAGGCGATAGTAAGGCAATTTTTTCAGAAAAATCGAAGGCTATAGACTGGCAATTTTTTCAGAAAAATCAAAGGCTATAGACTGGCAATTTTTTCAGAAAAAGCAAAGGCAATACATCGCCATCTTTTTTCAAAAAAATCAAAGGCAATAGTAAGGCAATTTTTTCAAAAAAAGCAAAGGCTATCCACTGCCATCTTTTTTCCAAAAAATCAAAGGCTATAGACTGGCAATTTTTTCAGAAAAATCGAAGGCTATAGACTGGCAATTTTTTCAGAAAAATCAAAGGCTATAGACTGGCAATTTTTTCAGAAAAAGCAAAGGCAATACATCGCCATCTTTTTTCAAAAAAATCAAAGGCAATAGTAAGGCAATTTTTTCAAAAAAATCAAAGGCTATCCACTGCCATCTTTTTTCAGAAAAATCAAAGGCAATAGACTGGCAATTTTTTCAGAAAAATCAAAGGCAATAGACTGGCAATTTTTTCAGAAAAATCAAAGGCGATAGTAAGGCAATTTTTTCAGAAAAATCGAAGGCTATAGACTGGCAATTTTTTCAGAAAAAGCAAAGGCAATACATCGCCATCTTTTTTCAAAAAAAACAAAGGCTATAGACTGGCAATTTTTTCAAAAAAAACAAAGGCTATGAAGTGGCAAAAAAAGTAAGGATAAAATACGTGAATCTTATATTTAATATCAAATCAATTTAATGCTTTAATCTCTGCGTATGCAATGTCAATGTTTGAACAATTAAAAAATGGTGGTAAACAATTCAAATAATTGAAATAATCATAAAAATTATCCAATAAATCATCTTTGATGAATAAAAATAATAAAATCAATGTTATTATAATCATTGCCAATAATGCTGAATATCTATATTTATGGTTATTCACGTTTAATGGATGAAGAAAAATTATGATTAATGCACCATAGATAAAACCAAATAATATTGAATAAATATCGATGAATGGTAAAAATAGACCAGGTAAAAATAATACAATTAATACTGCCAATAGATGTAGAATTATTCGCCAACCATAATGACTTTTTTGGCGTACACTTTCGATGAATAAAAATGAAATTATACCGAATAATGATGGATTTGATCCAACATCAGGTATCATTGGTAAAAATATTGCACTAGCAAAATTACCACCAATACCTGAAATAAAATAAATCCAAATTGTACGTTTATAACTCAATAATTGTTCTAAACGTCTCATGTATATCCATTTGATTGCGATATTAATCAATAATTGTATCCAACCAGCATGAATGAATAAAGATAATATCAAGCGAACATATTGCCGGGGAAATAGGAATGATCCGCAAACATCTTTCATACAATTTATTTGTGAACAAAGATTA
Source organism: Psoroptes ovis (assembly GCA_002943765.1). Taxonomy (NCBI): domain Eukaryota; kingdom Metazoa; phylum Arthropoda; class Arachnida; order Sarcoptiformes; family Psoroptidae; genus Psoroptes; species Psoroptes ovis. The sequence continues at coordinate 498,549 of PQWQ01000027.1, read as the reverse complement.
GCATCAGCATGATAATGTCCTTCCATAAAATCACAATATTCTTCAGATGCTAATATACATTTGCCATAAATACCGATGCAACAAGGACGAGCTACACAAAGAAAAAAAAAGAATATTTTTCATTTAAAATGTCAATTCATTCATATATGACGATTTTTTTTTGAAGGGAAAACTTACCTTGAACTTGACATTTCATATGAATATCTTTTGATTGATTAATTGCTTCAAAATCGAATCGATGACATATGGGAAAATCAGTTATATTTTTTTGTTGATTCACGTCGTTGTTATCATTCGTAGAAGATTTATCCAGACAATATTTAGGATCATTACCACATAATGGTCCACTTTCATTCAATGATTTAATCCAATATGATGTATGATTTGAACATCGAGAACTGGATGTTGGTACACAACCACTTAGGTCATTCCGTAGACAACATCCATATTCATTTTCAATCAATTTCAGTTTTTCCATTGATTCGATTATATTTCTATCATTTCTCATGCAAGGTGTAAATTTTGCACCATTTAAAATTAAATTCGAATAACTAGGACCATACCAAATATTTGGATGTTTATAATATGATGCTGACTATTTTTAAATAAGATTCAATTATTATTATTAAATGTGAAAAATTATTATGATAATCTACCTGATACGAAATTGTTTGATGCCAAATTATTCCTGAAACTTTTGTTTCAGTAGTAAGCGGTGCAATACCTTGCATAGATAATATTATCATTGTAATTATTTCAACAATTATTAAATAATAAGTGAAAAATGGCCAAATTTCATCTTTGCTAATGCTGTTGCGATAACTTTTTGAAAATTTCAGCCCTAAACATCTCCAAATAAATCGATTTCTACTACGATTCACTGTTGTTTTGGCTGGAAATATTCTTCGAATATCATCATATTCAAATAGACATCCATCTAAATCATCAAACATTTGATCTTCCGGATATTTTTCACAGATTTTTTCATTATCGCAGATATCATTGTGTTTGATTGAAGAATCATATCTTGTCGGTGTTTCATCGTTATCAGTTGAATCATCAATATAACGCAAATTATCTTGACTAGTTGAAGGCTTTGAAATATTGGAAGGGTAACAGATTAAAAATTCTGTAAACAAAGACATATTCTTGCTTCTTACCTTTTCCAATTGTATTGAATATTTCTCTGAAAATATTGATTCTTGTGCAGTCGAACCACCACCATTTGAAATTTCTCGTTTTAATCGAATTTGTTGTGGCCGAAATTCGGATGCTTGAAATGTTCTTATCGCTCGTTGTTCATGTTTATGTTTATTTTTATGATTATTATTAATATTAATATTCAATGAATGTGTTTGAGCAACAATCAAATTAGCATTCGATGGTCGTTTATTTTTTCCATATCTTGATAATGTACGATGAAGACGTTGTTCATAATCATTTTTACGGCTTGATTTATTATTTTTATTTGTCAAAGAGCTCATCATTTATTTGTTTTGGTTTGTTTTGATCACATAATTAAACAATTGTTAAATGAATTATTGCATCGTTGCTGCAGCAGATTTTTATTGCAGAGATTTCAATAAACAATTCAATCAATAATTTTTGGCAGTCATTTGATGTTGTCTTGTAAATGTAAACAATCATGTAAATGTAAACATGTTTACATCTGCAGATGACTGTCTCTGAAAACAAAAATCAAAGGATAGCCCTTTTAAATCAATGGATGTTTTGAAATTTGCCCAACAGATGGTGTTGTTCGTTAGAAATTACCAATTGTTTACACATGCCTTGAGCTATGTTTTCGTTATTGAATTTTAAACGATTAAAATTTTCTTGAATTCTTTTCGAAATTCCAAAATTCAAATTGTTTCATCATTAATTGCCATCATCATTAATAACCCTACAAAACATTACGTATGGAAAGAAAAATCAAACTAAAAACATTGAATCCATACATTACATGTAAAATATGTAAAGGTTATTTGATCGATGCAACCACTGTGACCGAATGTTTACATGCTTGTAAGTGATTTTTTAAGTGTTTCTGGAAATATTTAAATCGATTCATCTATTTTCTTACCTGTTTAAAGTTTGCAAAAGTTGTCTGGTAAAACATCTGGAAGAAAATAACACTTGTCCAACATGTAACATAACCATACATCAATCACATCCATTACAATACATAAGCTATGATCGTACATTACAAGATATCGTCTATAAATTGGTACCAAATTTACAAAAAAGTACGTGTGTACTATTCGTATTTTTTGAAAAATAATGTTTTCTTAATCATTTTATTCATTTTGATTTGTTTTTTTTTTCATTAGATGAAATTGAACGTGAAAAACAATTCTACAATTTAACACCATGTCCAAAATCTATGAATTTTAATAATAAAATATTGAATGATATCAATTTGAATAATGATAATAATCTAAATAATTATAACAATAATAATAATAATAATAATCATAATTTCAATAATAACAATTCATCATTAGCCGAACAATTAGCTCGATCATCATCAACAGCAGCTGTTGCTAATCAATGTATGAATGAAAATTATCATCGTGATGATGAACAAATCGGTATTGAATTATTAACGAGTTCAGAAGAATTATTAATACAAATAAAACAAAAATATATTCGATGTTCATCACATTTGACCATAAATCATTTGAAAAAATTCATTTCGAAATTAATATATAAAACAACGGATAAATATAAAGATGTATGTTATTTAAGAAAAAATGTTCAAATCATTCAAAATACTTATCTTTTTTTTTCCCAATCATCTTAGATTGATATACTTTATAATGAAGAATTATTGGGCAAAGATCATACATTGAAATTTGTATTTGTTACACGTTGGCGTACTAAAGTAAGAGGACAATAATCTTCAATATAAATTGATCTATAATCTTAATTCTATTCAATCATTTTTTTTCTTCCATAGAGTGGACCATTAAAATTGTATTATAAACCATCGCATAATTTGATTGCATAGATTTAAATGAATTTTAAAAAATGAATTAATTGTCTAAAAATTAATTTTGTAATTAATAAAATTTAAAAAAAAAATATTCGTCCATTTTGAATGGAAAATCTTGTTGTTGTTGTTGTAGATTTTTGATTGATTTTCTCACATATGATGATTTGATAAATAAACAAATTGAAAATGAAAAAAATTTGAAATATTTTTGTGTTGGGTGTTTTAGATTGTTGTTTTTTCATTTCATTTCAACAAACAACAAATATAGATAATATTGATACTTTTTGATTAAACAATTAAAATGATGATGACACTGATTATTATCTCAATTTTCTCTTTGTACTGCTGATAACTTGAAGAAGAATATGGCAATAGTAATGCCATCATCATTATCTTTCAATAAATTGAAACATTTGAAATAAAACAAAGTGTGACAATATCTCAAGTGTGTGTGCATTCACTTTGTACGCCATAATAGCTGATCAATTGTCTGGCTGTTTTTTGGTCTTCTCGAAACAATATTTGATTTATTTTCAATTTTTCAAATCGATAAAATCGAGACAATGGATTTCTCAAGAACACAAACTGAAGAAAATTTAGTTGAATCAACATCATCGTCATCGGATCAACAACATCAGCAACAATCAGATGAAGAAAATGAAAATGAATCTTGTTTTTGTTTCGGTAACATTTGTCATCCATCAACAAGAACTCATCGATATTTTGTATTGATATTTATGTGCTTTTTAGGTTTTGGTAAATTGTCATTAATTTGATTGATTTGATGGCTTTGTTCGTTTTATTTTGATTATTTAATTTTTTCGTATAAATATTAGGAAGCTACTATTGTTATGATAATCCAGGTGCATTACAACAACAAATCATAACTGACATGAAAATTGATGTCAGTTCATTTTCACAATTATATTCATGGTATTCATGGCCACAAACAATATTATGTTTTTTCGGTGGTTTTTTAATTGATCGTGTATTTGGCATACGATTAGGTGCCATCATATTTGCTGCAATCATATTTTTAGGACAATTAATATTTGCATCTGGAGCACTGTTAAATCATTTTTGGTTGATGAATTTTGGTCGTTTCATGTGAGTATTTTTTTTCATTTATAATTTCATACAACCTGTTGATTATCATTATTTTTTCTTGAATTAGTTTTGGTATTGGCGGTGAATCATTGGCTGTTGCACAAAATACATATGCAGTCAGTTGGTTCAAGGATAAAGAATTAAACATGGTATTCGGTTTACAATTGAGTATTGCACGTGCTGGTAGTTCAGCGAATTTTGTTTCGATGGTTTCCATTTATGAATTTGTACATGAACATTTTCAAGGATATAAATGCTTAGGTCTTGCTTTATTGATATCATCATTAACATGTCTGTTTTCATTATTATGTGCGCTGGTATTAGCTTATTTTGATAAACGAGCCAGTAGAATATTACATAAAGATGCTGTTATGGTTGATGAAAAAGTAAACATTACCGATGCTAAAACATTTCCATTATCATTTTGGTTTATTGCATTCATTTGTGTTTCATATTATGTGACAATATTTCCATTCACAGCGTTGGGAAGGTAATTAATTGATTAATTAAGAAGATTCGAAACAAGATTTTTTTCTCAATCAGCATCTTTTTCGTTTTCTAAGCCTTTTCTTTCAACGAAAATATGAAATTAGCCAAAAAGAAGCAAATTTTTATGATTCAATTATATATTTGATATCAACATTTGCATCACCGGTTTTAGGTATATTTGTTGATATGACTGGCCGGAATTTGTTCTGGGTATTATGCGCTACAATCATTACATTGATTGCCCATGGAATGTTAGCATTTACATTTATTCATCCATTAATCGCTATGATCATAATGGGTGTCGGTTATTCAGTATTGGCTTGTGCATTATGGCCAATGGTTTCATTAATAATACCTCATTATCAACTTGGTACAGCATACGGTATTATGCAATCAGTACAAAATCTTGGTCTTGGATGTGTTGTACTTGCAGCTGGTTATATTGTCGATTCAAAAGGTTATATCAGCTTGGAATTGTTCTTTTTATCATGGCTTTGTTGTAAGTTTTTATAAAATTCATAATTCTAAATACAAAGAAAATACAAATTAATTTTTCATTTATTCAGTTTGTCTTTTCATAATAATAATCTTACATATGGATGATAAACGTAAAACAAATGGAATGTTGAATATGTCGACAAAACAACGTAAAATTTATCAAGAAAATTTAGCGATTGAGTATGTTTACGCTGTTTTTCTTTTTAATTTTCATTTAATAATCATTTTTTTGCTTACAAATAGTCCTACTGTCGAACAAGCTGGACCATCTTCGTTGAGCCAGGATAAAAAAGATGATTAAATGAACGTACAAATGATAATAATGATCATGATCTTTATGAAATTATTTTTTATATTTTGATAATTTTAATTTTTTTTGATGAATTAAAGGTTTTAATTTTTTAAAATTTTAAAAATTTTAAAATTTTTTCAAATTTACACCTTTCATGAATTCGATTCGAATCATTTTTTGAATTTTTGAATCAAGAATTCGATTTTTCGAACAGAAATGATTCACAATTTTGAATCATTTCGTATTGATTTGAATGAGTCTGACTTAGAAATTATGAATTTAAAATGTCTGATAGTTATCATTTCTTATCAACATCAAATGTTGATAGTATTCATAATGAAAATGAATTACAAGAGAATCAACAAGAACAAGAACAACAATTATTAGATTCAACATATAATGATAATTATGATTTTGAGCTATTTGAATCAATTTTGATTATTAGTTCGATTAATAAGAAAATTGCTTTCAGTTATTATAATATAAATTCAACAAAAATTGAACTATCACATGAAATGTATGAATTTGATGATTTAATTGTAACAAGAAATGTTTTGGCAAAATTTCAACCGAATAATATTATTATTAGTTCACAATGTCCACAAAAAATATTCTCATTTTTAAAAAAATTATCAATGAATTCGAGCGAAGATATGGTCATTTTGATGAATCATAATAATAATGATGACAATTGTGACAATGGTTCAAACGAAAATGTGTTCATTGATAATAATGACAATAATAATGATATTTCAATCACGATGCAAAACACATCAAGCATTGATAATCAAGTCGTAGACAATCATGATAATGAAAATGAAGATGATACTGATGAGAACGTATACCTAGGTGATTTGACATTGAATTTATTAAGCAATCAATTCAAGTTGTATGTCATATCATCGAAATTATTCAATTATGAACGCTGTAAATCACATATATTATCGTTTGATTTCAAACCTATCACACATATTAGTGACAAAACATCAAGATATATCTATTTGACATCGTACATTGATTTTTCAGAAATTAATACGATTCGTGCGTTTGGTGTATTACTATCTTTGATTGAGAAAAAATTGACTCCTGTATCCACTATGAATAACATAAATGAATTCAGTTATTTTTATTTGGATTATTTCCTGTCAATCGATCGTACGACTTATGAAGCTATTGATATTTTCAAAAATGAATGGCATCCATCACTGTCGAAAAAAGGTTTAACAAAAAAAGAAGGATTCTCTTTGTACGGTGTATTCAATTCATGTGCTAGCACGATTGGTTCGAAATATTTGCGACAAATGTTTCTACAGCCGATCACCGATATCGATGCACTTGAACAACGTTTAGATTTTGTTGAATTTTTTCATGATTCAGATAATCAAGAATTTAAAGCATCAATTCGTGATCTTCTTAAGAATGTCAAACATTTATCACCACTAATCAATCGTATTGGATCTTCAAATTGTCGATTAAATGATTTTAATATAATCAAACAAAATCTCATCAGTATTATATCGATAAGAAATTGCATCAATAATCGTCTATTGAATCGCGGCAAAAAATTCAAATTTTGTGAAAAATTATCCGATCAATTGATACTTACATTGGATGAAATCATTGATCACATCGATAAGATTATTGATTTTGGAAAATCTAATGATGAATGTGGAAAAATTTCCATCAAATCAGGCATCGACGAAGAATTGGACAGGAAGAAATTCTATTTTAATAATTTACCCACAATCTTGCGTAATGCTATTGATGATGAAAAATTAATCAATGAATTAATACAAAATTATAACATAAATATCACTGTTCTTTACGTACCACAATTAGGTTTTTTACTGAAATTATCGTTGATCGATGCACAACGAATACATGATATTGATAAATATGGATTACGGCTGCTGTTTTGTGCTGAATCATCAGCATATTACAAAAATGTAAGCACAGATCATTATGATTCATTATTCGGTGATATACATGGTGAAATAAGTGATTTGATTAACAAAAATCTAATCAAACTTAAAGAGTTCATCATCGAACGTATCGATTCAATATTAATGGCCAATACTTATTGTGCATTCATCGATGCAATCATAGCCATTAGTCAAGCAGCAATTGATTTAAATTTATCTCGTCCAAAATTGACATGTGAAGGCGTCATAAAAATAGAAGAAGGGCGACATCCATTGTATGAATTGATAACACGTTCATTTGAAGCAAATGATTATTGCTGTAATGATGGATCGAATAAAATAATGGTAATTTTTGGCCAAAATGGCTGCGGTAAAACTGTTTATTTGAAACAAATTTGTTTAACCATTTTCCTAGCTCATATTGGATCATTTGTACCGGCTAAATTAGCTGTAATACAAATAATTGATAGAATTTTCACAAGAATAAGCACATCTGAATCAATCACTACACAATTATCAGCATTTAAAATTGATTTAAATCAAATGATAAATGGAATCAAATATGCCAGACGTCGTTCATTATTCATTGTCGATTGTTTTGGCAAAGGTACGCTACCGGTCGATGGAATTTCATTGTTGAAAAGTTTTATCGATTATTATTCAAATCCGAATTCTGATGTTCAACTGCCATATCTAATAATATCCACCCATTACAATCGATTATTATCGATGATTAATCCATTGAAAATAACTATTGCTTATTTCAATAATGAACCAAGAGATTATAAATTGAAATTACATAGCAGACAACAACCTTATAGCAATAATCCTGATAGCGATATAATAAAGCAAACAACAACAAGTGCATCAGATGAAATTGTTAATTTAATGAAAAAAGTTTACAATGAAGAACATCGTAAAGTAATGGTTGATAAATTGAAAAAACATTTTCATTCATATCTTCGATTAGCCGATATGATTTTAGATGAAAGCTATTCATTGGATTCAATCAATACTTATATAAACGAAACAATTCTTCAGCCAAATCAAATCAATTAATATAATTCATCATTTATTTTACAAAATATAAATTTTCATTCGTTTGAATTATGATCATCATCATCAATTACCAATTATCAAAGTTTATCAATGTATGTGTGAAATATAAAATAAAATATGAAAATAAATAATTTCAAAAATTAATGTTTCATTATTATCAAATAATATTAGTCATGTTCTATGTTTACTAAAGAAATTACGAAAGGGTTTCATCAATTTTCGAAGACCATGATTGTTACAGCCATTATTTTTACTGACATTAAAATTATTATTAAGACTTGAATGTAATGAATTATTGTTATTATTGTTATTGATCGATGAAAACAATACATCACCTGAATCACTTTGACTTGAATTTGATGAATTATCCGAAGTGTTTGATCTTGACCATATTGGCAGCGATCGTCGTTCCATTGTTGATGTTGTTTGTGATAATCGATCAAAATTATTGAAAAACGTGTTGAATTGATATGATTGTTGTTGTTGTTGCTGATTGACAATGTTGTTGTTATTGTTCTTATTACTATTTGTACTATTATTTCTATTACTACTGATCGAATTATTCACCAATCGCTTTCGATTAGCTAAACGTTTTTTGATTTGTTTTGTTTTATTATTATTATTTGAATTTTTCGTCATATTTGACATATCAGTGACACTATTACTATCATTATTCATATCATGTTGTCCATTAATTGTATGTTCATAAATCGCCTTTTTAAGCTGTGAAATAATATCAACAACAGCTTTAGCCACTTCTTTCGGTGAAGCATCTTTTTCCGATAAAACTGACCATAATTTTTCATCAACACCGATCGGACATGTGAACATTTTTTTCGGTACATCAAATTCTTGTCCACCAGCAGCACCACCAGTCGAACGTATCGGTATGACAAAATGATCATTCCAAATAAATTCAGCAATCTCTCGGGTAACATCGTTATCACCACCGATTAATAATGCAGTATCAAACATACGAGCAATAACGGAATCTCTTTCTTTTTTTGTTTGTCCCAAGAATATTGTTTTACCGTATGAAACTTTTTTCGATTGTGTATTAATATTATCATCATTATATTTTTCCGAATTAACAATATGAAATACTGAACCAGTTGTTGATGAATATTTTAAACGTTCTTGATAGAATGTATGTGCAACAATATCACCAGCACCATATGTACCATTGGTTATTATATTTATATTATTCACTGTTTTAGCCAATTGTTTACCAATTTCTTCACAAATTTGATTTGTTCTACTATCTAAATTCTCGGTATTTGTACTACCAAATACAAATACACATGTTTCTTGTTCAGGCATATTTTCTTTCATCATATCGGCTAAACATTTAATTTTTTGATCATTCAAATATGTTATTTCTTTACAATTTGGATCCAATATCCTTGCTATTCGACCCATTAATTCTTCTTTGAAATTTTTACTATTACATTTCTAATTGGAAAACAAAAAGATGGGAAACAAATTAATAATTAATCAATAAATTTCAATTAAGAAAAATTACCAATGGATGTTCATGATTGGTTAGCTTTGTAAACCAATGTGGCGGTGTAACATCATCACATTGTACATGTATTGTATTGATACGTAATCCACAATAATAAACATGTTCTTCAGATGTTTTTGACTTGAAATAATCTTCCGATGTTAATATAATCACTAATGATGATTGAATAACTTTTTTACGAAAACATTGTAAATGATCTAATTTATCTTGACTAAATGATGATAAATGTGTTGATTCACCACATGAAAATACACGAGTCAATTCTTTTTTCTTAGTGTTATTAGTATTAGCATTATTTTGATTGGACAAATTTGAGTTCAAATGATTACTATTATTATTTGAGATATTATTATTATTATTAAGATTCCATTGCCCTTCATTCACTGGGACAGATTTAGGCCTTTGTTTTGAATTTTCAGCAATATGTCGGGCATAATCTTGTGTTGGTCGAGTGATAGCCGTCGATGAATATGTTTGATGTTGACTATTAGGTTGTGATTGATTCACCTCATCAATCGTTGATAAATCACTATTGTTTCTCAAATTTGAATTGAAATTTGACATTCTATTTGAATTGTAATCATTATAAGTATTTTTGAAATCATTACTACACCAAATATTATATTTTTCCGATAATAATTCTTTAATTTTATTCGCTTCTTCTTTTTGTTTTGGATGTGCACTGATTACAATCAAATTCTTTGATTCTGTTTGTTGTTGCTGATTGTTTTGTTTATTTTCATTTTGTCGTGTTTGATTTTGTTGATTATCATTTTGGAAATTATCATTCGGACATGTATTGAGTTCATTTTGACTGCTTTTCATGAATTCATTTTCATTAATAATTTTTGAATTTTCTATTAATAATTTATTGATACGTTCTTGTATCGATTTGGTTACATTTATCAATGAATCACCTGTAAAATGATAGAAAAAATAGACATTAATCAAATTTGAAAATAAGGGAATAAATTCATACTTGATTGTGGATTCCATGAAATATATTGTGTGGTCGCAAATTGTATTGCTAAACATTCGGGTGGCCATAAATCTAAAAAATTCACTGGGATAATATGTTTACCTTTCATATCGGCTAATTTTATCTAAAATGATTTCAATATTTTAGATTAAAAATCAATATCAACAATAAATAATTGAGCATAAACGCTTACCTCACGATTTGTCCATTGTGTTTGGCCATAATTTTCCGTTATTAATGGTATGAAAAAATCACAATTCTGTACAGCAGCATTGATTGAATCTTGCCAATCAGCACCCAATAGTATCTCGTCTACATCCTAAATTCATCATAGGAAAATTTTGTTATTTTAAATTCTTGGAATTAAACAATTGGAATAATTTACCAAATAAACTGAAAAACCACATTTCAACAAGGATATTTTCAACGATACAGCATGTTCAGCTGCTTCACGTCTTACATAACTAATCATTATTTGTCTTTCTTTTCTTTTTCTCGATGTTTTACGTCTACTCAGCTTTTTACGATCATTACGAATTAATATTGAATCTGGCCGACCACTAATCATTCTTCTTGAATTGCTGGAATTATAATAACTATTATAATTATTATTATTATTATTACTGTTAAAACCATCGATCATCATCATTCGATTATTGTCTAATGGCATTGTAATTGCTGCAGTTGCTGTCGATGTTGTTGTTGTTGTTGTTGTTGTTAAATTTTCAAAAAATAAACGATTCCTTTCGAATTCAATGATGATATTCATACCGACACAAATATCAATTAGGCAATGATTCGGTTCCAAAATTGGATTAAGAATATAATCTAAATTTTTTCGAAAATAATAATTTGTACTTGCAAGGCGATAATAATTATCAATCGATTTAAGTTTATTTAATTTTTCATCAATAATTTTTCGCAATAATTTCAAATTAATATGATGATTAGCTTGAATATAATCAATCGATATTGGTATACTACGATTATTATTATCATTAGTGTTGAAATATCCAATCAATGAATATTTACCAGGCGTTATTCGACGTTTAAATCTGATTGTTTTATTAACAGTTATTAATTCATCAATGAAGATTTGTGATTCTTGTTCCAATTGTATTGTGAAATTATATGATGTCAAAAATACATAGCTATCATCTAGATTATAGATTGATTCATTTTTGATAATATTCCTTAATTGATTTACATATTTACAATTATCATAATTTGATAATAATAATAAACCGATTCGTATCTCATTTGAGCTAATATCATTATTATTATTATTATTATTATAACAATTATTATTTGTCAATGTTTCCTGTACAAATATAATACCGATAGCCCGAGAATTACAATTATAATTAATCGAATTATTATTATTATTATTATTCATCAGCTGTTGATGATGTAAATGATTTGATGATGTTGGTGTTTGTTTCAATATTGTTTGTTGATTATGATTTTGTAATATTGTCAATGTATTATTTGATGATGATGATGTAGTTGCCGATGATGTTTCCATTGTAAATAATGAATCATTAAGAAATAATTGATTTGCTGAATTGGCCGATGTTAATTGTCGTTGTGATTCTATTTTATTATTATTATTATTATTTATGGATGAATTTTGTTTCAGCAAATGTTGTAAATCTGATGTATGTAATGCCAACATGATTGATTTATATCAGTAAAGAGAAAATATGATTGTTTTTGCTCATACAAATACTGATAATGATTAATCAATTATCAGTCAAATTAATCAATCAGTCAATTAAAATTGATTATAAAACAGCTTATGTCAATGTTCTTCTATCGATTCAATTGATTTATTTATTTATATTTTTTCAAATATCGATTGTGTGATTATATGATTCCAATCCAATCTAATCAATTAGTGATTATCAACAACAACAACGATTATTGACGATAATAATGATGATGATGATGATGATAACAAGTGGTTGTGATTGATTGATTTATTTATTTATTTATTTATCAAAATTTTGTTTTGTTATTTTTAATGCTTATGTGTTTCATTCATTCAATGTTCACACACAATTACAACGGATATCAAAAAAATTGCTGTAAATAAATGGAAATAAATGAATAAAATATAGACAATTTATTAATTTCAAATAGAAAACTACTCATTTTTTTTCCAAAATTCATATTCGAAAAAACATTTAAAGATTTTACAATCTGTGTATTTACTTTTTGTTATAATCGATGACCTTCTTCGTTTTTTGTTTGATTGATTAATGTTGTTTGATTTGAAACATTTGAATCATTGAATTGTAAATCAAATTCACAAAAAAAATCAAAGATTTTGACACAAAAAAAAATTAACGTAAATTCATTGTATCATCATCAATTCATTCATTTGTACTTTGATTTTATCAAATTAATCGATCAAAAAACAGAAAAAATAAAATAAAATAAACCTAACTCAATATAAATAATGAGGATATGACGAACTTTTGATTTATTCACAATTAATAATTCAGTGTTATTATTCTTCCGAATAAAACTATAATCAACGACAGATGAATTTTTCAATTTTTAAATATATTTAAATGTTGTTGAATTTTGTTGTTTGAATAAATAAGCAAATACTATGAATACTTTGACGTCGATTAATTCAATAATCAGTGACAATTGTGACAGCACGTATTACTCGAGAATTATTGTGATTCATTTTATTGGCAAATTGACTATAAAGAAATTGAATTAATGAAGAGATTATTGGACGTTTATATACACAAAATATATTGTTGGAAATTCTGATTTCTTAAGAAAATTGTATCGATTGCCGTAACCGGATCAAAAAAATAATGTTCTTTTTTCTTTGGTTGTTGTCTTACATTTGATTGTAGAAATTTTCAATTTCACAGTTTTTCAGTTTGATGAGAGAATGGCTGGAATTTTTATTGTCTTTGATATTAAACTGATATTTAAAAGGCACCAAAAACAAATAAATTTATCGGTAAAAATCAAAAGAAATTTTCTTTTAACTGTCACATTTTATTGTGTCTGCATTATACAAAAGTTGATGAATTTTACCATTATCAATGATGATGACTGCGTCATCGATCATCATTCATTGAATCGAATCAAAAGGCATAAAAAACACGTTTAATAATCACGATGATCAGAGATTAATTTCAATTAATCTTTAAATCAATTTAGATTGTTGTTGTCTCTTTTTATATCAGATTTACAAGTCATTTATATATCACATTCATTCATTGTATAAACATTAATGTCTTAGACCTTCATACATCATTAGATTGATGGCCCGCTACGTGATAAATATTTTTACAATTTGAATCATCCACAAAATAATAATAAAACTATGGAAATTATCAAAAAATTTTTACGATGATTGACTGTTATATGTGTCGCTGTTCATTGCTGAGGTTTAAACCTGTTGACAACTTGTTGACTTAGGCTTAATCATCATAATACATCTGATTATTGCTCATAATAATCTGATTATTGATCATAATCATCATCATAATAAACAACGGAACACACAATTATCAAATGCAATCAATCACCACCATAATCAAATTAATCAAATCAATTGTTGCTGCTGCTGTGGCTGCTGTTGTTGCTGCAATTAACAAATAAGTAAACAAATGGAATTAATGTACAATTTTCAAGTGAAATTTTTTCGAATTAATTTCAATGGAATACATTTTTCATTTCATACTTGTAGACCTGTTGATATTTTTTCAAAATTGCGAATTAACAACACTGAAAAAAATTCGAGAAAAACCCGGTGATGAAAGGATGGTTAATAATTCAAATAAACAAATGAATACTCATTACGTGAATTCAATTATTGTCAATTCAAAGATGTTTTGAATGCAAAAATGACAATTGTTTGTTTACATACACATAGACACACTTACAAACAATGCCATGATGATAATTGTGTTGAGATGATCGGCGTCATGATGACGACGACGGCGGCGGCGACTATCAATGATTATGATAAATTTTTCAAATTTTTCAGGCTTTTCTCTCATCACACTTCATGGCTTATGTGGTGTTTGTAATGGTGTCTTTAATGGTTGTATAAACACATTCATTCATCCATTCATTGAATTGAATTGAATTGATTTTTACCCATGTTGATTCAAGTTTTTGAAGTTTTTGAAGTTTTTGATCTGTTGTTGCTCCTGTGGCTGTGGTTGATGATGCGGTCGATGTGCATTATTTGTGATGGCAGTTTTACCTGTTTATTTGGCTTGTTTGCTTGTGTTTGTGTTGTGTTGTGTTGATGTATCATGAGTCATGAGTCATATTTTCGAATGTTTTTTAATTTTTTTTTAAATCTAAAACTTAGCATTTAATCATAACAAACTTATTAGACTGTCCGGAAAGTTCTGGCCGATTTTCGTGAGCAACTCTATTGATTAAGCCGAATGAACTTTTCGGACAACCTAATAAATAAAGCAACAACAAAAAAAGTAAAGGTGAAAAGTTGCAATCGATGAGAGAAATGTATTAAACCTCATAGAAAAAAAATAAATGGATTAAAATGCATTGATTAATCAACAGTCGTCAATTTGTTTTGATTGATTAATTTATTGATTTATGTTTTGTTTTGACAGTTGCACACACATTGACAAACACACACACACACAGACATAAACACTTTGACAAATTATCAAACCAAAGATGATCAAATGATGATGACAAGTGAGCAAATCAAATGGTATGGATTATTGATTGCTAATACGTGATCGATGATTGATTATAGATTTTTTTGATTAAAAAATTTTTTTTTATTAATTTTCCTTCATTGATTTAATGAAAGGAAAAACGAAAAACATTGAAATATATATTTGATTGATTGATTGATTTATTTAAAAATAAATCAAAAATAGATAAACAAATGTTTATTTTTGATTTGGATTGATTGATAGATTGATCAATTGATTTCCGATCAATTCGATTTCGATCATCATTGCATTAGTCATATACTATTTATTCATTGATTTTCATCTATTTATAAATTTTGGAATAATTTTTGGATTTTTTTTAAATTTAAAAATAACTCTTTATTTATTAATCGATGGTGAATTTTGAACCGGAATAACAAATGGATTGATTGATTGATTAGTCACTGGTTTAAGATTTGTCCGTGCAAATTAATCTAAATTTAAATAATCGATGATCGTTCGATGATAATTTTGTTATTCTTTCCATAATAAATAATCGATATCGGCAAATTTATTACAATCAATTTGTGGATTTAAACGTGATGGATAATAGAATGGTTTTGATTGAATATATTGTTGTTGTATTAAATTACGACAAATAATACGTGATAATGTTGCTGATTGTTTTATCGATCGTAATTGTAGCTGATTGAATGATCCACTTTGTCCATAATGTTCATAAAAATAACGATCACCATATTTAAGATGATAATATTGTATGCCGACTAAACAACCGAATGTTGGTCCAACATTCGAATCGATGAAATGTCGTTCCGATACGCCACCAATGTAGAGGTCAATATCTTCAATATGTTGATATATTTTTTTCAATTTCATTAATGTTTCCATTGGGATAAATTTCGCTAAATCTTTCCATGTTTTTGCCTGTTGAATGGAAAATTAAGGAATATTTCAATGAATTCTATTAAATAAAACACTTGTCGCATTGTAACACATACATGAAAATTAAAACAAGCTTTCAAATAATGAACATAACCTGGGATACCATGATCTCGGCCACGTTGTATGTTAAATGCAACCAAATCAATGCCATGTGGACGTATTTTTTGTTTCATTATAAATTGCTTGACAACATCACTATAATATGGATCAACAGTGTTGGCAAATTCACCGACTAAACCTCTTGCTATTTCTTCAGTCTACATTGAATTTCAAAGGTTATGTCAAAATTAAATTTTTTCCAGGGTTATAATTAAAAACATACCAAACCATTATGATGAAAAGTCGGGTCTAAAAATGAATCTTTGAGCGCAAAATGAGAACGATTCGTTAATGCAAATGTTAATGCAAATAAATTTTTAATCTGTGAATGACCATAACGACTTGCAGCCGAAATGAATTCATTCCATGTTGATGGATCAGTAAAACTTTCATATTGACTATAACCATCTTGTTTTGAATATAAACGATAATAATCCATTAATAATGGACCAAGAATAATTGGTAAATATTCATTATATGTTATATGTTGAATTTCGGCAATCGTTATACGGCGAGCTTCTTGAAATAATCGTTCATCATTCCAGTGGGGATTTATTAGACTTAGTCGTATTGCATGATTATTATGATTACGCAACCAAATCGTGTGCATCGTCAGCAATATTGGTTGTTGATTAACACGATCATCACCAGCTTTGAAACAGCTAATACCAGCACGACTTGGTTGACATGGTTTTACAGCGGGATCAAACGGTAATATTGGATTGCCTTTGGCATCCGAAACGGCCAGTAATTGTCCTACAATCACATAAAAAAAGAATTAAGATTTATCTAAGAAAAAAGATCGGCAAACCTTTTTGAAATGATCTTAATGAATTTGAAACTTTGATAGTTGAACCATAAATGGTCGAACCATCAATGAACGAAGTGACAGTATTCATTTGTTCTCGTGGTCCTTCGAAATGAGAATTCCATTAATTCAAATGACAACAGAAGATGAACCAAAAACTTACCCATTTTACATAATGGACATGGCTGTGATCGAACAAAATTCATACAATTTGTTTGAAAATTATCACGCATATAATCATTGACTGTATCGGTCATTATGGCTGCACATCTTGCATCTAATCGCTTACAACAATCAACATCATCACTCATCTTGAAATTTGCTGTATTCGTTATATCATGATTTAAAAATTGTCCCCATGCAATAATCATTGCTGTATAATAGGATTTCAATTCTCGATTGAGGGCAATATAATTTGAAATTGACCGGGGACTCGGTAAACTGTAACCATTTTTAGCCAAACGAAATTCTTTCAATCCATCACCATAATCAGGTGGTAACAGACGAATATGACAACTCATAGATCGGCCCCAATATGGTGAACGTAAATTATTACAAGAACCATCGATTGAACGATATTTATTTTTACTAATCGAATAACATTGATATTTTTCATTCCAAAATGGTAAACACGATCGATCACCTTGTTTATTGAGATAAAAATATTGATTACTAACAGGTATTGTTGGCAGGTATATGGCCATTTGATATTTGCTTAAACATCCATATTTTGAAAAATATTCCGAAGCCAATTCCATAATGATTCCTTCAATTTCTTTATGATCAACATTATTATATGATGATACATTCGAATAATATGGATAACGTTTGGTCAATAAAGCATTAGCATAAGCGAATGCTTTATACAGATCATTTTGTGTGATTTGTTTACCATAACCATATGTATTTGAACAATTTTTATACAGGCTATAATAATTATTTGGCGGTATAATCAAATAATCGGAATAAATATCATTTAAATCATAACGATTACTTTTATTGTTATAGCCATAATATTGATTATTCGTTAATCGATATGTACCAGGTATAACTTGATATGGTGATGTTAATGGATATTTTACTTTTTTAAATAATAATTTTTTCGATGGTTTATATTTATTCAATTTTGGATATAATATTTTTTTACGATCCAATATTTCATCATCTTCATCATCAATCAGATTAACATCTGAATCGGATAAATCGATCAATGCTTGCCGCTCGAATACATCTGAATCAATAATTTCATTTTCAATATCATCATTATTACTATTTGATTGTGTCAATGTTGATTTAATGAGGACAGTGGCGACAATAAGTGTTAAAATTATAAATCTTAATCAGAAAGAAAAAGTGGAAATTAGTCATTGATTCGATTCAATTTAAATAATTTAAAAAAATCTCACCTTTTCATAGCCATTATCACGTTTGTAACGGCCTTAAAAACCCGAAAAATTGACTCGAAATTTTCAAATTTTTACCATAAATCACAAATCGAAACCGAGAGCAACAAAAAAAGACCAAAATCAACGAAAAATAAATGGATGGATGCAAACGTATCAGCAGTTGATTGTTACGGCAGGCAGCATAATCATCATCATCATTCATTGAAAATTGATTAGTTTCAATTTAATCCGAAAATTTTCACTCGAATAAGCATAAAAAATTGATTATCGATCATCATCATGTGTATATAATTGATTAATTCAAATAAAAAATTGATTATTATCATTTATTTATTTATCTGTTTAATATTTGCAAAATGAAAATAATTTAAAATGAATTTAATTTTCGTCATAAATAATAAAAACAAAAACAAAATACATGGTAAATGTCTACATGAAAAAAAAAACAATAATAATAATAATAATAAATCGATTAATCGATTATCTCTAGGAGATTGATGAATCGGTCAATTATCGATCTAAAAAAAATATTTAAAAAATGAAATGATCAGTCATTTTTGTGTTCATTTAATGATCGATTGATCATCATTGAATTTGATCATCAAGTATCGCTGGCCATTATGAAGAAAATCACACTGGTGAATTAATGAATGAATATCATTTGATTTTCATCCAATTAATCAATTGATTGATTTGATCATCATTCTTTCCATGGTGTTAGATCAATGTCCGGTATATTTTCGCATGGTTGCACTTTTAAATCAGGATTGCTGTTTGAATAAAAAATGAAAAATGAAATATGGTTAAAATAAAGCTTGACTAAGCAAAAATACTTATTAAACCATGATAAATTTGCTTGAAAAAGCAAATATTTATCTTAACACGCAAACACACATTCTTTTGAATTTGTGAATGTGAAAATCGAGGGAAAATTTAAATTATTTCCACAAACACAAACACTAACCTTAATCAAACAAATAACTGTTTATGTAATAATTTTTCATTCATGTTTATTTACATACCTTTCACTATTCAACAGGAAAACTTTACGATGAATACGCTGGAAATCATCACCATTTTCACAGATAATTTTTGAAAATAATGTTTTACGAATTGATTGTAATTGTTCTACATATGGATTGTTGGGGAAAAATCACACAAATTAAATAATTGAATACATGAAATAAGTAGTATTTCGAATAGTAATACCTCTAGTAAATGAACCATCTTGATTTTCGTGTTCAAAATAAAAACGATCACCATATTTCAAATGATTAAATTGTACACCGATAATACAAGCAAACGTTGGTCCAACAACACCATCGATTAATGGCAATTCCGATATGCCACCTGAAAATAGATCAATATCTTCGACTGTTTCATAATTTTGTTGAAATCTTTGCCGCTGTTCTTTGGGCATATATTGATCTAATTGTTCGAATGTTGTTATTTTCTATTTGAATGACATAATTAAAATTGATTAAATTTAATCAAAATAAATTCAAATAAATACTCACATCTTCAAAACACAAATCTAAATATTGAGTGTAGCCAGGCAAACCATGATCACGACCACGTTGTATATTCATTGCAGGTAAATCCGAACCACTTATTTCATTTTTTGATTTATACAAATGATTACGTAGATCAGAATGACAAAATGGATCGAAACGTTGTGCATTGATCCCAACTAAACCACGTACGATCATATCTAATTCACCATTACGTAAACGTGTTGGTGAAAAAAAATTATCTTTCAAATTAAACGATGACCGCCGACTATCGGCACCGATCATTGTAAATTTTCCATTCACCAAGCTATGACCAAAACGGAAAGCTGCACTAGAAAATTCACTGATGATCGATGGATTAACAGTAGAATCATATTTGGTGAAACCATTTTTCAAAACATTAAGCTTGTAGAAAGTCATGGCATTTTTACCCAATACGATTGGTAAAAATTCATCATATGTAATCATTTGCATTTGAGCTCCAACAATACGTCTTGTTTCTTGAAATAATCGTTCATCATTCCATTGTGGATTCATTTCGCCTAAAATCGATGCTATACGATTATGTTGTCTTAACTGTGATTGTAAAAGGGAAATTTTGAATTAAAAAATTTGAATTTGATTCAAATTTAGATTCACTAACCCAAATTGTATGCAACACTAATAGGCCAGGATGTTGATTAACACGGGTATTATCACCAGCACGAAAACAAATGGATCTTTTAGCCGGTTCCGAACATTGATCATTTAAGATATCATTACTTTGTGGCAAAATCATATTATCACGACGATCAGTGTCGAACATCAATAGACCTTTGACATAAATTAAAATTAAAATTTGAAAAACTCAAAAACAAATACAAATGTGCTTACCTCGATTAAACATACGCAATATTCTTGTTTCATCCAATGTATTACCATAAATATTTGAAGCATCAATAAATGATGTCAATTTATTCAATTGTAGTCGTGGTCCGAAACGGCATGTTAGACAAGCGGTTGATCGAACAAAATTCAAACAACGTTTATTTTCACGTCCATAAACGGCATCGTTTGGAAATATTTCGATTGGAAAACATTCAGGATGTGTTGGACGTGGACAACAATTAATGCCAACACGATTCAATCGATTAACTGGTGATAATGAAATATCATGATCGAGAAATTGTCCAAATTGCATTAGCATGTGTGTGAAATTTGCTTTAGCATCCTCTTGTAAATGTATCGATCCAGATAATACACGAGGATTTGGCAATGGATTGCCTGAACGTGCTAAACGTGGTCTTGAAATGCCTATTCAATGAATAGAAATGACATTGAAAATAATTAATTTAAAAAAGTCAAAGACAATAAAATAAAGTACAAAAAAATTTCAAATTGAAAAACTTGAAAACAATAAACTAACCATCTGAATAATCAGGATCTAATAAACGTATGACACATTCGAAAGATTTTCCCCAACGTGGATTACGTAAATTATTACAACTTCCATCAGCTGTACGAAAACGATTACGATTGCAGAAAATTGGTGGTTTACATGTTTGTCGTTTTGATCGTTGATGATTTAGATGATGATCGGTCAAATTTTTAGTCTGTATTGTGCTTAAATCACGTATTTTATCTAAACTCAATGAAAAACTAAGGATAATTTTCGATTAATCAAATGAATTTCGATAATTTCGAATATTTTCAATTACTTTTTAACAATAATTTTCGATGCTTCTTCATATGGCCGCTGTTCATGATGCAAATCAATAATCGTATGTTGATGTTTTGCTGGTATAATATGTCGTGCTAACGATGTAATCGTTGTCGTATTGATCATTTCCAAATGATGTTTATGATCTAGGTCCATTTCAAGATCATTCAGACGATTATGGATTTGTAATGCTTCGCTATAAGCATTACTTAATTGGGTATCATTTAATTTATTTAATAATTTTGAACATGATTTAATTTCATTATCGCTATTATCGATATCATCGAATGGTAAATTATTCACTTTTGGATGACGAAATTTGACATTTTCACGAAATAATGATGATGATGAACTAAATGGTTTCATATTTAGGAAAAACAATCAATTGTGATTCATGAAAATGACAATTAATCAAATCAAAACATCATGCAAATAACATACCAATCGTTGAAATTTATCACCAAAATTATCACCAAACAAAAAGTGATTTGTTTGTCGATCATTCTTGAAGAATTTTCGAAATTAAATTTGGTTTTGATTGAATTAAATGATTTAAGAACTCAATGTGTTTGTATTTGATTGATTGTTCCGACGACAACAACAACTTTGATAATAACAATAATAACAATTCAAAAACAAAATCAGTGATGATCAATTGAATGAAATGAAAATTTTTTTTAATTTTGAATATTTTTACATATATTTGTTATGTCTTACTGATATTATTAATATTAATATTAATTTTTGTCTTTTTTTTTCTATTTCATTTACATCTCACATTCAATCGTTAAGCCTTTATTATTGTGTACATTATTTCAATGAACATTCGACAACATCTTAGGACCAACACCAATAATTTATGTTTAATAGACTTGAGATGTTCAAAAACAACAATTATCAATAAAAGAAAGTGAAATCAAAGAGAACTTGAAAAAAATTTTCATAAACATTTTCCCGCTAAAATTGAAAATTCAAAAAAAAAAAAAAAGAGAAAAGTTTCCAGCAATTTTTGCTTCTAGAACAGCTGTTTTTGTTTTTGCTTCGATTTGTCAAATTCAAATGTAAACAAACGGAAGGAACAGTTATTTGATTTATTCAATTTGATTGAATTCAAACAAAAATCATCGAAATTATTTAATTCTGTTTGATTTTGTTACTATATTTTGGCTTATGTAACATCATTGATTGATCGATCAATTGAATTTTTTTTTCGATTCAAGTGGCAACAACACATATTTCTCCCTTTTCAATTAATCTTTGGCATTAATTGAAAGAGAAATCATCATCATCATCATCATCAACATTTTTGTATTATTATTTAATGAAACACTGGATAATAACGACGATAATAATGAAACAAAACGAAAAAAAATGGTTTATCGTCATGGGAAACATTTGAAGCAGGCAAGCAAGCAAGCAATTATCATCATTATTGACATTGAACAATTTGTATTTGCTTTGCTCGATGGAAATTAACAAGATGTTGAAAACAAAGTAACATCGAAAAAGAAATCTTGGAAATATATTATTTCCATTTCAAACTCAAAAACACCACCATGGAATGGCTATGAAAACATTTTTGGACAATAACATTGAATTATATAATTTAATTTGATTTGTTCTTGTTGTGAATCTTGAAATAGTAAAAAAAGTGGCAGAACAGTCTTCATCATCATCATCATCATCATCAGTTCAATGATAAAATGTGTGAAGAGAAAAAAAGTGGAAATTTGACCATCAATCGTCAAAACATTATTTTATAATGATGATTTCAATTAATGTCATTGAATTTTTGTTATTTTTTCAAACATCTTAGACTATCAACGCGTTATATTTCATGGACATTATGTAATTATTATTATGATTATTGTAATAATGAAATTAAATAGAAAGCATCCAACATTTCTGAAGAAAAAAAAATGATAATTCTTCAAGATTCCAATGTCTGTTGTTATTGAATTCTATTTGAATTAATGTCAAATTCAAATTAAATCCAAAAACATATGATAGAGACAAACAGATGATCATAATAACATTGAAATATTTTTCAAATTTTTGTTGCTTAAAATCAATGATAAAT
Organism: Psoroptes ovis; assembly: GCA_002943765.1. Classification (NCBI taxonomy): domain Eukaryota; kingdom Metazoa; phylum Arthropoda; class Arachnida; order Sarcoptiformes; family Psoroptidae; genus Psoroptes; species Psoroptes ovis. Next base: position 474,444 of record PQWQ01000027.1, on the reverse strand, counting down.
TTTATTCTTGAACAAATTATAAATGAATTTATCATTTTTTTCAAAATATGTAAATTTTCAATAATGAATGAATGTCTAAAAGTTATTTATCTATCATAAAACAAACAAACAAACAAAAAATGAAATGCTTACAAATGGCCATTGTCAATGTTTGTCCATCGTTTGTTTATTCATTTTTTAAAATGATTCATTTTCAATGAATGATCATTGTCCTTTGAATTTTGTCATTGTTATCATTAAATATATATATTCAAAGGTCGTTTTTGTTAAGTAGAATTTTAAGAATATTCAAAAATAATATGATAGATTATGTCGTCGTGTATTTCTTAAGAAATTCTTAAGAATCGAGTCATTCGATTTCTCAAATTTCAAATGCATTCAATCGATTGTCGATATGTTGATGATCGCATCAATAATCTTGTTGTTTCGGATACGAGACCGATGAATGCTATGATATCGAATAAATATCGAATCAATTAATTAATCAACATAAATAAATGATCAAATCTTACCAGAATCAGCTAAACCATAGCCAAAATTCTTGTATACTTTCAACAGCTGCATAAACATCCAAATCCGTACGATAATCAATATCGATGCCGATACTAATGAACCATATGATAATAATAGTGTTGAATTCATGCAATGATCAAAACGAAAACAAGTTTCCAATGAAACGAGCTAAGAAAATAACAACAAAACACATGTTAGATTATCACAAATTTATTAATTACAAATAATTAAATAATACAAATGATGATGATGATCATGATGATAATGATGATGATCATTTGCAATTTTTAATCAAGCCAAGTCAATAAGAAGAAAAAACCTTGATCAAATTTGTATTTTCATTAATGTTCATCATTTACAATGGCTACTCGCTAATACTAAAAGTCCCTGTAATGAACTTTGACATAATTTCTCTCCATTATCATTGATTATAATATAAATGATCAATTATATAATTGTTCGATAATAATAACGATTACTATTGTTGATACTTGAATAGATTATACAATTTATCAATGATAAAATTTGAATAATATTATTAAATGTTATTGATTTATTACTATTATTATTATTGACGGAAATTGTTAATAATTTATGATAATAAATTTGTTTGTTTGTTTGTCGATAATACACACAAGGCTATTATTAATATTAATGTTTTCTATTTTTTCTACTTAACAACAACATCTTCAAGGTTTGTGGTCATCATCAAACACACAAATACTCGAAAATGAATGAATGAATTAATCAATGATAAGAAAGGGAAGGAAAATATTTGAAAAATTTAAAATTTCCATGATTCAAAATACCTGTAATGGAATCCATAGCAATGATAATGTTGATATTGTTATGAATATCAGCAGATATGATTGTATTTCTTGTATTACCTGGGAAACCGAAAGGATTAAATTGATGAAATATCAAATACTTTATCGATGATACATACAGCATAACGACCAATAACCCAATGAATGATTGATATTAGAATGAATAATGACATGATAATAAATTGCCAGCTTGGTTCATCTCGTGGCGTTCCAATGTTGAACAATGCAAATGATATCTGTTCGTGGATGAGTAATTAAAAATTATTAATTAATTAATTAATTAATTAATCAATGCAATACAATTAGCCAACTAACCGAACAAAGAAAATCAAATTTCAATAAAACAAGAAAAAAACATTGCAATTTATACATGGATAATAATGTTGGCGATACACCGATTATTGAATATTCTTCCGAATAAATGGCAACCGTTTTTGATGATATCAATAGAATTGATGTCAGTGATAATGATACGCAAAGACGAACCTTGAACAAAAACAAAAGAATTGATAATCAATCTAACACCATCAATAATCAATATTAAATCACTTACCAATTTAATTGTAGAATCAAATTGAACAGTGAATGCAAATTCAATGGCAATATAAAAACAACATAAAGACATTGCCAACAGGAATAGGCAGATTTCATTTTGTTTAAAGCCAAATATTCCGCATGCTAAGAATGAAATTGAAATCACTGTTGATTGAATCGATTGCCGATTCGATATGAAATATAATTAATTAATTCATTTTTCATTAATAAACATACCACAAATGATCAATATTGTTGTATTCACAACGAATGATGATGACATCCATTCATTTATATCGATTAATTGTTTCAAACTCATTAATGTGAGCACGAATATTGTTATTAATTGTGTTGATGCAATAAAAAAATAAATCCATTGCCAAGGATTATAACCGAATAATTTTTTCATCTAAGGAAAAATGAATGATGAATCAAAATGGTCATTATCAAATCGGGTACAAAAATGAATAAATGATTTACTTTGACTTTTGATTTTTGTTTGTTTTTGGAAAGATTTTCGAATGAATATTTTTAATTAAATCGAATAAAAAAACAAACAAAAAACAAATCGATGACCGGCTAAATAATTGTTTTGAACATTTTAATAATGTTCATCAAACAAACATCAAGTAACAAGCATGCATATTTGTAGATGAATATTATTTGGACGAGTAAAAAAAATTTGACAAAAATTCCTTGTTTAATTCATTTTAAAAAACAATCCAAATCAAATCAAATCAAAGAAAGATGAGAAAAATTCAACAAATGTTATCTTTGATACATTTGATTTTAACAATCAATTTCGTTTGTTTGATTATTTATCAATAAAACACACATTAAGACATATGAGTGTGTTTTGTGTGATAATTTTTCAATGTATTTTCAACGATTAGATTTTCAATTATTTTGAACATGAAAAGAACCAGACTTTATTTTTTTTGTCACAGATATCAAATATGACAGTTTTTCTGATATCTTTCTTTTGGTGAAAAATAATGATTCAAAGCACTGCAAATCGGTTCGATGCGAACCGATGATGATAAATTGATTTAAAGATGGATAAATCAATTGTAAAAATACAAATAAATGACAAATAAAGAAAAATTCAAATGTATGTTTGTTTCATTATCAAGGACAATTAGAAATTATCAATCAATTATGCAATTAGCCATAAATAAACTAATAAATATGAAAACAATACAAACATTTGGATGATCATTTAGATATCCCGAATGGTTTTTCGGTTGATTTTCAGTGGAATTATTTCGATCATTTTCAAGTGATGGGGAATACGTTGACCAATGGTCACGGTGTCGTTGTTGGCCATTTGAATTCGAATCTTTTGAATCTGACATGATAATCAACACGTGTTTTCGAATTGATTGATGTCTTAGTTTGTGTGCAAATCGCATTGAAAATTAATCAAAATTTGATCGATTTTTTCAATGAATTTTATCTTATCTTTGATTTAAAATTTTATAAAAGTACAAAATCTGTCAATCACATAAATGGCATGTGTTTGAATTGATTGGTTTAAGTTGTGTGTGTGCAATTAATTCATCAATCATTAATAATGTTTGCTTTTTTTATCATAACATTTTGTGTTGGTCGATCATTTTTATCGGTTGGTATGCGACCCAATTTTTGTATAACATCCAAATTAGAATAAACACGACCAAATATTGTATGTTTACCATCTAAATGTTGTGCTGGTGCTAATGTTATGAAAAATTGACTGCCATTCGTGTTTGGGCCAGCATTAGCCATACTCAGAATGCCGGCACCAGTATGCTTTAATGATGAACATATTTCATCTTCGAATGTTGATCCATAAATACTTTCACCACCACGTCCAGTGGCTGTAGGATCACCACCTTGTATAATGAAATCTGGAATGATTCGATGGAATTTCGTTCCATCATAATAACCACGGCGGCATAATTCGGCAAAATTTTTACATGTTTTTGGTGCTTCATTCCAGTACAGTTCAACTTCAAATGTTCCTAAGCTAACCGGGGAAAAATAGAAAATTAAACACCGAAACTCACTAACAAATTTTTGAAATACCTTGTTTCGATGCTGACTCTCGGTGGTCGACTTTCTGTGTCATACATTTTTTGAAAAATGAAATTGAATCAAAAATTTTGAATTTTAAAAATAAATCAACAAAAAATTGACAACTAACTATTTTCATACTAACAAATCGATCATGTTGAAATAGGAAAAATTTTTTAAATTCATTTCAATCATATGATTTTGTTTTGAAATTTTCTTAAATTCATCAATTTTGGTTTATAATTTTTTTCTAAGTCATCAATTCAACCAAAATTTAAAATGAAAAATGTAAATAATGGAAAACATGATGACGATGATGATGATCAAGGATTATCATGGGATGAATTGTATGATGATAACAGTGATATAAATGATTTGAATGAAAAATTCAGTTCAATCAATAATTTAAACGGGCATGGAAATAAATCAGAATCAATCAATAATAATGATGAATCATCATCTGCATCAAGATATGAATCAACAAATGAAAACAATTCAAACATATTAGAAATATATGATATATCGCCAGATCTCAAAACAAAAGATATTGTAAATTGTTTATCATATAAGTAATTATTTTTTAAAATCCAAGTTTTCATTTATTTTCAAACCAATGATTTTTTTTCGCAGCAATTTCAAAAATTATGAAATCGATTGGGTTGATGATACACACGCATTAGTTACATTCCAATCAAATCTTCAAGCAATTGAAGCTTTGAAGAAAATGTTTCCGATCATGAAAGTGCGACCACTTCGAGAAGCAACAAAAGAATCGAAGCTAAAAGCAAAAAAATTGACAGGTAAACCTTTATAAAGACTTGCCAAATTCAAATCTCATCTTTTTTGCTTGCTAGAAAGTGGTATAACACGAAAACTACGGCCAGAAACATCATCATTAACTGCTCAACGATTGGTGATGGGAGCATTAGGCTTGAAATTATCAAAAATTGACCCCGACAAACGTAATGCTGAACGTGAAAAATTACGGCTGGCTAAAGGTAGCGTGAATCTGGGAAATTCATTAATTCAAATATTATTAATTTCATTTTGATTAAAATCTAGAACGTAAAGAAAAAATAAAAGAATCGAAAAATATTTGGAATGATGAGGATCTATGATGATTTTCAATTATTTTTTGTTATGTATATTTTTTGCCATCTGAGATATTCTTTATATTATTATTATTATGTTATTATTATTATCTACATAAGAATCAATCTATATTTTTCTATTTAAATGCTCAATTGTTCAATAAAATTCATTATTTTTCACCCAATAACCAATATGTTAACATTTTTCCTTTTCCTTTAATAATTATTTCACCGCGTGGTTCCAAAATGAATGTTCCGAATAGCTCTAAAACTGATTTCGTTGATGAACTGACATGAATTTTCGATGCTGAAATGGTAAAATATAAATGAATTGAGGAATTTTGACTTTAATTAAAACATACGTTCACCATTACTTTCCATACGTGATGCTGTGTTTACTGCATCACCAAACAGACAAAATCTTGGTCTTATATTGCCTTGGGAAGCGTCAGAAAAGGTCAGAGAAAAATTTCAAAAAAAAAGAGGACATACCGACACAACCAGCGCAACAAGGACCCGTATTTATACCGATGCGTAATTTCAATTTTTCTTCAGGACGATGTTTGATGACAAATTTTGGCATCATTTCCAATATTTTCAATGCCATTCGACATATTTGCCGAGCGTGTTCGATACCATTTTTTTCTGGTAGACCAGAAACGACCATATATGAATCACCGATCGTTTCGACCTTGGCAAATTGAATAAAATCAAAATTAGAATGAATTTCAATGATTAACTCAAACACCCCCACCTTATAAACATCATATTCGGAAATGATCGAGTCAAAAAAGGTATAAAGGTCATTCAGAAAATCAACGACTTGCATCGGGGTGCTATTCGAACTGAGATGTGTAAAGCCAACAATATCACTAAAAAATATTGTAACCGAATCGAAAAAATTCGGCTCGAACATTTTACCACGTTTCAGTTGATCTGCTACAGGTCTTGAATTTGAAAAAATTGAAATTAATTTCATAATTTAAAACATGATCATATCAATAAAATACTTTGGCAATATTTGATACAACAGCTCTTCAGTTTTCTTTTTTTCTTCAGCCAATTGATTTGTACGTTGTTTGACAATCATTTCTAAATCGATAGCATATTGTTCCATACGTATGAGTAGATTTTCGGTCAATGTTGAATTAATCGATACATTATTATTATTATTATTAATGCTTAATGTTTTCATAAGATTTTTCATTTCAGCTTTTATTGAATAAAAATCAGGACGTTCATCAGCATTTTTAGACCAACAATTAATCATCAATGCATACAATTCAGGTGCACATGCATCCAGCGGTACTGATGGACGTAAATTTTCAAATTTCGATCGTTTGATTATTTCTAATTGATTCATAATTGAATAAGAGAATATATTAAGACTTATGAGTAGAAATTACTATCAATGATCAAACCTGGTATACTCATTCGCTTTTGATGAGGATAAAATGGTTCTTTACGCATTATAATCTCTTGTAAAATGATACCAAAACTATAGATATCACCTTTTTGATTGCCAGAATCTATCGGTAAACAATAGGCATCGGAACTGTTCTTCTTGCATTTACATGGTGTAAAAAATTCAGGTGCATAATACAGCAGGTTAACATTTTGTTCTTCTTTCAAACAATTAAGCTGACATTTTCTGGATAATTTTAAATGCATCATATTAGTTGCTCCTGTTGTTGTGGTTGCACCAGTTGCACAATTCAACGAATCATTATCATTACCACTTAAATTATTAAACGATCGACATGAATAAATTAAACCCGTATCATTTTTCAATTGACGCAGGCCAAAATCAGAAATTTTTACACAAAAACGTGAATCAATTAAACAATTATTCGAATGTAAGCGGCCATGAAATACATGTTCACTATTATGTAAATGAATCATGCCAGAAATAATATCATTTATGATCGAAAAACGGAAAATCCAATCAAGATTAATCGATGAATTTGCTAGCAGACCACGTAATGAACCTTTGGAGCAATATTCAGTTACTATGGCTAAACAATTTTCGGTACATAATCCAAAAAATCTCGTTAAATTATCATGTGATATTTCACGCATCTATTTATAAAATTAAAAGGATTAAATCCAATTCGATTTGATTCAAATTGATTGAATTATCACATACAATTTTAACTTCAATCAACATTTCTTTTGTCAAATCAATTTTCGTTGTACGCAATTTTTTTATGACAACTTGATTACCCTATTTCGGAGAAGATAACTGATTTTGATAAAGTAAATCCAAGAATTTTCTAAAAACTAATTACCTTGTACAGTCCAGTCACTACTGAGTCCATAACCGACCCGATTGGATCTGATTCATTGTTCTAATGAATGATAATAATCAATAGATTAATTATGACAGAACATCATAAATGATGAATCACCTCTGAATCAAAATCATAATTGGATTTTTCCAAATTAATTTGTTCAATTTCATCCCAACGTATTTGCCATGACATGTTGGCTAATGCGAATTTATATTTAATTTTTCTATGGAATTTTAATTTTTTAAAATAAAATCAATGAACAAATAAACTAAATTCAATTTTGGCCAAACCTTATAATGAATATAATTAATAGGATCAATATGAGAAACACTGTCATGACAGAAACGATTGTGATGCCAAGAAATGTCATTCCTAAAACAAAAATAATCATTTGAAAGTAACCTTTATAATTTTTCAAATGACAAATACTTTTACAGATTGCACCATCAAAACCACATTTAGGAATGTCCTTAGGAACCTGACCATTTGGCCAATGTATTTTTTTGATCGATTCATATTCTCTTGTTGCGCCATAATATCTTAATGCGACCTTGTGAAGCAGATGTGAGGAATACAATTGTGAAAATCAAAATTTTCAAGCATACCTCAAATGTACCAGTGATTGGATCAGTTTGATCTAACAATGCATAATCAGCAATACGATCACCAACCGAATCGATTGTAACATTACCAGAAATACCGGAAAATGTTACATTTTTCATTGATTTTAAAATCAATCGACGTAAATTGATTATTGATTCATCGGTATGATGCCTATTTTGATTCAATGATTGACATAATAACAATACTGAATCATGAAATGATGCAGTAAAATAATTAATCATTTGTTCATTATAATGATAATTATAATGACTCAATGCACGATGTTTAACTTTTGCAGTGAAATTTTTATAATGTTCACCAGGCAATTGATTCAATGTCAATATAAGCAATGATTGATATGCATATTTAAGTTTTTCTTTAATTTCATTTGTTTCTATGGGAAGAAAAATTGATCAATTCATTGAAGCTTAAATCAACAATTCAAACTCACCATTTCCACCTGCCCATGATGTATTACCGATAGCTTCTTTGGCTATCAATTCCGTATAAATGAATGCATAATCACCGTTTGTCATGTTCATTTTGTATGCAATCAACATCATATTTCGAACTTCTTTTTCGCCACCAAGTATTACGATTACTATTATTTGAAAATTAATTGAAATATTTGAAAAATATCAAAAATTACAAAAACAAATACCCACTTCTCGAACATAAACGCATACGATCCATAATCAATGTCAAATTGGTCATAATTCGCTTATGTTGATCACGATTATATGATTCTTTACATAAACAAGTAAAATTTTTCGATTGATTATTATTATTATTATTATTATCACCACCATTGATAACTCTATTACGATAAATCTTATGATTATATTCAATTGATTTATTACAATTATGCTGCTTTACATTCAACAATAATTGATCGGCAAATGTTGTATAGTAGACATCATTAAAACGATAAATCATACCGAAATGATACCAATCATAATGTGACATAAATGCTAATATTGCACATGCTTTATCTTTCAAATCATATGATGTCCGTATCAGTGTCGTATATGTTTTACGACCATTTTTAATAACATCACCCAGGCCAGTTAACAATGGAATGCCTAGATATGATGCTAAACGGCCAACAATTTTAACATCATCACTACATGCTGGTCCAATCAATGCAATTATGTTATTATTCGGTAATATATCATATGCTTTTCCCAATGCAGCTGTTTCATTGCATTCATTTGGATATGTTTCTAAAAATAAATTCAATTATATCAAAATAAAACAAGAAATATTAAAGAAATTTTCAAAAAAAACAAAAACAACCAAAAGCCTAAGAATACTACCTTTAATAAGATTTAAATTTATTCCATATTCAGACTGACATTTCTGTGATAGATAAGAAATGAAAATAAACATTAAAAGTTTTTTTTAAATTTCAAATTTCAATTTATTTCAAACTTTAAAAATACAAAAAAAATTGAAAATACAAAAAATGAAATAAATTCACAAACATTTGCAGCAATATCAATGGCTGGACCAATATGTACTAAATCGAAACGATTTTTCGAGCTTTTATCGACCATTAAAACAAGAACATTAAATGATAAATTATGAGCATTATTTTGATTCTCATTATTATTCGAATTATTCAACAATGTTTTCGCCGATGTTGTCGCTGTCGTGGATGCTCGTTTCATCAAAATCATTATGATCATTAACAATGTTGAAAGGATAATTTGTAAAATGGTACACATTTAATGGCTTGTTTTTTGGTGAAAATTTTTCAAGTTTAGGATTGAAATTCTTGGTTTGGAATAATGAAAATGAAATGAATAATTCGTTGAGTTATCAACGTCTTCAATGTATCATCATAATCATCTAAGGTCTTCAAGGTAAGTCATTCGACAATGAATGAATTTCGAAAAAAAATATTCAAATATTTTTCTTCCAGTTCAAACAATATCATTTCATCCTGTCAGTTTTACTATCCCGTTATTATTATTATTATTTTGTATTTCATAAATTATTGATTATTCTTGATAGATAGACACACACACACACCACAAACATGCACACACACACACACACGAACAATATTCTTGAAAATTTTATAATTAAATTAAATGACATTTTGATAGTTTCATTTCATTGAATTCAAACATACAAACACACACACACACACACACACAAATTGATTGAATGAATGAATGAATGAATGAATTGTTGGTTGGTTGAGTTGTTCCGTAAATACGAAAGAACGAATATTTGATGAGCCATAAATGTTGTTGTCGTTGATCATCATCATCATCATCGTTTGCTTGCTATTATTATTATTAATATGATTATAATAATTCAATATCCTGAATTTACGGTTTATCCGTATGTGTTGGTTTGTTTGTTTATTTGTTTATTCAATTTCATTGGTTCTAATCATGAAAATAATAATAAATTTTCATTCAGTTTCAGCAGAATTCTGTTTTTTGAAACTTTCTGTTTGGACCCAGGGTGACAAATATTGATAATAATAATGGTGATAATAATAAACCAAACATGTTTGATGTATTCAATATCCGTTTAATGTCAACAAAGTGAAAATTTATACATTCATTTATTTCATTGTTTGTTTGTATGGCTTCATAAATTCCAATAAATGAATGAATCAATCAATTTCTATCATCTTTGTTATCGTTGTTGTCGTCATTTGTTGTTGTTGTAGGTGTCGCTAAACAATCGACTACACCATTGTTGAACCACCAAAATTTCATATTAATATCATTTGAATATGTTTTATTATAATCAAATATTATATTATCATTGCTGCTATTGTTTTCATTATCTTCATCATTTGAAAAATCGAGTAAACATCGTTCACCAGACGTAGTTGCAAGCAATGGCAAGGTTGGATGGATACTTTCGAGGAATAGTTGGGAAAAAGAATTGAAAATTATCGAATGAAATGATCAAATAATCACCTTACTCACCTTACACCATTAACACGATTATCGCTTGCTTTGAATTCATTGAAACATTTCAATATTTTATCATTATCATCCTTGTCTATTGATTCTTGTTTTTGTTGCAGCTGCTGCTGTCTTATATCATACAATCGAACATGTTGATTATCACCAGTAACCAAAAATTCTTCTTCATTATCGATATCAAAATATATTCGTTGATTTGTCGGACAATTTCGATTAATAATTTGTAATATTCGACCATAATTTCGTAAATCCCAACATAATATTTCATTATCTTTACGTCCACCACTGTATAGATAATGATTATTTTTTTGTGATAACAATAAATAGGTTAAACCACCACGATGTCCTTTCAAAGTGGCAATACATTCATTCGAATCGATATCATATAAACTTATTAGACGATTAAATGATCCTGTTGCAAATATTTGATCATTACATGACATACATGAAATAATTCCTTTTGGAATGTTATCTATTAAGGCAACAAACCATTATGAAATTATTATCACAAATGAATTATTCATGCGAAAAAAGGAGTATATGAAAATTCCATAAAAATAAAACTTACAAATATAATCACCATGATTACCAGGACGAGATAAATCAAATATGCATAAAAATTTTTCATATGACGATAGAAATTTTCTTCCACCGTTCATAAAACAAATTGAACGTGATGTTGCCAATTCATGTACATAATTCAATGCAATAAATGATTGAAATAATTGTCCAGTATATGCATCGTATAAATGCACGGGAACATCACGGCTACAACATAATAGACTAAGAATCAATATCAATGGCAGTAGACAGCACCAAAAAAATAAAAATTAATCAAAAATTCATTAAATTTTTCATTTAAAAATCATTGGAAACATACAAACATGTTGAATAATCAGAGGAATTCATGTATGGATACCAGCAATAATCGTAGATGATTTGTGATTCTTTAATTTCGAGCACGGGTTCCTAAGGACATATAAGAAAAACAGAACAAATTTAAATCATTTCGAATTGAAAATATTCAAATCAATTTCAAATTATTCAAAAAAATCAGATAAACATGGTTCGATTTCATATTGAAAATTTGATTTTTTGAGGAAAAAACAAAAACACAAACGATTATTATTGATATTCTAACATCGAATATGTTTTTATATCTTCAATCAAATTCGCCTTTAATTCCATCATATTTGTCTTCAAGAAACAATTGAAATGATGAACAGCAAATACTCACCAATTCGGCATCTGTTTGCTGTTGTTGTTGCTGCTGTTGCTGCTCAACATTCTGATCACTTTGGATAAATTTTTCAGGTAAATTAAATAGCCGTAAACGATGATCATCACTGTTCGTAACGATACAAGAACCATCCGGTGACCATTTACAGCCACGTAAACAATTAAGAAAATATTTTTTACGAAACGTTTTCTCTGCTTTATCAGTTAGAATCGGTTTTGATTTGAAATTTTCCATTTAATTTGACAGTAAAACATGAAAAAACTCAAATTCAAACAGCCAAAGATTTCTCACGTTGAATTTGCAGCCGAAACAGCTGTTTTCATCACTTGACAATTCATCAAAGCATTTTTTGGTTTGTGTGAACAAACCTTTGTCATACAAAAATAAATGTTCGAAAATTTTCAATTTTTAAAAAATGAACATTTTTTTGACTTTAAAATTTGCAAAACTTTTTATTTCATTCAATTTTTCAAATAAATTAAAAAAAAAACATTTTAAAAACATTTTGAAAAATTACATAAATATATAATATGCGCCCACCGTTGTAAAATATTATTCATATGGAAAATAATGGGTTGAACGAAAAAAAATGGAAATAAAATAAAATAAAATAATTTAAAATAACCAAAAATGAATAAATTAAATAATTTGATGATGATCATGATGATGATGATGAAAATAATGGAATTCATTCATTCATATGAATTATTTTGATGAAAAAAAAATTAATTGGTCTGAAAATATATTTGAATAATTATGTCGTCGTAAAAATTATCGTCAAGGAATTCATTATTAAGCATTCATCCATCGTCAATATGATTTGTGTTCGAAATTTTCGGGCCAATCTTTTTTTTTCTTCAATTTTTAAAAAATAATTTTGTCGATATTTACAAATGTGAGTGAGGAATTCTTCGGAGAAACAATAATAGAAAAAAAAACCATTTTGGGAACATTAAATAATTGTAATAATAATAATAATAATACGCTTGAAAATTGCTTTATCATCAAGAATTTTTTGTTTATTTTTTGCTTATTTGATCATTCGATTTATTTATTCGTTCATTCATTCTTTAAGTATTGCCTTTTAAACGTAAACGTGCAAAATCTTCAAATATAATATCATCATTGTCATCATCGTTTTCATCATCTTCGCCGCTAAAAAATTGAAATTTTGAAAAAAAAAATTAAAAAAATTCAATTATCATAAAATGTATTCGAATGAATCCGGTGTAAAGGGAACTGCAAAATTTAAAATTTTCAAAATTTCCAAACTTACTCTAATTGAATTAAATGTCCATTATTATTTGTACTGTCAAATTTATTATTGTTATCATTATTACTATTGTTTATATTAGTAGTTAACAAATTATTTGTCGATGAAAGCGTTGCTGTCGTCGCCGTCGTCGCTGTTGTGTTTGTTGTTGTTTTCATTTCATCCAACGGTTTCGGATGCATCAATATAAATGGCAATTCAGCAACAGCACTACCCAATGGACTTAATATTAATTTTACTTTCACTTTATATTGTACAATTATGCCAAGATTTTCTTTCGGTATTGAATCGATTTCACTGTCAAAACATTACAAATTTTTTTTTCAATTTTGTTTTTGAAAAAAGATAATAAAACAATTAAAAATAAATTGTCATAAAAATTTTTATGATCATTATAAATTAAACATTACAACTTACATTGTTGATGATGCTAAATTTGTGTCTTCATGTTTCAATTGTCCATCTAATGCTAAACCACGTTTATCTTTATTATCCGATAATAATGGCCTTAAATTATATACTTTTGATAATGTAAAACCAGGACCAACTGGGCATCCATCTCTTTGTAATTATAAAAAAATATCAAAATTATATTAGAAATGGATCAATTTAGATGGTTTTTGACAAAAAAAATCAACTTACTCGCTTTCAATTTCCGCCACCTTACATTTATATTGAGCAGTCGAAAAAAGGCATATATCGGCAAATTGTCTAACTGATACTTTGATTTTTTTAACCGTACGATTTGAATTGTTTGCAATATGAACATTAACAACAATATCTTCACCATGATGATATAACTATAGCAATTATTAGTGATTTAATCAAAAAGGGATGAGGACTTAGAATTAGAGAATACTCACTTCTTTATCGAGCGATGCTTCTAAATGTAATTTATTTGGTGACATGAAAAAATCTTTGCTTATTTCAGCAGAAGGCTGTTTACCTTGTTTGCTTGGTGCGTATACAATTTTTCTGATAGCTAAACGTACAGAATTACGTTTATGAGGTTTATCATTAATCGAATCGGCAACATATGCTTTCAATTCATAATCGACACCGCATGGTTTGCCTGTATCACCTGGTGCCGGTTGCAATGTCACTGATGCTGGACAATGTGGTGGAAGCTATTCGAAAAAAATGAGTTAATCAAACAAATAATCATAATAAACAAATAAAATGAGAAAACAAACCTCGAAATAAAATGGATATGCATTGGGGCCTAATTTTTTAATCAATCTTTCTTGCAATCTAGTCAATGATCTCACTGGCGGTGTTGTCGGCGTTACTTCAGTCGTTGCCGCCGACGTTAACGGTGCTGGCGTTTCTGTTGAATCATTCTTTTTCGGATATATTTGATATGCTGATACAAATAAATCTTTACGAAACGTTAAACCTAATACATCTAAATCTTCACGTCCATAACGGAATGCAGCTAATACATGTCCAAATACTTTTCTTTCTTTAATATAATCGGGATCAATCAATACTACACCATCTATTTTTTTCCATAAAATAAGAAAAAACCATTGAGAAAATAATGAAAAAATAAAAAAAAATAAAAAATTAAATAATTTACCAATAGGATCAATATGGGTTGAATGATCAACGAAATCTCTTTTTCCAAGATAAACAGTGATCTGTATTAGTTTTAACAGAGATGAAAATATTCAATAAGATATTAATATGATACAATAAACATATAGTGAACCAACACACATACCTTGCCATTCGGAGAACTTTTTTTGAATACCCTGAATGAAAATGTACAAATTATAAAAATTTAAAATATGAATACGAAGAACTATAATTTCATTTATTAATTACCTTGTTCCTTGCTTTTTACTATCTTCATTATTATTATTATTGATGTTATTATTATTTGAATTTATATTATTATTATTGTTATTATTATTACAATTAATTTCAAGACAATTATCCATTTAAATCCAGATAATGAACTTGCATAAAATTGAATATTGAGTTGTCTTTGAATAAATTTTAGAAAAATCATAAAAAATCAATTATTTATCGTTGAATACTAAGTTTTTTTTTATTCGTCGCTGATGAGGTTAATTTGTCAAAATCAAAGATGATCGAAATTTTTTCAATGTTCAAAATTTCAATAAAATGCTCAAATTACAATTTGAATTCATTTTAGTTCAAAAGAAATCCATTATTATTAATCAATCTATGATCGATGTATTTGTTGTAGCCGAATAAAATCTTTTGCTTCATGATTTATTTCAAATTTTAAAAATTTGTTTTTGAATAATTCAAATATTCATAAAAGCATCATTACTCTTGGAGAATTTGAATGTTTTTGAAAATTTTTTCAAAGTTTCAATTCATCATTTCATCAATTGTCGATCGATTAATTATATTTTTAGCGTTGAATCACAATAGAAAATGTTCTTTTGTTTTTTTTTCTGGTGAACAACATGAAAACATCAAATAAAATGTTGAAATTTTCAATTCAAAATGAAATAATGGTTATAACAATATTCTTGGGTGATTCGTATTGTTATATGCTATAACATGAAATATATATGAAATGATTGAATACAGAGAATTCGTTTTTTCAGTCAAAAATGTTGCTGTTGTTGTTGCTTTTATTATTATTATTATCAATAATTTCAAATTGACAAGTGAGGAATATCAATTTCCGAATAATATCAATGTTGATGTTGATATTTGTTATTATTATTATTATTATTAATACAAATACATGCATGAATTATTATTATTATCATGATCATTTACGAATGATTAAACTAACGGAAAATTATTACATTTTTCATTATTAGGCTTATTACTATTGTTTTTCTTTGGTCCAAAATGCACAAATAAACAAACATAATGAATAAATAAATAAATGAAAATAAAATAAATAAAATTTTTTATATTTTCATAATTAGATTGCTTTGATAGGTTGTTGTTTTATTTGTGTATGTATTTGTGTGTGTGTGTGGAGTGATAACTGGCACCAGAGAGAGTGATGGGAGAGAGAGATAAATAATGGAAAAATACTTTGAATTGTCATCACCATCATCCTGCCTGCCAGTATATTTACAAAATGAAAAAACAAAAACAAAATTTTAATTCAAAAAAAAAAAAAAAAAAATTCATTCAACATTCGAAAAACGTTGCTACTACCACAAACACTGATAGCAAAAAAAAATCGGTAAAGTAAAAAAAAAAACCAAAAGTAGCGGTCTACATACATGTTGGTATTGATGCTTACACACACACACGCACCACACACATTTGTGCTGTTAATTTTGATTTCTGGTTCAGTGAAACAATTGATTGCCTTATTTTAGTGCTTCTACCACAACAAAAAAAAAAAAAAAAAAATTACCAGGCAAACATATGTAAAAAGCATGCGCGAAATTTTTCGAATTTTTTTAAAATTTTTTGTTTTGTTTTCATTTTCTTTTGATCCAAATTTTTTATTATTTTCAAAAAAGTAATTTAAATCATAATTCAAATTTGTATGAAATGGAACATTTATTTGAAATTTCAAACTTTTAAAAAAAATAAAAATTATGAGATAATTAGATCTCTCTGAGTGAAAATTTAGAATTTGATTATTCAAAAAACAAAAAAAAAAAAAAAATACCACGAAAAACGGCTGAATATCAAATATGGACCAATTCTCTTGATAGATAAATAGATGAATGTCGCAAATGAATATTCAAGCAAAATGAAATACGCACAAATGCTATAGATTGAAAAATTGAAAAAAATGATATAAAATTCAAAAAACGACAAATTTTTCAAATGACATTTTGATGGAAAATTTGAAAAATTCATTTAATTTATTCATTTCATGATTGATAAAAATCATTTGAATATTATAAATATAATCATCATTGTTATTATTATTATCATTGATAGAATATTGCTATAAAATTGTAAAAAAAAAAATTTTCATCAATCAAAATGTTGTAAAAAGTAAAAAAAAAATCGATGTTCAGACGAATTGTGGATGGTATAGTTGAAATATTATAAATAAATGATTCTGTATTTGGTATTATTCACACAATAATAAAAATAATCTATTTGTGAATGAAGGAATATATAAGGAAGCAATGCCCCAAATATTCAAAATCATTTGATTTCGTTTGTATACATAAAGATTTATTTTTATCAAAATTTACAATTTTCAATATTTTTTTTCATTTTTTCACCAGATATTTGCTGCAATTTTTAGTGTTTTTTCCATTGAAATATGATGAAAAATTCGTAGAAAAAATTTTACAATTTATGAATTGAATAAAATAATATAAAATCAAATAATACAATACAACTGTGGTCGTCGTCATCATCATCATCATCATCATCGACATCATCAACAAATGCATCCATTTTCATCGGATTTATTTTCACTTTCCAATGGTAATGGTTTCAATGGTATTGCTATATTTTTCATTCATTTTGTTTATGAAATATTGGAAATATGAAAATGAAAAAAATGTAAATAAATGAAATATGAATTAGAAATCTATTGAATTCGACACTTTGGAATATTGAAATTCCATCATTCAACATTTTATCAATAATAAATTATACATGGTATACATGGAAATAATATAAACAATTTTTTTTCAAATAACAAAACGAAAGGTAAAACATGACAAATAAAAACAAATATTGAATTGAAAACATCAGCAAAACGAACAGGAATAGAAAATTATTGATTGATGATATTCTCTGCTGTATTAGTTTTCACTGGGAATAATAAATATGCATGCAAGGATTTTCTTTTCGGTTCACAAAGTGGAAAATTCATGCACACACACAAAAACACATGCAAAAATCATTGAAAATCATTGAATATTTTTTATTTAAATTTCAACTTTTAAATTAGAAGGAAAGAAAAATAATGGAAATAATCAGGCATTCATTGAATAATGGAAATGATAACAACAACAAAAAAGGATGTTAATTATTCCAAAAAAAATCTCCCGAAAAATTTTCAGTTTTACACAATAGTTTCAATCATAAAGAATTTTAAAATTCTCAAGAAAAAAAAGGTAATTTTCATTCATTTATTTCATTGAATAATTCTTTTTCATACTTATAATCCTCTAATTAACAAAAACAGCGGCTTTCTTGTTGAACCGATTCATTTGGTTGATCTTTGAGATCGACTTCGACGACTATGATTTTTTATGAGAATTTTACGTGGGTGAATAAATGAGTGTGTTAAAAAAAAAAAAAAAAAAAAAAAAAAATACAAACATGCAGGGGACCAGAAATTTTCATTGATACCATAGGTAAAAAATGCAGGCAACATTTGGGTTGGAATAAAAATTTTTGATTGAAAAAAAAAAAGAAAAGGAATTAGAAATCATGCATACGGAATTTAAAATTCAAATTTTAATGGATTTATCATCCAAAAATCAGTAGAATAATGGAATTCAAATGAAATGGAATCGGACTTACTATCTTCTTTTGTTTTTTCATTCGCTTCCATACCGGGCAACGCTGCTGCAACTCTTCTAAATAGCTGAGAAGATGAAAAAAGAAGAAGAATTAAAGTTTAATTTAAAATCCATTTCGAATGAATGTAAATAGAATATTATTGAAATATTTACTTGTTTAACTTGATAACCAGATTTTGCGCTCGTTTCGATAAACATTACATTCAGCTCTTTAGCTTTTTTTTCACCATCATCGGCCGATATTTGTCGTTTATCTTGTAAATCGGTTTTATTACCAACCAACATAATAATGACATCATTACCACGTTCAGTTCGGACATCATCGATCCATTTTGATGTTTGATGAAAGGAATTTGCGTCTAAATTTGTTTTGTTGAATCAAATAATTAGGAATCATTCTAATTTAAATAGATTCAAATAAAATTACTTGTAATATCATAAACAACAACAGCAACGGTCGAATCACGTATATAGCTTGGAATCAGGCTACGAAAACGTTCTTGTCCGGCTGTATCCCATAATTGTAATCGTACCTGATCGTTTCAAATAAAAAAAAAACAAAATAAATGAATCATATCAATCAAATCAAATTCATTCAATTAAAAATACCAACCGTTCTATCTTCCAAATACATTGTTTTAGATAGAAAATCAATACCGATTGTTGCTTGATAAGTATTATCAAATGTATCATACATAAAACGAGTGATTAATGATGTTTTTCCAACTAGATAATAATTCAAAAAATCAATTAATTAAACAGAATGAAAAATGTTCAAAATACATACCACTTTGTTCACCAAGAAATACCAATTTAAATTTACGTAAAGGATTACCGAAATCACCTGATGTTGACATTTTAACTTTTTGAATTTTTCGTTGCTTTGTTTACTTTGAATTCGATGTAAAATAAATGCGGAAAAAAAATCTTAAAGAATTCGCGAAGAAATCAAAACAAAATGATTGGCATAAATAATGATGATAAATAGTGGAATTATGCAGGGACAAATTTTGATACAAAAAAATCAATTAATTCGTTAAATTAATCAAAAATGATAATAATTTCAATTTGCTGGATAAAAAACGATAATATCATCGATAATATTCGTGTATTTAATCGAGTGGAATTTTGGAATGCAAAGATTGATTGATTGATTTGATTGATTAGCTCGTTAAAATCGGGTAAATAACTTAAGAAAATTTCACTTTTTTTTGTTTTCGTTTGAATTTAATTGTCATAAATTAAACACTGGGAAATATATTTATTTTTTATTTTTTTTTTTGTTTTCAACACTTTTTCTTAAGTCGTTTAATTATTTCACAATAAAAACAAAAGTAACGAAAACAAAACAAAAAAAATATCCGCAACGACGAAAGCAAAAATGATTAGTGTGTTACGATTATTATTAATATGTGAAAGAAAACCGGGCGCGTACAACAACAACGCAGACGTGTCGATGTTTACACAACAGAAAAATGAATGAAATGAATGAAATTCGTGGGAGCCGTGTGTGTGTTGTTTATGTTTATGTAAGCGTCACCCAAAAAATTTTTTTTTGTTTCTCTTTAAATTTTCAGTCGTCCTTTGTGAATTGTCCCTTTTTTCGAATTTGTTTTTGTTTGTTGTTGTCAATTTTGGAGAGAACACGTTTTTTTTTTGTCCAATTTTCAATTTCGCTATTAACCCTTTTAGCTTGATTAATAAATTTCGCAAATTTAATTAAAAATTTTGTTAATTTTTAATTGATAAAAAAACGATGAAACAAGAAACTAAAACAAATGATTCAAATTCAAATATGAAAGCTGATAATAATGATCAAAAGCAACAGCAACCGAAATCTCAGTTGCAACAACAACAGGAAAAAAAATATCGTCCACAACAAAATCGTCAACAAAAACCAGAATTTATGACCAGAGTAAGTATTTGGAATGATGTGATGTTTAGATTGATTTTATTGATATCTTTTTTTTTGCTTGAAAAAATTTAGATTGTAATAAGACAGCTGCCACCAACAATGAATAAAGAACAATTTGTTGAAATTATATCACCATTACCTGAAAATAATGAATTTTATTATGTTAATGGTGATTTATCACTCGGTGAATATGCATTTTCTCGTGCATATATTAAATTTAAGAATATTGATGATCTATTAGCATTCAAACAAAAATATGATAATTACATATTTATCGATCAAAAAGGTAATGAATATCAAGCAATTGTTGAATATGCACCAATGCAAAAATTACCAAGACGTTTGAATTTGATGAATATTAAAAAAGATTCGAAAATGAATACAATCGAAAGTGATCCAGATTTCGTTGCATTCAAAGAAAATATTGAAGCAATACAAAATGGAACTGCACAACCACCAACATCATCATCATCATCGGTTCAACAAATCAATAATAAACAATTGAATGAAATACTATTGAACGAATTGGAAACAAAAGAAACAAATTGTCCAAATGATAAGCAAATTTCACCATTAGTTGAATATTTGAATAAAAAACGGCTGGAAAAATATAAATTTGAAGAAGAAAAAAAACGTAAAAAAATTGAAATGAAAAAAAAGAAAAAAGAAGAAACACGTTCACGAAGAACAGAGAAAAATAGTGAAAAGAAAAAATCAAATTCAGATCGAAAACAATCACAAACATCGAAATCATCCACTATGATTGATCGAAAAACAGTCGTAATCATAAGTGGTAATAATGATAATCGTAAGAAAAATAATGATAAACCTTCAACATCTGAACCGGTGAAAGATTCAAATACAGTCAAAGATCAAGCTAAACTAACTGATACTAAAAATGAAACGAAAAGGACTGATAGCGATAATCAATCACCTAAAAAAATACTTACAGCCACCAAACAAAGCGATAAAGAGGTGAAATCAAAAGATTCAAATTCCAACAATAAGAAAGATGATAATCGACAAAAAATTCGTAATAAAGATCGGCCAGCATTGGAAATATATCGGCCAGGTATGGCTAGAAATAATCAACAACAATCATCTGGTGGTGCATCATCAACAGCATCAGCGAATCAAATACCACAAAGACAAAGCAAAAATAGCAATGAATCTAAATCTAAAGATCAAACGGCTTCTGGTTCTTCATCGAACAATCAATCCTCCTATCAAGTAGAGAAACCAAAATATAAATATCGTGTATTTACACGTTCAAAAAATTAAAATTGGAATCAAAAAGTAATAATTACCATTTTAATTATTTTTGAATAACTAAGAAATTCGATTCGATTAATATTTGTTTTTTCCATTATTTTTGAAATAATTTGCAGGAAAATATCATCCATTTGGTATTGGTTCTTGTTTTAAAAATAGTGGAGCACGTGCTTATTTGATTTTTGATTCGAATAAAATGAAGATTTAAAAGAATTAAGATTATCTTCGGGCGGGCACGATGATGATTGAATAATATTTACGGGGATTTGTAGCATTAAATTTTGATTCATTGTTTGTTTGAGTTAAATACGAATATTATTTCAAATATGATCATATCAATAATTTATAATAATAATAATAATAATAAATTGAAAAACTGTTATTTTTGTTTCTTTTGAAGAATTTTAAATTTTTGTATTGTTTTTTTTTGTATCAAATAGAATAGAATCAAACCTAAAAATCCAAATTAATTGAAAAATAATTATCGAACGCACACTTTGATTGACCAAGATTATTGTTTTTGTGTATTTTTTTTTTTAATACCAATTTATCAAAATTTGACTGTTTGTAATCATTCTTCTATACGACAATATGCTCTATAGATCAACAATGGTTTTTTAATTTCAGTTATCATTAATTTTGTTTGTGCCGGTATAAAGCCAACAAAACCGGGAAATATTTTTTCATCTTGTATTTTAGCTTCACCATTGATAACGACAACAACACTACCACTTTCTTTTGCATCCAGCTGATATTGTAATGATGGTGATACATGTTCTTGACCGATATCGATTTGATCAACAACATATTCGGGTACCGGTACAACATATGATTTAGTAAATTTGTCCACAGTCATTGGTTTACAATATTGTTCATTTGGTGCACGACAATTATATGTTAACATACTGCAAAGTGTTTTGACATCTTTGAATTTCGGTGTCAATCCAGCACGAACAACATTATCTGAGCATGCCATACATTCAATACAATCTGAAAGTAAAATCAAATTAGTTAAAGTGAAAAGATTGAAATGATTTATTTTGATATGACATACCACCACGAAAATATGCATGTGGTTCATCTTCACCGATAAATATAGCATCACCAGGTTGCAATACGAGATAATTGAACCAAAATATTGAAAAACAACCAATATCGTTTGGAAATTCTTTATTCAACTTGACAAAAACTTTACGAATCGTTTCTAGCCGAGGATCAGCTTCAGCTTCATTTGACCAATACCAACGTGCTTGTAATGATGTCAGATTTTCACGTATAATGCTTTCATTTGCATTCATCAATGATGAAAACATATCTTTGAGCGCTTGTTTTTTATTTTCAGCAGTACTTTCAATAAATTTCTTAACCATTTCTTCACCGATAACATTACGGAATTCCGGTACATTATTCAAGAAAAATTCAATTTCATCATATGGACGAAAACCGCATAATGCTTCGAATTCAGTCAAAGCAATGGCTAATTCTGGTTTGTGATTAGCATCCGGATAATGAAAAGGATCATCATGATGTAATTTTTCAGCTAATGCTTTATCAGGATGAGCTTGTATTGACAGTGCTTTACGGACAGATAATACTTTAAATAAAAATGGTAAATTTTTACCAAAACGTTCAACAACACGTATATTGCCAGCATATTCAGGATAATTAGTGAGGAAATTCAACAACGTTATATTATTATGTGCAGGATTAGAACTGACAACAACTGATGGACCGGATGGATGTGTACCCATCCATAACTAAATAAAATACAAAGAAAAATTCAATTATTCAATGAAAAATCAAAAATAAACAATAATCCATACTTCAGCAAATGGTGTATCATCATCAACCGTATATGATGGCATTTGATTACGCATAAAACGTGCAATACAGCTGTCCATGCCACGTTTACCCCAATCATATTTTTTTACACAACAACGTAATGGAATCACTGTGAATTATTCATCATCATTGTCATTAGATGAAAGTAAAAACAAAACAAAATTAATTAATCAAAAAAAAAATTCATGTTTTTAAAAAGAACAAAATATGTCAATTAAACTCACTGTTATTAGTTTTAATACAATTATTATTTTTTAAAAATAAAATGTCAAATAAACAAACAGCAAACGATAATGACTGTTTAAAAAAAAAACTGATGCAAATAATGCAACAAATCGATTGAGTTCTTTTAAATTTTTTTCATGAAAAACAAAATTAAGCAATGAATTCTGATGAATGAAACGAAAGATTATACGAATCAAAATGTGTATTTACGATTTACGGTTCCTCTCTATTTATCAGGCTATATTCTTTGCTTTGAGAGCTTGAATTTCTTTTGTTATTTTTTCAATTCTTGCTAGAAATCTATTTTCATTTATAATTTCATATATATCATCATGAACAACTATTGTATTATAAATGTATTTGATTTTTTCGTTGTCGTTGTCGTCGTTGTCGGTGTTTGAAAAATTATATTGAATTTTCATTCATTCATTGAATTATTATTATTATTAAATCGCAAACATCATCAAAAAATACAAGAATTAAATGCCAAAATAAAGCATGCGTTACTTTGCAAAAGCCGACAGTTTGACAGTGCTGACATCTGTCGAACGTTGATATAAAACAAAATCGTCTTTAGCAAACACCCAGATTTTTTAAAAAACATTCTTGTTTCATCGGGTTATAATCCTTGATTTAAAACATGTTTGAAACTGAAGAATTCAAGCATCAAATTGATCGAATAAATTCATCGAATGATGATGAGATTGATGCGATTTTTAAAAAATTTGACAATTTTTTACGCGATTCTAGCCATCCAATCGATGATAATGATCATCAAATGATTATTCGTAATCTATTATCATTTATGATACAGCTGATTAAATTCGAGGTAATTTTTTTTTTTTTTTTTTTGAAATTTGATATAAGATAATTAATTTCGATTTAATTTGCAGATACATGATGATGATATACAAGCGAGATTGAATTCATTAGGCTGTACGAATCATTATTTTGTTGAAAAATTTCAATCATTTTATCGAAATTATCGTTTAAATTTGAAATCCGTATTGAATCGACGTTCATCGTTACAATGTTCCAGCCTGAGTGAATATTATAATTTACGTTGGCGTTTTGAAATAAAGTTATCGAGTAAATATTACCGAGAACGCTTTGAACCAAGAATACGACTTTGTTTTCAAATGAAAAATTCATCAAATGAATTGGAAAATTTTTATTTATCTTGTTCAATATCAGATATATTTTATATTTATAAAAAAATACAAAAAATTATCGAATTGAATCAATTATCAACTTATTATCATCAGACAAGATCGATTAAACATATTAAAATATGAAATCATTATTTACTTTTTCTTGAAAAAATTTGTAATACATGATTGTTTTTGTGTTTTAAGAATGTTTCTGACTTTGTCACATTGTTTTTTCGGTGGCGATTCTTTGGGTTCTTGTTTGACAGACAATTTTTCATTATCATTCTGCAATAAATTATTGAATAATTCATCATCTTCGTCTTTCAGCAGCACATCATTTTCATCTTCAATTTTAATTCGTTTATATTTTTTCTCATTTTTATCATTTTTCTCCAATTTCGGCTCATCTTCCACTTGTTGTTGCCGTTTTTTGATTGATGTATAATCATCATTTGATTTCGAATAAATCGAATGATTATTTTTCATCACTTGACGTCTATTTGGACGATATTTTATAAGATTATTACGAATATATGTTGGTTTTTGAATAGTTTCAATATCAACTTCACTGATATCATAAATATATTTATCGAAAACAAATTCAGGGCCATTTGATTGATGTTGCCGATTTCGAATACAATAAACATGATGATTTAATTTTTTATTCGCATTAGATTCGATATAATCATTTAGTTCATTTTCATCACTAATCAAGAGAAATCTTTCGATCGTAATACTATTTTCGGTTGCAGGTTCAATCCAATGTAAATAATAATCGATCGATAATGATTGCTTGTATTCATTTGCAAATTTATTCATTATAATTTTTGCTTCATCAATGTTTCGATCAAATTTACGACATACATCATGAATTGTTAACTAAAAATAAATGAAAAACATCATCAATCAACAATTGAAAAAGGCATAAAATTGTAAAAACACCTTACCATTTCATTATTATCAATAACAATAGACTTCATTTTTTCAATGACCTCATCAGTTGACATAGAAGACATTTTCAAATTTTTATAATTATGAATCAAACAAATCAAATTGCTTAATTAAATGAGCCAAATTTTTATAATTGCGCCAATATGTTTGTTTTTAGTTGAATGATGATGATGAAAACGAATCAAAAATGATCCCGTTCATAGAGAACAGTACGCAAAAAAAAATTTAAAATTTTGCCCGCGAAAAAATTGAAAATTTTAAATTTTATTCAGAAAAAACACGCCTTAAATCTTTTAATTTGAAAACAGAGGGAAGAAACGATTAAGAATTAAGAAATCTAACGATTAACAACATAATATAACCATGAAATAGTATTGATTTCTGATTTAATTTTTATTTTTCAAAATTCCAAACTTTGAATCGTTGCCAAATGGTTTTTGTTCAATTTCTCAAAAATATTGATTCCAATTCAATGGTTTGCTTTGATTTTTGATCGATTGATTTTTACCAAAATATAATCATTCATTCGTTGATTAATGTGGGGGCAAAAGGGTGTAAATAAAATAAAGAAAGATAAAATAATGTAAATAATTGAAATAATTCAAATATTTCAAATGAATTTTCATTTTTTTTATTTTATCATTTTCATAAATTTTCATAAAATTTTTTCTCGAAAATTACAAGCAAAAGATTTGATTCGAATTCTAAGAAAGAAGGGTGGATTGAAAGGGTTGAAAAGATTATTAAAATTTAAAATTATTATTTTTGACCATTTGTGACTGTATTGTTATCATTGCTTTTAGTGTCATTGTCTTTATTATTATCTTTATTTGAATTATTTGATGATGATGATGATGCTAGCTTTTCAGCTGCTGCTTCAGATCTTAGACGATCCAATAGACTTGGACGTCTACCGGACGGCGAATTTTCATCATTATTATTATTATGTAAAAATCTTGATTTAAATGTTGATGATGATGTACTTGTTGATGGTACATAAGTTCGTGATGATGTTGATGGTAATTCACGTAATAATGATGAACTACGACGAAAATAACGATTATTATTGCTGCTGGCGCTTGTTGAATCAAATGAATTAATCGAATAATTATTCGAACGTAATTGATTTTTAAATTCATTCAATGAACGATTATTGTAAAAGGAAGAGAAATTTTTATAAATATCGCTGCTATTACTGCTATTATAACGTCCACCACTAACACCACCACCACTGGTACCATATGCTTGATTCGATGAAAAGCTATTCATACGTCTAATTGAATGTGTTGAATCATGATAATCATTATCCTTGTTATTATTAAAATAATTCATTCGTAGCGAAAAAAGCGATGAAGATGATGATGATGGTTGAAGATATGATGACGGTGAAGATGATGGTGAATCGAACGATGTTGTCGATAGTAATCTTGATGTTGATCGTCTTCGTTGTCGTTGACTTGGTGTTGTTAAATAACTGTTGATATTACTATTATTATTATAAACATTACTTGAAACATTATCATTGAAACGTGAATAAAAACTTTTACGATGTATACGTTCTTCAACTGTTTCAACATTCGATGTTGATCGTTTCAGTACTGGTTTAGCCGATGATGTAATTGATGCTGTTGCAGCTTTATAATCATTCAGCTCATCATCAATTGCCGATATTTGTTGTTGTAATGATCGTGTTCGATTTTTCATTAACATCATCAATCTTCGTGGATCACTATTATCATTGAATTTAGTGGTTGTTGTAGCTTTTGAATATTGTTTATTATCATTATCGGTGATTGTATTTTCAATTTTCATTTTGGATTTTATTGATTGTTGCTCACTATTATTGTCATTATTATCATTATTATTATTGATATTATTAATATTATTATCATTATTATTCATATTATTATTTTGATGTTGTTCTGCTATTTGTTTCAATAAATTATGTGTTTAAATAATTTGATTTTTTTTTATATATGTATATAGATATCAATTCAATGCTTTGATTTGTGGTTTTTTTTAAAAGGTTAATATGAAAAAAAAGATTTTTGTTTTTTGTATGGTTAGAATATCGATCGAATGTTTCTGAATTATTGATTGATTAAGACTTTAAATACAATTTAACTCTGACTTTGACTTTAATCATCATAAACCTTTTCAATTAACCTTATGAAATTACCTCACGCAAAATTGGTCACAAAATGGTTTTTTTTTACCAGAAAATTTTACAAATGAAATTGAAATAATCAAGCAAAAACTATGAAAATTAAAGCATTTGATTTCGAATTGTTAAATACCTGAAGATTCATTGCTGGTTTTCGATGATGATTTATCGGTCATTTTTGATGAATTTGATGCCGAACCACCAGGGGCCGGCAAGTCATCAGATGCAGCATCCGATAAACGTCGATCGACCAATTTTTTGTAGCCAACAGTACGCAATTTTTCCAACAGTGAACTTGGTTCTTCAATTTTTAAATCATCAATTTTATTACTACTACCTTCAATAATTGTTGTTGCCGAAGATGATTTTGATTGTTGTTGATGGTATTGGTGCTGGTGTTGTTGTTGTTGTGTTGTCGAAGACAATGAAGATGATGTCGATAATGTTGTTGATGTCGTTTTTGATTGATTAGGTATGATAATATTTGCATTATTCAATATCAATGATCCAGTTTTATCGTCCAATTTGAAATTAAATTGAATATCTTTTGGCGTGATTTTCAAATCATCATTCATTTGTGTTTTTTTATGTCGAATAACTTGACATGTTGTACTTGAATCGGTCATTTCAACACGTTTGATTATATCAGTTTTAACATTTTGATGTTTACTACTTAAATTCAAATTTAAACTATCATTACTTGTGGTCATCATCATTGGACGCATATTCAAGCGGCTAGGTCTTGAAATAGTACCATATGTATTCATACAATTATTAAATTCTTTAAATTGTTCCGAAACATTTTCATTGCTATTATTATCCAACCATTGATCGATACGTGTTTTACGTTGTGTTTCCAAATGATCATTACTATCAAATAATCGATTCATACGATTATTTGTAGTCGATGAATTAAACATTTGTTGTTGTTGATTATTATGATTATCACCAGATGAAAAACGATTTAGGCCATATTTTTCTCGCAGATCATTCATTCTTGATTGTGAAGATTTTTTCCCAATCATAAATCCATCATCATCATCGTCATTATCATCGAATATACTTTTATTTAGTTTTCCACTACCGCTTAATGATGATTTTAAAAATGAAGAAGCAGAAGATGATGATGTATTAAATATTGATTTTTTATTAAATAATGATTTTTCCGATGCAAAACTATCATTTCGGAAATCATCGATTGCTTTGAACGGGTCACGTGATCGAAATCTATCATCATTGAAAAAATTCGATCGTTCCAAGCTTTCAGCACGTGACCGTAAACTTAATCGATCACTACGGCGACCAAAAAAATCATTGAACAAGCTTCGTGCATTCGAAAACAATTGATCTGTCCAATGATCATCGAATATATCATCGAAAATGTCCAATGATCCAGTTGAATCCTGGCTGTCCGATCGTTGTAATGTTGATGAAGAGTTATTAGTGTCATTACTGGTAATAACACCACCACCACCACCACCACTGATCGTAATACGACTTGTTTTTTCAACCCGAGTCGTGAAGCCATCACCTTCATGTGAATAAAATTTACCAGTTTCAGTTATTTTTGCACCATCTTTGGTGAATATAACTTTCTTGTAGCTACGCGATATTGGTGCAGGATTCAAAATCAAATTCGTATCGGCAGTCTTAGCACTTGCAGCAACAGATGATTTTTGTCCAACACTCTTATCGGTTTTCGCATCGGAAAAGAAGGTATTTTTCGATGAACCGATTGAATCTTGTCTCAGCATCGATATGGTCGAATTTTCAATCGATATCAGTGGTGTTGTTTCACCTGATTGTAAACCACCACCAGAAATAGTGGTCGAATTATTTGATTGTACCGATGTTTGTCGTTTTTCCATTAATTTAGCTTTGGCAATATTTTTCTGTATGATTTGTTTGGCCAATGATTTATTTTCATCTTTGATCGATGATTGACTCGAAGTTGTTTCGACACCTTTGTCACTTAAATCATCAACATTTTTAGCCGATTTTTGTTCATTCATTTCATTGTTTATTTGATCTGCGGCAATCGATTTCGATTCTTCATTCGCATCGACTTTATTCGAACTTGAATCATCAACATTTTCGATTGATTGTTGCTGCGGTTGTTGTTGTTGTTTCAAATCATTTTTCGTATCTGGTACTGTTGTACTGGATTTTTTCGTTATCGATGATGATGATGATAATGATTTCAATGATTCCGTACTTTTCGTACGTTGTTCTAGATCTTTGTTCAATTGAGATACTGAAGATTGCAGACCAAGTGATTTTGGTTCTTTTTTAGGACTTTGTGCTCCAGAATCATCATTCACGGCTTGTTTCGTTTGATTATCATCCCATATATCGGGTATTGAAACACGACCACGTCTCTTCATTGAACTTGACGATTCGGCTGATTTTAAACTTGATTGACTTTGTGTTTTCATTTCACTGTCTTCCACTACTGTTGGTGCTTGTTTTTCATGTTGAATATTTGCCATTTTATCATCGATTGATGGCTTAACCAATTGTTCTTGTTCATTTGGTTTTACTGTGGCTTCATCCATCGATTGTTGCGGTTGCTCTATTGGTTCAGCTGTTTTATTTGATGCAGCTTTTTTCGATTTTTTCTTCGTAGATTTCTTAGCAATATCAAGTAAACTATCATTGGCTGAACTTGTTTCTTTTGGACGTTTTTTCGACAAATCATCATCAACAGCAGCCGCTTTAAGATCTTCATCTTGTTTCACTGTTTCTTCTTCGGGTTGTTGTTCAGTCGGTTGTGAACCAGGTGCTAATGCCAGAAGCATATCTAAACGTACAGCATGATTTGTTAGATTTGACATATCTTCAGCAACTTGTAACAGTGAATGTTCACAATCTTGATTAACCCATGGATCAATACAAATATCGATGATTGATGCTCGCTCTTTTGGTTCAGGTGTCAGCAGTTTATGTATTAAATCGGTAGCAGCTGTCATGGTATTAGAAATAGAAATCAAATCAAAGATTATTGCAATTAATCCAATAAACTATTTCAAGATTACTAACGTGATTTCTCTGGCGGCTCAAAATAATTAGCTTCAGATATTTGTTTAACCAATTTCTTAAAATTACTTCCATCAAAAGGCATAGCACCGTATACCAAGGTATACAGTAAAACACCCAATGACCAGCAATCAACTTCAGGACCAAAATACGGCAAGCCACGAACAATTTCAGGTGATGCATACAAGGGGCTACCACAAAATGTTTGCAGGAAATGTTTATCATCAAAAACATTTGAAAGACCAAAATCGGCAATCTGAAATTGAGGGATTTGGAACAATCTTAAATCGAACATTCAAATATTAAATCAATGAAATTACTTTTGCATTTCCTTTTTCATCCAACAGAATGTTTTCCAATTTTAAATCACGATGACATATTTTGTTCTGTTAAAATGGATTGAAAATATTCGATTAATCTAATTTTTGATTGATTCGATATAATAGTTACTTTATGACAATAATAGATTGCTGTGGCCACCTGACGAAATACTCGTCTGGCTTCGTCGTCGGACAACGCTTTATGGAAGCTAACATAATCATATAGTTCACCACCGCTTGCATATTGCATGACCAGAACGATTTTGTCTTTGTTTTCGAATACTTTTTCCGAGGGGAGAATTTCGTTAATTATGGATAATCATTGATTTTAAATAATTCGACAAAATTACCTTCAAATATATGAATAATGTTTGGATGATTAATCGATGACATAATCTGTATTTCACGACGTATTCGTATCAAATCTTGTTGATTGGATACTTTATTCTTTTTAATCGTTTTTATGGCAACTTCTTGCCCAGTTTCATTATTAATCGCCAATTGTACTTTACCATAGGTACCTTGTCCAAGTTTTTTAACCACTTGAAATCGTTGCTTCAAACGATGTGTTTTACGTTTTTTACCATCATTCGGTACATTTGCATTGGAATTGCCAATATTTTCACTATCCAATGATGATGAAGTGAATGCTGGCGCTAAATCATTTGTTGTCGCTGCATTATTATTATTGCTGCTTGTTATATCACAATCGGCCATTGTTTTTGGGTGATTTAAGAACTTTAAAATTACAAAAAAGCTCAATAATCAATCAGAAATGTGTGGATTCAATAAATTTTTTCCCGAAAATCAATGAAAATATTAAAAATCACAAAAATAAGAAGAAAAAACCGAAACGCATTTGTAAATTTGTTATAAATTATTATTCGAAGACAAACAAACATTCACAGTGCATTCAAAAATATTCAATTGAAATTCTTCGCCAGTTCTTTGTGAACACAGTTATTTATTTCTTTAGCCAAAAATAATACAAAAACACCACCATATATTATTATTATGCTTAATAATGTTTAATTTCACATTCGAGAATTTTAATTTTTCGATTCTTTCGGCTTTCGACATTTTGATGAAATTTCTTACATTCTAAGCAACAGTCATTCAGTCAACATTCTGTTTTTTTTTTGATTTGATTTTCACTATTTGTTGCTGCTGTTGTGGTCGCTTTATAAATCAAGAATCACACTTGATTACAAGGTTTCAAGTTTTTATTCAGAGTTTTAAAGTTAATTTTCGTAGTTTTGAATGAAATTTCAAATAGCGAAATTCCGAAATTCAATTTTAAAACTACGAATTAATATTTTAAACTCTGTTATCGTTATTATTACGAATTTTATATTCTTTATTTTCAAAATTTAAACGCACATCCACATAGACATACTGTATCAAGCAGCCACAGCCACGCCATATTTCGTTTCTTCTTCTTTGGTGGTGGTGGTGTGTATGTGCTAACGATTCTTTATTACCAAAGAGATTATTGTATTTCTTCTTAAGTTCTTAAAGAAGAACCAAGCCTTCAAAGAATATGATCATCAACAGCAAATGTTTTGAATAAATTTACTGTAAAAGAATTTCAACAGTAATCAATATATGTATTCAAAGATGATTTGAGAATGCCATTCATTCATTCATTCATTCATATATTCAACATTCGTATTTAATACAAACTGATGACTTGAGAAATCAAAAATATATACATTCGTTTGCCAGAATTTTTCCCCATTGTTTTTATAATTAATCATTTTGATTTTATTTTCAAATTTTGTTTGTATTCGCACTTGTGTCGAATATATACAAAAATGTAAAAAATAACATCGGGAAAAAAATAGATTCGATGTTAATGTCCAATAATGAATGATTATTATTGGATAATGATTTCCGTATTCCAATAAGCAACTATAACCCTTCATGTCTTTTTGAAAAAATAATAATTTAATCACAAATAATTTTCCTGAATCACAATACAGTTTATAATATATATATAAATGATGAGAAAATGTTTGAAGAATTTGAAATGAATTTAAATATTTATAAGATGATGCTATGGTCTATTAGGATGATGACCATTGCCACAGATTCCATGATGATTTATTTTGATGATTTGTCGATGATACACCACCACCATTTTCCGATGATAAATAATCATGAAATATTGCCGTTTCTTCTTGTGTTAATTTCAATATAATACTAAGTACACTGATTAAATGCTCTCGTTCATCTGTTCGTTTGATTGTGAGAAACTGTAAACAATAATTGACATAAGAATGGGATTAGTAAATTCGAGTTGGAAAAATTGAAAGGATTAAATCGACTCTAAATTACCTTTAACAAAACATTTTTTAAATATTCAAGATTATTTGCAATATCCATACGATCAATATTACGATTAAGACGTCGGATTTCATCTTTTAATAAACGATTTTGTTCGGTTAATAGATTAATATTGTTTTCACTTTCAGACAATAATCTTGTCAAATTATCAATATTTTGGCCATTTTTAGCGGGATTATTCATGTCATTATTATCATTGACAAATAGAATTTCTTCAAGAAAATTTTTCCCAGTAGTATTCGTCATCGATGTATTAGATCTTAATGATGAATTATCGCCATCTTTTATATCTTCAAATGATGTATTTGATATGATAAATGAATTTGTATCATCATTCGGTTCATGTTGTGGTTGATTTTGTTGTTCATGTTGCTGCCGTTGTTGTACAAGCTCTTCTTTAAGCAATGATAATTCATCATTGATCATTTTAATTCTGTTTTCATAATCCATTTGTATGTTTTTTAATTTTTCATCATTCGATTCGGACAATTTTCTCATTTCATTCTCATGGTGATTCTTTATTTGTTTAATTTTCATGGCTAATTGTTCATTTTCAACAACTTTTCGATCATAATCATGTTTGTACCTGGTCAATGTTTTCATTTCATCATTCATCGATGATAATCGGGATTCAATTGTTGATTTTTCTAGCTTTAATTTTTGCATTTGTTCATTAATTCCATTCAATTCTGTGGATAAATTATCATTTTCTTGTTGTTTAGCATTGATTTGCAATGTTAACGATTCTAATCGACGATTATAATCACATTGATTCATTTTATTTTCATTAAGCGTTATCATTACTTTGGTTTTATAATCATTGAATTTTTTACGCATATTTTCCAATTCATTTTCATTCGATTGTAATCGTTTTTGGAGTTCTGAATTCGATTGTTTTAAATTTTCAATGGTTTCCACGTGTTTTTCAAGTAAATCATTCAATTCTTCATTCTTGGATCTTAATTGATTTTCAGTGTCTCGGAGATTTTTCAGCTTTTCTTCATTTTCTTTGATTACAACATCTTTATTGTTTATTTCATTCAATTTCAATTCATTTTCCTGCAAAAGTTTTTCATAATTTTCAATTATCACATTTTGTTCATTGAGTTTATTTTCCAATTTTTCTATATTCATTGATTGTTTTTGACATTTTTCCAATAGATTATTATTTTCTTCGATTTTTTCCGTCAATTTGCGCTGTAAATCATCATAATTTGACAATTTCAATTCATATTCATTAAATTTTTTCTCATTTTCCGTGCATTTTGTTTCGAAAATAATCATTTTACTTTCATATTCGTTGATTATGTTTCGAAGTTGCTCTATTTTTTCCAAATTTTCACCATTAATTTGTTTCAGCTTGTATATTTCAGCTTGTTGTTCATCATTTTTCAATATTAATTGATTTTTTTCCTCAATACATTTTTGCAGATCTGAATTTAATTGTTTACGTTCTTTTTTAAATATTTCAATTTCATCTTGACATTTATCATATTGCAGTTGTAATTGCTGCGTGAGAAAATTTTAAGAAATTTTCGTCATTAAACTCATTAATTATTTCGAACAAATAGAGCTCTAACACTAACCTGAAAATTATGAAACCATTGACTATTGTTTTGTTTAGCTTTTAATTGCGTTTGTAATTTTTCAATTTCACTGTTTGCCTGGGAAAATATGATATTGAATAAAATATAAGTAAAAGTAGATAAAATTCTAAATCCAATTTTACTTTTTCTTTCAGCTGATTACGTTCATTGCGCAGTG
Source organism: Psoroptes ovis (assembly GCA_002943765.1). Lineage (NCBI taxonomy): Eukaryota > Metazoa > Arthropoda > Arachnida > Sarcoptiformes > Psoroptidae > Psoroptes > Psoroptes ovis. The sequence goes on along the minus strand of PQWQ01000027.1, from coordinate 438,627 downwards.
TTATGATGAAATTTTTAAATTTCAACAATTTTTCTTCCGTTTCAGTTAATCGTTTTCGTAATGATTCAATATTTTCATTTTCATTCGGCTGTTCGCTGTTTGTTTGTTCATGATTTTGTTGATCATCATCATTTTCATCGATAGATTTATGGTTTTCATCAGTATTATTATTGCTTTTGTTATGATTTGTGACCTCTACATTCGTATTATTATCACAACAAATATCCATTTGAGTAAAATTATCTGATCAGTTTCGAGAATTTCATTTATTTTCTTGCCAGAAAAATGCCAATAAAATTAATCAAAACAATTTTGAAATGAAAATGTAAACAAAAAACTCAAAAAATGATTTGAATTTGAAAGTTTCAATATGATCATAATTGGTCCGTTCATAAAATACATGATCGAATAAAATGACAATTTTATGTTTTTATTTTTGGCATTTTTTTTTTTTTTTTTTTTTTTTGAAAACTATTTCAAACCCTTGATTTCAGCATTTAGAACCTCTTACCGTTTTTTAATCAAAAACAATTTTCCTGTTTTATCGACTGTTGTTTACAACAAATATTCAATTGACAAACGTCAAAATAATGTGTAATCCATTATTTTCTCTCCTTTATTTCGATTTAAAACCTTCTTCACGGATGAAATATTAAAAGAAACTGAGTAAAAACTTTACATTTCTATATACATTCATAGAAATTTGAAATTATTGTTGGCATGCGTTGATAACGTTATGATATATATATATGAAATATGTTCATAATTATATATATCAATCAAATCAAACATAGTTTCTCTATTTATCCAAAAACATCATTATTTTTAAATAAAGGATGAATTTTTCAATGAAATTTCATTATAATATATACCGAAAAGGTTACCATTTTCAGAGATTATTGTTCATATTTTTCCATGAATTTCGAACAATTTCTCTTTGTTTACTTTTATTCGAAGTTTTTCAGTGGCAAAATGATCACGTTTGCCCAGTCAAAATAATGATCAGTTATGCGACAAATACGTGTTTTTTTCTTTGAATTAGCATGGAAAAACAGTTGCCATCCAATCAAAGTAAAATTCATGGAATAAACACGTGCATTCATTGCATAATTACAAGCAATTGTCAATGGAGCAAAGTGGCAACACACACAAAATATTTCTCCTTTCAGATACAATTCAATTCAATTCGAAAAAAAAATCCGTTATTTATGAAATTGACTTTGTTATTGTTATTGTTGTTGTTGTTGTGGTTGTTTTTCGATTTGTTTCTAGAAAATTTTCGAAAAAGGTAGTGGCATTAAAAATAGTCGGGGGAGAAAAGGTGATCAAAGAAAAAAGAGAAAAAAAATGCGCTGCTATTACAAAATTTTTTTTTTTGTTTTGGCGTGTCTCTCCGCTGTTGCTGCTGCTGCTTGTCAACAACAGTGGTAGTGGTGAATAACAGTGGTAGTGGTCGATTTATCTGTTTTTTTTGAATGAATGAATGAACAATGGGCCGAAATCGAACCATTTTTGTCATTCAAATTTTTTTTTTCTTTGTGAATCAACTGACAGCAACAATAACAACAGCAAACAACAACAACAAAAACATTGAACATGTGAGCCATTTTGCACATGCATTTTTTTGTGTTTGTTTGTTGTTTGTCGTCCAAAATAAATGCTCTGCTCTTGTTGTTGCCAACCATTTACTTGCCAATACCACTATTTTCAATGTGTAAAAATGAAACAGAATTAAATAAATGTGTGCTGAAAGATACAGCATCAAATAAACAACTAATCAACCAACCAACCAACCACACAATCGACCAATAGCAAGCAGAAGAAATAGTTGCAATCCTAATTTCTCTCTTTTTTAAACAAAAAAAAAAAATTCTAAATGAAAAATAAAGTGAAATAAAGAAGAAAAATTACATTCATTTCATTTCATTCATACTTTGTTTGCTTGGATATATATTCTTTTATATTCATAACAATAAAAGCAACAATAACAATAGTTGAAATAATAATAATCTCAATAATCGCATCAATCATTGAATCATTTTCATATTTTTGATTATTGAAAGCCTGAAGATATCAAAGAATTTACTTTGTAAATCTCATTCTTCTTCCTTCGGATTTGATTCAACTGTTTATTTGATTCGATTTCTGCTTAATATTTATATGAAACTAATTGAAAAATAAACAAAAAAAAATATTCTGGTCAATTATTACTTTCGAATTATTTGAAAAAAAACACCTATTAAACAAAGGTAAGATATATACCAAAAGATTTCCCTTTGATTCCTTTAATTTTTTGTTAAAACAGTTACAAAAAGCATCAAAATGAGTTTATTTATCCATATTTATTCTCCTCAATTTCAAAACAAAAACAAAAAACATTCGAATTCGAAACAGTATTTTTTCCATTTTAAATAATCAAAACTGTTTATTTTTTTTTCTGTGTGCAGGAAATTTTGTTTTTTTACTTTGTTGTTCTTTGATTTCTCGCAAATTTTTAATTTTCAATTTTTCCATGTTTCATTTTCTTCTCTGGATTAACGACGACGACGAAGAAACAAAAAGAAAAATAAAACCTTGACTGATCAATCAAAAATTAATCACGAAAATATAAAAAAATTGAAAAAATTCAAAATAACGCTTCAAATCCACAATAATATCTCGCCAAATATCATCGTATTGAACACAAACATTTATTTTTGACTAAAATCATAAACAAATTTGAACTCAAAATCTCAATTTAAATGTTTCAAAATTCATTTTAAATAATCTCATCAAAGAAATAAGAAACTTTAATCAATCCCGATTCCATCGATTCAAAAATAAATAAACCTCATCAACCTCACCCTGATATTACCTGATTCATTCATTCATTCATTCAAAAATTCTCAAATGTTTTTGTGATCAACGTGTTCCATACGACATTTCAAATTTTTGGTTCAATCCAAAATAGAAAGAATTCGTCATTTTTTCTTGAGAAAAATTTGAATAATTCATTCATATCGAAGACTATGAGCATTGCTGATCTTCTTCAAGCAGCCGAATATATTGAACGAAAAGAACGCGGTAAGAATGCTTTTATTTCAAAATTTTTTCAAAATTTCTCCATCAGGGTTTAACCTTTTGTGAAAATCAATCAATTTTGATTCCTACGCATTTTTTCTCTTGTTTTAATTTTGGTTTTATTTGATTATTAATATATTTGTACCCTTAATTATTTCATTTTATGTGTGATTCTCATCATCATCATCCAATATCAATATCAACATCATCATCATTGAAAAACATTATCATGACAACAACAACAACAACCATTTAAAAATATCACATAAATCCATCTATCTACATATACAGAAGCAGAACATGGTTATGCAACGCCTCTGCAACACGATCCTAATCGACGTAGATCATCAAAATCAAAAAAATCATTGGGAAGTCGGTAAGTCTAAAAAGAGAAAGAAATTGATTTAAATATTATCGATGATTTAGCTATTAGAAGGTTCCAAAATCTTATTAAATCTACTATAAGGTTGTCCGATAAGTTTTCGACGATTTTCCGAAGATTCCCCATGGATATAATCAGCAAAAACTTTTCGTACAACCTTTAATATAATATCTATAACCTTAACACATCAATTCATGTATCAATTGATGATGAATCATAGGATAGAGTAACAACTGAGTGATTTTAAAACTGATCAAAAGTCATTTTTCCCCAAGATTATGTTTTACACATTGTGTAACATCTGTGTGATCATAGGAATAATGCGACAAAATTTACTTTGATTGCATCTTTGTATCTATTTATTCATTATTTAATCTGGTTCATTGTCAAAATTCTTACACACATTTTGTGCTTTGTGTGTATTATCACTATGTGTTCAGTGAAACATATTAAAATCATGATAATGATGATGATAGATCACCATTAACGTTGAGCTTACGATCAAACACAAAGACGATAATAACATTATAATAAATGATAATAATAATAATAATGATGATATTACACCCCATAGAATGGATGTGTATGTGTGTGTGTTTAGGGTTTTATTTCATTGTTATTACCGAATCGAATGAAATATACGTGAATTGAAAATTTCAATTCTCTGATGGCTGGATGCTACCACCACCGCCGCCACCTTTGTAGCATTATTAGATTTTTAGTATTTCATTCATCCCCTTTGAAATGACAGATGCTAAATTAAAACTATACTCCTTGATCCTATGTTTGATTAGAATTATGAAAAACTATTCATTTTCTTCAAAGGTTTACTTTGAAACTTGAAGGTTTATATCGGTATGAAATAAATGATTATAATAACAACATGACAAGACTGAATGATTAGAAAAACAATCACAAATGATTATAATAACTGTGTCATAATTTATTATGTCTTTTAAACAAAATTATCTGCATACATTCGTATTAGGTTGTCCAATAATTTTTTGCAGATTTTCTCATAATTCCCCAACGATATAATCGGCAAAAGTTTTTCGGACAACCTTGTAATTGTAGCCATTTCAGCTATTTTTTCAATATTTTTATTTTTTAAAAAAATTACGTAGTCGTTTATTTATTCTGATTACTGGAGTCTTTGTTACTTTTTGTTTTTTTTTTTTTTTTTGTTTTGTTGTTGCTATAGGCTCATCATCATCATCATCATGACTTGAATCACATTTAATAAAATTGTTTGTGTGTATTATTGTTATTTGTTGTTGTTTGACGATGATGTTTGATGTTTGTTGATGTGTTGTGGTGCTGCATGGTGCATAAACAACACAACACAAACAACAACAACAACAAAAAAAAGCCATCATCATCATCATCATCATCAATGATAACATCACCATCAACATCATCAGCCACAGTAATATTAAAATTCAAAGATATATACATAACAATAATACAGAGGGTTTCAAATTTTAATTCGTAGTTTTAAAATTAATTTTCGTGATTTTCAAGTTGAATTTCGTAATAGTTCAGTGTAAAATTGTATTCAAAGCTACGAAATTCAACTTGAAAATTACGAAATTGAATTTTAAAACTACGAATTAAAACTTGAAACTCTGTAACAAATGGTGAATGAAATGAAATGAAATGGAAAAAAAGTCTTGTCATGTTTTGAAATGTACTGAGAAGAGTATTCGAGTCCTTAGCTGTAGCTGTTGATGCTGATGTTGTTGTTGTTGTTGTTTTATATGGCATGCACACACACACGCACATATTTCTGCATCTGATGTGCATGTGATCTCCTTGTGTGTGTGTGTGTGTGTGTTTGTATTTTTGATTCGATTTTGTATTTACAGGATTTAAAGTTTTAATTCGTAGTTTTAAAATTAAATTTCGTAATTTTATGGTTCAAAATTACATTCGAAACTACGAAAATCAACTTGAAAACTACGAATTAAAACTTTAATTCCTGTAAATTTTTTGCCCGTTTTGAATGGATGTTTCTCCAATTCAATGTATTTGATGTATTTGCTTGCTGTGGTGGCTTGCGTGCATTGGTTTTCCATATGGATTTTTTCCATTTGTTTTCATTTGGAAAGCAAGGAAATTGAAATAATACAAACAATAATAATAATCATCATGAGTATTCGTACATTGACAGCTTTCAGTATTTGTTTTGTTTGGAAGATTTGTTTAAAATAAATAGTCACAAAATGAATTTTTAAAAATTGCCTGATGGATGGATGAATGAATGGTGGTGGTGGTGGTGGTGATGGTGCATAAGGTTATACATTTTTGAATACACATCATTCGATTTTCAATTGAAAATTCAATGATGAATCAAAATTCAATGGAAAATATCAAAGATATCAATTTGAATTTTGATTTATTTCTATGATTCATTTGATTTCATCAAATTTGATGATTTGAAATTTTTCAAATTTGTCAATTTGTTTGAAAAATGTTTTAAATGTTTTGAAATTATCTCCATATATTGGATTGTCCGTAAAGTTTTTTCCGATTTTCAAATGTTTTTCAATTAGTAAATCGGCAAAAACTTTTCGGACAACCCAATATTTCAATTTGCTCTCTGTTCAATTGTTGTTGTTGTTGTTCAAAGGCACATGGTGTATGATGCTATTTGATTATGACATGTGATTTCTTTTTATTTTTAAAAGGTTTGATTAGAAATAATAGAACGAAAAAAAACCTGAAAATCTTGAAACAACCACCACCAACAAAAAAAATAACCAAGCAGTGACCCTTTTTCCATTTATTAGATTGTCCGAAAAGTTAATTCGGCTTAATCGATAGAGTTGCCTGTGAAAATCGGCCAGAATTTTCCGGACAACCTAATATTTTACATTATTTTTGCATAAGTTTTCTATGAGAAATTTCGAACGAAAAAAATGAACAAAAAAACTTTTAGCATACAATTGAATTGGTTAATAGATGGAAATGAAATGAAATGAATTGAATTGAATTTTTTTTAGTTCATAAACGATTGAGTGTGAGTGCATGTATGGACAAAGGTTACTGACTTTGTATTTTCCATAATTATTTTTTTTTTATTTCAAACAAAACAATTTTTTTTAAAAACAAAGTTTAAAGTTTAAATTCGTAGTTTTAAAATTGATTTTCGTAATTTTAGCTATAATTTTCAATTGTATAATTACGAAATTAAATTTTAAAACTATGAAATAAAACTTGAAAACCTTGTATGAATGTTTGAGTTTTTTTTTTTTTTTGAGTGCAAACACACTTTGAAGAAAAAAAAAACTGGCGCGACTTGTTTCTTGGCCTCGCTTGACTCTTGTTTCGTTGCTGTTGTTGTTGTTGTTTGAAAGCTATCTTGCCATTTCTAAAATAACAATAATGGTAAATAAATATTAGGTTGTCCGAAAAGTTTTTGCCGATTATATCGTAGGGAATTATGAGAAAATCGGCAAAAACTTTTCGGACAACCTAATGGAAATAATGATACAATAAGATAATAATGGTCAACTATGTTTGATGTTGTGTTTGTGTTTTGATTTAGTTGAAAAAACATATTCACAAATATCAAATAATAATGATAATGCTTTGATGATCATAATAATTTTGATGATAACGATGATGATGACCATGAACTAACCCAAAGTTTTCGACCTGTTTTTTTTTTTCATATCATTTAAATATAAAGTTGTCCAATAAGTTCTTGCCGATTTTCTAATGATTTTCTACGATATAATCGGCCAAAACTTTACGGACAACCTAAATACAATAATCATCAAAAATCGATGATGATGAATGGTGGACATAATACACACTCTGTGTGTGTCTGTGTGTGTTTATGTATTTTCTGTATGAATAAATGTGTGTATGGTAATGGAAGTATAATGAAGTTGAATGATTCATTATAATCATTTAATGATAAATAAATAAATGATGGAAAGGGTATCTTTATAAGGATTGATTAGGGTTTAATTGAATTATTTTGATGAATTAATTGATTAATTATCAATTATTAATTATGGATTTTGTTGATCGATTTTAATTTTAATTTTTTTCTCATTTTTTCATTTCAAATTTTACACAGAACTACCCATAATGAATTAGAAAAAAATCGGTAAATATGCTTTTATAATTGATTGATTTTTGGATAATTTTTAATAATTTTTGTGGTTTCATAACCTTAGACGGGCCCATTTGCGTAATTGTTTAGAAAAACTTAAAGAAATTGTACCATTAGGTCCAGAATCGAATCGTCATACAACATTGGGATTGTTGACCAAAGCCAAGGCATTCATCAAGGTATGTGTTGGCTTAGAATTCATTTTCAATCAAAGATTTACTTAAATCTTTTTTTAAATATTCATAGAATCTTGAAGAAAAAGATAAAAAACATCAATCAACAAAAGAACAATTGATTCGTGAACAAAATTATTTACGTGAACGACTCGGACAATTACAAGATAATACAAGCTTTATACAATATCCAACCATACCTAAACGACGTAGTATTAGTGAATGTAGTTCATGTGTTTCATCAACATCATCCAATTCTGAAGCGGAAACATCGGAAACCACAGAATTATTTGAAAGTAATGAAAATGGTATCAGTAGGAATATTTTTTTTCCAACCAAAATTTCAAATCATTTCAATCATTGAATTAATTCACGTATTTCTTTTTTTTTACTCCAAAATCAAATTATTCCAAATGAAATATAGCAGCCAGATTATTGCATTCATTTGCCAATTTTAAAGTACAAATCGAATCACCGGATCAACAAAATGGCCAATGGCCATCATCATTGTCATCGGCAACAGCAACAGGAACCGCTGCAACAGCACCAGTTACTACAACAATTAATGATTGTATTGTTGTAAATGGTAGTGTTGGTGGTAATGGTGTTGATGCAGCAGCAGCAGCAGCACAACCATTGATTATTAATGGCTATGTTAAACATTGATGTTTGATTGATTGATTGATAATAATGATGAGTAAATATATTCGTTTAAGCAAATTGTTTCAATATACATAGACCAATAGCTGAAAATGAATATTTACCACCAATTAATGATCGATATATATGGATGGAATACACGCTCATTATTATTATTATCATTAACCATCTCCATCAATTTGAAAATCTGATAAAAAATGAATTATTTCAACAAATGCAAATGTGAAAAAACTCCCAACAACGACGACGACGTCAATAATTGTGCTAACAAACAAAAACACAAGTACACAAACAAAATTAAATGACATTATTTTGACAATTCAAACAAATACACATCTGCACACACACACACCCCCACAATCACACACTTGAACTCTCCACTTTGACCCGAAAATAAATCACTCAAAATCAACAAAAAAAAAAAAAAATGTCAAAATCACCGAAAAAAAAAAGCAGCCGAAAAAAATTATTCATTCATTCATCGAACAAAAAATGAAATCAATCGAATTATGGTAATAATTAATGATCACCTACCGATGTTTCTCAAACAAACCGTCATTGTCCATCACTCCGAAAAATAATATGGTCAATTTGTATAAAAAAAAACTAATCAAAAATAACCAAACAACAAGCAAGAAATGGAAAAAAACAATTCAAATTTCATCATGAATCATCAATCAAATCAAATCAAATCATTCAAAAAAAAAAAAAATGTCAAATTTTTCAATCATTAACCATCGTCAACCATCATCATAACATCATTATTACTATACATCATCATTATCATCAAATAATTGTTGTTGCTGTTTATTATTATTATTATTATTAATATTATTATAACTATTATTATTATTATTATTATTTAATTAATTAATTTTATTTGATTATTATGAACATTCATTCATTCATTTTTCACATTGAAAAAAAAATGATCCATTCATTAATTTTCTTTGTTTTTCAAACACAAATAATTTTGATTGATTTTCGAATGTTTTTTTTTTATTCGATTTTCGAATGTTTTGTGATTCGATTTTCGAATGTTTTTGTGTGGTGTGCACAAACAAACAACAAACTTTGAAAACAAAAAACACCTCAGTGATAATATAGTCAATGTGTGTAAATGTCAATTGAAGTCTTTTGAAGAGCACAAAATGGAAAGAAATCAATTGAATTTAACGTTTAAATTCAACAAAAATAAAGTAAAATTAAAACAAATCATTGAATTTTCAAAAAAATTCATCTTGTCATTCATCAAATACATCGAAACATTCAAAAAAACCCTCATTTAATGTCATTCCATTGATTTCCAACAACGCAAACAATTCAAATACACAAATAAATACACACAATGCAAATTGATAAATTGATTCAAATCAACTAAACTAAAAAAAAAATGATGATGAAAAATTATCTAAATTAACTATTCACCATTAATTATCAATTATTTATTTCTTATATCGTTTTATTATAACTATTTTTTTTCTTTTTGTTTCGTTTTGTTTATTATATATTCTTTGTTTATTTTGTTTGTATTTGTCAACGTGAAAAATGAGGCTAAAACCTTTGAAAATTTTGAAAAATGATTAAAAATGAAAACAAATGAGCAGCAACAGCAATTATAACATTTTGAATATTGATTAATTCATCGAATAAATGAATGAAATCCTCGTACAATTCTGGATGATTGAAAAATTTTGAGTGATTTTATTATTTAAATTAATATAAATATTTTTGATTGATGATCAATTATCATTATCAAAAGAAACAAAAAGTCAAAATAAATGAATCGAATTATTTGAAAATTTACAATTTTTTCGAATTTTTTCCATTGATTTCTTATGGGTTTTCATCAACCCTTTGATTTTTTAATATTAAGTTGTCCGAAAAGTTTATTCCGCTTAATCAATAGAGTCGATCATGAAAATCGGCCAGAACTTTTCGAACAACCTAATATTTCAATTAAAATAATGTAAATGAGATGTGTTCAAATGATATAATTGAAAAGTTTATTAGTTTTTTTACCACCAAAACGAAAGCCTGGATTTTTATCAATCAATATTCATTAATCAGTATTCATTTATAATTGATTTTGATGATTTTCAAATTTTCTTGTGGTGGTGGTGGTGGCAATGGTAAATGGTAATGGCAGTGTCTTACCATTTTCAATCATTGATTTTCCATTCCTCTAACAACACAAGAAAAAATATATATCAAAACACCAGAAATCAGCGGAGAGAAAAGAGAGCATTCACTGGTGGTTAAGAAGTAGAAGACGAAGAAGAAGATAATGTAAGAGATTTGCCGTCCAAAAAGATATTTTTAGCATTTATTTTGTGTGCCCATTTGGTTGGTTTTGAATGTAATGTAGACATATAGAACAGATCTTCTTCTCTGTGTTTGAAGAAGTAAACAACAAAACTGAATTGAATTCAAATACAAGTTTTTCAATTATTTATTTATTCATTTGTTTATTTCGGCAAAATCAAAAAATACCAAATGAACATATGAATCAATGAATGAATGTTTATTTGTTGTTTGAAAATTTCATTTTAAAAAAATTGAAAATTTCATTCATTTCAATCAATCAATCCCAAAAACCCCGAAATCAGTATTGATTTGTTCGAGTTTTCATATTGAATTGTGTGTCATTTGTTTATTTCTACTTGTTTTATTATGGTTAAATCATTGAAATTGTTCAAGAAAAACTGTTTGTTTACATCATTTAAATGTGATTTAATGTTCAATATTTTGTTGGAAAAATGATTTTTTCGGCCAAAACAAATTGTTTATTTTCAATTTTTTTTTCTGTGAAGAATTTTCAAGTCCATTCAATTTATGGATTTTTGTCAATATGAACATGTAAACAATACCCAAAGACACATTTGTTTACATTTGAACCAATGATTAGATTCACAGATTTTGTTTTTTTTGATGAAAAAATTTGTGGATTAATGAATTTGGGCGTGCGTTCAATTATCAATCAAATATTCGCTTCAAATCATTAAATTGTAAATATGGAAAATTCAAACGAAATTGATCATCATCAGCAGCTCCAGCAACGAGCAATGATTACCTCAACATCATCATCATCACCACCATCAACGGGGACAACAACAACTACACGATCATTATCAATGAAAAAATCATTAACAATGTTGAATTCCGAAACAACACAAACCGTTAATATTGTAATTAATTTTTTAGATGAATCAAAAACTGTTTTTCAAATAAATGTACGTAGTGTTTCAGTATTTTGAAATTTTTAATAGGTTCTAATCTCAATAATTTTTCTATTTCAATTGAAAACCATTAATAGCAAAAAGCATTGGCCAAAGATTTATTCTATCAAGTTTGTCAATCACTGAATCTAATTGAATTTGATTATTTTGGTCTTGAATATTTTGATAAAAATATGATACAATATTGGCTAGATTTGGAACGGCCAATTAATAAACAATTATCGCTATCAATGGATAATTTAATAATGAATTTTGCTGTTAAATTTTATACGATTGAACCAGTGAAGCTAGAAGATGAGCTAACTCGTTATTTGTTTGCTTTGCAAATTAAAAAAGATTTATTAAATGGTGATTTAATTTGTAATGATAACATTGCCATTGTATTATTGTCATATATTGTACAAGCTGAATATGGTGATTATGATAATGATAATTGCGGCAGCTATAATCAACAACTGCATAAAGATTATGTTGATTATATTAAACAATATAAATTCGTTCAACAAAATAGTAGGCATAATAGTAATGGAAATAATAATGGCCAACAAGATAATGACGATGATGATGATGATGATGAATTTATTATGAAAATAATTGAAAATCATAAAAAATTAATGTAAATTTATTTATTTTTTTGAGATTTTAAATGAAAAATTTTAATTAATTCTTTATTTTTTCTTCGAATACATCCAAAGTGGTATGTCACCGGCCGATGCTGATCTACAGCTGCTGGAAATTGCCAAAAACTTGGACATGTATGGTGTAAAATTATCATCAGTTAAAGATCATGAAGGTGTACCATTGAATTTGTCTTGTATTCATAATGGAATTCTGATATTTCAAAATTATACCAAAGTAAACATTATTGATTGGTCAAAGATAAGAAAACTGAGTTTTAAACGTAAAAGATTTTTTATTAAATTACATCAAGAAGAATTTTTCGGTGATCAACTCGAATTTATATTTCAACATCGTAATGAATGTAAAAATTTTTGGAAAAAATGTATCGAGCAGCATTCATTTTTCAAGTGTATTGAAATTAAACAAAAAACAAGGAAAAAATTACGAATATTTAGTCGTGGTTCATCATTTAGGTATGAATATTTTTCGATATTTTGAAATTTATTTCAATATTTCGATTACATTAAAGGTACACGGGAAGAACGCAACAACAAATTTCGGAATACATCAAAACCAGTGATCAAACTATTCAGCAGCAACAACAGCGGCCATTTCAAAGGTTTGTACCTTGACAATTCTTGGAATTCTGTAATATTCGAATTTTTTTCATAAAATTAGATCAAATAGCATAAAATTCAATTCATTACAAAGGCGAGAAGATTATTCAAATGATGATAATCATTTGAATAATGCTGCATCATCATCATTGAATACATCATCATCAACATGTATAGATATTCATCATAATAATCGACAAAATAATACTGAACCAATCATGAATAATGGAATAACCATGAATCAAAATTATTATAAAAGTTGTGATACAATGAACAATGATAACATAAATAATGCTAATAATAATGATAATGATCAACGATCATCATCAGGTTTGATAATGAATAATAATAACACTAATAATACTATCAATTCTAATCATTTACAATCAATATTATCATTGATAATCGATCAAAATGAACATTCACATAAATTGTTGCATGATTTTAATTCTAATAATGCTTATAATAATCACGGAAAATTGACCAATATTGATCAATATAAATATAATTATTGCAATAATCATCTCAATAATCAACAACAACAATTATATTTGACAATAAAAAATATGAAAACATCATCAACAACATCGACAACTGATACAAAATTAATTTTAGTCAAAAATTTACCATTTATTTATAGTTATTTATATTTAGATGATAGTTTAAATTTGCAAGAAGATGATCCAGTTGAAAGCTATCTTCATGATCATTATGAATTACGAAATTATCTTTATAAATTATTTTGTTTACAAACAAAAAAATTATTATTCATTAATTATGATTACAGTGATTTGAAACAATTTATTTTATTGAAAAATTTATTGGAAAGTTTTCATCACGATTTTCGGTTGTATAATTTTCATATGAATATCGAGGATTATTATGATGATTATCATCGTCTACGACAGCAACAACAATTGAATCAATGTCATTCTACGAATTCAAAAGAACAATTTTCATATGATGACATTAAACAAACAATTCTTTGGTCATATTTAAATTCCTTTAAATTGTCTTAATCTTGTTAATTAATTAATCATTGTTTTCCCTGTTTTTCACTGTCTTTTAATTAATCATCTGTTAATTAATTGTTATCATTTAATTTTGTTTATTTATAACTCTTTCTGATCTTTAATCTTTAATCTTTGATAATAAATGAAAAGCTTTTGCTTATTTCTTTCCAAGCAATAATAATCATCTGTTTCTGCTGTCTTTATGTCTATCTAAGCTAATCATAATTCAAAAAATCGAATTAATTTAACATGAAAATTGATTTCAAAATTTTTAGGTGTATATCATCTTCAACAACAGCATCAGCAGCAGCAGCAACAACACCAACCTTATAAAAATGATGAGCTACATTCAACAACATTACAATCACAGCAATCATCATCATTAATTGATTCATTTCATCAAACATTAAATCTATCCACGGTTAATCTCAATTCAACATTAGAATTTCGTGGTTTTGTATGTATTAAAATTATAGAAAATTGACTTAAATCTTAAATTTTTATAATTTTTAAAATTTCAAACCTTAAGAAACGACGTATGAATCAAGATTATTATGTATTTCGTGATTTGGTCATGTCTGAACGGACGTATCTCAAAGATTTGGAATCAATGCGTGAGGTATATCTGTTCCTTCTTACTTTCTTTAAATCTTGATTTAATGTTTTATTCATATTTCAATCGAATCAAAAGTGGTTTCATAATGATGTATCCAAAGAACCATCACGTTCAGCTGAAATGTTATCATTATTATTAAATGTTTCGGAACCATTAATTAATTTTCATGAAAAATTTCTACATGATATCGAATATTTATTATTTATTTGGTATGATTGTTCATTTTAAAATGATATTTAATCGTTTATTTATTCAAATCTTCCTTGTTTCAATCCAAATAAAAAGGGATAAAAATGGTTTCGATTCATTGCCACCATTGAGTACTGTGTTGAATGAAATTCTCAATTGGATGGGGGTAAGCCTTTATGACTATTGATTGATTGGTTGTTTATTGAATTCATCTTCTTTTCAACCCTTTCACAGCACTATGAACAAATTATTGAACGTTTACCATTCATATTGGAACGTATTAATTCAAATTTTTGTAATAATAAAGAATTTGAACAATGTTGTCGAGAATTTGAAACAAAAAAAGGTTGTTACCTGCCATATACATCGTTTTTAGTGAAACCTGCATTTCATCTCAATTATTATGCCAATATTATTCAAAGTAAGCCCTTTTAAAATTGATAAAATGCCATCATAATCATTTGTTTAAATTATTTCAGAACTAATCGATTGTTATTGTGCCAATCATTGTGATTATCTTAATTTAAAACGTAAGTATAATTGATCTTTTCATTTTCTTTATTTTAATAATGATTGATTTCAATCAATTTCCATTCATCAAACAGATTTAGTTGAACAAATCAATAATTTCAATCATGAATATTCAAACACATTGGATTCATTGGTAAATTAATGATTAGATTAGTCTTAATGATCACCAGTTCATTGATTAATCAATTTTTTATCCTTTCAATGATCGTAGATAAATTTAGTTATTCTAATCGAATTACAGCGAGATATTGCTGGCTTTGTAAATATTGTTCAATCCGGTCGAAGATTTATACGCGAGGGCTGTTTGTTGAAATTATCGAAGAAAGGTTTTCAACAGAGGCTATTTTTTCTGGTAATATTTTTGAATTTTTTTTATTGTAATTATTTACCAAAAAACTAATGAATTTTCAATCAAATCAGTTTTCTGATCTATTAATTTATGCTAGTCGTACAACATGTTTGAATTATCAATTCAAAATTCATGGCTATTTTTCACTGTACAATGTATTTGTTGAAGAAACTGAAACCAAGTTTGAACATAATTATTGTTTTACTATTTATGTTGGAAACAAGATATTGATGCTTGCTGCAAGGTAATCAATTTTAATTCAATCACTTTGACTAATCAATTCTCAATTCATTTAGCTCTGAAATTGATCGACAATCATGGATCAAAGCGATAAAAGAATCGGCATTAATTTTGACAACATCAGCACAAAACAATAGCCTGATGATGAATCATCAACAGCAACAACAATCAATTCCATCCACTGATTTATTGGATAAAATCGATCTGGTATTGAATGAACATTGGAAAAATTATAAAAATCAACAAAAATTGAATGAAAATGAATTTAATGATAATCCTCATCATCATCAACAACAACAGCAACAATTCCGAACAAATACAATAATTCATGTTTGTTGGCAACGTAATTGTATGATAACCAATGTTGATTATCGTTATGCATTGACGGTTAGTTTCTTCGACATGATTCTTTTATTTCAAATTTTAAGATCATTTCTAATTTCGCAATCTTCATAGGTATCATTTAGCGGTTATTTACTGCGTAAATTTAAAAACAGTAGCGGTTGGCAAAAGCTATGGGTCGAATTTACACATTTTTGTCTATTTTTCTACAAATCATCCGAGGTAAGTCTTTTTGTATTGAATAGAATTAATCTTATCGAATTTCATTGAAACTTTTAATCAACCCAGGACAATTATCCATTGGCCAGTTTACCGGTGATCGGTTACAAAGTATCGATACCATCCGATGCTGATAATATGAGTAAAAATTTTGTATTCAAACTGCAATTTAAAAAACATGTTTATTTTTTCCGGGCTGAAAGTGAATATGCATTCAATAAATGGATGGAAGTGATTAAAAAAACAACAACCTCGACTATTTAAATATCTGTAAATTGTGTATGATAACATATAAACAACCTTTAATGTTATTCTTTGATTTGTAATTAATACTTTTGAGTAAAAATCAAAATGTTCAATAAATAAATAATTTATTTATTTATTCAAAATTTATAAATATTCAAAGGTTAAAAGGTTTGATTGATTAATTCATTCATTTATTTCCAGTCCAATTCGATCACTTGTTTTTAACCCACAAATTGTTTGTCGTCATGGGTTACCCTTTGAAGATTTAATGAAATGCGGTATTTTTTCCACAATTCACAATGACTGGCATTGAATGATTCGTCGTCAAATGTGTGTTTCTGTGTGTGTGTGTTTGCGCATAAATATTGTCTGACATGTACTGCAGGTTTGAAATGGTGGTTTGGTTAACGACAAAAATACATGTATTAGCTTGTCCGGAAAGTTTTTGCCGAATTTTCAATGATTTTCTACGATATAATTGGCAAAAAATTTTCGGACAACCTAATATTTTCCTTGTCAAAACTTTGCTATGATATTTGGGCCCCAAAAATGAAAACCATTAAATTCTCATCGAATCACGGTATTCGTTGTGTTCGTTGTATTCTTCGTAATTTCTACTTGATTCAACATGATTAGACGCCTTGAATCTATTCCATTCAATTTCAATTCATTTTTAATGTAAAAGTAAATCAATGGTTCATCATCATCATTATCATTGATTTTTTCATTTCTGCACTTGGAAATATGAAATACCATCAAAAAATGTCAGATACTGCAATACATTATTGTCAGCATATGACTACTACTACCACTATTTCAATTTTCAAAAATTCTTTGGTCAAAAAATGACGAAGAATTTCCCAAGTATACTTTGAACAGCAATATTCTTGTATGGTGTATGTTTGGTCTATCGAATGTTATGCACCAAACATTGAATTCAATATTCAATTCTATTCAATATTCAATTCAATGAATGTAAACAAATTCAATTGGAAACCACACAATTTTTGATGATCATCATCATCCATTCATCAACGATTCCATTCCTTTTCAATTCCTTTTATTTAATAGTTACGTTGTTCTGTTGTTATTATCATCATAATTATTGTTATGGTTATTTGTTTGTTTGTATGAGTGTAAATGTAGGCTTGTTTATATCCATATGACAACCGATCAACCAAACAAAATGAAAAATAAACCAAAAATCAATGATAACATAGACAACACCAGCAACAACAATAAAAAAATAAATAGCGTCGTCATCGACACCAGCAACAATTATAAAAATATATTGAAATACTTTGTGAATTGTTTATGATGATGATGATGATGATGATACAGAATTGTAAAGTTTTAATTCATAGTTTTAAAATTCAATTTCGTAAATTTACAATATGAAATTTGCATTTAAAAGTACGAAAATTAACTTTAAAATTCTGAATAAAAACTTTAAGCCATGTAATTGAACAAAAAAAAAAAAAAAAAAAAAAAAAAAAAAAAACATTGATATCAATGGAAAATATATGCATACAATCCATACAATGCATATGCATATCCAGAGAAAAACTGTTGTTTTCAATTAATTTGAAAAAATCCATATAAAAATTAACCAAAATACATATACGTATATATGAATAATGTGATGATGAAGAGGAACAACAATCAGCAATAAAAATGAACCATTTGTTTTTGTTTGTATTTGGTTATTTCGTTGTATTAATACGAATATATTTATATGAGTTAATATTATAAACAACTTTTAGACCAGAGAAAAATGAAAAAACGTGCAATATTAATATGTATGATGATTCGGATGATGATGATGTCGATGTTGGTGATGATGTTGATGTTGTTGATGATCGACAATGGAAACGCCAGCAACAGTGATAATAAAGACTAATTTAACTTGATTAATAAACAAACAAAAACAAATGAATGAATGAGTTCGATTGAATCGAATCAATGAATTGAATGAACACATGACATGGCCTACCTACCAACCATTTCGTAATAGACCTCAATAATTATTTACAATAACAACAACAGCATTAATAATAATGACAGTGAACCATTTTTGATTATTATTGGTGTTTTATGAATATTGATATTCAATATAAGAATGAATCTATAGCCTCCATAGTTTCGAATGCGGATCAACTATAGCTAAGAATTTCCCGGTTTTTAATTTTATATTTTTGTTTTTTGTTTTACAATCTACGAATATTCATTCATTCATTTCATTTTCCATTCAACATTAATCAATATGATCATAAAACAACAACAATGATGGTCAGAGCTTTAAATGTGAAACAAATTGATCATCATTTATGACTAAATGAATGCAATTTGAGCATTGCATTGATCAACCACCAATGTACTTTGTGTCTCGTGTGTTTTCCTCGTTCGTTTGTCTCTGTTAACTCTTTGATTCATTTAATTCATGATTTTTGATTGATTTCATCCGAAATTCGTGAATATTTTTGCCTATTAAACACCATGAGTTGCATCGATTAGGCATTACACAATCGATCGATTCTATGTGACATAAAACGATTGCATCAATCAAGAATTTTTCAAGTCGCATACCTCGTTATTTCTAATTTTTGATCAAAGTAATTTTGATTTCATAAAATTTCTATTAGGTTGTCCAATAAGTTCTTGCCAATTTTCTCATTGATTCTCTACGATATAATCGACAAAAATTTTTCAGACAACCTAATAATTTGTCGTTTTTTTTTCCTTTACAGCAAACAACAACAACCATTCAATTATCCTTGTTTTGCTGCATTTATTCATTTGTTATTATTATTATTATTATTATCATCGATGGCAATATGACTGATTGCTTTATTATAATGCGTTTATTATGTGAAAAAAAGCCAACCAAGAAAATAGTGAAATTGCATTTCATTTCAATGTGCATTGAATGACGACAAAAATAAATAATTTTATTTGTTTTCGATTTATATATTTTCTGTGTGTTGACAAATCATTCACCAATCAAGTCAGTTTTTTCACCAATATTTCAAAAATATTTGATTCATTGAAACAATTTAATCATGTAAATAAATAAAGAATTTGTAATTACGAATGAAATTAACTCATTAATTATCATTCGATTGATGATGAGACTTTAATTGTCAACAATTCAACGGGTTTAAACCTTTGATTGATCATCAATGGTGACGAGCATAAAACATGTGATTCATACGATTCAAATGGGAAATGAACCTTTAAATTTTTGTGCCTTTAAATATCAAAAGGTTCAACCTTTGGAATTCTGATTGACTTTTTTTGATTTCAAACAAGGGTAAGTTCATTTTCTGTAAATTGACAAAGATCGCTCAAGCTATAACCATAAGCCATATCTGAATGTGAAATATCCATGAATGAATGAATTCTGTCAAACTATTTCATAGTCATTTTTTCATGAAATATAAATAAAACACCCACACCCATCATCAACCAGTCAATGATAATTAACCATATGCATATTCGTCTTCATCTAGGGCAAAGTTATATTACAGGTTGTCCGGAAAGTTTTTGCCGATCATATCGTGAAAAATAATCGTGAAAATCGGCAAGAACTTTTCGGACAACCTAATACACCATACACATTTATGATTTGATTCGTGTATTTTTGCTTTGCTTTTGAAGCATATATTCTCTCGATGTTTTAGCTTTCAGAATGATTGTACAAAGAATAGATTCATAGGATTTCTATGATCACATTGATAGTAAACGATTTATTTTTATTTATTTCTGGTCGAAATAATTATTCCAAACATTGAAAACTGTACAATTTGTTTATATGAAAATTACGTTTCTTTCGAAGATTATTTCGCTGATCTTTGCCAAAAAAAAAATCTGTTTTAAATGAATGAATGAAATAGATTCTGACGTTGTTTTGATGATCATCACCAGCAAATGATGACGATGATGATCATCGAAGCCTTATGATGGAGGGAGTATGAACAAATGGCAATTCTTAACCGTAGTTCTTAGGGCAATTCGTGGTGGTAAGACAGTACATAGATGATGATGACGAAGAACATTTCTTTATGATCATTATACAACATTGAATTTGATTCAAAAATCAATTTTTCAGAATTTTTAAATTCCAGTCATATCTGTGGCTTTGAAATACAGTTCAAATTGATTAATCTTGGCTTATGACGCTTAAATAACTAATCAAAAATTAATTTTATCTCATTTTTTTCTGGTCCCAAAACCCTGTTCCTATGATTCAATAATTCGATAATCGAATCGATCAACTAATCAACCAATCAACAAATGAATTAATTAATCCAATAACTGTGTGATAAATGAATAATAATTATATTATCAAGTTTGTACGTGTGTGTTTGTGAGTGTGCTTGTACAAATCATTAAAATAAAATCAATCAAATTAACCCTTTAATTAATCAAACAGATTAATTGCTATTTGAAATTTGCTAAATTTGAATGTTTGTTTTTTTTTATATGATTTGCTTCAAATTATTTTGTTTTCAGTGCTTTATATTTTTGCATTCACATTCAACAATTCAATTCAATGATAATTCAATCAATGATTAATCAATAATCAATCAATGAAAGTCATTAAATCAACCAAAAAACGATTTTTATATTAAGGTCTATGTGTGAAATCGAATACGGTGATGATCATTGATTCGATTGATTTGAATTTTGAAATCAACACAGAACCAGATTGCCTTCATATATGATGCATATAACGATGATGATCGCTATTTGAATTTATTTGATATTTTTGCTGCAAAAAAAAACTAATTTTAAATTATTCATTTATTTTAATGTTATTGCTGATGCTACTGTTGCTGCTGCTGCTGCTATTCAAAATACATGTAAAATACCAAAATATTGAATTTATGAAATGATCTGCTGCCCATTAAACACAGTGAATGAATGATATTCTTCCATAGTTTACTTTAATTTTACTTGGAAAAAGAATATTCTTACATTTTGTTACTTGTTTTTTTTTTTTTTTTTTTTTTTTTTTTTTTTTTTTTTTGATGAATATCTTTGAATATATTCTTTGCATTTTGTGTGTGTGTGTGTGTGTGCTAAACATCGTCTTGAACAACTGCAACAATAAATAATACAGTAATACACCCACAATTCATTTTATTTTAAAGACCAGCAAGCAAGCTTCATACAAACTAAGCTACAAACAAACTACAAGCATCCATTTTAATGCATTCATTTGTTGATTACACTTGAACATTACTTATTTATTACTTATTTTACTCAATACTAACACACACCCAATAAGCTATAAGCCTATGCAATATTCTTTAAAATTTTATAAGTTTCATTGAATTGTGATATGAAATATTTAAGAATTCAAAAGAATTTGAAAAATAAAAATTCAAAAATAAATTCAGTGCACCTTTATTTCGATGCCTTTTACAAATGCTTTTTGCAAATAATTTGTGATTTGTGTGCATTTCATTCATTTTGAATAAATTCATTTTGACTGAATAAATTCAAATTTAAATTAAATCGTTTGTTTGTTCGTGTGTCTGTGTCTATGCTATGTTTGCATTTTACCATGTTCTTCTTATGATGATGATAATTTGTGAAATTTCGAATCAAAAAAAAAAAAAAAAAAAAAACACCGAAAAAACATTGAAAATCAACAATTTTTGATTTTTTACTACAATTGTGACCAATCTGCATTTGAATAAATACGATTTTCAAAATTATCATTTGTTGCATTTGTTTCTGGCTGCATTTATTTATTTTGGCTGCATTCAATTCGTGATTTTCCAAATGTTTTAATATGCATTTTTGTGTGTGATTTTTTTTCATGCCCCGATTTGATTTGTGATTAATTATTTCAAATATTATTAAACCAATCACCTTTGGTGCTTTTTATTCTGTTTTTCGTAATTTACATTGAAATCTTCATCAAAATATCATCGAAATTCAATAATATCGCCGAAATTCAACAATTATCGTTCAACTGAATCATTTTTTAATTCAAATAATCATAAAATAATAATTCAAATATACAAAAATGTCATTACATCCACATCCCCATCATCATCATCCACATCATCATCATTTGAATCCAATACTAAATAATAATGTTAAAGATTCACGTTGGCTACAGCTGGAAGTTTGTCGAGAATTTCAACGTAATAAATGTCAACGTTCAGATAATGAATGTAAATTTGCTCATCCAGGGCCAAATGTTGAAATACAAAATGGTCGAGTGATTGCTTGTTATGATTCGATAAAGGTATTTATCCTTCAAACCTATGAATTCATGAATTTATTCCTCAAAATTTTTTCCTCTTCTCTTTTAAAAATCTATAACCTTCGAACACACACAGGGAAGATGTAATCGTGAAAAACCTCCATGCAAATATTTTCATCCACCAAAACATTTAAAAGAACAGCTAATCATTAATGGTAAAAATAATTTAGCATTAAAAAATGCACTATTACATCATCATCAAGTATCACCATTTTCTACTACGGCTGCTGTTTTAGCTGCTGGCCAATTACCAATGGTATGTATACGATGATTTCAAATCAAAAATCAAAAAATTTTAAAACTATAGTTTAAAATAACTTTTGAAATTCTTGAAAATTCTTCAGTCAATTCATGTGTGTATGAATAAGTTGAATATGTATGGATGATTCGCTTCCATTTATTTTTTTCAAAAATTTAAACGCATCAATTCTCTATGAACGCAATATGAATGAGTGAAATTCTAATTAAAAATAATCAAAATAATCATAAAAATAAACATTTAAATTATTTCATTTTCGTTTTTTTGATGATGCTCATTTTTGATCATTAATTTTTTGTTATTTTTTGGGTTGTTTTTACTTTTGGTTGTTTTTTGGTTGATTTTTTTACTATATTTTGACAAGCAAAAAATTGCAAAATGCAACATTCAAAATTAATTTGCTGTCAGCGTTATGATAATAATAATAATGATAATATTCTGGTTGTCCGAAAAGTTCATTCCGCTTAATCCCGATAGAGTTGCCAAATGAAAATCGGCCAAAACTTTTCGGACAACCTAAATAAATATAAATAATGAGAATATGACAAATAAATAAATGAGTGAATAAACGAATGCAAAAATAGAATTTTAGTCAAAAAAAATAAGTCATTGAAAATTAATGTAAATTTTTGAGAAAAAATAAAATTAAAAATTGTGAAATGACACAATCCACATCAAGCATCAAAAACAAATGTTGCATGTAGCTATTATTGCCTGCTCTGAATTTTTTGCCCATAAATTTTCATCCGAAGTAACCACGATTTTGTCCGCATTTTGTGTGTGTGATCATTGATTCGTTATTTAATGATGTCATTCGATGATAATTTGAATCTAAATTGAACTAATAATTACGTTTTTCTTATTTTTTTTTAATGCATTGCATGCCTTTTATTGCTCTATGTGTCTTGCTGTTGATGATCAATTACATAATCACAATTAACATTCAAACAAAGATTGGCTCGATAACATCATCTAATTCGATTGCATTGAATACATTACAAAGAATTAATATTTTGAATAATGTTGTTAAACAACAACAGCAGCAATCACAGCAACAGCAACAAACACCACAACATTTTATGCATTTTCCATCCGCCGCAACAGCAACAGCATCAACAACAGCGACAACATTTCCCATTCCTTCTTCTTGTATTAATTTAAATAATTTAAATAATAATAATATTAACATTAATAATAATAATAATATCAATAATAATATTAATAATAATAATCCAATATCATCATTGATTTTGAATGGAAATGCAATTAATAACCATAATAAAATGATAAATGAATCATCAATGGCTTCCATTTTGAATCCGCATGCTTTGAATAATGGTTCATTATTGATTAATTCAAATCCATTGTCATTGAAGGTAAGCTTTGATTTGTGTTTGAGAGTGTCGTTTGTGTATGAGGATATTAAAGGATATCGATTATTTTTAAAAATCAGAATTATTTTCCAAAGAATTGAACCTCATTGAAAAAATGAATTTTACTTGAAAATTGAATTTTTCTTCTCTGAAATAGGCACCGAATCCTTATTTGACAAATTTGTCCGCAATAGCTGCCGCTTCATCCGCTGCTGCTGCTGCTTACGGTACAGCTGCTTATCAATCACCGGCAGCTGCAGCTGCAGCAGCCGCTGCAATGTTAATGGCACCGAAACAATTTCGTTCATTTTGTATTACACCACCACCACCACCAGCGCCATCATCATCATCAATGCATCAAGCAATAGTACCACCATCACCAACACAATTACAATTACCATCATCATCGTCCACATCATCATTATCGATAACACAAATTACACAAAATTCTGCAACAACAGCACCGATAAAGGTTGCGACAACAACAAACACATCATCATCGACGACAGTACCGATTGCAACAACGGTGTCATCATCATCATCAACGATTTCGCCAACAAATAATTTGAATAAAATCCGTCCAACAAATGGTATTGAAACATCGAATGGAATTAATAATAATAATGCTTATAATGGTAACGCTATTGAGGTACGATCAAAAGTTATGAATGTCATCGTGTACAATAACAACAATAGAAGCACACCATTACACCATTACACACCCACACACGAATACATAATTTTGTCTTTAAAATCATCCGATTTAACTAATTTTGAAAATTTTATCTTTCATTTTTTTCCCTGTGATTTATGTGGCTTTCGAATAATGCTTGTTTCTTGGTTCTCTTTTTATTTTTCTCAATTATTGAATGGCTTGTACCTGATGATAATGATGATAATGATTATTATTATGATCTTAATCAAATGGATCTACTCATAATGTTTGATTGACAACAATATCGAATGTCATCAGTCTTCAAAATTAAAGGAGGTCACGACTGCTACCTCGATCAATGATGCTGCTAATTCGGCTGCTACTGCTGCTGTAGCTAATATTGCAGCCGTATCTGCTGTTGCCGCTAATTCTACTACTATTGGACGCAAACGTGCACGAGAATCGAATGATGATTTAGTGATGGTCTCGATTTTCTTTATTATTATTTAATTTTCTATGATTTAATTGATTTTTCTCCAATTTTTTTTTCCAAAAAAATAGATTCCCGGTGCATATCCGATGACAAAACGTCCAGCATTCGATAAAAATGGCGCGCCATTATATCATGGTTTAACATCCACATCCTCACTATCATCATCGGCATCATCAACACCAGCATCATCATCATCATTGTCATCATCAGCGATACCACCGGTTTCATTGACACATCCAAATTCGAATGCAGCGGCAGCAGCAGCAGCATATGCTGCAGCAGCTGCTGCTGCTGCATATCATCATCATCCTGGACATCATGCTCATGCACATCATCCACAACATCCTCATCATCATCATCATCCGCAAGCATTTGCAATGCCACAACCATTGGTTCCATTGTCTTGTATGTATAATTCTCATTATAATTTTTTGAATTTTTCTGACTTTATTTACTTTTCTAGTCTATTTTCCTCTTATAAATCAAACAAATCAAATTCCTCGGTATTGAAATTAATCGAAAAAGAATCTTAATTCAAAATAATGGCAACAAATGGAATTCGAAAGAGCTGGAAAAAATCGATGGACAAATGTATTGACTTTCATCAACTATTTACCATTCATTGATTCATCAATGGATCACCAATGGATCATCATTTATCAATCTTAAACATCTTAAACATCTTAAAGATACACAAAGATTTCACATGAGATGAAAAATTTAAATTTTTTTTTTTGAATTTTTTTGACCTGTGATAAAATTTTTAAAATTATCATCGATATTATTATACCAGATATTATCATCTTTAATATTTCATATTTTTTTCAAAAAATTCAATCTAATCTAATCACGAATGCCTTCGATTCTCACGAATTATCTTCGGAAAAACACTATCTAGTCGATATCTTAATCAAACGTGGCCATCCATTTATTGAACATTGGACATAAAACAAGTTATTCAAATTTTCGAATGTTGGAAAATTTTGAACCTGAACATAAATCTCTAGTCTCAACCACCCAGTAAAAAACATCGACTAAAATTTACAAAAATCAAAATTATGCATTTGACATGTGTATATTTACACACCATTTATCAAAACTACACGTTGTTGCCTTTGAATTTTCAAATTTCTCACCGGTTAAAATTTATTCAGATTTCAATTTTTTAAAATTCATTCAATTTCAAATGTTCCTACCGAATCAAAAACCAATTGAAATTGACTGATTTTGCCTCGAATTTTTAATAATTGACTTGAGATTTGTTTGATTTTAATTTGAATTTTTTATGATTATTTTGTCTAAAATTTGATTTAAAATCTTGTCATTTTTTTCTATGAATAAATTCAATTTTTCATGATTTTGGAAATTGATTTTTTTTAAATCGTTGATCTATTTTTATTGGATTGAATGTATTGGGGGTTGTCCGGAAAGTCATTGCCGATTTACCGATTGAAAAACATTTGAAAATCGGTAAAAACTTTTCGGGCAACACAGTACATTCGATTTGCTACATTTATCTTAATGATTTCTTCAAAATAATCATAAATTCATAAAACTTATCTCCAGAAAAAATTAAGAAATTAATGTATCAATTAAGCCATATAAATTGATGATTATCACTTGGGAAATTTTCCCATTTATTGTTTATTTATTTATTCAATCATTTTCCCATTGGTTTATTATTAGCCTGTCATTCAATCATTCATTCATTCATTCATATTCGAATGTGAGTAAATGATGATGATAAGATAATTTATAATTTGATTTACGGCCGAAATAAAGCCGAAAAAAAACGGAACAAATATTGTCATTCGATGATATTTGACTTGTATTTAATTATGTTGATCATTATTTTCATTTTATTTAATTATTTTTAAAAATAATTAATTCATCGAATGTAATAAGGTTGTCCGAAAAATTCTTGCCGATTTTTCTGAATGATTTCCCTGCGATATAATCGGCAAAAACTTTGCGGACAATCGAAATAATTAAATCCGTTGCTTTAATTAATCCTTTTTAAAGCAATAGCACGTAATCGGTAAACATACGAAGCTTATTATCGCATTAAACATTGATACATTGAGTGAATTGACATGAAATGAACATGGCCAAGAATTCATTATCCCCGATTATTACATGTTCGACCTTCCAAGCAAAAGGATTAACATTACGATAATTTAAATCAAAAACAATCAAAAAATACCCGAATAATCATTGACAATTTGACATCGGGAACAAATCATTGAATTCGTAAGCGTAATTATGAGATTCCGGTGAATGTCGAGAGAGAGAGAGAGAGAGAGAGCTTTGTTAATTATAAGGTAGAAGTTATAATCTCATTAAATCATTGATTTAATGATACAATTTTGAAATTGTTATATTACACTGCCATGTAGAGAAACACTAAATCATTATCTGATTTGATCATCATCATTTTTATTACTTTGGATTTAAGATTTATTAATTGATTTAATTTATTTTATTTTTCTAAAAATGAAAGCTTTTGAAAAAACACCTACAAATTTATTTATCTGCGTGTAACATGACATGACATAAGTGTAATTGACTGAAAATTTCATTGTTTTTTATGACAAAAAACAATCATTTCATACTGGTAATTGAAGGAATTGAATCAAAAAATCATCGTTATTTTGATTTTTAATTTGAATTTGAATTCAAATATTAATCAGTTCTAACCAACACAACCAAGTTATCATCTTTAAGAGTTTGCGCCGATCATTTTCAATGAATTCAGCTTGAAATTGATTCCACCGTTGTTATGTATTGATTCGACGACGATTTCAACCATTCATTCATTCATTCATTCAATTTGTGTGTATTTTGAAAATTGTTTAAATGTCCTTTTAGCGTCCGCAATAACATACATTTAAAGCCTGAACACATACACTTAAAGCTGTATGAACAAGTGAACATTTTAGCCCAAAAGCATACATCAAAGCTATAGTTGAGCTAACTGAATTAATAATTGTTTGTGTTTGTGTGTGTGTGTGCACACAAATAAGACTAATAAACATTGAAGTATTGCTGCTCATAGACTTATAAAAACATTCGAAATTCAATGCATTTCATTTAACATTGATCAAACGAAAACAACAACTTTGATAAATAAAACAGCACAAAACAGTGGTGTGGTAATATGTTGAAATAATAATATTTATTCATTCAATTTTTTTAAATGCTAGTAGTTTTGCTGCTTCAAAGGTTATGCCCTTAAATTTTCGTCTTTATTTTGTTGCTTAAAACTTGCCATTGCCCGTGTCTGTCTCGGGCAATTTTTATTGATTTTCACACGAAAAGAGACAGCTTCAATGGAGTTTTTTGAAAAAATTCATAGACTATGACTGCGTGATTGAAAGAAAAAAATATTCGTCAAAATATATTGCAAAATACATGTGTGTGTGTGTGTGTAGTAGCATTGATAGAAAAAACATGGACAAAATTCTAGCAATTTTTTTCAAAATACTAGGTTGTCCGGAAAATTTTGGCCGATTTTCATGAACAACTCTATTGATTAAGCCGAATGAACTTTTCGGACAGTACTAATATTTTTTAAAAATACTTGGTAATCACACACATATACATCGAAACACATATATATAATTATTGCATGCATTCACATTTACAAAAAAAAAAAAAAAAATTCAAAGTGTAGTATTGCAGTGTATTTGTCCTTTTCATCATCTTCAACATTATCATCAATTCACAATTCAATTCAATTTGATTTGATTTCAATCAATTCAACATTCAAATATAAATAAATACAAGCTTGAAAATCCCCAATCATTTTCTTTACTTCTTCATTCATTCATTGCTTTGTTGATCCTTAAATTGGCTTTGGCTTTGTGTTTTTGGTTTTTTACTTGTTCAATGATTTGATTTTGGTTTAATTTTGTTTTGTTGCTTCATTCATTTAATCATTTCAATTCATTTAATCATTTCTTCATCAAAATTTTTACATTGATTTTACATTAAGTGTGTGTCTCTGTGTGTATTTTTTTCATTGGTGATTATTTATTTTTTCTGTAAGTTTTGATTATTTTTGTATTCACCATTTTTTTTCAATCAAATATCTGCCATAAGAAAAACGAGCATTGAAACAATAAATCAATGATAAATTAGTCGTTTTGGCGAAAAACAAAACAAAGCAAAAAGTTTCGGGTTTGTTTTTTTTAAAGGTTCGGGCCCTTGAGTTTCATGAAATTCGAAATTCGAATTTTTGTCAATTGAATTCGAAATTCGAATTTTTGGCTAATTGAATTCGATTTAAAAAATTATGAAAACTTGAAATAAAGAGTTCATTCTTCAATTGAAATTGTACCAAAATTCAAGACTATAAGTATTGCTCAACTTTGATTTACTCTCGGCAATCGATCATTTTTCAT
Source organism: Psoroptes ovis (assembly GCA_002943765.1). Taxonomy (NCBI): domain Eukaryota; kingdom Metazoa; phylum Arthropoda; class Arachnida; order Sarcoptiformes; family Psoroptidae; genus Psoroptes; species Psoroptes ovis. The sequence goes on along the minus strand of PQWQ01000027.1, from coordinate 408,544 downwards.
TATTTCTAAGACATCTATTGTATTGTTTGTTGAAAAAAGTTTCAATTAATTCATTCATCAATTTTTTCCAATTTTTCTTTGTTCCTTAGAAATAAAGTTTTTTGAATAGATTTTAAGAAGAAATTTAAAGAAGAATCATAAAAATGGCAAACAAAGATGATAAATATGGTGACAAACAATCTGGTTGGCAAAAATTTTGTAAATTTTTATGGAATTCAGAAACTGGTCAATTTTTAGGCCGAACTGGTGGAAGTTGGTGTAAGTAATGAAATCATGTATTTGTAATTTTTTTGTTGTCCTTCAATCAATTTATTTATTTATCAATAATTATGTATACTTAATGTGTCCTTGTTCCATTAATTATTTGATATTTTTCATATATTACTCTCTGTATTAATGGTATTTTTTTAAATTTTTGTTTTTTCAACTAGTCAAAATTACCGTTTTCTACATAATTTTTTACCTATGTTTGGCTGCATTTTGGGCATTAATGTTATTGATTTTCTATCAAACAATCGATTATCGTGCACCTAAATATCAATTGGAAGAAAGTAGAATTGGTGCTAATCCAGGTACATCTAAGAATTTTTCATTTTTTTTTTTATTTGAATCAATAAACATTTTATCTTTTATCGTCATTATTTTTAAAGGACTTGGTTTTCGTCCAAGACCAAAAGATGAAAATATTGATAGTACATTGATTTGGTTCAAAAATGGTAATAATGAAGAAAACTGGAAATATTGGTCTGATAGCTTGCAAGAATTTTTAGAACGTAAGCTTTTTCGATTATCATTAAATATTTAATGATGTTGTTCTTATCACACCTTAATTGTCTTGATTTACCACACCAAAAAAAACAGCATACAAAAAATCAAGTATCGATGCTGGTGCACATGTTGAAAATTGTGGCGATAATCAAATGGCTAGTGAAGGAAAATTTTGTCATTTCGATATAAATTCCATTCCAAGTCAATGTTCGGTAGAAAATCATTTTGGCTATCAACGTGGTGATCCATGTGTGCTGATAAAATTGAACAAGGTTTGGAATTCAAATCTAAAATGAAGAATATTTTTATTGATCTCAATTTATTAATAGATTTTCAATTGGAAACCTGAAGCATTCAGTGATGAAGAACTGAAAGATGTTCCAGATGTTGTACGAAAAAGCTATCCAACACGACCGAATAATGCCAGTCAATTGATTTATTTTACCTGTGAAGGCGAAGTAATTTTTCATTTAAAATGAATTTCCAAGAATATTCAATTAATCATTTTTTTATTTTCTTTCCCAAATAGAATGCTGCCGATAAAGAAAATGTTGGTGAAATTGAATATTACCCGCAACAAGGAATTGAATTTAAATATTATCCATTCACCAATCAACCCGGTTATTTATCACCATTTGTATTTGTACATTTCAAAAAACCAACACCAGGTATTTTGATTAATGTTGAATGTAAAGCATGGGCAAAAAATATTAAACACAATCGTATGGATCGTGAAGGTAGTGTTCATTTTGAATTATTAGTTGATGGTTTTTAATGATAAAAAAGGGTTAATGATGATATATAAATATTGATTGAATAAATAATAACTTGAAAAATTTTGAAAAATTTCAAAACATCAGCAGCAACAACAACCTTAAAGTAAAAACAACCACAGGCAGCAGCAACAGCAACAACAAACAAACAACAACAACTTGTATTTTCACTATTGTTTTTGCCCTCGTTCTTCTGTTCTTCGTTTTTTTTTTTTTTTTCGTTTTAGTTTTTATCTTTAATTATTATCAATTATCATTATTATAATTATTATTATTGTGTTATTGATTATTATTATTAATTTGCAATTAGTTATCAATTTTTTTTCTCTCTTTCTCTCAAATATATATATAAATATATGGATAATGTATCAATTTTATTATATATTTAAATCACATTTTATATACAAATAACCACAAACCCATACACACATATACACAAACAAAACAAAACACCACTTATCATTATAACTGAAGCAAACCACTTATTATTATTATAATACATTTCCAAATGTCATCGTCAATTGTGGTCAATCAAATGTTCAATTTTTCTTTGAAATATTGTGGTCAAATGGCAATTTTAGTGTTAGTAAATAAAACCAGTAAACAAACAAACGAATGAATAAATAAACTTTACAAATCATTCAATCCAATCAATCAAACATATAATAATCAAACAAACAAAATGAATGAATGAATAAATAAATGAACAATTAATCAAATCGATCGAATTAATAAATTTTAAATTCGCTGGACAAATAAGACAAAATTTTCAATTTCGCCTTAATTCAAACTTTGCTATATTTTCACCATTATTCATCATTTGTTTATTGCACAAATAATATGATCATTATTTATATGTGTGTAGAAAATCATATTCAAAATCATTATATCGATGTTAGATTATTGTTTTTTTTTTCCAAATAAAAGCTCCCATGATTATTGTCTTAAGATGCATCAAATCTGATTTTGGTTTTGTTCACCATTTCAATAAATCGAATCATAACATTGAAAGCACAAATTCAATGAGTCAAAGTCTTAGAAATGTAAATAAATAAATAAATGAAAATTTTAGAACAAAAGTATTTTGACTAAAATTTTTGTTTTGATTTTAATTTTCATTGATTTATTGATTCATTCATTGATTACAATTATTTTTCAGATAGACGCGTGTCTGCGGTGTGTGCTTGTGTTTTGTATTTTTTCACATGTTTCACATATTGTTTATGCTGGACAATTTTCAAATTGATTATTTATCAATTATCAAGGAAGGACTATCATTAATTTGTTTGAAATCCAAACAACACCAGAAAAGAATGGTATTTTGTGATCACTATGGGTGATTGAAACAACGAAAATGTAAAATGTAAGTAATGAATCATATTTAATTGAAATTAATTTACCTTTTTTTAAGATCAAGATGTGTTTCATTAGCGCTTAATATGAATAATGGAAATAAAAATGCAAAACAAGCCGTATTCAGATAATAATCTGGAAGTGAATGTGTTACTAAAGCTAATGGAAGTCCAAAACCAAAAAAATATGGCCACATACGTTCGATATAATGTAAACGTTTGTATAATTCCCAGCCTTTTGAAAAATGAAGAATTATTGAAGGATTGAAATATATTTTATAAGGATCAAAATATACCCATATTGAACCATTTATATTCGAATGAATAAAGTGAATATAAAAGGCTTGTATGCAGAATACTGAGAATTTGTCCGATGAAACCAATGGGGAAAAAGTAGAATAAATTAGCCTGAGAATAGAAGAATTATTGCATCAAATGTCAAATCAAGCCAAAGATTTACCTGAATCAAAAATAAAATCTGTATCAATATGCTGAATAAGGTATCGGCAATTAATTTTGGTGTACTTTTAAATGTTCGTGGTCTACCTTTGAATGATATATCGGCGATATCCTGCAGGTGGTTATGATGGATTTGAAAATTAATCAAATTCAAATATTTAATAAATAAAAAACTCAACCTGGAACCACAAAGCAGTAACAATACGACTTATAAATATTAATGGCAGCACCCATAATGCTGAAAATAATGTGGATAGCGTTGATTCTAACCATATCCAAGTTGTACTGTGTTGTTGTGAACCAAATATTATGATAACAATTAAATTTAATAATTTTAAAAAATAATTGAAAATTATCATCGAAAACTGTTTATATGAAAACGAATAGAAAAGACATTATAAAATAACTCATGATTTTCCAAAATCAATCAAAAAAATTCACCATCAAAAGGCCACCAAGTAGGCAACATTGTCTAATACGTTTAAGAACATTTGATGATTGTGGATTTTTTTGCTGTGTGAGTACTGTGGTTATCACATATATTCCAAAATATATTGAATCATAAAGGCCATCTTTGAAACCAATTATTATTAGCTGCAATTATTGAAAAATTCAATTACAAAAAATACTAAATCAAAATGCTCCAAAATGATTACCAACCTTTAAATTTTCCATAATTTGACATAGAAAAAGTTAAAATTTATTTACAAAAAATGAATTACCATTGTTGTTGTTTTGTTTGATTTAATTGAGTTTTCAATAGGCAAAAGTTCTAATTAAATTTGTGTATATGTTTGTGAAATCACAAATTGATCGATTGATCCAAAAAATATAGAAAAGATAATGTTACAAAATATAAATATTTTCAAAAAAAAACAAATCTACGTCTGTTTTTCGAATGTTTTCAACCTTTGATTTGATTTCAAAACATAAACAAAAACAAAAAAATTCCTGGAAAGTTTTCCTTCGACGAAATTAATTTTTTTCGTAAACTTTTCCCATTTTTAATCAAATCATTTCATCAAATCATCGTTTGTTACTTCATTTTCAATCATTTTGAGTCTCAAAATGCATTTGACACAATTCCTATTGACAAGGTTACGACCATCAAATAATGCTCGATCAACTTTAACAAGGATAAAATTGAAAAATTTTTCAAATTTACGACCAAAACATCAGCAACAGCCACAGCAGCCAAATCAAGTGCCAGAATTTAAAATTCAATTAAATAAATTAATCAAACCATTTCTATTTACAATCACCGTTGGTGGCACATCGTTTGTAGCTGCAAATATTATTGAATATGAAACAAATCGACGGAAAAAGTTTAGAAATTTGAAGCAATTTTTGAATGAAAATTTTGATTATCAACGACGCACGGATTGGTTTCAACAGGTTAACCCTTTGATATTTGAGAAAAATTCTTTAATTTGTAAATTTTTTGAATTCGGATAGATCAAAAATCAATATTGGGATTCAAAAAGAGATGGTTTCAAAGTGTTTTGCAGTATTTTTGCCATCAATTGTTTGATATTTGCATGTTGGCACGTTCCGAAATTTCATCCATTTATGGTCAAATATTTTGTGTCGAAAATTGAATCAAGTAAGTTTACAATTCTTGAAATTTTTGAAGCTTCAATTCTTACCTCTCAATCCTTCACAGACTCAATAAAGATTGCACCAATGGTGTTGTCAAATTTTAGCCATTATTCATTGGCACATCTCGGTATGAATATGTTTGTGTTGTATTCATTTTGCAATCTTGGTGTTCATTTGTTTGGACGGGAAAATTTTTGTGCGCTTTATCTTAGTTCTGGTAAATTTTAATCGGATTGGACCCTCAATTTATTCACATTTCTTTTCGATCGCTAGGTGTAATGTCATCGTTTGTAAGTCTGCTGCATAAAACTTTGACGAAATCACCTGTTTCATCTCTGGGAGCCGTAAGTTTTATTTTGTTTCGATTTTTCATATCTTAATCAACTCATATTCATATCTAGAGTGGTGCAATATTAGGAATATTGGGTGCAATATGCCTCGAAAGACCTGACATTCAATTAATGATTGTATTTCTGCCATTTTTCAAATTTTCATCATATACAGCCCTTCAAAGCATTGTGATATTCGATACACTTGGTGTCTTATTACGATGGGGATTTTTCGATCATGCTGCCCATCTTGGTGGTACTTTGTTTGGGATGTGAGTTTCTATTTTTATAAATTTCAAAAATTAATGAATATTTTTCATCAATCGAAACAGATACTATACTAATTCACTGAAAGAATATCTGATGAAACATAAAATTTCAATAATAAAACAATGGAAAAGCTTCAAGAAACAAATACAAAATTGAAAATATTCCCCTTTTATTAAATTATATTGCTTTAGCATATTTTGAATTCCAATCACGTAAAAATATTTGTAATGTTTGATTATATAAAAACAATTGCTGCCTATTTTGATGATCATCGACATTGGTCACGTTTAATATGATACCAACACCACCAGTACTAACAAAATAATCAGCTGACCAATTCGATGTACCAATATAAACTGACTTATCAGTTATCATATATTTATTATGATTAACTTCAGCAAAAGGTATTATTGTACTCTTGAATGGACATTCAGGAAATGTAAATAATCTAGTTTCAATGGCACCTTTCATGACTTGTTTATCATTCAATGATTGTAATGATTTTAGAAAAATTCGCATATACGGTCTTGTATGATTCCAATGGCTTGCTAATAAACGTACTTGAACGTGTTTTTCCCATACAGCACGACGTAATGCATTATCAATGATTGGCCAATATGGACGTTTTTTCTCATATAAAAATAATGGAAAATAATCCATGACTGAAATGTAAACAAATTCATCAGCTTCATTAATAATTTGTAATATTGAATCTAAATCATTTGTACGAGAATCCGAACATAGTTGTCTTGGTGATGATGTTAAGAATACATTATATTCTCCATGATTATTATCAATTTGTAATCGATAAGGATTGGTTACATTATAAAATGCATCAAAATTCGATGGCCAGTGATTCGGTATCGAAGCATTGCTATCACCCAAATACCAATAAATTTCAAATATTCGTAACAAATCCGCAGATAACCTCGAATCATTCTCAATGACGATGCCTAATTCTTTGACATGAGTCAATGAACGCCAATCCATATTAGCACTGCCAAGATAAAAATGTTTTTGATCAATGATAATGAATTTGGTGTGCAAAATTCCCGAGCCAATCAAACGTTTAAAATTAACAAAACGTATTCGGGCATAAGGTTTCAATAGATTTAAATCAGTATTATTATAATTTGATTTTTCATCATTTACCGCTATTCGAACCGTTACTGAACGTTTTTTCGCCGATTCAATTAAACTATCGATAATTTGTTTACCAATCCTACTTTCAGGTGCTAATCGATCACTATCAGGCATAACATCATCACCTAACATTGACCAATACATTGATGCAATTTCGATGCTGCTTTGAGCTGAATCGATCAAATGTAGCCATGCTGATGGCGTTGATTTTGATTGTACTGGATTATGTTCATACAGCAATTCTTTGGGTAATGTTTCAGCTAAGAATGCTTTCGAAACATTTTCATCACTGTGAATACATGATGAAATTGTAATCAAATTAAAGATTACAAATGAAACTTGAACAATTCGATGCATCATTTTCGTTCGCTGCTCAATCACACACTGTCAAATTGAATGAAATGATTATTTTCAATTATCAAAAACTTGAAAATATCTTTAAGACTTTCGAAAATTATCTTATCACTAAATCAATCGCACTCATCGATAATCAATAATCAATTTTAACATTTATTGTTTAGCAGATAATTGGCAAAAAATAATAATTGAAAATTATCTATGAAAAGATGATGATTATTTGAATTGTTTATTTGTTTGTTTTCGCTCAATTTCAAAGAAACATAGCCAACCAGCCAAGTATGAACATCATACCACCGATCGGTGTGAAACGTACGACTGTTTGATTATCAGTAATGGCATTCCAATAACATGTACCAGAAAATATGGTTATACCACCAAGGAATAAGGTTCCAACCTTTGAGATTAAAAATTTGATATTAAATATTTTTAATCTAAAATTTTTAATGTACGTACCAATTTAGGTCTACGAACGAATGGTGTTGCTAACAATGCAAGGGAATGATAGAAATGATATCGATTGGCCGTATCATAGATTGCGCGTTTATCGGTATTTTTCAATCCTTTTAATCAATTGAAATAGATTAATTATCTACTAATACATTGATTAAAAATTACCATGTGCACCGTAAGCCCCCATCACAACGGCTGCTGCACCACAAACAGCTGCAGCTTTAACCCATGGTGATGATGAATAATGTGTGGCTATATGATTCAAATCAAATCTAGGCATCGATATTTGTTGACTTGATTGTTTATTCAAATAGGCAAAACAATTATACAATAAATCTTTAGAAATATTGTAATATGATTCAATAAATGACATTGTTCAAATTCGACTGTGTCGTTGAAATGATTGAGAAATTTTTGGAAATGACAACAAACAATAAAATAATGATTAGAAAAATAAACAATTGATAAGATATAGAACAATGGCAACGAAATGAATAGCAAATGTCAAGCAAAATCAAGCAATGTTTATGATTCAAGATTCGAAATGAAATTGATTTGATTAAATGAATTCAAAAACATTATCGAAAATTATTGAACAATGAAAAAAGATAATTAAAATTGGTTATTGATATCTATGAGAATTCATATGTATATTCAAAATGTTTAGAACAGTCATTCACATAGGAAACTATAATCATAATGGCATTATCTTGGTTACTGAGCATTATTCAAATGATGTTATTTTGAAATGGTAATTAAACAGACAAATGAATTATTGAATAATCATCAAATTGTGAGTATGATCTGGGTATATTTGGTAATTAATGGCTTATTTGAATTGATTTATATGTTAATGAATTTGTTTTATTCTTTCAAAACTTACGCAATTTTCGGCAAATTTATTTTCATTTTATTGTGAACAGTTATGAATTGAATAGATTTCAATGTATAAGACGCAGAAAAAACAGATGATTTAAATCAATCAGCTAAATAATCAAGCGCCATCCATTGCTTATGCCTTGTGGCATTCGTAAAACAAAACATTTGTATTTTCGATTTTTTTAAAATTTCAAATTTTCTAATTGTTTTTCTAACTTTGATTATTTATAGATGCCTGACACTCGTCGTCGAAGAGTGGTCCAAAGTAAATATTTCAACAATGAAGATGATGAAAAACCAGTGATAAAAAAGAAAAAAATGTCGACCAAGAAACCACCTAGCAAACCAACCACTAATACCAAAGCAAATAAAAGAAAAATCAACAAAAATCAATCAAATGATGAATCCGATGATGATGATGATTGGGAAGAAGTTGAAGAAGCGAAAATTTTCGATCCAGATGAATATCAACCAGAAATACCGGATAAAATTCAAATCACAATGAATTCGGAACAAAAAACTAAGAAAAAATGTAACAATATTGATCCAGTGCTGGCCGAAATTCGTCAAAGAATAAATCGTGCACGTAAAGAATTACAATTAATGAAACATCAATGTTGCATTATACTCAGTGTTTATCATTTAAAATATTTAAATTCATTGATATTGAATAATCAATTGATTCAAGCATTATCATTATCAATGAAGTATGAATTCATCCATGGAGAAGAAATTAAATCAATGGAAAAATTTGTTGCGAAATTTATCAGAAAATTTTTGAAAATATTCAAGGTATCATTACTTGAAAATCATGATTATTCAATTGATATTGAACAAGAATTAATTAGAACATTTGACCGAAAAATAATTGAGTATGAATTAATATTCAAATTATTGTTATTAATATTTCTAAGGTCAATGAAACAATTTGTACGTTTGTGCTGCTTGATCGATCCACTGCCGAAAAAACCATCGAATCTATTAGGTATTAATACTAAAAATAAAGCTGAAAATGATGAAAATCAGCCAACAAATTTTTATTATTGGATTGAAATATTTGATAAACAAAATAATCGTTGGATATCTTATGATCATCATCATCATCTTTATGATAACTCAAAAGAATTGATTGAAAAAATGAATAAATCAATCGATAAACCTACATATGTGTTTGCAATTGATAATCATAATAATGTGAATGATGTTTCAGCTCGTTATATTAAAGATTGGATATCTAGTGATTTGAAAAAACGTCGTATCGATCAAGAATGGCTCGCTGAAACATTGAATATATTTAATAAAGATTCGAAGTGTAGCAATGATAATAAATATAAAAATGCTGATGAATTTGAATTTGAAAAAATTCTATCCAAAATTGAATTACCAAAACGTATGAGTGATTATAAAAACCATCCCCTGTTCGTACTGACCAAAGATTTATTAAAATTTCAAGCCATATATCCACCCGATTCACCACCGGTTGGTTTTTTCCGTAATGAACCTGTGTATTCAAGAAATTGTGTCCATACATTACGATCGCGAGAAACATGGTTACGTGATGCCCGTACTGTTAAACTGAATGAGCAGCCATATAAATATGTACAATCAAGATTTAAATGGAAAACACCGAAAAATCCGAATGAAAAACCTGAAAAAGAAATGATTGGTGTTTTCGGTGAATGGCAAACCGAGCCATATGAACCACCGAAAGCTGCGAACGGAATCGTACCACGTAATGGCTATGGAAATGTTGATCTTTACAAAGATTGTATGCTGCCGATCGGCTGTTGCCACCTGAAACTGCCTGGATTATTACGAATTGCAAATAAATTAAACATTGATTGTGTACCAGCAATCGTTGGTTTCGATGGTACTGGTCAATCATATCCAGTCATGGATGGTTATGTTGTTTGTAATGAATTCAAAGACATCTTAATTGATGCATGGAAGCAAGAACAACGAATACAACAAGAACGTGAAGATGAAAAACGTCAAAAACGAGTCGAAACGAATTGGAAACGATTAATTCGTGGTTTGATCATAAAAAATAATTTAAAAATCAAATACGGTTTCTAAAATTGTTTGATAGATGTCATAAGATTAGATTAATATATTTGTTCAATTGCAAATAAATATTTGTTTTTCTCCTCACTTCATTTGGTTTGATTTGATTACAACACCCCATAAAAGCAAACAAAAAAAATTTTAAATATTTCAAGTTAAATTTCAATCGATCATTCCATATTCATCAAGGACCAATCATCAAAGATGTTCGAGGTATTTAAATGATTTGTTTTTGTTCGAAAACTGACCAAATCAATTTTTCATCCACCAGTCATTAGAAAATTTTCTTTCAAATCTTTCGAAATATGCAGCTGAAAATCCATCAAATTTTTTAATCATTGTCTTGCTGATCATAACACCATTGTTTGCAATCAGTGCATACCTGTCATTTAGATTGGCTAAATCACTTGAACAACAACAGAAAAAATTCAAAACAATTGAAAAAATTAAACAAATGAAAACAACAGCAAAAGCGAAAAAAGATGAATAAATAATGATACAAATTGTATTTATTATTAATTGTGGCATTTACAATAATAACAAACAATAATCATCTATTGATCTCTTGCTTTTAATCGAAGAATATTTAAATGTTTAAAGGTTTCAACTTGGTTTATACTTGGAACCAGGTGTTTCTTCATATTCATCATGATATGGAAAATTTTTTTCCGATTTTTCTGGTGTTTTCTTCGGTTGATCACTCAACGTTGGTTGATTTTTAAATTTTTCAATTCTTTTAAAATTCATCATTGATTCCTCGAGTGTCGGTGGATCTATTCGTCTTTTGCGTAGCCAAGCTTTGAAAGGGGAAATTTTAAATTAAAAAAACAGCAAGAAATCAAAACCAATACAAAACTTACCATTCCATTCGGGTGATAATTCATCAAAATGATCAACATTTATGGCTTCGAAATATCTTATCGTTTTGTCGTTTTTATCTTTGGGTGAAAATTGAACGAGAATTAATTAAATCTTTCGAATTATGGAAATTTCGAATATTACCATCTTTAATTTCAAAAAATTTATTGCCCATATGATCTTTGCCAATATATTTTGCATTACGAGCTGGATTACGTTTGAATGATCGCAGAAAATAAATGAATGCTCGAACGAATGGATTCAATCCACGTTCAGACATAATCTTGAGATCGTTGAAGATATTTTTTGTGTTGAATTATTAAAAACAGCTGACTTTACAATGTCATCATTAATTCGATTGGAAATTTGATTCAAATGAGCAAACATGATCATCAGATGTCGCCCGAACAATGGAAACGTGGTAATTAGCTTTGACAAATAAAAATTTTAATTCGAAATAAATTACATTATAACAGGCGAAATGAAAAACACAAAAAAAAACGTAAAATGCATAAGAAACAAAAATAACAATTGAAAATGTGAAAAAACCAATGATCGATAACGATCATAAACCAGGTAAACGGCCAATAAGACATTGTGCCAATAAATTTTCGTAATTAACCCATGGATGAACATCATCAAACATTTCGGTTGCATTTTGTCCGGCCGCTTTCATCAATTCATCAACACCGCCAGGATGATAATCAAGATATTTGGTAATGTTATAAACTTTACCATGTATCGCTATCCAACAATCATCTGGTTGATCATGTTTATTCAACTCTTTCAACGTGATAATATTTTGCGCAGGAACATTATTCGGTTTTGGTTGAATATCTTGACGATTTTTTGCGTCCGATATGAAACGTATCCACCCAAGAAGACCATGGCCAGGTTTCAGTGCAACTTTATTTCGGCCAGATCCAGTTGCTTTAGATTTGTTCGATGTATTTGGCAGCGATTTGTGGTTGTTATCATAATTAGTTGATATACTTAAGAATGAAGAAGATTTTTCAGCTGATTCAGATGATTTTTCGTTCATATTTTATACGGTAATCGCATTGATTCAATTTAAATATGATTTAATATTTCAAAAATAATTGCAACAAAAAAAAAATAAATCAAAATAATTGTTTTGATTTTGATATTGAAAAATTCGACCAATAGATGGCACTACTTTCAAAAATTTTAAAAAATCTTTGGCGCAATTTTTCGCTCATATGTCAATTTTTTAAAGAAAATGAATTTTTTTTGGCTTTGAATCACAATTATAAGCAATAATTGTTTCGATAAACAACAGAAATCATAAACATTGTCATATATGACAAACAAACAAATCAATTCGATGTTTTTCTTGTGCATTAATTGTTTTCTAATGAGTCGAAAATTGAAATTTTAAAATTTTAAATTTCAAATTTCTTTGTTTTTTATCTCTGTTGAAGAGTGTCAAATTTTCATTTTTCGGTGTGTGAGAAAAATCATAAAGACAACCAATATTTGAAAATTTTAGATCAATGACCAGACAACCAGATCTAGTAACGACGACAACAACGACAGCAACAACAACAACAAATCACGCGAGTCCAACCCTCACACAACCATACAACATATACAAACATCCAAGCTTCCGATTATATGTTTGACATTGGTTTTGTTTGAAATTAAAATAATAAATATTTCCATGGTCCTTAGTCAAACAAAGTGCATGCACACAGATTTTCTATGTGTACCAGGCATATAACCAAATGTCAAAGCTTTTTCGGAAACCTTGTTGCATGTGTTTGTTGCTATGTGTGTGTGTCAGTTGTAAGCTTAGTTTGTATCGCCATCATTCGAAGGTTTTGAATTTTTTCGAAGATTTTCATTCATAAAAATACGAAAAATCTGTTTCTCTCAATGAATGAAACTGAAAATTTATGAATGAATGGGAATTGAACCATTACACGAACGAATGAAATGAAAACGTAAAAAAATGTGAGAGAAATTACTACGAATGAATGTGAATAAATAAACAAAAAATAAATGATTTGAAAAATAGTAAATTGATGTATGAACAAATAAATATATGAATGAATGAATGGTGGTACATGGACCGCGAAAATCAAAGACCCTTTTCTGATGCATTTGTATAAGCATATTTGATGTGTATATGTATGTCTGTGTTTGAGCTGAATCCAATGTTCATTCGCAACGTTTTGAAGTCGTTTGGTTTATATGAGAAACAAAAAAATCACAGTTGATAACGGCCTTGTATTTTTTGAAGTTTTTTCGGGTTTCAAAGACCTTAGGATCGAATAATGGCGGTGTTTTAGTGTGTTTGTGCGTGTGTTAGTATCTTACTGGTAATAGATTGTCATGCTTTTGCTTGATTATTTCATATATGTATTTGAATGTATGATTAGATGCTTTTTCTCAGAGCATTCGATGATATTACTGGCAAGCATATACATGAAAACGAATGAAAATTGATTGAAGTAATTTTTATTTTGATTCGAAAAGAGAGGAGGAAATCTTCAAGGTGACGAGAATGAGCCTGTGTGACCACACATTATCATCATCGTTGAAAAACCTAAGAAAAAAAAATTAAAAAATAATTCAAAATTCAAAATATAAACATACATATTTACCATACACACACAACATCAACAGTACATACACCATCCATGTGAATATTTATCATCAGTTTTTGGGAGGTTTATTGCTTGTTCTTCGATGTCGTCGTCGATGATTTTTGCCTGTTGCTGTATATTCTTTCATCAATTTTCAAATCATCATCATCATCATCATGATCATCACCAACTTATAACCATTCTCTTTCTCTCCTTTTACATTGCCACTTTGCCATCTTTATTGCCAGTGTTTCATTCATTTGATTCATTCAGAAATTTTCAAATTTTTTTTTTCGGTTTCATAAAATATAAATTCAACATTCACCAGCTGCTTCAGATGATGATGACAGAAACTTAAATGAATGCAATAATGTTGAAAAAAACATCAGAAATATTTAAGAGTTTCTCATCAAAAAATACTTACTTTTTTTAAAAAATAATTTCATTCAGTCGATTGTTTTCAAATTGAAAATCAATGTAAAATCACCGACAATTGTCATTTGTTTTTATTCATTTTAATGTTTTTATTATTTTATTTGGTGAATTTTTTTGAAATTTTAAAATTTTTTTGAATTTTCAAAATTCTTGAAAAAAAATGTAAACAAAAAAAACCACCCGGAAACCCAATTCTGTCTGATTGTGTCAAAATAGTTGCTTCGAATTCCATTGTTTTTGTTTACATTTTGTGAATTTGATTCCTTGATTAATCTCTGAGTTTTGAATTGAAATTGAATAAAACCCGAAATTAATTTTTAAAATAAAAACTGTCCGTTTAATCATGGAAATTGTGCTCTATTCTGAGCATCATCATCATCATCGTGATCAGCATCAAAATTATCAACATAATAATAATCATAATCCAAAATCATCATCGCCAAATCATTCAAAATTATTATTGAATCCTTCAAATTTATCATTATTTTCCGAAAATATTTGTATGAATATTCATAGTAATAATAATAATATTAAAACAATAAATACAGACGATAATAATAAAACGTTTACAACCTCGACAATATTTACAACAAAAGACATGAATAATAATAACAATAATTGTGAAGATAATAATGAAAATCAAGGCAACGACCACCAACAACAACAACAACATGAAAATCATCATCATTATATTGGCCATCATTGTCAACATGAACAACAACATGAAGATATGGAAAATGAACAAATTATAATATGGAATGATCGACAGCTACAACAACAACAAATACATTCAAAATCATCATCATCATTATTATTACCACCATTATCGATGACCGATGATGATGATGATAATGAAGATGATCAACTTGATGATGATGATGATTATAATCATTTCACTAATGATAATGATAATTTAATGTATTTAAATAACATAAATCATTCGAATCTCAATAATAATCAAAACAATAAATCATCACCCTTGAAAGTGAGTAGTAAAATCATTAAATTTTCAATTTTTCAATTATTTATTAATCGATATTTGAAATCAATCAATGAATCAATGAATCAATCAAACAATTATCTGAATTGATAATTGATTATTTTTTTTCAATTCTTAAAGAAGTAGTAGCAATTAGTTGTAAGAATTGAGAAAAAAAAAATGCCGAAATAAAAGAAAAACGGTACTTAAATGTATGAAGTGAATACATGTACAGATCCATGGCCATGGCTAAGGCTGATTGTAGCTGTTATTATTGTTGGCTGTGTTTAGTGTGTGTGTGTGAGAATGTATCATGAGGTCATGACCATACTGACCTTGTTCGTTTTGATGATTGAGAAAAATGAAAATGAAAAAAAAACCAGTCCTGTCATAGAAAAATAATGGCAGACAATAGGGTTTTTTATGTTATTGTATGTTCATTGAAATCATTCATTGAAATAAAAATGTTTTTAATGATTCATTCATTCATTGAATGAATGAATGGATGGATGAATGAATAAATTGTAGCAAAAAAAAAAAAAAATCTAAAATACAATACTTAACAATGTATTCTTTGAATGAAATAAAATAGAAAGTTACCACTTTTTTTATTTTTAAGCTTTAATATTTGTGAGAACCTGAGCCTTTTAATAAATATTTTCTCAGCAAGAAGGTCTGTAAGAGGCGACAAGGTCTCTTTCGAAGCTTTTTGTCTCGAAATTTGTCTCCGAACAAATCATTTAAACAAAACATTCGAAATCAAAATGAAACGGTTTTTCACCATGAAAAGCAACAAGTTGATGCAATCAAAAGCAATTTTTAAATTGAATTTGATTCAAATTGAATCAAGTTTCCAGCTGCTTTTCCAGATTACAAAATGATTCATTTAAATCAAATTTTAAAAAAGTGAAATCTCGGATATGATAATCATTACACAGAGATGATCATCGACGATCTCTGGCACATTGGAAACCGATTGTCAATTGATACAACGACCATAATAATGATGATGATGATGACACTGATTCATGATATTCGTTGTTCTTTCATGCATGGAAATGATAATTTTTAAGTTTTTCCTTTCATTTCGATCATTATCATCATCATGATGATGATTACAAGCGAAAACCTTGGGTTTCGTGTGTCTTTGAGTGTGTTCAGTGTGTTTATGCACCAGGGTTTTATCCTCATCGAAAATTATCATTAAAGCAAAGACCTTAAACCTTAATAAGAGAAAATAAATGAATCAAGATGAATCATCACATCCGATTTCGTTGATTTTTGGTTTGTTAGTTTGTGTGAATGTATAGGCCTATGTATGTTTTGCTTTGTAAGCAAAAAGCCCCAAGTAATTATTAAAGGCAGGCAAAGATGATGAAGACCCTAAGTGAATGAAAATGAGAATCTGCTTACTTCGTGTTTCAAATCTGTCGTATGTTCTCTCGGTGTGTTTGTGTAGTCGGTTGAATGATTTCTTTTTGGTTCCGATTTTTGTTCAAATCATTCGATAAGTACAACTACGATAACGACAGGTACACACACATTGGTGAATGGTGAATGGTGAGGTGACTAGTAACAATGTATTTAGATTGTCCGATAAGTTCTTGCCGATTTTCTCCTAATTTTCTACGATATAATCGGCAAAAACTTTTCGGACAACCTAATATTAATGAATGAATGATTGTGGGGTGGTAAAGGTTGATTGTCTTTGTGTGTATTCCTTGCACTGGTGGACATTGAATGGTTTGTCACAACACTCAAACACACTTAAACACATCATAACAATCAATTTCTTCATTATTATCATTTCGTAAAGATTGTTTCATTATTATTATTAATGATTCTTGAAGTTTTTTCTGCTTATTACAGCTTTATTACAGCTTTCTCGAATGAATGCCTCGAAGCAATATGTTTCCGGCAATCATTTATTATTTATAATTTACTATTTGAATTATTTGTATTTGATTGTCGTCTTTAAATGTCAAATGTTGTTGATGATGCTGCTGATTTTTGGATGTGTGTGTGTGCGTGTGTGTGTGTGTATTGTATGTGTGCATATAATTTGAATTGTAATTATTCTGATCGTTATTATTCGCTGATATTATTCAATATCAACCTGTTTCAATCATTTATTCATTCATTCATTCATTCATTCATTTTCTTTAAATGATTCTTAATGAATTTCCATTTGTTTTCAAAAAATTGTCTGCCATAGTAAATATATGCAACACAGAGAGACCCATCCAAGCACACGTAACCCGAATATTAAGTAGAAATAATTTAATTGCTTTTTGTCTTAAGAAATATTGAAGACTGAATATGAATGAGAATTGTATGATTTGAATTGGTTTGAACTAAATTTTTATTGTTTATTTTTACATTTGAAAATCTTTTAAGACAAATACACTTGATGATACACTTAAATGACAAAATGTCCATAATAATAATGATGAGATGATGATGATGATGAACATCATCATTGGTGAAAATATACAAAGTGTTTAGTTTTTTATGGTTGAAATAATAATAATGATTCAAAGCTTTCCTAAGCTAAGTAAAAAACAAAAGCATTTGAATTAGCCATAAAGTTATATCATTTCAATTCATTTAAGCATTTTCAATGTATTTCAATTCATTTTGTATTTATTATCTTTGTTTCAAGCCAAAAATAATGCGAAATTTTGTATTTCGTAGCTCCAGGCTAAATGCGCAATCGATCTTGATTGTTTTTAGCTGCTTTTCAATGTTTTTTTTTCTCTTAAAATTCAATGATGTAAAATGATGTGACAATCACATCAATTTGAAATTTTTTTTTTTCATTTTACATTCATTCATTTGATTTATTTATTCATGGTCAATGTTCAAATTTTATTAATAATTTAAAACATATATTAGATTATCCGAAAAGTTTTTGCCGATTTTTTTCAATTATTTTCTACGATATAACCGGTTGAAAACTTTCCGGACAATCTAATATATGTTTTATTTCAATTATAAAATGATTACCATTATCCACATTGTATTATTATTATTGTATTTTCTAATATGATATGAAAATAATTTAAATCCAATTTATTCATTGATTTTAGCGTGGGAAAATTTTTTTTTCTTCAAAGAAATGAAAAAATTCAATCAAATTGAATATCATTAATACATGCATACACTTAAACATCATCAAAAAAAAACATCTTAATTACAAAATACTTTAAAAATTGATTATTATTTGAAATTTTCATTTTTTTCAAATTGTAATTATTTTGATAGTTTGTATCCGAAATTTTGATGCGAAACAATAATTCAGTGTTCTTGTATTGTTTCCATGTCTACCTGTGCTCATTCATTGACCACTGCTCAAATATTAGGTTGTCCGGAAAGTTTTTTCCGGTTATATCGTAGAAAATCATGAAAAATCGGCAAAAACTTTTCGGACAACCTAATACATTGATTTAAAATGAAATGATTCATTTGAAAAAGATGTTCTTAATTGATTTTTTTTTTGCCATACTAAAAAAAGAACTATAACCCTTTACTTAGTTTGAGTCTTAAATTAATTATTAATCTTTCAGTGACCATTTCCGTTGACATTGAAAATCATTTTGATCAATTATTGAGCTTCAATCATTCATACATATTTCTCACACATGACATTTGTTTTTTTTGGTTTGTGTTTTTGGCCAATCATTTTACCATCATTAGTCATTCATTGTATTGAAAATCGACTAATATAAGATTCAGGTGTTGTTTGTTCACACACACACACACACACACACATAAACACACAAAACGAGACACTCGCTCACAGGCATAGACAATCAACAGACCTGCAATTGATAATTTTGGTTTTTGAACAGCTACGAATGTTGTTGACTCTATGAACAAATATATTTGTGAAAATAAATATTTACAAGTATATAAACTTCCGTTGTAAATTGACTGGTGATGATGAGTACCTGAGAGAAAGTAAATCGAATTTTATGAATGAAATTTGAAATTTGAAATTTGAAATTTCGCTGTGTGTATATCAAAGCAATTTACAACTCTTTCTGCACTTTGAACTCCACCAATGCCAACAACTAATCATGTCAAAATTAAATTCAAATTTTTAAATTTCAACTAATTTCGTATCAATGTGTTTGTTCATCTATTATCAGGTATATACCTTGTGTATTAGTTTGTCCGATAAGTTTTTGTCGATTTTCTAATGATTCCTTACGATATGATCGGCAAAAACTTTACGGACAACCCAATATATTTGACCTTTAGTCGTCTGTTTTTTTCGAATGATTTTTCACAATCATTCATTCATTAATTCACTCAGCCATTCATCTATCCATCCATCCATCCATCTTAATAGACCCCCTTTTTGCTCAGTTTTTGTGAATTAAAATTTAAAATCAGCCAAAGTAAAAAGGAAAAAAATCGGAAGATGATAATGGCAGCTGATATATACTTGAATACCTTTAAATATACGAATGTACACATTACACACCTGGCCTTGTTTTTTCTCAGTGTTAGTGTTGGTGGTGGTTTCAATTTGGTCTCTGATTTGAAATCGTACAAAATCTTTGATTTGAAACCATTTCTATTTTTTCAAACCAAAATTTTCCGACTGGTCATTCGTATATATACATTTGTTTCACTTTTGAAATCTAAGGGTCTAAGAGTAGAGTCAAAATCATCATTTCGAAAATTCCCATTGACGATGTTTTCAATGACTTTGTAGCCGAGCAAATGAAACGAAAAAGACCAAATTGAACTAACTATAGCCATTTGAACTAACCATTTGAAATTCAGCCATTCAAAACTAAAAAAAAACTAGCCAAACAAACAAACAGCTAAACAACAGCCTTGTAACAGCATTTGAGAGAAAAATACGTAGCACGCGAAAATTTCCCACGCTCGCGCCTATTTTCTAGGTCATCATCATCATCATCATCTTATCTTGTTTGAAATTTGATTTTGATTTTTGAAAATTTTATATGAATGAATGCGTATGCGAATCAAATACGAATCAATGTGTGTACCCGAAGTTAAATAAATAAGTAAAAATGGTAAAAATAGAAATATATACAAGACTATGACTTAAGACTTTTAAACTAAACTAAACTAATATTTATCAGTTAACCACCACCAACCACCACCACGACCAAGACCAAGACCAAGACCACGGCCATAGCTAAGAATACAGATCAGATTTTGGCCGTTTTATTTCAATTATTTCAATTTCAATTTCTTTTAATGTATGATTTCAATGTTACACACCACCTTCATTGTTGTGTATTGTGTATTTACAACAACTTGTAGATTTACAACTTGTTGCATTGCTTCATTCAATTTCAATTATTATTATTCATTGCTTTCAATTGCGAAATTTTATTAAAATTAACCTGTTTTATTAATTTCTTCAACCATTTGTATTCTGATCATTCATTGGTGATGTTGATAATGAATGAAATGAATGAATAAATCAATTTACCTCAAGGGCTTCTTTGATTTCTCAGATTTCTTCAGTGTTTATTCATATGAAATTGCTTGAAAATTGAATTTTTTATTTTCAAAATTTTCAAATTTGAAAATCTCATTTATCAATGATCAATTTGTATTTGAAAAATTTTACGATTTTCAATATTTTTATGATCATTTAATATTGATTTACGAACATACGAAACAAAACCCTTTGAAAATATGAATCAATTTCGAAAATTGATTAATTTTAATTTTTGAAAAAGATGAAGATGGTTCGTGTTGTATTTTGATTAATTCATTTTTTTCAATTAATTCCAATTAATGTTGTCCTCTGTAAAATTCCGAATAGGTCACATTCCAAATGGAACTACTGCCTCGGCCTCAATCGCTGCATAATCATCATGATGATCAACAGCAGCAACCTCCTTCGCTACCTCAACAACAACGCTCTGATCCAGTTCAACAGCTCGAGCGAAAAGCAAACATATTGTTCGATGATCTTAATACGATGACATTTTTGAATCCAAAATCAATTCTAGACATATCATCATCGACGACAACGATTACAGCGCCGATAATGATGACCAATTCGTCATTGACAGCAACGAATACCAGCTCATCATCATCATCATCATTGTTATCATCATTATCATCAACAGTGTCACCTGTATCATCACCACCATCAACCCTTTCAGATTCAAGTGTTGTTATTGTTAATATTGTAGGTGGTAGTAGTAGTGGTAATAATAATAATAAACATTCATTAATTAGTGATATTTATGATAATAATTCTTTAAATAATAACAGTGATATCTATTCCGGTGGTAAGTACAAATTCAATTTTAAAATTTTCAAAATTTTGAAAATTTCAAAATTCAAATCCATTTGGATAGATGGCAGATATTAAATGTCATTTGTTGCATGGATTAGTTTAAATTGAAATTTTTCAATCACCACCACCAATCAATCATTAGTCATAATTGATTGTAAATAGCCTTAAAACATAGCCATAAAACAATAGCCTTTAGCACAGTCACACACACACACACACCAATAAACATATCTATTGTACAGTTGTCGATTAAGATTTCTGAATATACCAATGGTATTAATTGATATATTTGACACTTCAAATTTTTAAAATTTTTTCAAAGGCTCAAATTTTTAAAAATTCTAATTTTTCAAAATTCAAATTTCATGGTTATTTGAATTTGAATTTTTTCAAAAATTTTCTGGGAGAATGTCATGGATATATCGATCAATTCATTGATTCATATTGCATTTTGAAAATATTCGATTGATTTATCTCCATATATTCATCGATCATCAGCCCAAAATCTTTGGTTTTTTTCTGAACAGAAATAAGGTCTTAAACTTACTGAAATGACCCCAATTGAAAATCAAATGAATAGCAACAATAAATAATAATTAATATTTGTCTCATATTTGTCACAATTTGTATTGATTAATAATACAAATGTTTTTGCTTTTAAATTTTCTATAATTTTCAAACCAAATTAGAACCATTAAAATTATGATTGATTGAAGCATTGATTGATTGATTTTTATCAACACACAAACACACTTACCAAGTATTGAATTACAAGAAATTCATCTAAATTTACAAGTCACAATATATTTTCGATTATTTTCCAAACATTTTCTCCATAAGAAAAACTAAGAAAAAAAAAAACTTATCAAACCATTCACAGATCTCTTCAAGTTATTTCTTTTATATTTTCTATTGATCAGTGTTCATAGAAATATGGAAAATTGATCAAATATCTTTGATATAATTTAAATAATTAGCAATAATAACAATCTACGAATAACACACTAAATCAATGATCTTTTCGTCTTTAGAAGAATATTATTTTTTTTTTTTTATTTTCTCCCCTTTATTTCATTTATTATTATTCACTTGTTGTTTGTTTATTTGTTTTGCTGCATTGATCATTCGATTGATTTGTTGCCATTTGTTGCCATTTACGATTGATCTTTTCGATTGATTTTCAATTGATTTTCCATAGCGAAACGCAGCACAAAAAATACAAAAAATCAATTTCCTTTGTAGATTTTGTGTTTTTGAAAAAACAAAAACCAAAAAAAAAAACTGAAATTTCGATGGTCTGCCGCAATGATGATAAGAATTTTTTCATTTTCAATTTTTTATATTTTCATTTAATTATTTGTATGTATTTGTTCACAATGAAAAATACAATTAAATTTTGATTTAGTTTCATATATGTTTATGAAACAAGTTGTCCTTAAAGTTAATTCGGCATAATCAATAGAGTTGCTAATGAAAATCGGCCAAAACTTTTCGGACAACCCAGATATATATGTTTTTTTTTTTTTTTTTTTTTTTTTTTTTTTTTGAAGATTTGGTGCATTCATTTAACATAAAATTTGAAAAGATTGATCATTGATCTGTTGTGTGTATGTATTTGAATATATATTTAAATATCTATGTATATGTGTATGTGTCTTCTATTTGTTCGTTGATTTTGTTTGTTTGTTTGTTTGTTTGTTAATTTGTGTGGTGTATGTGACTTTTTGGTTGATGATGATGATGATGATGTCGATGTATGTATGTGTGATTTTGAATGTAAAAATTATGGAAAATAATTATTGAACAAAAATTGAAATCTGAAATCATTTTTGGTGGTTTCTATTTGGTTGACGAATAAACAAATGAAATTTCAAATTATTTTCTAAAATTTTTCTAAAATCATTCAATCAATAGCCATTGATCATTATTGACGACGCGTACATTGATCATATTGATTGGTTGTTTTGGTTGTTTGACTTAATTTTTCATCATTGATTTCAATTATTCTTTCATTGATTTCAAACATTTATTCAATCATATTTGTTCAATTGTATTCAATCAATTGTATTTAATCACTTTGATCATTTAGCCCCATAAGCAATACCCTTGAAAGGTAGGTCAATTTCAATCAATCGATTATGATTTGGTTTATTTGATTTATTTAAGTTATTTGTTTTGATTAATCAATCACTTGTCACTAATCAATTCAATAATTTGACTAGTTATTTTGATTGATTGGTTTATTAATTTACAAATTTACAAAATTTACAAATTCTCAAACAAGACGAGATTACACAATACACGTGTTTAAATCATTCATTCATTTATTATCTGGCCATTATTATTATTATTATTATTATTTTCATTTAATTGAATGAATATTTGTGTCAAGTTTATTTGTTATATATTTATTTATTTAGTTATAATTTCATAATTCATAATTTCATAAATATTGATAGCTTTGTCCATTATTTTATGTTGTGTGCATTGTAATAAAAAATTTTTGGTCTACGAAAAATTGAAATACAATTAAAATGATTGAAACACGTGTTTTTTATTTGTTTTAACGCGTGTTTAGTGTTTTTAGTGTTTGTTTCCAATCAATAATTGATTGATTTTTTTTTTTCTTCCATAAATATCTTGAGGTTTAGACCTTAAGATATTTTCACCCCTTTGAAATATTCACCAACCAAAATATTTTTCTCGAAATCCCCCCCCCCCAAAAAAATAATTGATAATTCAAGGCTTTTTGATTCATTAAAAAAAATGAAATTTCTGAGTTATATTTATGTTTTTCATCGAATAATGAATTCAACCTGTTGAACAATGTACATTGAGAAATATTAGCTTGTCCGAAAAGTTTTTGCCGATTTTTCAATGATTATTTTCTACGATAAAACCGACAAAAATTTTCCGGACAACCTAATACATTGAAATGCCTTATGTGCAACAAAAATAATTCATAATTGTTCAACCGAAAAGAAATAAATAATGAAAAAAAAAGCAGTGAAAGTTGTTTATTTTGACAAATTTACACATATTTTATCTCAAAGTGCACAAATCAATGATTTGTACTAATTTAAATTATTCATATTTGTCCGAGTGATTGATTTGATTCACAATCATTGATTCAAAACATTTGAAAATTTAAAAAAATCAAGTTGTCCGAAAAGTTTTTTGCCAATTTTCCAATGATTTTCCAACGATATAACCGGTGGAAAACTTTTCGGACAACCTAATACATTTTAATCTGGTAAATTTTGTATTAGGTTGTCCGAAAAGTTTTTGCCGATTATATCGTTGAAAATCGATTGGAAAATCAGCAAAAACTTTTCGGACAACCTTAATAATATGAAATATGAAATCAATCAGAGAGAAAAACAAAGAAAAATAATTTCCTGTGTGTTCAATAAATGATTATTTTACCATTTAAAATTTTCAAAAAATTATCAATTAATACATTTATATTATGTGATCATCATTTATGTTTCTGTC
Source organism: Psoroptes ovis (assembly GCA_002943765.1). Taxonomy (NCBI): domain Eukaryota; kingdom Metazoa; phylum Arthropoda; class Arachnida; order Sarcoptiformes; family Psoroptidae; genus Psoroptes; species Psoroptes ovis. The sequence goes on along the minus strand of PQWQ01000027.1, from coordinate 383,424 downwards.
ACTGATTCCAATGAATTTTGTTTTTTTGTTTTTTTTTCTGAAATGTATTAGGTAGTTGTCCGAAAAGTTTATTCGGCTTAATCAATAGAGTTGTTCATGAAAATCGGTCAAAACTTTTCGGACAACCTAATATTATTTGCTTTGATTTCAGATTTGATTTCAGCCAATAATTTGCTATCGTACGAATTCGTACATATTTTTTTATCAAAGAAATGGTTTGAAATTTGGCAATCAAATTCAACAATTGTTTACTGGTTGAATTTATTAGGTTGTCCGAAAAATTTTTGCCGATTTTCATGAACAACTCTATTGATTAAGCCGAATGAACTTATCGGACAACCTAATATTTACACACATACATTTGCATAATCACTCATTTTTCTGGCCAAAAATGAATTTTAATGAATGAATTTAAACAAAAAATGCTTCGAATTGATTGAATGAATGAATGAATGAATGAAATCCACTGATTATTTAGCCTGCTAAGCCATTAAAAAGTATCAATGTCAAATACACACATATTTGCAAACCTATGCATGTTTATACCTTTAAAATATTTCAAAAAAAAAAAAAACAAAAACAAAAAAGTAAAAGTAATTGAAACCAAAGACATGGATAGAGCAAGCCTGGATAAGCTTCGATGATTTTTTGTTCTAATTTTTGTGAATTATTTTGAAAACAAAATCGATTCAATTTTACTTGTAATCCAATTCAAAATCCAATGGAAAATGATTTTCCAACGAAAAAAATGCCCAATTTGCAAGTACATTCAATCAATCGATTGATCAATCAATCAAGGGCTTGTACCTGTAAGGCGACATTCAGGTGAACAGGACCGAATGTCCATATATGTCCACCAATAATTTCAACCACCAAAGTATCCATAATAGCATCAGCCATAAATCACGCTGTTTTTCATATGTTTCAATGATTGAAATCCATAAACGAAAATGCACCGAAATGGATATTATTCACTGGTGATCATGATGGATGAAGAGAAAATAGGTTAAAACTTGGTTGATTTCATCATTTGTTTTATCTCTGTGTGTGTGTGTAGCACGTTGTCTGTATTACCTGTGCACGTTGTTTATTTTGTATTACCTGTGCACGTACAAAAACAAACATATTTCGTGGTCATTCATAAATATGCATTATTTATTTGTTTGTTTACGAATAATGGCAACAACAGCAGCAGCCACAGCAGATAATCTGTTCTCTTTTGTCTTTTCGCAGTTGATAATTGGTTTATTGAAGTATTAATTCACTCAATTCATTGAAAATTATCGCAAAATTTTTGGGGTTTTTTATGACACTCATACACTGCGTACACTGCCTGTACCAATTGTACACAGTGTTCAAATGCGTTTCGTATTTTTTTTGGTTTCAGAAACGAACGAAAATATTTCTGCCCAAAATCCACCATTAAATTCACATGTTTGTATTCAAGTTGATCAGTTGATTCAAACTATATTTGTTTCAAACTAATTGATCAGTGTTTGTGTGCATCAAGGCTTTTGGTTTTAGTTTTAGTTTTGTTTTGTTTTGTTTTCCATCGAAAATAAACATTTCAATCCGATTTCAATTGAAAAAAAAAAAATACACAGTGAAAATACTTTAGTGTTCAAATTTCAAATTTCAATTCAAATTTCATTTGAATTTCGATTTCAATTCAAATTTCAATTTGATTGATTTTCCATATTGTTTCACATTTACTGTTTCAATTGCAATATTTGAATGTATTATTATGGCCGTAGTTCATTGATATTTCTATGTGTGTTTTTCGATATTTATTTCAATTTTGATTCAATTTTGAAATTAAAATTTGGTTTTGATTAATTGAAATTTGATTCAATTCGATTCGAAAACCAATAATAATGGCCAATGATGGTCAATCAATGTCTTTACGGCCATCATCATCATCATCGACATCGTTATCGATAGCTACCACAAATGCTGCCTATAATCTTACGTATTCAATTTTGAATAATCAAAATAATTCACAAATATCATCCACATTAGCATCGACAGTGACAATTCAACAACAACCGAATAATTGTTTTCAATTATTATGTTCAAATCAGCAGCAATCGTCATCAATATTTGATGCTCTAAGTAAGTTAATTTGAAATTATTCATTTTGAATCAATGATTCGTTGATTGATTGATTGATTGATTAATTGTTTGATTTGAAGAGTGTGTCTATGCCTGTGTAAATGTCCATTGAAAACGATAATTTGAATTCGAATGACCATTGATTTTTGTCGATTGATTCACAATTACAAAAATACACAGAGACACACATTTACTACACCCAAACATAAGTAAATATTAACTTGTCCGAAAAGTTTTCAGCCGGTTATTTTGAAGAAAATTATTGGAAAATTGGCGGAAAACTTTTCGGACAACCTAATACAAGTGTTTTATGAAAGATGATGATGATGAATATAATAAGAGAGTGGCAATTAATTTATTTATTTGTTCATTGTGAATATGCGAACGATCTTCAAGTTCTTATGTCATTCGGTAGAAATTTTCCATGTACCAATATCCACATGTATAGCCTTCAATTTCTATTCGAAAACAGTCCATAGTAGCTGCATTGTTTAATTGTGGCTTTCAGTCACTCTTAGTGGTCATATCATCATCATTATCACCATTACCATCATCAACATCATAGAAGACACATGATGTTTCAGTCAAAACAAGACCGGAAATTTGTTTGGCTGCTCTTATTCGTTCATTCGTTTATTCATTCATTCAATTAATTCATTACGGGTCATCAACTCTCGGCAGAGGCTCATTCAACGAAGCAAAAATCAATGCAATGTGATTTGTGATTTTTGGCTGTTTGAATGTTTCATATTTTTAGTGAAATTTGATCATTTTTCAAAGTGTGTTTCATTTTGAATTGTTTCATTTCTATAGTCTTTGATATTTTGAATAATTTTTCGAGACATACTTTCTTTAAATTTTCAAAAAACATCTGATTCATTTCGAATCATTTGTTCATTCATTCATTCATTCATTCGTGATTCTTAATGATATTCTTAACACATTGTTAATGATAATGTAATTCGAATGTCTTGGTAATTTGACTTCTTCAATGAGAAAAATTCTTAAGAAAATGTTTCAATTTTTCAATATTTGAAAATACTTCGAAGTGTTACAGGTGTTGATATGTGTTATTTGAACCATTAAGAATTCTTGAGTCTGTGTCTGTGTGTGTATGTTCAATGCATTTGACTAATTATCATCATCGAAATCAGATGATTACAATTGATAAATGATAATTATCATTGTTTTTGATTGTTTTATGTTTGTTTGATGCCATTTTCGAATGTATTTTCATCACTCGTCACTGATCATTTTGTTTTCGAATATGTTTCGAATTGCTTTGATTCAGTGCTTGTAAAGCTTATAGCATTTACACAAGATTTCAAAAAAAAAAAGTGTCATAAGGCCATAATTCAAGCGTGTTACACCAAGATAATATGATTATTCACTGACCTTGTTTTTTCAACAATTTTTAAAATTTTCTTATTTTTGTATATGTGTGTTCGTAACATTCAAAATTGATCATTGACAATGAAAATTATTTTATTATTAGTGTCAATCATTGATATTTTATTAGGTTGTACGGAAAGTTTTGGCCAATTTTCATGAACAAATTCCATTGATTGTAGCCGGCAAAAACTTTTCGGACAACCTAATATTTATATATCAAATATTAACATTATCCAAAGATAATGGTGAAACATAACACACGCACGGTGTGAAAATCATCATTCGTCGAGTCGAGAAAATCTGAAAATAATAAACATTGTAAAAAAAGCCAAGGTTACAGCTTCAATTCAAAGGTTATACAATTGATAATGTATGTTGCACGCATCTTTAATTCTTTGGTGTGTGTGTGTGCGGATACACCTGACCATAAATTAAATAGCTACTACATCATCATCTTGTAGCAATGTATATACCCTATACCCTATGAAATGAGATATTTAAAAAAAAAAAAAATTGCAGCAACAGGTGGTCAACGTTCATTGTTGATCATTCAATTGCTTTCATTTATTTTATTTTAATGACAATTTTGACTCGTTTCGTTCCAATGGTCTTATTATTTTAGTTTTTTGGTTCAAATTTAAAAATTCAAAATTAATGACCATCTGTTTCGTTGGTTTTTAAATTCGATTCTAAGGTTTTTTTTGGGGTAAATTTGAATTTGAATTCACTCTTGATGAACAACAACCTCTAAACCGTTATTCATTTATTTATTTAAATGTATTTAAATGTTAATTTTACCAATTAATGACTGACTATTCGAATTCAAAGCAGATTATACGTTTTTCAAAAAATGATCTTCAACAAATGATGATGATGTTCTGTCATATATGTTTGACCTGATTTCTGATTTTACTCTGATTCGAATGAATTTTCAATTGATCAAAAAGCATTGAATCAGACTGAAGATGAATTTGTTTTGATCAAATTTTCGGTCGATTATTATTCGATTATATGAATTGATTATCATTGATTATCATTGATTTTCATGAATTTTGTTGATGTAATTGTTGTTGATTGGCCGATAATTATTTATATCTTTGTTTATTATTATTATTATTATTAAATTGCCATCATATTCAAATATGTGTATAAACAAAATATTTCAAATGAATCGGCTTAGTGTAAATCGGTACTTTTATCAAATATTAGATTGTCCTGAAAGTTTTTGCCGATTTACTAATTGAAAAACATGTGAAAATCGACAGAAACTTTTCGAACAACCCAATACTTTGTAATTAATTTTGAATTTTTTGTTTTTATTAATTTGAATTTTTCCATCTTTGATTGATTGTTTTTAATAGATTTACCGATACAAGTGCCTCCATTAACACCGGGTACAAATCAAAAAATGTCACAAGCATTAGCGGCAAGTTTTGCTAGCTGGGAAAAAGAACGTGATCAATTCAATATCCCCAAAGGTATGAACAATATTTTTTCATTGATCGAATTGAATTGAATCGAATTAAATCAAAAATCTAATCTCATTTTATCAAAATTGTTCATTAAATTTTTAGATCCACAATTATGGTCCGAATCTGATGTTAATCATTGGCTTCTATGGTCAATCAAAGAATTTAATTTAGATGGTTTTGATGCACAAAATTTTCTTCTACTGAATGGTAAAATGATTTGTGAAATGGGTAAAGAAATGTTTTTGGCACAAACACCACCATATGTTGGTGATATATTATGGGAACATTTAGATCGTTTACTTAGAGGTAAGTGTTATTCGAATCATTATTATTCATTAATTAATCACCATTATTCATTTATTAATTTATTAATTAATTTAATATTAATTAATTGTTTCGAACAATATTTCCGTTCATTTTGCCCCTGATCAATACTTGATCAATGCTTAAACCAAATGATGATAATTTAAATGATATTTGCACATGTGTAAATTGATTTGATGATGATGGTGAAATTAATTTAAATCATATATTTTTCATTGGTGAAACTCCACCCTCTTCACCATCAACACCAAACATATTACCACATCCATAGTGATCAATAGTCATATATAATTGATGATGTTTTAAATTGAAAATTTTTTTTTCAATTTTGAAAAAATATAAATAAATAAATAAATACAAGTTTTTCATTTACATTATTGGCCGATGCCATTCGAAACCATACAGCCATTCAATATATCCTCGAAACGACCATTCTCAAAATATATTCATAAATGGTACATATGGATGTAACCATTGAATTATTATTATCATCTTCTTCATTCAAATTTATATTTATTCATTTATTCAGTCAATTCCTCCGCCTTAATTTATAATGAATAAATATGTATTGAAATGCTATTTGTTCATCATTGATAATATTAGTGTTGTCCGAAAAGTTTATTCGGCTTAATCAATAGAGTTGTCACATGAAAATCGGCCAAAACTTTTCGGACAACCTATTTTAAATTTAAAAAATATAAACCACTTTGGGTGTATTTTTTTTTTGCTTTGTTTATCATAATTTAATGAAAAACAAAACTCAACTTAGAGCTTCTGTTTTTCAATCCAAAAAATTGATTGAAAAATTTCAAAAAAAAATCAAAAAATAAAGCCAAAATGTCCATAGAAAAATAATTGACCAGAAAACACATGTAGAAAAAGCTGAAATTTTCGAAAATCAAATTTTGAATCACTGGAAAATTATTGCAGAAAATTTTCCGAATCCAAGATAATAATCAATGAATATGATCTGAAAATGTTCTGCTATGGCATATTTCATTCATTTATTTTGTTCTTGTTGTTTTTGTTTTGCCTAATTAATTGCATCCGGCTAATCGCCTCGAAATGTATAATAAATAAATTTCCAAAAACTATAGCCCTTATAATTAGTGTTTTGCTTAGTTAATTTTATTTTATTTTATTTTATTTTATTTTTTGTTTGAATCTTATTTATTTATGTAAAAATATTGAAATAATTTATGAAAATGTCAATAATAAATTCATAAATTTTAATTAATTAATTTATGAAATAATTATAATTAATTAATTATAATTAATTAAATGATTAATTAATGTCCATTATTTTCATTTTTTTGCTTTGATTGTAACGATTCAAGATTCAAATTCATCATTTTCATTGAACAACACTAATCAAGTTGATAATATTCAAGATGTTCAACAATCAATTGCAAATGTATCAGAAACGACGGCTACATCAACACCATCGACGACAACTGTTACAGCATCGAATTATATTACTGATAATCCTGATTATAATGATTTTTTTACTCATCAACACCACCATCAGCATCAACAACAGCAATCATCAAATGATTCGACAACAACAACAACCTTAACTGATATCGATATGATTGGTGGTCATCATAATCATTCGATTCATCATCATCAACATCAACATCATCATTTAAATCAACAACAATCAGATGTTTCTAATATTTATTCGACATCAGCGACATTTAATGATCAACAACAACATTCACCATCATCCACAACATCATCGACATCATCATCATCTCCATCGAAATCAACATCGGCTTCAACGGCTTCAATGATACAACAGCAACAAGATTTAATATCATCACAGCAAACATGTACGGCAAATGATCATGATACATCATCAACATCAACAACAGCAATAGTTAAACCAACAACCTCATCGAATTCAAATTCGATTTTAGTGATTAATAATGATAACAATGATAATAATAATAACAATAACAATAACAAATCAATGATAATGAATGATATTATTATATCATCATCACCGACATCATCATCATCATCATCATCATTAACAACATCATCGTTACCGACATTAACAACATCGACTATATCGACAACAACTACACCATCATCAACATCGGCGATAATATCGAATCAATTGAATAATTTTATTGATGGTAAGTGTTACTGTTGTTGTTATTGTTATGGCTATTATTATTATTATTCAATTTCAATGCTATCAACAACAAGAATCTAATGTTTAATTGAATCAATTCAATTCAATTAATATTTATTATAATCATTTTTGATTCGAAATCATCATCATCATCATCATCAGAATTCATGGTTCATTCAATTACATTCATTGATTTATTTTCTGCGTAAATGATTGTTTTCTGTTCATATATTTGATATTTGATTCAATCAAAAATATAATTGGAATTGATTGTGATTGATTTGATTGTTTGCTCATAGAAATAAGTAAATGAATGAATGAATGAATGATGCTTAATTGGACATATATTAAGATTATTACACTGAATCATCATCATTGGAATAAGCTGACTAATTCATTCAATCTCAATGAATTAACTGTCTTGAATTAAAAAACTTGGAAAAATGAATTGACCACGTGTCACTAATGATGACATCGATGATGAATGAACAATAAATTGATTTATTTTGAAAAATTGAAAATTTTCGAATTTTGAAAACTTTACCAATCAAATGAATTCAAATTTCATTAAATCATTTGAAAGCAATGTTTTTTTAATAGGCGATGGCCCTTTTAAAAATGAATGGGTGGCAAACACAATATTCATTTGTATTTAGCAGCTTGAAAGTAGTGTGAAAATTGACCAAAAAACAATCAAAATTCAAATTGAACAACTAATAAAACACAATTGACAAATATGAAAATTGATTTTTTCAAAGCAAATTCAAATTTAAAGAAAAACTTATTCAAATATATTGGGTTGTCCAATAAGTTCTTGCCGTTTTTTTCAATATGTTTTCATTTGAAAAATGGCAAAAACTTATGGGACAGCCTAATATAATTTTATTTACATGACCATTACTACAAATAATGTTTTAAACTTAGATCAGCAAGCAAATGCACACTAACAAACACAAATAAATATTTTTGAAAAATCTGAATCATATTAAATACATGTAGTATGATGAATGAAGGCATGTATGGCAAATTACATTCATTCATACATCGTTTACTGTTTGAAGAAATTTAAATCAAATCAAATCAAACATTTAGAAATAATTTCAACTTGTTGTTGCTGTGCTGTCTTTGTGTTTGTTGATCGGCAATTGTTTCTGTCGATTTATTTCCATGTGTGTGTTTGTGTTTGTATATGGCTATATGGCTGTTGTCACCCAAAAATGGAACAATAAACGGATGTTTGTCAAATAATAATAATAATAATAATTGTAATTATTATAATAATAAGATTGGACAAACATTGAATGGCCATACATCGTTGATATATTCATTCGTATATGCGAAAACTTTTATACGATGTTTTGTATATGATGATTTACCAAAATTCATCCAATGGCTGCTGCTGCTGTGGCTGCCATGGATGATATTATTTGATTTTTTTTATGAAATATTTCATAAAATGTTTGAATGTATTATATTTTTTTTTTCAATTATTCAATTTTTAAAAACAACATCAAATATCAATACATTTTCAATACAGTGTTTAAAGTTTTAATTCATAGTTTTAAAATTTAATTTCGTAATTTTATTATTTGAAATTCCGATTAAAAACTACGAAAATTAACTTTAAAACTACGAATAAAAACTTGAAACACTGTAAATCAATACATACACATACAAATATAAAATAATAATAAAAAAATATATATAAATGAACGATATTTGTCATCATCATCATCATCATTATAATACCGATGTTCAATTGATTATTGTTCCTATGGTTGTGTGTATGGCTGTGTGTGTGTGTTTAAATGTGTTTAGATGTATATATGATGTGATTTATAATGTGAATATTAGTCATAATTATTATTATTGTAATTATTATGTGTTTATTTGTATTTGATGAATTATGTATTTAAATAATATTTTCAAAAATAAAATATATTTATCCGACCTTCGCGCCTTATGTCAACAAATTTTCGAAAAAAATGGAAAAAATCTGAAAATAGTCGAATTAAATGGGAAAAATAAATTGAATATTAATTGATAATAATAACAACTAGTTAAAATAGTTAACATGGACAACCGAATCAAATATCAGAGATGATCAGAGATGTTCGGAATGCATTTAGACTGTTTGTTTAAATGATTGAAAGTATTTTATTTTTCAATTAGATAATCGATTGATGCTTCATTTGTATATTTGTATTCGAGGGTTATTATTACACAGAGATTATTGTCTGTTTAATGGATGCTAAAATGAATCATTTATCATGTTTTTGTCAAATTTTCATTCGAAAAACATGTATTATTTATCCGATTGATTTATCTGTAATTTATTTTAATTAATTATGAATTTTTTTACCCCTTTTTAACCTCATAATTTTTTAGGTTCATATCAAACAATAGCCTCGATGAATGAATTATCACCAAACACTGGCAATAATAATAATAATAATGATAACAGTAATAATATTGAAAAAATGATTCAATTAAATCGTCATCATAATGATACTAATAATACTAATCATATTAATAACAATAGTCTTCATCATCTTCATCTTCATCATCATCATCAACAATTACAGCAACAACAACAACAACAAATACATCATCTTCATAATAATATTAATCATCTTCATGATCATCAACATAATCATCATCCACAATCATTTGAAATTGATAATCAAACAGAAACTTATCAACATTTGCCTACCTCGACAAATGGTCATCAACATCATCATCATCATCTTAATCATCAATTACATCATAATCAACTTCATCATCATCAATTACAGCACCAGCAACATCATCAACAGCCACAACAACAACAACATCATTTAAATCATAATAATAATAATAATCATTATTTGGAAGCAATTAATTCAGAATTTTATTTAACACATACAATGATTATTGATGGTGGTGGTAAATTTACATCACAACAACAACAATATCCACCGAAATTCAATCGAACTACGCATAATTATTTTGGTAATTATTATTATTTATTCATTGATTTCATCGAATATATATATATTCATGAGTATTTCAACTTAATCAATTTTTATTTCATCTATTTCAAAGGTCGATATACAGGAAATGAATTGCCAAGTATGATCGATAATTATGGTCAATATGATAATTCATCATTCACAACGATGACACCACCGTCATCATCGATTCCACATACACCATCACCTGAACAATGGCCAACAACAAATAATGATTTAGCAAATATTGGTGGTAATAATAATAATGGTATTGGTTCCGTAGCATCAACCACCACATTGTTGTCCACAAACATGGGTCAAACATCAGCCGCTAATTTAAATTCATTAATACCTAATCATTTAAATTATGAATCAACTACTACTACTCATCATGAACGTGATCAATTAAGCTTGAATACAATGTTAAATAATGGAAGTAATAATACAAGCACTAATTTACATACAAACGGTATTCATCAAGGAGCCAATTTATTTCATCAATCAACAATCGATGGTAAACCATTCATTCAAGCAGCCGTTTTAGCAGGTAATAAGCCTTTTAAAAAACTTTAATACTTTTTTTTAATTGAATTATTCACAATTATTTAATTTTCATTTTTTCGAATATGTTCAAATCATAAGTAGGCAGTGGACCAATACAATTATGGCAATTTTTACTTGAACTTTTGACTGATAAAGAATGTCAAAGTTTTATCAGTTGGACCGGTGATGGTTGGGAATTTAAGCTTACAGATCCTGATGAAGTGGCCAGACGTTGGGGCATTAGGTATGCAATTTTTTCAAACGTTCTTTTGAATTATATATGAACAATTATTGATGTCAATTTTTCGCATTCACAGAAAAAATAAACCAAAAATGAATTATGAAAAATTAAGTCGAGGATTACGATATTATTATGATAAAAATATCATACATAAAACGGCTGGTAAACGTTATGTTTATCGTTTTGTTTGTGATTTACAAAGTTTGCTTGGCTGTAAACCAGAAGAATTACATGCTGTTGTTGATCTCAAACCGGAAAAAAAAGAAGAAGATTAATTTAATTCATTTGTTTCAATCGTATTAAAAATTTGAATCATCAAAAATGAATTGACGAAAAACGATTTCCATGGTGAAACACCTAGTCGCATTTTTTTTTCTTTGCTGAATAAATGATTCAATTCAAAATTCAATTCAACTCGAATTCCACACTTTGGATTCATGTCACATTCTCAACATTATTATTATTATTATTATTATCATCATCAATGATGATCACCAATGATGGCCTTAATATATCATCGAATTTTCTCTCTTTTTTTGTGTTTTTTTTAATTTTTTTGAAATTTTATCAACTCAAAAAAATGATAATACAAAGTATTTGATTGATTTTTTTTTAATTATTATTATTATTCTGTATTTATTTCTATTTCTTTTGAATAATAATAATTATTATTATAAATTATTTTTTTCAATTTTCATTTCTTATTTAAGAAAACAGAAACCAAATAATCAATTCACACGAATATATAACAAAGCCAGTAATCAATGGCTGGTGAATCAAAAACCGAAAAAATTTTGTTGTACATTTTTGCCCATATATTCAAATGATAATATATGTTTGTTTTTATTTGAAAAACTTTATTGCAAAGTTTTTTCTGAATTTTTCAGAAAAATTAAGGGCGATAGACTGGCAATTTTTTCGAAAAATTTCCACGTACTACAGTCTTAGATTTTTTCGAAAAATTCAAAAATTTTGTCGATGTATAGCCTTAGATTTTTTCAAAATTTTCAAAAATTTTGTCGATGTATAGCCTTAGATTTTTTCAAAATTTTCAAAAATTTTGTCGATGTATAGCCTTAGATTTTTTCAAAATTTTCAAAAATTTTGTCGATGTATAGCCTTAGATTTTTTCAAAATTTTCAAAAATTTTGTCGATGTATAGCCTTAGATTTTTTCAAAATTTTCAAAAATTTTGCCGATGTATAGCCTTAGATTTTTTCAAAATTTTCAAAAATTTTGTCGATGTATAGCCTTAGATTTTTTCGATTTTTTCAAAAATTTCATCGATGTATAGTCTTTGATTTTTTCAAAAAAATCAAAAGCTATCCACTGCCATCTTTTTTTAAAAAAATCAAAGACTATAGTAAAGCAATTTTTTCAAAAAAATCTAAGGCAATAGACTGGCAATTTTTTCGAAAAAATCAAAGGCAATAGACTGGCCATTTTTCAAAAAAAATCAAAGGCTATAGTAAGGCAATTTTTTCAAAAAAATCTAAGGCAATAGACTGGCAATTTTTTCGAAAAAATTGAAGGCTATCCACTGCCATCTTTTTTCAAAAAAAATCAAAGGCTATAGTAAGGCAATTTTTTCGAAAAAATCAAAGGCAATAGACTGCCATCTTTTTTCAAAAAAATCAAAGGCAATAGACTGCCATCTTTTTCCAAAAAAATCAAAGGCTATCCACTGCCATCTTTTTTCAAAAAAATCAAAGGCTATAGTAAGGCAATTTTTTCGAAAAAATCAAAGGCAATAATAAGGCAATTTTTTCAAAAAAATCAAAGGCAATAGACTGCCATCTTTTTTCAAAAAAAACAAAGGCTATAGACTGGCAATTTTTTCGAAAAAATCAAAGGCAATAGACTGCCATCTTTTTTCAAAAAAATCAAAGGCTATAGTAAGGCAATTTTTTCAAAAAAATCAAAGGCTATAGTAAGGCAATTTTTTCGAAAAAATCAAAGGCAATAGACTGGCAATTTTTTCAAAAAAATCAAAGGCAATAGACTGGCAATTTTTTCGAAAAAATCAAAGGCAATAGACTGGCAATTTTTTCAAAAAAATCAAAGGCTATCCACTGCCATCTTTTTCCAAAAAAATCAAAGGCAATAGACTGCCATCTTTTTTCAAAAAAATCAAAGGCTATAGTAAGGCAATTTTTTCGAAAAAATCAAAGGCAATAGACTGCCATCTTTTTTCAAAAAAATCAAAGGCTATAGTAAGGCAATTTTTTCGAAAAAATCAAAGGCAATAGACTGCCATCTTTTTTCAAAAAAATCAAAGGCAATAGACTGCCATCTTTTTCCAAAAAAATCAAAGGCTATAGTAAGGCATTTTTTTCAAAAAAATCAAAGGCTATCCACTGCCATCTTTTTTCAAAAAAATCAAAGGCTATAGTAAGGCAATTTTTTCAAAAAAATCAAAGGCAATAGACTGGCAATTTTTTCGAAAAAATCAAAGGCAATAATAAGGCAATTTTTTCAAAAAAATCAAAGGCTATAGACTGCCATCTTTTTTCAAAAAAAACAAAGGCTATAGACTGGCAATTTTTTCGAAAAAATCAAAGGCAATAGACTGCCATCTTTTTTCAAAAAAATCAAAGGCTATAGTAAGGCAATTTTTTCAAAAAAATCAAAGGCTATAGTAAGGCAATTTTTTCGAAAAAATCAAAGGCAATAGACTGGCAATTTTTTCAAAAAAATCAAAGGCAATAGACTGGCAATTTTTTCGAAAAAATCAAAGGCAATAGACTGGCAATTTTTTCAAAAAAATCAAAGGCAATAGACTGGCAATTTTTTCGAAAAAATCAAAGGCAATAGACTGGCAATTTTTTCGAAAAAATCAAAGGCAATAGACTGGCAATTTTTTCGAAAAAATCAAAGGCAATAGACTGGCCATTTTTCAAAAAAAATCAAAGGCTATAGTAAGGCAATTTTTTCAAAAAAATCTAAGGCAATAGACTGGCAATTTTTTCGAAAAAATTGAAGGCTATCCACTGCCATCTTTTTTCAAAAAAAATCAAAGGCTATAGTAAGGCAATTTTTTCGAAAAAATCAAAGGCAATAGACTGCCATCTTTTTTCAAAAAAATCAAAGGCTATAGTAAGGCAATTTTTTCGAAAAAATCAAAGGCAATAGACTGCCATCTTTTTTCAAAAAAATCAAAGGCAATAGACTGCCATCTTTTTCCAAAAAAATCAAAGGCTATCCACTGCCATCTTTTTTCAAAAAAATCAAAGGCTATAGTAAGGCAATTTTTTCAAAAAAATCAAAGGCAATAGACTGGCAATTTTTTCGAAAAAATCAAAGGCAATAATAAGGCAATTTTTTCAAAAAAATCAAAGGCAATAGACTGCCATCTTTTTTCAAAAAAAACAAAGGCTATATACTGGCAATTTTTTCGAAAAAATCAAAGGCAATAGACTGCCATCTTTTTTCAAAAAAATCAAAGGCTATAGTAAGGCAATTTTTTCAAAAAAATCAAAGGCTATAGTAAGGCAATTTTTTCGAAAAAATCAAAGGCAATAGACTGGCAATTTTTTCAAAAAAATCAAAGGCAATAGATTGGCAATTTTTTCGAAAAAATCAAAGGCAATAGATTGGCAATTTTTTCGAAAAAATCAAAGGCAATAGACTGGCAATTTTTTCAAAAATTTCCACGCACTATAGCCTTATATTTTTTCGATTTTTTCAAAAATTTTATCGATGTATAGTCTTGGATTCTTTCAAAATTTTCAAAAATTTTGTCGATGAATAGCCTTAAATTTTTCAAAAAAAATCAAAGGCTATATCCTTATGTTTACGAAAAATTAAAATTTTATTCATTGTTAAAAAACATTAATATGAATTACAAATTATGAATTGAATTAGCTTTGAATGTTTGATGAAAAATTTTCCTTTCTAATTTTCCACCATTAATTCATTTTCAGCACGTTTTTTCTTCTTTTTCGATTTCTTTTTTTGCACCATAAATTCATTTTCTTCTTGATCATTTTCATTGGTTACTGTTGTTTCATGATTACCATTCATGTCCATTTTCATTAAATCATCATCATTATCAATAGTATCATTATTATCATTATTCTCAGTTTCATTTGACATTAATTCAGCTAATTTTCGTTTTTTTTCTTTTTTCAATTTTTTCTTACGTTTTTTTATATCAGCAGCAGCTTCAATGATTGCTTCATTCATAACATCAAGATTTTTCTTCGGAATAGTACCTGTGTCCAGAAATTTTAATCTTT
This sequence comes from Psoroptes ovis, assembly GCA_002943765.1. Taxonomy (NCBI): domain Eukaryota; kingdom Metazoa; phylum Arthropoda; class Arachnida; order Sarcoptiformes; family Psoroptidae; genus Psoroptes; species Psoroptes ovis. The sequence continues at coordinate 367,972 of PQWQ01000027.1, read as the reverse complement.
CTTCAACTTGTTCTTTAAGTTTTTGTCCAAATACATCGGTCGAATCTTCAGCAAAACAATCAATTCTCGAAGCTATCGAACATTTATTTGCCAAAAATCTAGATATTTTGCCTTTGTTTTTATTGCCAGCACGTCCAATAAATGTTGAATGATAAATGAGACCATATTTCGGTGTATTTCCTTTTTTCTTCAATGCACGAAACAATGCTTTTTCTGCGCCCAATATTTGAACAGTAGATGATGGATATTTGGATAGATTAATCAGACTGCCAGCATGTGATATTAATCGTGCACCAACCTTAATGGAAATTCAAGATAATGATTAAAATTTTGAAAATAAGTAATTTGAATTTCGAATACCGTTTCACCAATTAATGCAGATAAATTGGGTGCAATATTGTGCATACGTGATACTAAATAATCCATCAATTGTTTACGATATTCGGCCAATGAAATGACTTTCGAAGTGAAATATTCAATATTTATCAAATCAATTTTAGATATATCCATTCCCATCGATGATTTAGCAGCACTAATAATTGCTTGTGATTTCGATGAATCTTGTATGATTTCATCCAAGCGTTCTTGTATGCTTGTTTCGTCATATGAAATGAATTCCTTGCGATCGCCAATTATTTGTGCTACTTTTGCATACATATGATTGTCAGTGATGATTTTTGTCAATTCTGGGAAATGATATGAATACCATTCTTTTAAACGCATCGAAAATGTATTAATATCTTTGTCTAATTGATCGATCAAACCAATACTATGTATGACCATATTATCAGCACGATTAACATTGAATTTAACTTTAGCACGTGAATAACTACGTCCTAAACTACATTCAGCTGAACCAACGGTATTCGCTGTTAAACCTTCAACTAATTCATGAAAATGATAACGAATTCCACGAATTATTTCTGGTACTACATCGGTGAATTGGCAATTATAGCCAAGTTGTTCTTGTATTGCTGAACCAATTTTAGCATCACCAACACCAAGTATAAGTTTAGATTTTTTAACATTTTGTGGCAGATTTGTTTCAAGAAAAGTTTGTAAATCTTGATGAATGATACCTTCCGAAATGTTATTAATATTGTCCAATGCATTTGTACCAGATTTAAACGGAATGAATGCAGTCAGCTGTACAAATGTTTTGAATTTTACCGGATTCAATGTAGCTTTTTCAACTTGTGGTAAAAACATGGCTATCTCTTCGAATTCTTTTACTTTGAACAATGCATAGCCAGCTGCATGTTCATAAAGAACATATAATTTATTTACCTTGAATACCGGATAAATTAATTGGATTAAAATTATTCAGACAATTAATAATTACTTGCCATTTTTAAAAAATTTCAATCGTCAAATTTTTCAAAATCAACAATAAAAACGAACGCACGTGCTCATCTCAAACACCAATTGAAAGCACCATGTTTCGCACATCACAACGCCATCTGTTGTGACATTATGAAAATATAAATCAATGGGTAATACTGTTAGCACAAATTTCGAATTAGCTGCCACCTGCTGCCGCCAACAGTGAATTCCATGTCGAAAGCCGACCTACATTGCTTAGTTCACTATATTAGTACGTCATCGGCAATTTTGTCAATAAAAAACTCAGGCAAAACAAATGACGTATTTGTACGTGAAATTTTATTCAACACACAGCTGATTTTTATTGTTCTGCGCACCATCTATTGTTGTTTGTTAGAATGAATATCTTTAGGTGTTCGATTTCTATGTGTTTATATGTCAAAAAAATTTTGATTTCAAGTTTTTGAATTAATTTTTTTCAAAAATTTCGCCAAAAAAATTATGGATTGGAAACAGCCATTAATCGATTCAATCACCGAAGATGAACAAATAATTTTTATAAAATTTTGTTTATTACTTAATAAAAATGTTGATCAAATTGAACGAAAATTATCGCAAGCCGTTGGTCCATTGAATACGTTGTCGAAAAAAAGGATTGAATATTATGAAAATGAATATAAAAATCAATCAAAACATAAAGATAATAACAAAAAATCATTACGGAAATTCAACTCACAAAATTATAGAAAATTACTGGACAAAATTTTCATCAAAAATCAATGGGAAATTCGATGAAAACCTCATGACAGATTTGATAATTTCAATAATGGAACATCGAAACGCAAGTAAATTGATTTGGTTTTATTTAAATGACAAAAAAATGTACCTCAAAAGCATCAATAATTCATCATCAACATTCGATGTTCATTTATTTTATTGGAAATTTTTATATTTTTATCATACGTTAATGTATAATAATGTACAATCTCAGAATAATAATTCATCAATGATGATTTACGGCGATGGTTACAATCAAAGTCTGTTATTGATTGAAATGTCAAAAATTAAATATTGTAATAATAAGCAACAATCAACGACGATCACAGCATCGAATGCATGCTGTTTGTTCGGCAAATCATTATTGAATCAAATTTATTGTTCATTTATATTGACGAAAATTGAATTTCATCATGAGCACAGTGAAATACCTGGAAATTTCATTATAAATCGCTTGGAATTCATAAATTTAACCAAGCATCATTCTTATGAACAAATATTTGGTGATTTTTTTGAAATTATGGATAAAATCTTATATTTACAGCTGGAAATTTTTAATAATATTACGCTCGATGACGGTAATAGTGAGCAACAACAACATTTGATATTAAAACCATTGAAATTATTGATCTTGGAATCGAATCAAATTTATGATATAATTTTTCAATTAATGAAAGAATTATTTTCAAAACAACAATCAAACTATAGTGATATTAATGATTATGTCAGTGAAAATACATTGAAAAATTATTATGAACGCTTCAAAAAACAATTTAACAAATTGAAATCCTTTTATTTCAATTGTACAAAGTATAAATATTTAACCGATTCGTTACAGATTCCCGAATTGATCGATGAACCGCCTGAATTTTTTTGTTGATTGAAATTTTAAGGGATTTTTTTTTCGAAAATTGAATTAATTTTCGATTCAAATACTTATTTAAATGGCCAGAATTCATTCGAAACGGAAAATAGACTTGAAAAATGAATTGGTGCAGCAGTGTATTGATCATTTTTAAATTATTGTCACTCATTTTGTTTATGGCTGCTTTATTATCAATAATTCTTCATTATTCGGCACCATTATTGGTACCCAATTCTAGAAATGTGACAAATAAAGCGAATATTCAACAACATTCATCATTTCATTACCAAACATTGGAAATACCAAGTTATTTAGTTGAATTAATATTTCAATTTGAAACAAAAATTTTTATGATTGATCCGTATTATTTAACGAAATTTCTATCAGCGAAACAATTGAATGAATTGTTATGGCGATATAATTTCAAAGCAATCAATCAATCGACAATCACCACATTCGGATTGTTTGATTATCATCTTGATGAATTTGAAATGCTGTTGGAAAAATCAAACATTTCGCATGAAAAATTTGAAAGCAATTCACCATTCATTAATAAACATGTCTTATCACATGTTATTCTGCATTTGGTCAGCAACAATAATAATGAAACAATGGTTCATATCGTAGTGTTTCATCATGTTCAACATTTTCTTTGGATTGGAAAATTTCCTGAATCACCATTGAATAATACATTGAAAATACAATTTGGCAATTATGAACAAATATTCGATATATTCATGATCGATCACATTGATTTCATACCGAAACCGAATGAAATTGAACATTTTCTAAGTCAATTGATGACATCAAAATATATACATTGTGATCGAAAAAAATTCGAATGGTTTGATATGAATTCGATTTCAATAAATGGCGAGAGAATTTTCAAAACAATCGAATCAATAATTACAATGAAACAATTAATGAAAGAATTACGTTGGGAATTTTGGATAATGTGTGGTACATTGCTTGGCTGGTATCGCCACTGTCATCCAATACCATACACAACTGATACCGATTTTTCGACATGGCCAAAATATTTCAATCATGATGATTATGATGATATGTTGAATATTACGCTAAAATTACGCTCATTATCACCTAAATTTAATTTACATTTATTTTATCGTTTCGGTGAACCGAAACGATCGCTGGAATATTCATTTCGTACACAATATTTTGATGAAAAAATTGATCTATTCGTCACATATGATGGTCGAATCAATGATAGCGCCGAAAATGTATTCATGATACCATCACATCATACTAAAACAAAAAATTATATTTATTATATTTACCCTAGATATAATCTTTGTTCAATCGAATTATTGGGCTATAAATTATTGGCACCATGTGAAAGTGAAACAGTAATCATGGCTGAATATGGTGAACAATGGAATCGGCCAATCGAAAAATGGAATTATATTCAATCACCATTTAATGCATATAAAAAAGTTTTCAATTTTAACGAATCAATTAATCAATATGATGAATATCGACGTTTATTTAATGTGAATAAAATAATTATTTTCACCAAGTAGCGCATAGTTGATAATTGAACTTGGAATCAGATTATTTTTCATTGAAATCAAACACAAAAATACAATGATGTTGATCGACAATAATGAAGACATGAAAACTGTAGTCTCTCTGCTTTGCTTAAATACCAGATTTAAGCCAAAAAAAATGTATTAATTAGACATTTCAATGACTCAGATTCAAGTCAGGGTTATAACTTCATAGCCAAAAACAATGAAATCATTCGAAAATCGAATTTCAATCAATTTTTAATGAATTTTTTTTTTTTTTTTTTTTTTAAATATTACATTCAATGATTTTATTCATTTTTTCAATGTTTGTTTTGTTTAATCATTATTAAAATTATAAACGAACGAAACGAAAAAAAAAAAGAAAATCAAAATTTATAATTTTATATTTTTTCAAAGAAATATGAATGATTTTTTTTCTTTCAAAAATGATTGAATTTTTTTTTTGTATTTATTTCCAATTTTTATTTTTTCACTTTGCCCATGTTTTTTTTCTTCTTGTGCTACTATAGCTTTTACACCACATATTGGATATATCGACTTTTGCTATGAAATGTTTTCTCTCTGTGAATGAATCTGGATAAGGAATTTCGGGTTGTTTTTAATTATTTTTTACTCATTATAATAAAATGGTAAATCGATTTAAATGGATGGTTTTTATTATTATTATAATTTTTTGAAAATTTTTTTTAGTGACAAAATTTTTTTTTGAATGCATTGAATTATTGTTATTGAAATTTTTCATTTCTGTTTGTAAATAATTTTTGTGTGTTTATTATTTATTGTTGAATTTGTTACTGATTGGTAAATGTTTTTGGATGCAAAATGATAATGTTTTCGTGTGGTGGTGGTAGTAAAATTTTTTTTTGGTGTTAAATGTCTCAAATATTTATTTATTTATTCATCATTAATATTTTTTCTCGGTGAAATTACAGTTCTGAAAAAAAGAAAAGAAAAAAAACACTGGGGGCCAAATGCCATAAAATAAAACAAGCACATGTTTTATATGTGTAATAATGTATGGTATTTTGTTTGTTTGGTGTTAAAATTTGTGTGTGTAACGAAACGAAGAAAGAAGAGAAAGAGAGAGAGAGAGAACGAAGGATATAATAATAGATTATAATAGAGGGGAAGGAGAGGAGAGATCGGTTATGATCAGTTATCGCCAGCATCTGGCTGCTCATCACCATCACCTTGTGTGTCAGATGTCCAAAGCTATTTTGATTGGAATAATAATTGATATAAAAATTAGAATCGTGATGAAAGAATTTCAATTAATTAATCAATCACTTACAGTTAAGTTGTCACGAAGAAGCTGCATAATTAAAGTGCTGTCTTTATATGAATCTTCATTGAGTGTGTCCAACTCGGCTATGGCATCATCAAAGGCCTAAGTGATGAGATTTTTTCAAAAATTTTAGTAATTAGTAAATGATATATCAAATACAATAATCAAAGATATAAAAACATGAAAAATGTTACGGCAATCACGCGTTAATGGTTGGAGAAGGTGATGAGAAGATGGTTTATGATTTTTGTGGTTAGCTTCTTGGCCAATGTATGGAATCTTTGAAAAAGCAACAATTCGATAGTTTCTCATTCAATAGCACATGTTGTATTTTCAATTAAAATTATTTTATATCGATCGAAAATGTTGTTAAGAGCACACACACAGAGCATTAATATTTTGTAAGTTCATCAGGAAACCAATTATATTGCTAAGAATGGCATGCTATTCTTTGTTGTTTCTTTTGATTCTAAGGATTATTATTACAGCAATGTTCATATTTTGTCGATCATTATCACTATATATTCATACATATAAAAGTATCACTTTTATATTCATGTACCGGATGGGTTGCTGATATGCGTATGGTTTATGATTTACCTGTTTAGCCAAATGACAGGCGCGATCAGCAGCATTCAATATTTCATAATAAAAAACTGAATAATTTAATGCCAAACCAAGACGTATTGGGTGTGTTGGTTGTAATTTAGATCTAGAAATGTCAAATGCTTCTTGATATGCTTTTTGAGCTTCATCAGAGACGTCTTTTTATTGATGATCATCGATCAATCATGTTTGCATAAGACAAATTGATTATAAATAATTTTTTTGATCAATTGAATTAACCACAACCATCATCATCATCATCACCATCAAGCCCACACACACATTAACACGTGATGCCAACATTTTTTTAGGAGCAAGGGAAAAGGACAAAAGAAAAATTATGGGAAAAAAATTAGTAGAATCTTATCGAAAAAATATAATCACCTGCTTAGCAAGTTGACAAGCTTTATCTGGCGAATTGAGAATCTCATAGAAAAACACCGAAAAGTTGAGTGCAAGACCAAGGCGGATTGGGTGCGTAGGTTGCATCTTGCTTTTAGAGATGTCAAATGCCTCTTGATAGGCTTTTTGCGATTCTTCAACCACACCTACAAAATTATTTAATATTTTATTATTAATGAAACCACATTGTAAGTTAAGTGACCACTAATCGATCACTGAAACTGATAATTTCTTTTCGTTGAATTTTATAAGGAATCGCTAATGCAATCATTGATAAAAATGCATGAATAATTAATGAAGATAACTTACTCGTCCTTCGGTCACCAGTAGCAACTTCAGCCAAATATCGATAATAGTCACCTTTCATTTTCAAATAAAAAACTTTACTTTCGGCATTGCTTGCTTTAGGAATAAGGTATTTGTCCAGAAGTGACTTTATGAAAAAAAATATCAACAATTCATTAGGAATGATTTCGATTAATAAGATAAATCAACATACCAATACATCATAACAAATATCACGAAGCTCAACTTCGACCTTTTCACGATATTCACGTGCCATCTGTTGTTTACGTTCAGCTCCTTCAGTTTTTTGTTCAATCGATGAGATTACTCTCCATGATGATCGTCTTGCGCCAACAACATTTTTATATGCGACTGATAAAAGATTACGTTCTTCATTCGATAATTCGGATCCGGTTTCGGTGACTTGTTTCATGGCAGCAGCCATATCATCATATCTTTCAGCTTGTTCAGCAAGCTTGGCGCGTTGTACAAGTTCTTCACGTTCCATTGTTTATTTTATAATGTTTTTATTTAAACTTGATGATATAATAATATCAATAAAATTCAATTATTATATATGAAAATTTATGTAAAACAATAATAATAATGAATAAACAGCAAAAGAATGACTATTTCTTGAAATTAATTTCAATTTGTATAAATTTGGTGAAAGATGATTTGTAATATTATGAAGACTAAATCAAGTTTCGAGTTTATGATTTTTCAATTCTCAATTATTTGACGAAATTATCGATGACAATTTTATTCAATAATAATTAGTGATGTCTAAAATGGATAAAAATAGTAAAAAATTTAAAATAAAATTAATGAAATTATTTTGAGAATACGCGTTATGTTTGTTTAGAAGTCAGAAATAATCGAAATTAGATAGCAATTACATTTATTAAAAAAAATATTTTTTTACTCAAAAACAAAACATCATAGACACACAAACAACACTCACATACACACACACATACATATAACTATATTGCTCAAATTTTATAATAGAAAAAATCGGGCAATTTGGGTTCAAAATTAATGTTTAAAATGTGTGTGTCTGTGTACATTATGTGTTAGTTTTATGATTAATATACGATTGAGATTTGGAGAAAAAAAATATGATCCTTTCAAGCATACAAGGCGCACACACCACACACATATACGAGAAAAAACTACCCCTTTGATGACAATTGATTTCACATTATGAATAAATGAATTAATTCAACTATTAATTAAAAGTTATGCGAAAAACATTATTCAACACATCAAAAGATCATTGACAACTTTGATATGTCATGAAATGCTTATTTTATTTCACTTCAATTTCCTTGATTGAAAGGGTAACTTTTTGTTTAGGGAGAAAATTACTTTGAGTAATCAACAGCAATCAAAAAAAAAATCAAAAAACTTTGAGATTAATTCATCAGATTTTTTTTTTCATCTTTTTCACTTGCAAAAATTTGACAATTGATCTACAGAGGGGGAAGAAACAAAAAAAAATGAAAATACCTTTAACATCAAGCGACAATATTTTACTTGGACCTAGAATAATCGAAATATTATCATATTATACTTTTATATAAATGAAAAGTGTGTGAGTAAAGTGAATGAATGTATGTTTGTTTGTTTGGCTGTTTGCATAAAATGATAATTATCATTAAATAAAAATACATACGAGAGTTTAAGCAAGAGAAGAAGTAATTTTCATTTCATTTCTCATTTCTGATTCACAATGATCATTATTAATGGTGGCGTGTATTACTACCATCACCATCATCATCAATTGTACATACATACACACACAAATATATAAGCTAGTACTAATGATTCTATATGAACGAATGAAAAATTCAAGGAGAGAAGTGACTGTGAGTGTGTGTGGTGTGTGTTAAGCGTGCTCTGAGAATGTTGGTGGTGGCAGCAGCAATAATCACTGTGACAATAATGAATAAATCACAATGAAAAATGTAATAAAATTTTTTTCTATTTTAGCTTATTAATGATGTTTCGAACGCGTTCATAAATAGAATAACCAAAAAAAAAAAAAAAAAAAAAATTCGAATTTCGAATGATAAATGTTAAAGGAAAATATTCGAAAACTGAAACATAAAACAGTGATTTGAGTAGAATTTCACTTGTATATTTGGGATATAACAACAACAACAACAACAGCTACAATCGTCGTCAATATACATACACTCACACACACACACAGACAATGTTGTTAGCAAGAAAAATTTATGGATGAAGCAAAAAATGGCTGCCACTCGTCGAACCAGTGTGTGTGTGTGTGTTATGTGCACTTTCAATTGTATTTTTGCCTGAGTAATGTTGATCTATGCGTCCACATTTTTTTTTTACACACAAAAATACTTAGACTTAGAGAAATACATTCAATACATATACATTAAAACACACCACAGACACAAAACATGCAAATATACACCACAAACCCGAGCCTAAACTTTAAAACAAAGAATAAAATAGAATAAAATCTCAAACCATACTTCGCGAGCGGACCACAGAAGTATACATTTCTTGTGTATATATAAATGAACTATGACAGAAATCGTAGCGCAGAATCGCCAAAATTTCAATCACGATCAAACACACAGAAATATATCGGTTTCTCATCAACAAATATTACTGGATGGGTAAAATAAATTCTGAAAATTTATTGGAAAGTTTCATCAACATTCATGATCATTGTATAACTGCAATTGATTCATGATCATCATCATCATCATTCGACATTCACAAATGGTAAAACACACAGATATTCAATGCACTCAATGTTCATAAAAGTGAATTCACAATCATATATAATAATGATTAATATATATTACCAAAAAGACCAGAAATTTATACGACTGTCACATTCAACAACATCAAACACACGCACACATTCATAAAATGAAATGAATTAAATTATTATGAAAATGCCGATTTTTTGGTATAAAGCACATACACACAAATGCATGCACACACAAACAATGTGATAAAATTGAGTATATTTAATTGATTGAAGAAATGTGAATAGGAGAAACATACATACATACAAACAAACAACAATCGGGTAATGATACTCGGGAGTTTTGTGTGTGTGTGTGTGTTTAGTTCAAAAAGAAGATCGAATCATTCGAAGATATTTTTTGATGATGATGATGATGATGAAATTATTCTGTCAAATTGCTTCGAATTTCGAATCTTTTTTTTTCTTTCTTAAATAAATCAATTGTCACTGATCAAAAATAATTACTTTTTTTTTTTTGATTGAAACAAAAATTAATGAAATGATGAAACAATAATTTTTTTTTTTGGTGTGTAAAAAATTCAAATTAAAAAAAATTTGAAAAATCAAAATAATCGAAAAAATATTCTACTCACCAAGAGAATGTGTGTATATGGCAACAAAAAGAATTGCAACCGAAAAGAATTGAGTAAGAAAAAAAAAATGTTAAAACACACGCAGATGGATATTAATGTGAAAAAAATATTATATGGGCATAGAAGAGGAAGAGTAAAAGAAGTGAGCGTGGAGGAAGATGAGGAATGATTGTGAAATGAAAAAATCGAAAAAGAACAAAATTTACTCCCTCTCACTTTCAAATGATTCATAGTTTTTTTTTCGAATCGCAATAGTAGTGGTACTTATTACCTGTGCTGTTACTATGGTTAACACTACTCATTTCAAAAATTTTTCGATTGCGCGCGCATAACAACACCCATTTTGTAGTGGTATAGAAATTACAGAGTGATAAATGAATGAAAAATAAAAATTAAAAGACAATGCCGCATAGATAATAAATAATGAAATTGTCGTGTCTAGACACACATACATACATACATACATATCTACACGAAAAAAAAAACAAATACAGGTATATTTGTACAAATTTTAATCACAAACACATATAAATAAAAAGAAGAAAATAACAATGATTCATCCAAAAAATCGAATCCAACTTTATGAACACTACTATTGCTAATGCTACTACTACTACAAACTACTACTACTACACTGATAGCGAGAAAAAAAAATTCATCGAAATTTAAACACCGATGGTGCATTTGTTTTTTTGGTGTATCTTTCAATGATAAAATTGAATAATAATCTCAAAAAATGCCTCATATTTCGATTGAAAGATATATATCTCTGTTGAAATAATGTTTAGTTACACCTAATATTTTTTCATTTTTTTTTCGGTTTAAAATAGGCGCATGGGCGAGTCACGAGCGGTTTCAATGAAATGAAAAAAATGCTTTCTTATTCGACCACCACCTCACCGCCAAACACATTTCAGTCAATTGCCATTGAACAATGCAAAAAAAATTTTTGCAAAAAATTTACACAAAATACACATGCGTCTTTTCACCCAATAATGTGAATGTGTAGTGAAAAAAAGACGGTGAATCAAGAAGAAAAAAAAATTCAAAAAAAACCTTGTGACTTTATGATGTAGAAATAGTGAACATTAGAAAATGCAATAATAGTGCCATCTGTCGGACTGTGATTAAAAAAAGTGATTTTAAAACCATCTTACAATTCTAAGATTTTTATCAATGATTAATTGTAAATTATGCAAATATTTCGGGAAAAATAAATCACTCTTGACCCTGCACTAAATGTGAAGATGAAGATTATGATAAGAATCTGTACTGAATGTGGAATAATGATAATTGGGGGAAAAATATCCTAAGATAAACCAAATAAGCACCGATATTTCAAATCTCATCAACATCAATTAGTTGGAAAAATAAAGATTTTGTTCTTTAACAAAAATGATTCATAGAATCCATCCAGAGATAAGTGGTGTCTCGAGAAAAGACTCACATAGATTCGCTCAAACAAAACATAAATCTTCTATGTATTTTGAGTATACTTGAAAAATATTTCTTTTTCTAAATTTTGATAAATAAATAATAATGAAAATATAATTAATTACAACAAGATGATATTTTATCATCATCATTTCTCATTTCGACTAATTATTTTCGATTATATGATCATTATTATATATATATGGATTTCTTTTCTAACATTTCTTAGACATGCGCTCGCTCGCTTATGATCATCATTATTATATAATCATTGAACCATAAAAGTGAAATATGAATCATGGTAAAGCACAAACTAAAACACACAGATCATCACACAGTGAGATACACAAACAAATATATAATTTTGGGTAAAAATTCATTGAGCAAATCATCCATTCACATTCATCCATTCATTCACTTGATAAAAGTAAATATTTGTTATATGGGCCTGCGAGAAAAGAAGCCCAAAAAAATTACAAGAACCCCGAATGTGAATAACGGTTCGCCCATTCTATTCAATTGTCTCATGCAGCGAATACAAGATTTAAGATCGATACAACAAGGGCAGAAGCGAAAACAAAGAAAAATCCCTTGAATTTTTTATTATTAGATTATTGAATTGTTTATTTAATAATTTTTCACTTTGAGAAATGTAAAATTAAAAATTTCACAAAAACAAATGGAAGATAAAATAAAGATAATTTCAATCTAAGAATTACACAATCAAATAGACATTATCTTAAATGTTTGCTTTGATTATATGAATTGATGGATTTTCGAAAAAAATTTCAAATTTCAACTTGAAATTTGAACAAGCTAAAATCAGTAATGGTAAAAGATAGAAAAAAAAGCATTAATCAATCACTATTCATTAATAACAACTGAACAACGAAAATGGACCTAAGAAAAAATGGGATGTTCTTGTCTTGGGATTCAAAATTTCATTCGAAATTTGTTTCAATGATTTTCTAAGCGAAAAAACAATTATCAATGAATTATGTTGATTTAATTTTCTTCAATTGATAAAAAGCCAAAAATCAATACTTTATGTCTACGTCAATATTGGGGAAATATCTTTCTACACACATTGATCTTGCAGAAACACTCTCATTGATCAAATGCTCTATTTACAGTGACAGGATGGCCGGAACCGGCAAATACAAGAAAACAAAAAATGATCTCATTTTTCACTTGAATAAAACAATGTTGAATAGAAGAAAACTGGTTCTATTTATTTATTTATCTATTTATTTGTTTGTTTATTTGTTTTATTTTTTTTTCGAATATTAATTGGAACTCTAAATCAATGAATATTTCTATTTTGTTCGCTTTTTCTATTGCTCAAATATATACAAAATGTCTATATTAGGTAAAATTGAAAATGTGTTGAAAATATGTTCTAGTGTGCACATTGGAAAAAGATTATTCATTCGAAAATAATGATTTTCCGTCGCCTTCGAATTTAGAATGGGATTTTTTTTTTGTTCAGAAGACAAAATATTTGTTGTTTGTTGTTGTTGTGGTGATTTATGGAAATTAATTTGTTTTTGGTTCGAATGATGGAAAATGAAAGAATTTTGGGCAATTTTGAGCAGCGAATAAGAATTGAAAATTCGTGAAATATGTGTAGTAAAACTGACAAATAAACAATTTGCTCAAATTTTTTTTGGGTACTTACCTTCAATTGTTGTTTGTTTGATTGATTGATTTTGATAAAAAATGATTCGAATGAAAATTTCGTTATTTGATTGATTTATCAAATGATGAAATTTTTTACTGATTTTAAAGATTGTTCCTGAGTTTTTTTAAAATTTTTGAATTTTAAAATTCAATACAAATATTCAAATGGAAAATTGATGAATCAATACAACAAGCAAAAGCAATAAAGGATGTAACACGGAAATTTTTTTTTTAATTCAAAAATATGCAATTCAATGAATGGTTGAAATACACAGTGACATTTGATTTTTTTTTGCTTTTTCTGATTTGATGAATTATTTTTCATTCATAAATTTAAAAGATTTTTTTGAAAAATGAAATTTGTTTGAATGGATTGCTTTGATGAATTCAATGAAATCAACACAATTGAAATTTTTAAATCGAATCTTTGCTCCTTTCAATCGCTATTCACAAATGAAAATGAATCGAATTTTGCAAAAAGAAAAGAAAAAAACAGACGAATCCACAGCAACATTCGAATTTGACCGAATGAAAACGAGGAGAAGTATGAGGAGGTGAGGGGGAGAGAATTTTCCCTTTAAAAAGTGCAGGCGTTGCTATTCTCAAAGCTATGCTTCTACCTTTTTTCGCTTCCCCCGATTCGTTTTGTCCAATAGGATTCAACAGAGAGAGAGTACTCGAAATAAAAAACAATAAGATGAACTGATGAAATAATGCAGCAAGCAATGTGATTCATTAATCAACACCGACAAAAAAAAGAAGGTGGAGTCGACCATTTTTTTTTCGAATCGTCCTTTATGAACGGGTTCGAACGTAATTTAAAAAAAAAACACATTTTCGTGTTCCACGTTTTAATTTGTTGTTGAAATCATTGATTTTTTTGGATAAATTCTTGGACCGATTTCGGCCATTCTTCAAGACACCAACAAAGATGCCAGTATCAAAACGTAATCGTTTAGGTAAGTTATAGTCTTGAGATTGCTTAAATGTGACCAAGGAATTAATTTGGTTCAAACTTTTCTTCCGAACAGTATCATTGACAGCAACTAAAAAGAAAAATTTTTCAAATTTAAAAGAAAAATTAGTCACAAATATTCATGAATGCTTGGATAAATATGATAAATGTTTCATTATTCGTATTGATAATATGCGTAATGCCCGATTGAAAGAATTACGTGATGAAATTGGTAAAAGTAGATTTTTTTTCGGTAAAAATAAAGTAATGGCCATTGCATTTGGCCGTTCGGAATCGATTGAATATCGTAAAAATTTACATTGTTTAACCAAATATTTGACCGGACAATGTGGTCTATTGTTCACTAATCAGTCACAAGATTATATTTTCAAGTTTGTTTTGATTGTTTTTGAGTTTTGAAAGTTTGTAAATAATTTTAATTTTTCCATACAGATTTATTGATCAATATCGTCATTGTGATTATGCACGTACAGGTGATATTGCAACACAAACAATTGAATTATATGAAGGACCAATGAAGCAATTTCCACACAACATTGAACCATACCTGCGGCAATTAGGAATGCCAACAGCATTAAACAAAGGTGTAGTGACACTGTTAAAAGATTATCAAGTTTGTAAAAAAGGTCAGCAATTAACATCAGAACAAGCGAGAATATTGAAATTGTTAGACATTAAAATGGCTGAATTTCGTATCACGATCGATGCAATGTGGTGTAATGATGGTAAATTTGAATTATTCAATCGTCCAGAAGCGATAATGGAGCAGAATGGTGGTGATAAGGGTGACGGAATGGATGAAGATGATGATGAAGAACTAGAATAATTTCAATTTGAGTTTTATACTTGTTTTGTAAATAATAAAAGGTTTCATTGGAAAAATCTATCTAAATTTTAATAGGTTCATATTGACTGTATAGCCCATAAAATTATCATAAATTGCTTATTTGATGTTTGGACAATACGGTCATGTACATTCTAAATCACATTGATCAATATATGCCAAATTGTCGATCAGATTTTCATCGATACGAACAAAATCACTTTGCCGAGAGATGCGTATTTCAATATCATAGATGCAACCTTTGAAACCGGTCAAATTGTTCAACATCGGCGATGATTTCCAATCATTATGGCCACCAACATATAAATATGGGTTGATAGTGTTTGATTGTTTGAAATTTTTCGATTTTTCAAGCTGATTTATCAGTAAATTATTGACATTTGTATCATTTGTATGGCCAACTTTTGGTAATAATTTATTATTCGTATTATAATTATTCATATTCGATGGCAAGACTAGTAACCAAAATAAATGATTATAACGGCCAAACAGCACCATTTGTTCAGTAATATTTAGCTCGATTGATGATTTCAATGTTTGTATGTGATTATTGCCCTTGTTTAATTTGAGATATAATAATTTATTTGAATAAATTAAACTAAGGAAATCATTGCCGGTTGAATTTGTATCGATTGAATGTGTCATAAACATCAGCAAACTATTACGCTGTTCCAATGGTTGTGCGATAAAACGAAATCGAATTTCGAAAAATTCTTTAATATTATATGCAAGATGATAACGAATGAATGATTGATTTGTGCCAATGTTGAACGATGCAAACGTTAGATTCATTCCTAAGGTTTAAGATTATAGATATGAGAAAATGGCTCAATTAATTGCACTAATTTGACTTACTCAATTCACATCTTGATCCATAATAACCTTGTGGGCATATACACAAATGTTTATTATTATTATTATCATGGATATTATCACTGTTATTGACCAGATTCGAATCGATTTGTTCGCCCAGTAAACATAGGCCACCATTGAAACAATAATCAGAATGACAATAAATTTCTTCACATAACCAACCACGATAACCAGGTGTACACGAACAATTCCATAAACGTTTTTGGTAATCAATTGAATTGAATGATACCAATTGACAAATACCATTATTTTCACATGGATTATGGTCACATACATTCGACAAGCATTCAGTTATATTGTTGGCATAATAAGAATTTTTTATGAAAAATTTTTCTTGATTCAATTTAATATTGAATATACAACCATTGAATGTTTTCAATTTGTTCATTGATTGTTGTTGTAGTCGTTGATTATTTATGGCACCGAAACGATACCATTCAAAACATGGAATCGTTCGATTTTCGTTGATTACATTGACACTATCAATCTGTTCATTATTTTGTATTAATATTAATTCAATTTTCAATGATTTTTGAGCAGCAGTATTCATCGAGAATTTCTTCAATTCAATTATATTTAATTTCAATTGATATAATTTCAATTTTTCAATCAAAATTTGACTTTTTAGATTCATTAATTTAGAATTATTATGATCATATAATTCAATATTAATATGTTGGTCATTATCAATAAATACTAAAAGATTGAATTTGTTCGTATATGCATTCATTATTGCCACCTTGGTATGATCATCATTATCATCGGAATGGTCGTCATCATCATCGTAATCATCATGACTTTGTTGTACAAAATTTAATTCAATTGAATTCATTGAACGCTTGATACGTCGATGTATTTTGAATACGACTTCGGAATCGATACCATTGAAATTTGGTGCATAAATTTCATTCAAATTATCCAGATCAATATTCTTGGGTATCATCAAAGGTATTGCTTTTGATGGTACCGTAGGTTTTATGATAATAATTTTACTTGTTTCAGTCGGCGTAATTGAAGTCAAAGGTGGCAAAGATTCAATTGTTGTTGCGATTGTCTGGATTGTAGGGATAATACTGGCCGATGGTGTGATGATTGTCATGATTGGTGGTGGTTGGGTCATTGATGATTCAATAATGGCAGTGTAATTATCAATATTATCATCGGTATAAATTGAACAAGGAGCCTGATCTTTGAGACAATCAATTTCACAATATTTACCACTGAAGCCGAGCGGACATTTACAGTGATAGCCATTGAGTTGATCAATACAAGTAGCACCATTTTGGCAATTGTTTGGTCTACATTCATCAAACTGATACTGACAATGATCACCATAATAATCAGGTGGACAAAAACATTCGAATTGATTCGAATTATCAGGGCTATACTTGAACATACAAATGGCATTATTTTTACATGGATTATTCTCCTTTTCATAATCTGAACATTTATATAATTTTTCTTCACAATTTGTGCCAGTCCAACCATATGGACACAAACATTTGAATTCTCGATGATTGATTCTGCGACATTTTCCATTGTTTTTACATGGACCAACATCACAAATATTGATTTCATTTTCACAATTGGTACCATTATAGCCTTGATTACAAATACAATAATAATCAAGACCGGGACCATCTTTACAAGTGCCACCATGCTGACATCGTAAATCATTTGATGATAAATGTAGCTTTAAATTATTATCAATAATATCGATAACGCAAGCATCAATATCTATTTCACAATTGATGCCTTCATAACCTAATGGACATATGCATTCAAATCCATTAACTCTATCGATACATGTTGCCTGTGTGCGGGTAAATGAATGGAAAAAAATTTCAATCAAAGATTTAACAAATCAATTTGAAAAAACTAACACCGTTATGACATGGATTTGATTCACAATCATCCAAATCGATTTCACAATATTTTCCACAAAAACCATCTGGACAAATACATCGGGCTTCTGGTACATCATTTATACATAATGCATCTAATCGAAAAAGAAGGAAAAATCAATTTAATTCTATTTTTAAAATTAAACAAATAGGTTCATACCATTCAAACAAGGATTACGACCTGGTAAACATTCATTAAAATTTATTGAACAATCATTACCAGTATAACCATTATGGCAGAAACATTTTTCAATCATTGATTTGTCATTGTCGAAAGCACAAATACCATTTAAACATGTTTCGGTTGAACATTTAGTAATATTTTCATTGCATTCAATTGTTGGTATCAAAAATATTAAAAATGAATGGATTATTATTATTATTTCCAAAAATTTAGCCATTGGACTAATGATTAAACAAATTTGACCATATAATTGAATTCGCTGAATGATTGATCGGTGACTGGCAGCTTCATTTGTGACCAAATAAATAATTGAATAGGGCCAAATTGATTAACAGGATTGCTTTTGATTAGGTGAGAAATTATATTCGAGCCCGAATTCGAAGCATTTTCCGTGTTTATTTTATTTTTCTGAAATAGACAGGTGTCCCCATGACAACTTGAATACTTCATTGGCAATAATAATAATATGATTCATCCAAAGAATATTCTTTAATTATTTGAAATAACAGAATGAAATATATGTTTATATGTTTCAAGATACGAAATTCGTTTTGTTTTATTAATAAATAAATGAATTCATGAAATTTTCTTTGATAATATTTCATAGCAAACATCTTGATTGAAATTACTTGGTGAATGTTTATCAATTTTAAATTTCAAACAATTCATATAGAAATTCAATGCAATTGTATTATGTTTCAATACTGTAACATATAATTTTTTCATATGAAATTTTTCAGCCAATTCGGCCAATATATTCATCAAATATTGACCTAAACCTTTATGTTGATATGATTTTTCAATTTGTAATTCATAACAATATAATACAGCTTGATTCGATTGTTGATAACCATTTTCAAAACGAAAATGTACAAATGCAATCGGTTGTTTTCGATTCGAAACATTGAATATGATTAAATATTTGGATTGTTTTCGATTAAATTCAGTCAATTTGGATTGTTTATTCCATTTCCATTCACATTGATCATATAGATCTTTCATATTTGTTTCAGTTAAATCAATAATCCATTCTTGTAGTTCGTTGGATAAATCGCTCCATTGGAAATATTTCAATTCAATTTCAAAATCAGTTATTTTTAATCTGTTTCTTAGTTGGATTATTGAATTATTTTCTTCTTTGTTATCATCAATTAATTTATCCAATGGATTTGGGCATTCATTTGCTATGCGTAACAATAATTCATCAGGAATCGAAGCTTTGCTTGAACTTTTTAATTGTTTTCTTTTTGACATTTTGTTGTTTTGATACAAATTTAAAGGATTAAAGTTTAAGAATTTTGAAAATTTAAAAATTTGATTGTTTGTTTTCAAAGGCCAATAACTGAGTTTTGCGCTAAAAAAATTTGACTGAAAATCGCATACAAAACGTACGTATCGAAATTTGAATTTTTTGAGCGCGCTTTTAAAATTGAACATTTTTAACCCAATTTTACCCCAATCGCCAATTATTACAAAATTACATTGAACCTTTAATTACTGGTCAATAATACAATAATTATCATCGATGGAAGCCGATATTCAACCCTAAAAGCCTCATCGATCTATTATTGGACACAAATCATTTAATTTTTCAAACAATTCTTGGACAAGCTTGATTGATTGGATACGCCGCATACATTGATTGTGTTGATGGTTTTTCTTTTAAAATTTTGAAAATTTTTAAAAATAACAAGGATCCACGTTCCAATAATGATCACAGACACACAAACAAACACAATTAACCATTCGTATCGGTTATTGACCACAGATTTTTTGGAAAATTTCCATTTTAAATTTTCAAAATTTGAAAAAAAAGAGAAATGAATGACCATTTTCGAATCGATTATTATTCATTATTTGTTTATTTTCATTTCATTTTTTTGAAAAATGTAAATATTATACTTGTCAATATTTGTCATTTTGTTACTGGCCGGTGTAACCTAATAAAATTCGAATGGAAATCACCAATCATTTAAGATGAATAAACGAACAAACGAATCAAATCAAAAGGGACTTTCAATGCACATATTCATAAACCACCCAATGATTTATAATTTCTTATGTATTTCTATTGTGATTCAATGTATTTTGGATGTTTACGGGATGATGATCATCATTGTTATTGTGATCATCAAAGAAAATCAAATTGAAACATTATTCATAACTTTCGATGCATTTGAATATGGGTTTGTATGCACAAAAGGTTTGATCGTCCAATTCATCAATTATTCAATTCGATACACATGATGTAATTTTTGATGGTGAATGCTACGGCTGTTGCTGTTGCTGCTGCTGCTGCTCATTAAATTTTCAATTGAATTTTTTACAAATTTTAAATTTTTTAAAATTTAAAATTCAATTTGATTCAATTTGATTCAATTGATTCAATTAACCATTGTTTATTCGCTCTCTTTGCTTTGAAAAATGAAATGCAACCATTCTCTTAGGTTTCGATTTCTATTAGGTTGTCCTAAAAGTTCTTACCGATTTTCTCATGTTTTCCTACGATATAATCGGCCAAAACTTTTTGGACAACTTTCTAATATTTTTTTTTGTGAGAATCATCATCTCAATGATTTGAGATGATATATGTATGGGCAAACAAACAACAGGTAAACAATAATTCGAATTTTCGTTTTTTCATTTTTGTTCAAAATTCAATTCTCTTTCGAATGTATGTCACCGATTGGTTATAATACAACACAATAACATCGATAAGTGATTGAACCAATGGCTGGTTGAAAAGAAAAACGAATGAATAAGACGAACAAAATGAAGAAAATATTCATATATCACTCGACTAATAAGCGATCGTAATTTGAATACCTTTTGATACCTGTGTTCGAAAACCTTAGAAACCTGTAGACTTTTAATTATATGTTTTTTTTTTCAATCATTCATTCAATCATTTGTTCGGGTTGTTCATCGGCTGTTGAATCATTGAATACAAAACAAATTAAATTAATTTCGTTCGTTTGTTCGTTTGTTCATTCTGATTGATTGTTAAGCTTGTAAAATATTCATTATTTTCTTCGGTTGTTTATTTGTTTGTTTAATTTAGATCAAGATCATCTCATCATTGTTTGTTTTAAATAATTTTGAAAATCAATAAATAGAAGAAGACAACACCGTATAAAACAATGTAATGTAATGGGATTAATCAGAATAATTTCATTTGTATTATTATTATCATTATCAACAAGGATATCATTATCAATTAATTATGGTGGTCATCATTCGAATATTCAATCGAATAATCAACATTTATCATCATCATCATCATCATCGATAAGAAATTATCAAAATTGTTTACATCATGATGATAATGATTGGCATTCGAATCACCATCACCATCATCATGCTCATCCTCACCATCATCAACATCAACAATCACCATCACAATTACGATCATCAACAAAATATGTATGGCCATATGATCATAAACGTTCAACATTAAATTCCGATCATCATCAATATCATCAGCCAAATATCGATCATGATTTGTTACCACTGAAATTCGAATACATACTACCACCCGTTCAAGATCAAAGACAAATTATCATTAAAGAAGAAGATATTTTCGAACCCGAAGGGTTATTTTATAATGATCATCATCCGCATCCTCAACATCATCATGGAATTAATTTCAATAAAAATCCATCGAAATTATTTGAACGTTCGAAATTTCCATCATCATCATCATCATCATCATCGTCATCGACATTTTCACATTGGGATGATTCACCGTCGTTGACCAAGAAAATAGCGACAAATTTGTCAAAAATTAAAAAAAAGAAGAAGACGTTCTTCGTCCATAATAATCATAATGGTAATAAGAATAATCGAAATCATCACCATCAGCATCACCAACCCTATCAACACCAGCAACCATATAAACCAATAAATCAAATTTACAATTCCGATAATAGTATACCATTTAAAACCAATGAAAACCTATTGCCACCATCGTTGAATTATTCAAAGGTGAATAAAATCATTGTTATTGAAGAAAATGGTGATATTAATCAACACGATACAAACAACGATAATCATAATAACAATAATCTTACAGATTTATTTAATGATCCAATCATAACGAAAAGTATTGTTGAATCTATTCTTGATTCAAAACATTTGATCAATGATGATGGTAATGGTGATGGTAATGGTAATAATCACAATTATCAAAATAGTTACGATGATTTAGATGATGAAAACAACAATAATCATGATGATGAAGATGGTGTCTATTTTAACACACATCAACAGCAGCAGCAACAACAAACAGAACCACCACCACCACCGTCGCCGCCGACTACAAATCCATTATTATCGGCAATTATTTATGATCATCCAGTATATCATACACCGCTGCCATCGCCACCAATATCAACAATCAAAGATTTACATGATCATTTAAATCAAACATTGTTCGGTGATAATTATCGAAATAACAGCAGCAGGAGCAGTAGTAATGTAACGATTGAATTAGTTAATGATGATAATAATGAATATCCGTTACAAAATTTGACAATGATCACACCATTTGAAGCATTTAATTTGACAGCGAATTCATTTCATGTCCAAAATGGTTCCAATCGATTCGTAAACAATGGTCGTGACATTCGAAACTATTTCACCACGACAACCTCTTCGAATATGCCAAACAACAATAATTATTGGTCATCAACAATGCAACAAATGATGAATAACACGACCACAATGATGACGACCCAATCACCAACCACCATAATGTTTGAGCAATTATTTCAATCACCATTGTTCAATGAAAGTCTTAGCAAACAATTATCGCTGGATCGATTACTATCAAGTGGAAGTAACAAACAAGAATGGTTATCATCAACAATAGCACCAATAGTGGTGCAAACACAATCATCATCATCATCACCACCACCACCGCCGGTAGTTTATTTTACCAGTGAACGTACAACAACATCTGTTTTACAGAAACCAAAATCAACATTCGTTGATTTATCGACAACAACAACACCAACAACGGTAGCATCAATCATAACAACGACGACCACTAATCCATCGATATTCTTTAATCAAATATTTCAACAAAATTATTCACGACAATCGAACAATATGAAAAATAATTATCATAATAATAATGACAATAACATTGATAATTATAATTATAATAATCAAAATAATAATAAGCTAAACATGATTAATGATCCGATGCAAATGAATAAACAAGTTGTTTCGAATATGGGCAAAATAAGTAGCATTATCATAGCATTCTGTGTATCGATGATGTTGTTGATCGGTAAATATGAATATTTTTGACTCAAAAATCAAATAATTGATTTATTTTAAATATCAATGACAGGCATTATCTTGATATTTTTGAATAAAGATTCAATCACACATTATATCGTACGAAACGATCACTCATCGGCTGTGGAAAATAATGATGATAATCAAACATCGATAGAACAACAAAGACATACGCAACAACAACAACATCAAGAACAACCTGGACCATCGAATCAACAAACATCGGTGAAAATTGTTTCGAATTGTAATAATAAATCATCAGTAATGTCACAACCACCACCGCCACCTCCACCACCACCCCTACCATCGCAACCTTCACAAACAACATCAACAAAAACTTACTTTAATCAAGTCAAATTAGTACCAATAACAGCACCGAAACCTAAAAAATGATTTTTGAATCAAAATAAATTAATAATTTACCTTACCTTAAAGTATTTATTTCGAAATTCAAAATTGAAGCACAAATTCGATCGAATTAGATTATTATTTTGATGAAGAAATCAATTTCAACCATGATTGACGAGCTGGATGATCATCAGCTACCGGTCGATTAATTGCAGTCCAACATGGTTGACCGGTGAATAATCGTTCAACTTTAATATAATCATTATGATCCAACGTAAAACGATGATAAATACCGGCCGGCAGGATTAATAAATCATTTTTTTCCACTTTGATTCGTATCCATTTATCATCGCGATCACGAACATCAAAATAGCCGCTACCGTCCAAACAAAAACGTATCTCTTCATCAGCATGCAAATGTTCGGTGAAAAATATTTTCAATTTATTATCATAATCATCTAATTTTTCTTTACTAATTTCCAATCTATCATGATAATTATAGCCTCTTTCTGTGCGAATACGCAAATATGTATCATTATTTTCATAATTATCTGCATCAATCTTTTTTTTCATTCATTTTTTCATTAAAAATTGTTATTATTTTCAACAAAAACAAAAAATACAAATAATCAATCATTCTAAAATTGAGAAATTAAAATTTAAGAAAATAATAATAATAATAATAATTACCTGCCAATAAAGAACACCTGTTTTTTGTTTTAATTCATTCAAATCAATATAATTTGCCGGTGATAAATGTCTTTCTGAACGTTGATCTTCATCATTATTGTTATTCATGTACCAAGATTGTACCATTTTCTTTAATTTTCAATTTTTTTTTTTGTTGGTTATTTATTGATTCTTGGAAAAAATTAAATGAGCAATTATTAATCATTTGACTGACAAAATCATTATCATAATTTATGTGAAATCTCGTTTGCTGTTTATCATTCAAATCGAGGCTATTGATTAATGAATGTAATTAATTCAAAAAAAAAAAAAATGAAATTTTATCATTTCAAAAAGCTTCGATTGTGTACCCGAATATGTCGAAATAGCCGTCGAATGTTTATATTTTTGAAATAAATTCGATTTTTCAAATTTTGATTCAATTCTTATTGAAGATTTAACCAAGCATAAATGGCATTTAATAATAATAATAACCGTATAGTCGATGATAATATTATACAAAAAATCCTTTCGAATTATATAAAACATCGAAATTATAAGGTATAATAATTTCTGCTGAATTTATCTCATAATTAATTTGATTTATTTTAGCAGCAAACAACCACCAATAATGAAAATAATAACAATTCAACAACAACACGTAATGATAATGTATTACCTGCAAAAGATTGGTTTCTCGAAGGTGCATTATCTGCATTTCAATCAATAAGAAATGTAGCAACATTGCGGCTGACTGAAGAAGATTTTGTCAAAGAAGTTGAAATATCATTTCGTAAATTCATAGAATTTATCAATCAAATACGGCTAAAATCGCCACAAATTGATGATAATATCAATGCTGGGAATCAGAGACGTGTACCACAACATGGTGAAGAACTGTGGATGACTTGTTTTCCGCTGTTTGTACATATTTTCATTCAATTATTTGAATGTGGTTATATTGCTATTGGTAATTGGTTTATTTATTTTTGCAGAAAAATTTTTAATTAATCCTTTTGTTTCAATTTGAACAGCACAAAACTTTTTCATTGAACATTATCAAAGATTTACGAAAAAATCGAATCATGTTCAATTTCTTACATCGATGCAATCATCATTGAACAATAGGGTATTGAATTCAGCGTTACAAAATTTTAAAAATTTCAAATGTAGAATAATGATCACCGAAGAAAGCTTCAATTTACTCACCCAATTTTTAAAGGTTTTATCCTTGTTTTCTTAAATTTGAACGAGATTAATTTTAAAATCTTAACTTACGATTCAATTAGGATGAAAAACATTTATCAATATTGCAAACATTTAATTCATGTCTGGATTTTCGTGTTATGACACAAGAAGAATATTGTAATCAGCAAGCTAGTCAAACAGGTGTATCTTCATCATCAACCGCATCATCATCATCGATTATTCGTAAAAATCAACCGAATAATAATGAAAATGATGATTTCTTATCAAAAAACTTGTCAAATCCAGCGAATTCAGATGAAATGAACAAAATTTTGAACATTATAAAATCTATGAATGATAATGATGCTGATGATGATAAGAATAATGTTAACAATCAAAGTGATTATAATAATTACCCTACAAAAGCATATCAAACAACAATATGTTTATGTCGTATGCAAACCGAAGACATTAGCTCGGTTGCAACATCAAAAAATTTATCGAAAATTGTTGTCGGTACTGAACAATCAGAAATTCATTTATGGGATTGTGATCTCACTGATGAATTACAATATTATTCATCACGAATTTATCGTCATTGGAAACGGATACCAATACGAAGATTAACTTCCGAAATTGATTTCAAATTCATTAATCCAAAAACATTAGGCAATGAAATCGATATGGAATCATCGGGAAAAGATGACAATAATTTCGATGATCGTGTATATCCACAAATTTTTCGTGGTCATTCAAATGCTATTTATGAAATGTCATTCTTGAATGATTCAAATTTATTGCTATCATGTTCTGGTGATACTACTATTCGAGCATGGGATGTTAATTCGAATTCATGTCTTTCGGTTTATAAAGGCCATGCATCAGCTATTTGGACAATTGATTCAAATGATTCTGGATGTTTTATTTCAGGCGGTCGTGATGGTGTCGCACATATGTGGGATATTGAACGTACCATACCGATGCGAATATATTCTGGTCATTTAATGGATATTAATCAAATCAAATTTCATCCAAATTGTAATTATTTAGCAACAGCTTCATCGGATAAAACAATAATTTTATGGGATGTAAATCAAGTACGACAAGTTCGAATGTTTTGTGGTCATAAATCAGCGGTGAATACAATACAATTTTCATCATGTGGTAAATATCTCACATCAGCTTCTGAAGATGGTTCCATTTGTATATGGGATATATCACAAGGTACTTGCCTAAATGAAATGAAAAATCATCAAGATAATATTCGATGTTTGAATTTCGGTCCAAATGAACATTTGTTGGCTTCATGTGGTATTCAAACATCGACCATCAATATATGGGAAAATCCAATCGTATATTCAAGACAACAGAAATCAGTTCCATTCATTTCATTTGATGTAAATAATTCGATGAATATTGGTGAAAATGATGAATCTTCATCTGAAGTTCGAAAACAAAATCTAATGAAATTACAATTTATTCGCCGTAATATTTTATTAGCATTTTCACGAAATGTTTGATTTCTTAAAACTCTAAATTCGAACACATGAGTACCATCTTTTAACTCATCGTCAAATTATTACCATTTTTATCATCATCATAAAAATACATCATTCATTTTTTGATGATGTTAATAACTTGATTCAAGGTTATTGTTTTTTACATTTATTTATTGGTGTGTGTGATAGATATCATCATTATCGAACATTTGATTATTTATTTTTATTTTATTGTCAAAAACAAAAACAATCTTTTTTTTCTTAAAATAATTTTGCCAAAGTTTTCCATATTTTTTTATTGGCCATTAGCCTCTTAGTTTATTTGTCATTTTCATATCAGAGTCACTATGCCATTATCATAAAATTTTTGAAAATTTTCGGCTCACATCCAACAACCAACCATCCGGCGTAAATAAATAGTTCATCGAACTAATGTAAAATTTACAATTTTTATTTGAATCATTCATGAAAGAAAAAAAAATTTCACAAAAATAATTATATGTACAAAATAATAAAAAAAAAATGAAATTGAAAAAAAACAATTAAATTTTTTTTAAATAACAAAAATCAAGTCATGATGTGATTTATGATTGTTGCGCTTGTTGTTGTTGAACATTAGTTGTTGTTGTTGTCGCTATGATTTGATTATCATTTTTATCATGTGTTTCGTCATTGAATCTAATGGCTGATGCTTTATAACAAACAATGAGATCGATACAAAATGCAAAAAACATTATCAGCGCGGTTAAACCATGAAATAATTGGCGAAAACTAGTGGAATCATATAAACGACATGCACCTATTTTACCACAATTTTCTTCCCAAAATAAACACGTTGAATCGATTACTGAACCATAAAGAATTGGACATGGAACATTACCTGATTGATTCAAATGAAAATAAAAATAATTAATACATAATGAATAATTTGAATATTCATATCATACCGAATAATCCGGTAGCAAATGATATGAATCCTAATGCCATAGCTTTATCTCTTGGTTCAACACAACGCAGTGTAAGTAACATTGATCCAACTTCGGAGGTAGAATGTATAAGTACAGTCAGCGAAAATATAACAATATACAATGTTAATGTATTGCAGTCTAATGGACATATACCAGGTCTGGCCTTCATCGTTGTATTATTATTATTATTATTTAAATTTCTTTCACATCTACAATCAGAATAGAATTTCTATTGAGAAATAAAAAAAATGGTGAGCAAAAAAAAAAAATTATTCATTATGAATTTTCAAGGCGATCTACCTCACTGCCATTGCCAAATACTGATGTACATCCAGCCAGACAAGGTGATATGTATGTAATGCCATCGGCCATACATACTGGTTCGAATCGTCCTTGTTGACAATCACAATCATATGAACAGGATAATTTTTCATTGTTAATATCGAGAAAATAATCATGACTATACAAAAATAGAAATTAATTAATGGAAATGAAAAGTATTTTAAACACTCACCTTCTATCAATATCATCATCATGCTGTTTAATACCAGCAAATTGATTGGTTGGACAGCCAAGAAACATGAGTATTATCATGCCAATCACATATGATAATGCTGCAAATGCAATCCATTTCGCAACACAACGTGCACTAGGATTGTAGCGACGCATAAATGTCCCGCTGGCAAATATACCAAATCCCATAACAAGAATGCCAGCTAAACCAGCTATCATATTGGCATCAGTTGCTGTTAATTGAAATTGGCTTTCAAGATATTTTGGTAAAAATGTATAAAGACCAGATATTGGTAGAATATGCAATACAGAACTAGCAGTACGACATAACAATATGTCATTTGTCAATAAACGTTTCAATGCTTGTGAAAATCCACCACCACCACCATTTTCTTCAACTTTAGATAATTCGATTAATTTTAAATCATTTGGTGATTTAATTTTTTCAATACTATCGATCGATACATTGATTGATGGTGAATTATTATCACAGAAAGTGACTAATTCAGTATTATTAAGCTCATCTGTTCGGTTTGGATTATTCATTTGTTTTTCTTGATGTAATTTCAAAAGATTTTCTTGTTCAATTTTTTGTTGTTGTTGCTGGCGATGACAATATGAACTTGGATCTGGTTGTGGCAATCTTCGAGGAAAAATCATCATTGGAATCGATGCTAATGCTAAAGATACACCGACTAAAAATAGCCCTAACCACTTTATAAAAAAAGAATTAGATTCTTATTTGCTTTGAAAAAATAATGATTACCCAAGCACCAATCCAATTAGGATCATTTGGATGTAAATCTGATGTGCCGAAAGGAAATTGCACTGGAATACTGGTGCATACAGATCCAAGAAGAAAACCACAAACTGGCCCAAATATTCTTACGCCGATTGTGATGCCGAAATAGAGGGGCGATTCTTTCGGCGCAACATTATCATCGATATAAGGTATGCCCAATGTGTTGACTGCAGTGGTGCCTAAACCAATCATCAATAAACTCATGAAAAATATGGCCAATACAAAATTGTTCACACGACTTTTTTTTATAACAATATCTGATGTTTGATTACATGATTGTTCAGTAGTAGAATTTATCATACAAATTATGTTTGATAATGGAGATGATGATGATGATACATCATCATTATTGGTCAATATTTGTTCAGGTTGACTGCCGAACAAATAATGCGGTGTCGAGCATAATAATGCTGCAAACGCAAACACCAACATACCGGTTGCAATCCATCTTGGTCGATGTCCTTGACCACCATAATATGTTAACAATAATGCACCGCTTATTTGTCCCATTTCGGTTGAACTCATTATGATGCCTGTTGTACGGCTTTGTACTTGATATAATTTTTCAATTGTGGTCAATACACTAACAAAATATGTATAATATATTCCTTGCAATACAGATGTTAAACAAAAAAGGGCAAGAAAACATTTTTTATTCGCAAATTTTTGCATATATTTCGGATGCCAACTGAAAATGCCACAAGAAAAATCTTCCAAAATTTTCCGGTCATTTTGATCATCAAATATCATCATATTATGTTGTTGTTGTTGTTGTTGTTGTTGCTGTTTCGTTTTATTTACAATTACAATTGAATTCGAATTGAATTTTTGATCGGATGATGGTGGCAATAATAATTGATTATTATTCGATGTTGAATCATTTTGATTCATCGTTGTCGTTGTTTTAGTTGTCATTTTATACAATTGGATGTTATCGAGTTGAATGAAATTATTTTGATTGGACAAAAATTCAGCAATTTTCGGGATATTTTTTCAGCAAAAAAAATATTTCAAACAAATGCAACTGTTTGAATGATTACTTAGATTATGTGATCATGTTGTGATTGTGGACACAAATTTATATTGAAATGCAACAACAACAACAACGAAAAAAACACTTTCAACTTTGATCTTGTCTCTTTTTACTATTTCTTCATTTAAGAAAACAAAAAACACATACAAACACACACATACAATGAAACACAATCTTTGATTGCTTCAGGGCGCGTTCAGATGGACGACGACGTTCAGATGATGATGATGATGATTATGCCACACATCAATCATGAATGTGTCGATGTAAGTAGGTATGGGACAGCAGTATGACCATACGACGAAAAAAAACAGAAATAAATGAAAGTATTTTTTAACCACTTTCGCTTCAAGAAATTTACATTAAGACAATAAAATAGTCTTAGACATTCGATGTCTGGTGGTGGTGTTAAATATATTAAGATTTTAAATATATTTCTTTAATTCCACAATGTCTGCGGTGATTGTTGTTGTTGAAGGCACATATGTTTTTGTCGATGTTTCAATGTTGCCACCGATAAATTATGGTGGTGATTAAGATGATTGGGCACAGGACTACAATACTACTGCTGATATGTTTCTTCAAGATGACAACTAAGATTATAGTTTAAGACGATGACGACGACGAATAGTCGGTAGTTTTTCATTTCAAAAGTAATAAAAATATGGAGACATTTTGAATGGAAAATGTTTCCCGGTGTATTTAATATATTTATTGAAAATATCACCGGTTAATTTCTTAATTCGTACACAAACAAATGGCAATTGTTTTTATTTTATTTTATTTTTTTGACATAAACCTTTGGTTTGAATAGTTTTAACAAATATAATTGGTGAGCTTTTATTATTTGTTCACTTTGATGAGGGAAAATTTCGAATATGATATAGAATCATCGGCTGTGTGTCTAATGTTATTCGACATGTGCGGTATTTTTTCTTTTGATTCAAAATATTTTGGACACTTTTGTCGATATTTTTTCTTAAATCGATATTTTATTATATTGATTGATTGAACTGTTGATGATCATAATTTTCAAAATGATAATCCCTTTAAATTATTTTAAGGTTTTGCATTGAAGAATTACTGAGCACATTTTTGCAAATTTTCAATTTGATTTGATTGTTGTTTGTTTGTGTTGTGTTCAGACATTCAGAGTTAACAAGAACAAAATACTTTTTTTTGAAAGATTGAATAATAAAATATGATGTAAACACATGCATATAATGCATTGAACACATTCAAAACACCAGACACACAAATATATATTCAAATGCACAAACACACACACAAACAAAAGAGACAAAGCAGACGACGTTTTAAATGAATTTTTGTTTGTTTGTTTGTTGTGTTTGTTCATTCAAAAGAATCAAAATATTATCAGCGTTTCGGGTTTGAAATTATCATTTGAAATTTAAATCATTTTAAACAAAGTTTCTTATTTCTCGTTTAAAATGATTCAAATCCTTATCATCACACACACACATCCAAAGTGAAATGAAATTTGAAAAACTCACATTTAAACATTTGAAATTAAAACTGAATTTTTTGAAATCAAAATTGAATTTTTGATTTTTGTTGTTTTTGTTGTTGTTGTTGTTGTTCGCTTTTTCGACGGATAATTCATTATTTTCATTCAGTCAAATGTTGTGTGTACACATGGAGTATACATGGATAAATTAAACAAAATAAAATAAATAAACATCTAGCCGCTCCACCCCTCTCCAATTTCTTCTTTTTCTTCTTGGAGGTTTTTTTATTTTCTTCAATTTTTTTTTCGTAAGTTGTTCATCGACTTGTTTGATTTTCTTAAAGAAAAAAAAAACATTTTCTCATAGAAAATAATGAGAGAAAATGAGAAAATAACCATTGAAAATAAATGCATTTTAAAATTGTTGTTTTCTTGAAATTTTACTTGTCTTCTTTATCATCATGAAATTAGAGAAAGTGAGAAATGATTTATTATTATGTATATTTCAAAATTTAATCGGTAAAATAAATCAATGAATGAATGAAATGAATGAATCAATGGAAATTGAAAATTCAAAAAGTAAAAATTTCTCGAACCCTTCGAATCCAAAATGAAAAAAAAAATTTCTTCGAAAAACATTCGAAAATGTCCTGTTCATAAAATTTGTTTCGAAAAAAAAAAATTCGATTCAAAACCTCAAATTTCCGATTTGTTTTCATTTTCTTAAAATTTTCCTTAAGAAAAAAATCCTTTCAAATAATATCTTTTTGCCCTAAATTTTTTTCATAAAGAAATAAACTTTTTAATTGTGTTCATTTTATTTGGTGATTCGCCTCCTCCAAAATGCACCGAAAACCACACAACACACCACAGTTACCAACCAGCGACGACCATAAAACAACACCAAAACCCAATTTCAAAGTTTTCGGGGAAAAAATTGAAATTTGAAATTTGAAAAATGAAAGGAAATTGTTAAAATAATAATAATGAAAATAAATAGATTAAAATGGGGAAAAAAACCTGGTTTATTATCATCATCATCAAAAATTTCATTTATTTTCCATTATTAATGATGGCCATTCTCTTATTATTATGGCCAACGATAAACTCCTCTTCTTTTGATTTAAAATAATTTGATTTCTTTTGGATTTTTTTTTTTTTTTTTTTTTTGAAAAGAAAATGAAAATTTAGGTTTCTATGTTATGTTATTATAAGTGAAAATTAAATCAAATATTATTAATTCAAATCATCATCATCATCATTGATTTTTTTTTTAATGATTTTAACCATGTGCATTAATAATAATAATAATAATAAAGGTATAAAAATATATTTGTTTCAAAATTATTTCATCTGGTTAACACTGGTTACTATTGGAGTTGGTCAATACAGTGTTTTTTATGAAAATAAATGGGAAAAAAAACCCCAGATTAAATAAGAAGGATTAAGAAAAAAATTGTGAAATGAAATAGTATTTTTAGAGTAATAAATAAACAAATGAATGAATAGTAAATATTAGTGAATTTGACCAAAATAAGATCAAGAAAAGACCAAATTGTTTCATTAAAATAATGAATAAATAAAACAATTCAAAAATCTAGTGTAAACTGGTGAAAATAAACATTTTAAAAAATTGAAAAATTCAGTCTAAAATTCGAAAAATATTCGATTTTGACCAAGGTACCTTAAGGTAGCTTAAGGTTTTAATTGTTTTTCAATGGTGAAAAAGTTTTAAAATTTTAAAATTTTAAAATTTTGAAATTTTCCAATGTTTATGATCGAAAAAAGTCGAAGTTGGTCCCCATTGTTCGCATACACACACAAGTTCAAGGACAGGCCAATGACACTTGTTGACATTTGTTCGAAATTCGAACAAAAAGGAAATGAATATGAGTACTGATAATAAACAACACGTTTATACAATTTTTCATGTGAAAAACGAAAGAAAAGAGTTGAATTATGATAAGAACCATGGGAATGGTCTGAAAATTGAAATATTTGAAAAATGATCATTAAGACATGACCGTATACTGCTGAATGAATGAGCAAAACAAGGGACGACAAAACAAATGTGTCTTTGACCACATAAATAGTCGTCTGTCGTCGTCCTTGGTCATCAGGTAAAATTTCTCTATGGTCAAATCAATGTCCATTATTTCCATTATTTTCGATTTCCTTTCGACCTTTGACTGATGGCCGTCTAGCTGTTTTAACCAACGGACCCCAACACCAAGGACAGACAATAGTCTTTGATGGCCGGTCATTCACCAAGGTATTTTTTTTCGAGTTATTTTTAGCCATTGATTTTTATGGGTACAAGCATTTTTGACAATGACCTTTGCCGGGTAAGAAATTCAATACACAAGGGTAAAGCTTTCACTTTTTTTAACAATTCAAATCATAAAGGTGGTCATTACGATTGATCGATTCAGGAATTATTAAAGTTCATAGGTCACACAGACTCAAGACCAAAGTTTGAAAAATAAAAATTCAACAAATCATAAAAAACGACAATCGTCATTGTCAACGTCAGTGTAACGTGTCATACGCATAAACAACAGCATAAGGTAAAGGTCATTGACAATAAATGACCTTGTCGTTTATTATGATGATGATGGAACAAACAAATAAACAAAAATCAAACAAGGTGGCATACCTTTATACCTTCATACCTTACCTTTGTGTTTACCTGTATTTTTTCATTGGTCTTTGGCTTTGCATTGAATTGAGTGAAAACACATGTTATATTTTCATATTTTAAACTTTTTTTTTATTTTGAAAAAATAATTTTCCATAAAATTTTTTTGTTCGAATTTTTCAATAGTTTTCCAAAGGTTTTTACCTTGCTCATTTTCGAATTAATTTCAAAATTTTCATAAATGATAATCCATTAATTACCATCCATTGATTGAAAATAGTTATGCATAAGGTTTTTTGAAAGGTTTTAGGCTGTTTGTGTTCAGTAAATTATGCTCATTCATTGCTCAAATCGAATGTTGTTGTTGTTGTTGTTGTTGTTATTTGTTGTACTTCGAATGTTTTTTTGTTTTTGTCGAAAATTTTATCACAGTTTTTGTCGATAATTTAAAATGGATATAAGAGTTGATTGTCGTCGAAGAACAATTTTTGAATAAAAAAAAACAAAATGTCATTTGCCATATATTAAGCTGTCCGAATAGTTCATTCGGCTCGATCAATAGAGTTGCTCTAAAAAAATCGGCCAGAACTTTCCGGACAACCAAAAATATTTGTTCAGTTTTACAATTGATAATTAAAATAATTGATAATAATGATAACAGATTTTTTTTTGTTTTGGAATCACAAAATTTATGGTTTTTGGGGATAATAATTAATTAATTAATCAATTTGATGATGATGATGAAAAAATATCTTGTTGCTTTGTGTGTATAAATTGTTTGAAAGCTTCGAGGAAATTTTTTTTTTTTGTAAACAAATGCTAAGCAGCGCCATAGCGCTGCCATTTTCAATTTCAATGCATTCACATGCTTCGTTTTCGTCGCATAGCTCTTTATGAATGATTTATAAATAAATGGATGATGATGCTGATGATGATAAAAGTAAATAATAATTGTTGGTATCATAATAATTTGATGATAATTAATATATTAAATAATTGAGGATAGTCATTCGAATATTATCCCTGATAATTTTTTGCTAAATGATTGACACATCGGTAATCAAACTAAACTTTCGGAACGATGATGATATTTTTTCGTAGTGTTTGTTGATGTTAATGGTGGTGGTGCTGCTGATTTTGATGATGATGATGATGGTTGATTCATTTCAATGTTTACACTAACGTTGTTATCATTATTGGCATAGTTTTTGGCGTTATTATCATTATTGTGAGAGCTCAAATTACTTGTTGGTACTGGAATCAGCGATAAATTAGTAGCAGATTTATCATCATCTGTATCTGTATCCGTATCATCATCGTCATTAGCTGAATTATAATCTGAATCTTGTAATTGTTGTCCATTGACGCCATTATTATTATTATTGTTGTTGTTATTGTTACTATCACTACTGCCTAATGGTTGCTGTTCTTCATCAGTTTCCGTAATGGTTTCTGGTCCATCGGCACCCCAACCAAATACTGATAACCGATCTAATGATATGATTGATGATATTATTTCATCAGCTGTAAATGATGACGCTGTTTTCATTCGTAATTTTTTCATATCTTTTTTTTCACGATAACAAATCAATAAAAGATCGAAAAAGAATAAAATAGCTGCAGTTATTTTAAATGCACTACAAACACCGACATATCTACGTATGGGACATTTCATAGAAAATACAATAAAAATGATAGAAAATCAATTAAAGTTCTAAAATTATTCCACCCTTAAAGAAATACCTTAAACGAAATTGTTCAATATTATACAAAAGGCAAAATCCACCTTGTTCACCACAATGATTTTTCCATACTAAACATGTTGAATCGATAACATTACCGAATACGATCGGTGATGGAATATAGCCAAACAATCGAAACAATACAAATTGCATGCCTAATGCTAATGATCTTTCTTCTTCATCTACCGACCTGTTGAAATTTAACAATATTATTACTAATGATGATTTTTGGACACCGAAAAAGACATTTACCTCAATGTAATCATAACAACAGGCATTTGTGTTATCGATACGACTAGTGTTATGACGAATAACAAAACCATAAATGGTACCATTGCTGTACAAATTTGATGACATGGTCCCGGTGTAACGATTGGTACCATTGTTATTTCATGATTATTATTATTGTTTGATAGTAAACAAGCACAATTACTATAATTTCGTATCTATGGTTATACAAATGAGTTAGATCAATTTTTTGTAAAATAATCATCAAACTTACATCACGAGAATTATCGACCGAAGTACAACCAGCAAAACATGGTGAATAATAACTAATTTTATTGCGTACATCACATACTGGCTCTAAATCATTCGATGAGCAGCGGCATCCTAAATTACATTCCGAAGTCAAATTAACTGCGAATGTATCTTGAAATCTTGTACTATTTCAATGGGAGAACATAATGAGTAATTAATAATTAAAATAACAATTAAAAAAATAATGGGAAATACTACTAACGTATTAGCATATGGTAATGTTGTGCCAGCCATTTTAACATTTTCACAACCAAGAAAATATAATGCAGTGTATAGGCCCATACAGATAATGTTGAAGAATAGAACAACTTGTATTGCTCCTTTTGGTGTCAACTGAAATCGTTTAAGAATATAACCCCCCAAGAAAATACCAAAACAAGCACCAGGTATAGCAATACCACCAGCGAATAAATTTGCTTGTGATTTGCCCAATGAAAATTGTGTTTCCAAATATTTAGGTAAAAATATTAAAAATCCGCTAACAATTGCCAATTCCATACAAGAACCAAGACATGTAACCATATAAACAGGATTCGTTGCTAATCGCCACATACATGCAGGTATTTCGGCTAATTTACGACCATATTTAACTTGTTTCGTATTTGATTGTGTTCCATTATTTGTATTGCTGTCATTATTATCATTGACATTAGTTTTATTGCCGCATGTATTACTACCACTTGAATTATTAAACGAATGACCACTTGGTAATGCTACAATAAATTCTTTCGATTTTTTTGTTTTTAAACTTTTTGGAAATATAAAAAATGGAATCGATATCTATATTTTGAATGATGGAAAAATGAATGAAATGATAATTGCTTGAAAAATAAATAAACAATTATTAATTTTTAAATAAACATACAATAAGCAGCAATACACCAAGCAATATAAAACCAGCCCACCAAGCACCGATCCATTTTGGATGGCCAGGAAATATATCCGGTGGAATAACACCGGTGCCCAATGCATTTTCATGTACATTAATAAAAAATCCACCAAGTAAAAATCCACAAACTAAGCCAAATGCAACCATACTATACATACAACCCATATACATTGATGAACTTTCTTTCGGTACATGATCATCGATGTAAGTGGTTCCCAACGTAAAAATTGGTGTACCACCACAACCTATTAATACCATGGCTAACATAAATATTAACATTTGTGGTGCATGATAAGTTGATTCTTGGGTACAATTTGGATCATCATCTAATAATCCAAGATTGATGAATTGACTACACACAAATAAATGAAAAACAATTAGATATTGAACAATAGGGTCAAATATATAATTGGAGAAATACCTTGCTTTCTCTAAAAAAGGCGATGTCAAAGCTGGTTTCGGTATACGACAAGTATTATCTTGATATTGTTCATCTGAATGATTAGTATTGGCAAATGTAAATGGTGATTTCAATGATAAAAAATGTGGTAAAGAAAATATTAATGATCCAATGGCAGTGACAACAATGCCTGTACCGATCCATCTTGGTATATGTCGATGTGTACCAAAATAGCTAACGAAAATTATCGTTGCCAGATTTCCTACTTCAAATGTCGATACAATAGCACCGGACATTTGTGATGAAATATCGAATCGTTTTTCCATTGTTGTAATCACACTGTGTTATTATGATTGAACAATTGAAAACATTTAAAAATAAATAAATGAAGATAAATGGAATGAATGAATGAATTTACCTATTAAAATATCCGGATGAAAGTGCTTGCTGTAATGTAACCAATAAACAACAAAGAAAGACAAAAAATTGTATAGTTGCATATCGTCGTAATGAATTAAATTTTAATGACCAACAACCGCATTCAATTTTTTCCACATCTAAATCATTACTGTTATCAAGCAGTTCTTGTGTTTGTCGTATTTTTAACGATGAATATTTCAACGATACATTTGGATCGGTGGCCACTGTATGATGATGTAATGGAAAATAATATGGTGGATATGTGGTATCATAATGAATAGTCTTTTCCGAAGATGTTTTCTTTAGGTTAGGCACTGTTAACGCTATGATTGGACCATTTTTATCCACTAAACATTCACCAGATTGATGTGCATATAATCCGGTTGCAGCATAATAAGAATAATCACGAACTGATGTAGCATTACCGGCACTTTTTGCACGACGATGTCCATGTATATAACGTGGCCGATGATGATGTGAATGATGATTATGATGATGTGTATTAATCATTGATAATGGTTGATGTTGGGTCGCTGATGATGAACCACCACCACCAACACCAGATGATTCATTTGATCTATGATGATGTTGATGATAATAATGATGAGGATGAGGATGTGGATGATGTTTATTACTGTCACCTCGGTCACCTCCAGCACCAATATTCGATGATAATTGAATGGCTTCCTTTGTATTCGACATATTTTTGATCATTCAAATCACTCGATAATTCATCAAACAATAACCAACAAACAGATTTGAAAGACTAGATCAACTGGCCAATGATCGATTTCGAGGGGAAAAATTTTTAACACAAAAATTGTTTAAATTACATTTGAAATATTTGATCCCAAAACACTTTGAAATTGATCAAATTCTTGATTAAATAAGATAATAATTGACCAAATTATGCAATGATTGTTGATTCGTTGCTGTTGTGGCTGCTGTTATTGTGTTTCAGATGAGTATATCTATGTATGAGAAGACAAATACAAATAAACAAATAAAATTAGACAACTTTCAACTTTCAAAGTAAAAAATTGAAAAAATTGGAGAAAATTGCACGCGTTGCACATGTAGATAAGACTTGAACTATGAAACTACTAAATGAAAAAAAATGAACAAAAAAGTGAAACAAAGTAAACAAATATTAGGGTTGTCCGAAAAGTTCATTCGGTTTAATCGGTAGAGTTGCACATGAAAATCGGCCAAAACTTTTCGGACAACCAAATACATTATACATAAATTGAAATGCATAACACTTTCTCTTTCTCTTGCTGACAGCAAAAGAGCCACGAAAAAAAAAATCAAAAATAAATTTTCTTAGTGAAAAAATAATAATAAATGCATCTTAATGGTCAAATGGCATCTTACAGCACACCTGTACAGTCATATGTTATTCACGAAAAAACGGAACATTTTGAAAAATTTTTCAAAATGGAAAAACCGCATTTACAACTTTACTTATTTTGGTCTAAAATAAACTTTTTAAGAAAATTTTTTCTTGAAGAAATTCAAAATACAAAAAGAGAAATTGAATTAAAATTGTGTGTTCACTGTTGATTATGATCGATGAATGATCATAATAAATGATAAACCGATTCATATGTACAAGATTCGAATTCAAGATTGAAGATTTTCAGACGTGATCGATACATACGTGGGATGAAATTGAGCACAGAAAAAATATGAAATTTTTGAAACAAAGCACAAAAACAGTTGAACGAGTTGAGTTGAGTTGAATTTGAAAGATTGAAAATTGCCACGTGAACCTTTGAAATTTTTGAAAAATTTAGTAAATTATGACTATTCAGTGTGATATATGAGAAATTGAAAAAAAAAAATAGAATTCATTCGATTCGATGATAGCTGAGATCATTCATTTTCATTTATCAAAGGTTTAAAATGAATAAATGACGCATCATCTGATCAGCATCGTTTAATATCATCTGATCATTCGGAGGGATTTTTTTGGGTATTTACATGAGTGATATTTATATGAACAAATCAACAAATGAATTGAATTGAATTAAATAAAGTAAATGTGGTAAATGTGAATGAAGAAGAATCTTATCACAACTAATCTTTTTGATTGTGAACACATGCGCTAAATTTTTTCAATTTAAATACATTATACCAGTCAGATCATTTTTAAAAAAAAAACATCTTGAAAACTGCTCGCTATTTGTTGAAAATCAATGGTGAATGCCCGAGTGAGACTCGGGGTTTGGCAGTTTTAATGCAAAAAACAAATCACAAGTCTATGACGTTGTGTACAGTTGAAGGGTTAAATTCACAAAACAAAAATCTGAAATATTTTAGAGAATCACACAACAGAGTAATTATATTTTCTATTTATCTATTTATTTATTTAGATTATCATTATCGTCATAGATGTTATATATGAAACAAAAAAATATTGAAAATTGAAAATTAATTTATAAACTCATGTCCTTCTAATAATGTTTCAAATGATATATAAATTGACATTAAAATCAATAATAATGATAATGTTAAATACAAAACAATATTAGACATGATTTCAAAATCAAAATCAGAGAAAAAATGCTGCAAAATCATCATTTATTAATTGTAAACAATCGTCGATATTCGTATATTCATGTGTATTATCAATAACCATTTAACATTCGAAAATCGAATCAATTCATATTTTTGACATTCGAAAATCGAATCAATTCATTCATATTTTTCAACATTCGAAAATCGATTCATATTTTTTTCACATAATAAATGAAATCATGAATGTCAAATGGTCTTGTTGTTGTTGTTTTCGTTGATTTTTGATTATTTAAACTGGAAAAATCATTCATAAATTTGAGAAAAATCATAAATAAAATTAAAATTCAATTCATTTTTAAATCATTTCTTTGTTCAAACTCGAATTATGAATAAAATTCATTGATTTTGCCGAATATAATCAATTAGTTATCACAACAACGAAAACAAACGATCAATCAATCAATTTTTCGAGTAAATTTTACCAGTGAAGATTTTTAAAATTGAAAATTTTCAATTTTCAAAAAATAAGTACAGGGTTTAAAGTTTAAATTCAGGATTTTAAAATTAATTTTCGTAAATTTTCAATTATATAATTACGAAATTAAATTTCAAAGCTATGAAATAAAACTTGAAACCTTCGTATATTCATATTCAAAAAGTCTTGTGGTGATTTTTAAAAGTAGAAATTATTTTTAGCCACAGAAAATCATGTGATTGGTGGCCGATTGGCCGGTACACCAACTGATTAATTGATGATGTTGTTTCAACAATGATCAAATGGTCATTTGGGAACAATAAACAATGGAAAAACCATGGAAAAAGGGCCAACAAATTTTCTTGGGGGCAAAATTCAAATTTAATTCAAAAAAAATCAGAAAAAAACACGACTACAAAAAAAAAACAAAATGATTATTTGTGAGTGATAGCGGTGGTGATGTCTATCAATTATTATTATTATCAATCATTCATTCATTATACACAGAGTTTGACCTACTTTATTTTATTTTGACTTTTTTTCTAGCTCTGTATTAGGCTATCCGAAAAGTTAATTCGGCTTAATCAATAGAGTTGCTTGTGAAAATTGGCCAAAACTTTCCGGACAACCAGAGTAATACATGTAAATATTCAAAATAATTTTTCAAATAAGTAATTAAACATTGATTATTATTATGATGATTGAATCACAGTAAACAAAACAAACAAAACAAAACGATTAAATGACTAAATGACTAAATAATCAAATGATCAAGTAATCGTTTCCTACTTTTTCCAACGTAATTTCATGAAAATATCTTTGTTTTTAAATATGTGATCAACTGACAAAAGCAGATAATGCAGATTTGCATATGCAGAAGGAGAAATATATAATGAATGTGCACTTACAAAGAACTTGTAAATAAATCTTGAAACAAATGATAATCATTGAATTATTGATTATTGATTATATCAATTTGACTAACTAATCACCACACAAAAATGTTGTTGACGTAAACAAATCGATTATTGACAAGTGTATAGGTAGTATTTGATTATGAGTACATAAAACATTGAAAATTGATGAAATTGGAGATTTTCTAAGATGATCAAAGATTTAAGATTTTGAAAATTTTTGATAAAATTATCAATTATTATTCATCAATTGGCTATCATTTGATTGATTGTCAATTTTTTGATCATATGAATGATGAATAAACAAACAAAATGCGCAAATAAACAAATAAATACAATTATTTATCGAAGAATTTCCCTTTTGGATGATCAATAATAATTGTTGTTTCTCACATCTTTATACAAAGAACAGTGAATGGCTACAAATTGACAAAGTGTAAATCGACGAAATTTTTTAAATTAATTTCAATGGTATTGAATAATAAATGATTGGTAAATTCTATTAAATGATTCTATTCG
Source organism: Psoroptes ovis (assembly GCA_002943765.1). Classification (NCBI taxonomy): domain Eukaryota; kingdom Metazoa; phylum Arthropoda; class Arachnida; order Sarcoptiformes; family Psoroptidae; genus Psoroptes; species Psoroptes ovis. Next base: position 324,745 of record PQWQ01000027.1, on the reverse strand, counting down.
CAATTCTCTTTATATGAATTCATTTATAATAATAAAGTAAGGAATAATAAATATTTTGAAAAAGTTCATTAACTTTTTCCTATTTATTATAAAATTCCATTCAAGAATTCATGAACATTTAATACTTGAACAAGAATAAGTAAACAAATGTCAATGTTCTTTGATTAGTTTGTTTGTTTGTGCTGCCAAAAAATTATTTTTTATTATTGAAAAATTGAATAATAAACTACATATCATCACATGGAGATTATACGATGATCTGTGAATGGGTTCGAATTGATTCTTCAACAGTTTTAATGGAAAAATTGCTGAAATTCAATTAAAATGTGCCTGAATACGAATCATGTTGAATCAAATTCAAATTTTATTCAAATTGATTTTGAATCCAAATCAATTCATTCACAACATTTACAACATTTCAATGTAAAAAGCCATTGACTTGTATGTTTATGGGGTCTAATATCGTCTATTTAACAAATTTGATTTAATCATTATTCATAACATATCGTACACAATAGCTGCAGCAGCAGCAGCTATAATTCTAATGCTTGCATACAGTACATTCAAATATCAACGATTTATTATTGTTGTTATTATGATTATATGAGATATAATTTTATGATTATTGTAATAATAATCATTCATTCATACAATAAAATACAATAAAAATACATTCACATTCGAAAAGCAAAGTAAAAAGTAAAAAGTAAAGAGATTAATGACATCAATAATACACACACACAGAGAGAACAGAAAACAGAACAATAACAGGGATATGGATATCGTTGGATACATATGATTTAAGGGGGATATAGATTATCGTTTGTTATTATAATTTCAACTTAAATAAATAAATAATAATTGTATGTTTGTATTATTAAATATTTGCGAAAAACAAATACAAAATAAACAAAGTAAACAAAGACTATTGTTTATTTTGAATCGAAACTATTCGATTGTTCAACAAGTTTCAGGTGAAATTAAATTTTTTTAATTATTATTTTCATCTTAATTAAACAAATAATTAAAAAATTAATTAAACTTACTTTTTGTTTCTTTGTTGATTGATTAATTGATTCATTAATTCATTCATTAATTTCGAATTTTCTTTGTTCAAATTTTCAATTATTATTATCGAAATCGATGATTCGAATGAATTCTCAAAATGAATTTTCAAAATGAATTTCTTTTGGATGATTTGAAAGCTCAATGTGTACGTATTCACACTTTTAATAATTGTGTTTATATTTGCTCAAATTTCAACGAAATGAATTTTCTTTTTGTTGTTTTTGTTGTTGTTGTACCATTTGTATTCAATGGTTGAAAGATATGCGAGTATAATTCACAATTAATAAATAAGCAAAAGGATTAATTCACACAAAGAAATTTTGAATTGAAAGATTTGATTTGAAAGCTTTTGAATTGAATTATTGAAAAACTTGGTAAATCATAATTCATAAATAAATAAATGAATGAATTCAAATTAAAATAAATGTAAATAAATAAATAAAATTAATTGAAACAAAAGCAAAAACAAACAAATAAACAAATCAATGACTTTGATTTGGATTATTTTCTTGGCAAAATTATTAAATGATTGATTAAATGAATAAATGCTGATGATGATTTACCCGAATAATTGATGATGAACAAATGGCAAATAAACAAAAACACAAAAAACAATAACACAAAAAAAAAATCGAATTTACGGCTTAGCGGTTCGAATTTTTTCCAAAAAAATTACCTGGCAAGCTGTCGTTTGTTCTCAGAGAACCGAAGGATTTGCCCGAGTGCGACTCGGGATGGGCAATTCAACGCGATGAAAATTTGTACGAATAAACCCGTTTGTAGACAGTTAAAGTGTTCGAAATATGACAATAATAGAGGAAAAGTAGTAGTAGCACTGGGCAATGGGCTCGAAAGCGTTTAGAGGAGAAGCACGCGTATTAGTAAGCATTTAAAAGGTTAGCGTACTCCTTCTGTTCTTCACTTGTTCTGCTCCTCCTCTTTTTCAAACTCCTCTTAGTGCTGCTCTCTCGTTCGAAATTCGAACAGGTTATAGCCTTTTAAATTTTTATGTTTCTTGGAAATTTTCTCGAAAAAAAAAAGAAAGAATTTAAATTAATTTAATTAGATCGATTGCGTAATTTGGGAATTTTCTGAAAATAAAAGGTATTTAGCCGATATTAATTTCAATTATTTTCCAAGGAATTATTGATTTATTTTTATGAAATTTTAGCTTTGTTTTGTCGTCAAAATAATGCAGAGTAAAAATATAGAATGAAACATGACAATAAAATGATGACTGTGGAAAATTTCTACATTTTCACTAAAAATGGCAAATGTCTATTTCAATTGAATGAAACAAATGATCGTGATACCAGTATTGACATTGTTTATGGCTTCATTTATGCTTTAAAAAATTTTAATAAAAATATTTCTACAACTATACCACAATCATCATCATCGTCAATAGCATCTTTAATAAATGATGAATATTTTTACTATCGAAATTCATCATATCATCTTTTCTATTATGAAACATTGACTAAAATTAAATTTGTTCTCATTATTTTGATCAACAATCGTCGTTCGATGAATAATGAATCGAATATTGATTATTATTATTATTATAAATTTTTATTGAAAAAATTTTATTTTGAAATTTATCAAAAGAAAATGGTCGTCCACGACATCAGCAACAACAACAACAATTGTAATCGTGATAGTTTAAGAAATGAAATTGAAAATTTTCTTTTATCAAAATCATCAATTTAAAAGTGTTTGACGCCATCTTTTGAAATGTATTTCAAACAAAAAAATATCGTCAAATTTCGACTATTTTCAATTAAAAAAACGATTAAAATTGTGAAAAATATCAAAAACTCATACGAAAACAATCATAAATAATAATTTATCACATCAAAAAACACACTGTAAATTGTTTATGTGTGTTCAACCATTCAAAGTTGATTATTGAAAAGAAAATATTGTTTAATATCTAAGCCAGCCAGCAACAACAATTAAACAAATTAAAATGAAATGACTGAAATCATTGTTATTATTGAATCCTCATAAAATGAAATAATCATCATTTCAAGAAATTGAACATCAAATTGTGATTATTTTAACGAAAAAATAATAATTTAAGTAAACAAAAAGCAAATCTATTTCAATCTATTTAAACAAATATCATACAGTTTTATAAACTGTATAAATCATACAGCTCATAAAATTTATACAAGAAAAATGTATACAAGAAACAAAATTATAAAATTGAAAAATTTTATCATCATTTATTCATATACACACAACTAATAATAATAATGATCATTGGATGATGTGTATATGTGTCTTCATATTATCATTCATATTCATTTCTCTCAAACTTTAATTCAAAAAAGAAGACTGATAAATCATTATTATTATTATTTTGCTTAAAACGTGTCAAATAATCTGAAATATTTTCTCTTGTGTAAAGTAGGAAATTATTGAAAAAAAAAAAATTTTTTTTTACCATTTTCTTGCCGTTATAATTTCGTCATAAGAAAATTATTATTTAAGAAGAAAAATTATTAGAAATTATAACTTTGTTATTGAGTTTTTTTTTTGTTTGTATCATTCATTCATTCATTCATTCACTGGTGTTTACATTGTTTAAAAACAAATATACTCAACAAAAAATAGAGAAAAATCAAATAAGAAATACTCTTATCCACCACACAAAGATAAAAGATTTGATCACAACATTATCAAATATATCATCGAAACTCATCATTTTTGAACTTGTGACTCATTTTTCTTTTATCATCAAGAAAATGATTAACATTTGAACAGAAATTTTGTGAAAAATTTATTGTCATATGTTTAACTACGAAGAGAACCTACAATTTTACCTTTGACAACCATCAAATTGAACTTTTTTTGAAAGAGATTTTTATCATTATTATTATTATTATTATTACCTCGTGTATAATTTTGTGTCGACTGTTGCCGATTATTATTATTATTTACTGTTGTTGTTGTTTATGTTCGATTTAACTACTCAAATGTGTTTGTATTTGTCTGATATTGGAATTTATCCGAAAAAAAAACAAGAAAATTCACATGTGTCCGAAAATTTGTTTCCTTCCGATGAAGAAGATATTTATTAAGTTTATTGTTGTTATGAATTTAAATTTATGAAGAAAAACTTAACAATTTTAATAATCGTTGAATGTTTGCAAGCAATTTCGAATGCGGGACTAATAAAAATTTTAATTTTGACTAATTCAAATTTTCATCATCATTAACAACAGCTGTGATTTATGGTTTATTGAAAAAAACAAATATATCTTTAGTCTGAAATTATTGTCTCAAAAATTTTACAATTAATAGTCATAAGTAATTCATTTTAAATTAATTTTAATTTAAATTAAATAATCATGAGTGACATATTGAAACATATTGAAAATGTTAATCATTTGAAAAAGAAATTGGATAAAGGTGTCAGTTTTGAAAAGGTATGAAACAAATGATGATTTTCACAAATGAAATTTCATAAAAATTTGTATTTTTTTCCAATAGACGATGCACATTCTTTATAAATTACAAAAGATTCCAATATCTAGACAATTGTTGGAGGTATTTTTTCGAAAATATTTCCATTACAAATTTATTTTAATTCGATTTTCTCCACCCAAATAGGAAACTGGCATCGGTTATAAGCTACGTGAATTAAGTAAACAAGAAAAAAATAATGATGTCGGTAAACGAGCTAAATTGTTGATTATGACATGGAAACAATTTCTAAAAGATCAAGATGATGATGAAGAAGATGATGGCGGTGGTGGTAGAAATAGTAATAATAATCAGCAGCAGCAACAACAACAAGAAAATCGATCAGATGATGATGATGAAATCATGCAACATGAATATGATTCAGATAATCGATCCGAAGAAGAATCGCATAGTCCACAACATATCAACAGTAACAATAGTCCTCAGAAAAAGAAACACAAAAAAAAGAAAAAATCAAAATCCAAAGAAAATGATTACAGTGATGATGAACGTAGAGAAAAAAAGAAAGATAAAAAACGTAAACATCGTGATTATGATGATGATAATAATATCAATAATAACAATAACAATAATAATATAAATGGCCATTCAAATGATATTAATAAACGAGCTCGTTCATCAATAGAATCACAATCAAATCGACAACAAATGGATAAAAAATGTGATAATAATTTCAATAGTTTTAATTATTCAAATGGTGATATTGATAATAATAATTCTAGTGATGATGATGATCATGATGATCATGAACCAGAACAAAAATATCAACATTCAAAGCAAACAAAGCAACAGCAATCGGCAACATCATCGCAAAATTCTTCGTCATCATCGAGAATCACTTGTCCCTCGAATGGTAATGATATGTTTAGTTCAATGTTGAGTATGGGTGATCAAGCACTAACTTCGAATAATAGATATTCAGGGTAAATTTGAATTTATGAATATTTTTTGATTTTCATTTAAAATGACCCACAATTTGTCTTTAAATAATAGAAAACACTCGAATAATGATCGAATGAAGCAATCAACATCAACATCATCATCATCGACATCAAATTTCGATAAAGAAATGATGCGATCATTGAATTTATCGGCAAATCGTTATGATCCAAGCTATTATCAATATTGTCAGCCACAAAAATCTAGTAATAACAATAACAACAATAATAATGAATTGAAAAATATGGCCGGAATGAAATTCAAAGGTCGTACACAGGTTTATGCTGGTTCATCGAAAAATGTTGTTGTCGTACCCGAAGTATATCGGCTGCAAGATATTTGCATTAAATTATTGATGAATCATGTGGATAAAATATATGAAGTTGGTGATTTGCCATATTTTATTTTGAAACCAGTGTTTGCCAAATGTACTGTATCACAACTTCGACGTATTGAGTATTATAATCCGGTAAATATTGTTGATTGATTGATTGGTTGATTTAAAATTTGATTGTTAATCTTGTAATTCTTGCTAAATTTAGCAATTGCTAGAGGATACCGATGAATTGTGGCGTGATTTTTGTGAAAAAGAATTCAAAAATAAATGTATGAATCGAGATGAATTCGATTCATGGCGTGATTTCTATTCATATTTGGTCGATGAACGTGAACAAAAATTGAAAAGTATAACCAAAAATATCAATTCAAAACAACGTCAAGCTATACCCGGTCAGTTATCCTCATTAATAATGATTAATTTCTAATTAAAATTTTCGAAAAAAATAATTTCAGAACGTAAAACTCAACAATTGGAAGCAGTGAAAACACCGAGAGAAATACGACGGAGACAAGAGAGAAATTTTGGTGTACCTTTTTCATCAATGTCTAAAAGTAAACCATTTAGCAGCAATGGTGGAGCTAATCCAATCAAGTCTAGTTTATCATCATCGTCGTCGTCTGCAGGACAAATTGCAAATAGTAAGATTTTTTTAAAAAATTTCCAATTTTCTAAAGTTAATTTCAAATTTTCCAACACACAGAAGCTAAACCAGCACCTTTAATGAAAAAATTGCTACAAATGCGTCATAGTAAATTTCGGCGTTGAAATGAATTTTTCGGGTCTTATAACACAACAAACTTGATTGGACACACTTTTTATTTTGTGATAATTTGTTTGTTTGTTTTGCAACTTTTTTCCCACTTCGAAGATTATAATAACACAGAAACCACACAGATTTTTCAAAATAATTTTTTTTTTGACTGAATTATAATGAATTATATATATGAAGATCCATGATTATTCGATTTATTTGAATTTATTTTCAAATACAAAAATACAAATAGATGAAATTAAATATTTTTCAATTATTTAATTTTTTTATCATTTTTCTTGTTTGTTGCCGATGATAATAACGATGTCGAAGATGACGATGAATTTGATGATGATTTAGGTGTAGAGCTTCCAGCGTTGGACGATGATGATGATTGATGTGATGATTGGCCGCCACCACCACTCGAATTACGTGATGGTCTTTTTGGCATTGTTCGTACACGTTTCGATGCTGATGATGCAGATGATGATGAATTGTCTTTGTTTGAAGACGGTGTTGATGAATGATGAATAGTTTTATCCATTTTATCATCTTTGTTATCGTTCAATGTTCGATTTCTATGATTCGAATGTTTTTGATCATTTTTTTCTGAATCGATTCGATCACGACGTCTACTGCTTGATAGGGTTGGTGTTTTGTCCATTTCGTTTGACGCCGTGATTGCATTCGATTTTCTTTTTCGGGACGATGTCGATGTCGTAGGAGTTGCGGTTGCATTTACTGGTGTCGATGCACCTGATAATGTATTATCATCACTTGCTTCGATTGATTCTTTGGTTGAAAATTCAGATTTGACAGTGGTTGAGGCAGCTGCTGCCGCCGACGACGATGATGATGGCTGCTCTTCTTTTCTTCGTCGATCAATCATTTCTTTGAATTCATCAAATTCGTATAAATCAAAATCAACGTCATCATTTGGAAAAGGGATACGATATAAATCATCCAAGCGATTAGGACGATATCGTTGATTGAAAAATTTCCATATTTCACCGCTATCAATATCAGATGAATTTCTTGCATTATAAATAAGTGTGGATGCCATCATATTGAAATGACGATTAAAACCGATCGGCAAATTTGTACACATCGAAATGAATAGTTCAGTTTCTTTGATTACATCAGCTTGATCTAATGATGTTTCAGGCATTTTCGTTCGAGATTAATTTCGATTTGAAAAATGTCAAATCGAATGAATAATAAATTAAATCATATGATCAATCAAAACAGAAAACACAAAGTCTATTTCAACACAAATGACCAGCGATTGGTAGAAATAGAAATTCAAAATATTTTTATTTTAAATAAAATGATTTAATAAAAAATAATTTCACATTTGATTGAATGATAATGGAATTAGCAGGATGGATCGAACAACGTGATAAGATTCAATGATAATAATTTATGGCGAAATGGATGGTATAATCGATCAAATGAGATTATCCATAGATATCATTTCAGTCTCATTAACATACACGAAATGAAACTATCTGTAATTTTGAAAAAAATGGAAAATGTTAATGTTTAATTGCAAAAAATTCAATCAAATTCAAATTACCAGTATCATGTTTAAGGTTATTTTCAGCTAAATATTGTTGTAAAAATAATGGTTCAATACATTTGAGGCCGATTGAACGTAGCGCAGGTAAACGTACCAATAATTTAGCAAAACGACTTGTTTTGTCTGGATATAATTGTTTACAATAACATTCGAGCAGTGAATAAACACATTCACGTAGTTTTTCAACAATGTTTGGATTTTTCAAGTTTTTCAATGCTTTTTCCAACATGGAAATCAGAAACAATAATAATCATTGAAATCATATGATTGATTACATTTGAAATAAATAAAAAGAATACCTGGATTAAATAAAACAATTGCACGTAAACATCCGAGTTCAGTTGAATCCATTTGCATTTCACGCATTTTGGCCACCAGTTCATTTAGTACACGATTAAATATTTCACCAATGTATTCAGTTTGTGCCATTTGTTGGCTAACTTCCATCCCATTCGCTAGTAGCAATGAATTTTGTTTAAATCTTGAACGATATGAAAATTCGGCAATCAACAGTTCATTCCAACCATTTTTCAGCAAAACTAATTGATCATTTGGATCTAATGTTGAGAAATATGGAATGTTTCTGATCCATTCGAATAATAATTCAATTTCTTTTGTTGCAATGTTTATGGTTGGTTGTGAACACTGATATCAAAAATAAAGCAATGAATTAATAATGGAATTCATCAATGAACCATTCAAAAACCTTTGTATTGATTTCAATCAATTTTTCCGCTTCGGTTAAACGTTCAATATTTAATTCATTAAATATACGTGCATCATTGTTTGTCGTATTATTATTCATCAGATGATGATGATTATAATTATAACGATTCGCTGATTTAGGTAATGAGGTCGTATGAATGAATCCGGGCGTAGTGTTGTTGGTCGATGATTCTGGCTCATTTTCCGTCGTGGATGGTTTATTACGTTGCCGCTCTTCTTGCACGGCTTCACGTTTCATTCCCATGTCTAAACATTTTTGATAACGACAATATTGACAACGATTACGTTGCCGTTTATCAACGATACAATTTCGATCATCTCGGCAAACATAGGTCAAATCTTTCCGGACGGTACGTTTGAAGAAACCTTTACAACCTTCACAGCTAACGACAATCATATAAAGATATTGATTAGATTCGATTTGATTTACAAATAACACAAACAAACCTATAAACACCATAATGTTTACCCGATGCACGATCTTCACAAATTGCACATAAATGTTTTGAACCACTTAATGGATGATTAGGTGGATAACGATTATTATTATTATTATTAATATTAATAATATTATTATTATTATCACAGTCATTATTATTATTATTATTATTATTATTGTTGGTTAATATATTATAATTATTATTATTCATTGCCGTAGGACTATTACAATTTAATTGTTGTTGAATTTGTGTTGGACTATTTAATATTGTTTGATTGGTATGACTAATACCACCACCGCCACCACCCCCACAACCAATAGGACTAGTATTATCATTATTCATATTATTATTCAATAATCCATTATTATTCAGACCATTTGGACTTGTCATTGTAACTGATTCAAGGGGAAAAATTCGAAATAAACTAATCAAATCATTCAATCAATCAATCAAACCTTACCATTATTATTATTATTATTATTGTTGAACAATGATGAATTTGGTGATGGTGAACCATATAACAATGATGTAACACTTAACATTGGACGATCTTTTTTATGCGTAGCCATATTGTCATTGCATCATTGTAAACCAATTGAAACAAATATTTAATAAAATCAGAATTAATTCTTTCGGTTTCACACAAAATTCTTCAGCACAAAAATCAAATCATTTTAAATCATTGTTATTCAATATATCAATATTTTCAATGCAACAAATCAATGATTAATCAAAATTTTTTTTTGGATGAAGCAGCAGCATTTGACATTTAGAAGACATGGAATATTTATAATAATAATAATAAATGTGAAATCATTCAAAAACAAATAAACAAAATTTTCAAATAAACTAAATAAATAAAATGATTTTGAACTTTGATTTTGTCGCTATGATTTAACATTGAAAATGTATTTAAAATCATACAAATTAATACGAATAAAACACCAGTCTTCATTCATTCGATCAACATTCATTTGATATTTGTACGTGCATTCAATATTCATTCAATAGAAAAGGATGCTATTTGTATAATGGTAATATTCATACGCTACAAATATGAAATGAAAGAAAAATAATGAAAAAATTGAAAATAAAATTTCATTATCATTCATAAATCAATCAAAAATCAAATCAAATAAACAAAAGAAAAAAAATACATTTAAATATAATCATCAATGTATAATCATAAGCCACAAATAAATGAATAAATAAATGAAAATATTAGGTTGTCCGAAAAGTTTTGGCCGATTTTCATGTAGCAACTCTATCGGATTAAGCCGAATAAACTATTCGGACAACCTAAAAAAATAGAAACGCATTTATTTGGTGAAAGAAAACATGTTATTACTACACCACCTTCAATGCGTGAATGTAAATTGAAATTGAAATTGAATTTGGATGAATTTGAACTTAATTTTGAAAGCCGGTGTTTTGACAATGATGATGATTATGATGTTTTTATGAAGTGTATATGTGCCTGTGTATGAGTGTGTATTTGTGTGTTGTTTATCATCGAATAGCATCAAAATGGCAAAAACAAAGCATCAAAAATATGTTTTCAAGCAGCCAAATCAAATTGAAAACATCAACAAAATTAAACAAATTACATGCATATCGCATCACACATTGATTTCTGTAAGTTTTTAATTAATCCATTCTATTCTATTGAATTATACTCTACTTCAATTGCTATTCTACAATTACAATCGCTTACAATTATGATGATTAGTTTATTAAACTTGATTTATTTATTAAGTAGTCATCTGACTAATTGTTATGCAATTTTCGGCATCATCAACAACAGCGACAATTGACAAGTGTAGATTATGGATTTTCAACTGCCATATGCATCGACGATTATGCTCAAAGATTATTGTTATTGTTGCTGTTCACAGTTGATTCCGATGGAAATTTGAAATTTTTTAAATTTCTTTGGTTAAATATCTTAAAATGGTAAGTTATTAAATTGAACAGAATCGAATTGAATTAAATAAAAATAATTTCTGGTTTAAACAAGACACAGATTGACATTGACACAGTAACATTGACCTAAAAATGATTTTGAAAAATTCAAAATTGAAAGTCGCTTTATACTATTAGCACTTGTGATATTAATATATAGTTGAAATTGATCTAGTTTTTTTCAAATCACAATTAATGCACTTTCACCCATTTCATACACATATGTGGCTGTTTATAGACAGTGTTTACAGACATACACTGGTATCATCATCATCATCATCAATTCATTTCAATACAACCAAAGATAAGAAATTCACCATCATCATCTTAAAGACAAACACAAACAACTGCCGAAGAAGAAGAAGAATTTCTTAAAATGTTCTTAAAGCAGATATGTGATTATGTTCAATACGCATACACAGGCATATGTGTGGTGTATTAAATGCATCGTACATCAATTATTTTATTAAATTGAAAATAAATACATTGAAATTGCCAGCCATTCATTTATACATTTATTTTAATTCATTTTCCATTGATTGATTGATTTGGATATAAATAAATAAATAAATAAATACACGCGCACATACATATATATAATATATTTTACAAGATTTCAAGTTTTAATTCGTAGTTTTAAAATTAATTTTCGTGATTTTCAAGTTAATTTTCATAGTTTTTAATGCAATTTTAAACCATTGAAATTACGAAATTAAATTTTAAAACTCCGAAAATTAATTTTAAAACTCTGAATTTAAACTTGAAACCTTTGAAATGTTCAAAAACATAGACACATACACACACTATGCATATCACTATACATACACACAATTTAATTACCATGACAATGATAATAAATGATAATAACAATTATAAATAATTACATTAGATGTAACCACCACCACCACCAACAACAACAATCAACGAAAACACATTGCTTCCAACCAGCCAACCAAATACCAATACATGCGTTCAAATACAAGCCAAATACCAATACATTCATTTGTAATTAAAGGCAAAATACAACCAAATAACTCTACCACTTTGAATATATACGAATTCCTTCTCACGATTCTCCCTTGTTCAATCCTATCCATCCATCCATCCACCGTCCATCGCTATCTCTGGGCGTATAGCGGGCGCCATCCATCCAGCTATATACTTGTGTGCAATGCACACACGACGCCAAACAACATCAAACGTAAATATGTTTAATTGAATTCAATTCAATTCAAATCAAATGACATGCCATTACACAGATATTACACAGAAACCAATTTAATTTCGATTTGTTTTCATGTACATTTTCGCTCATTTGTTTGCTTTGACAATTTGATTGGTTGGTTACCATCAAAATACAAATAACAAACAAACATCAACGATCATGGATGATGATGACAGCAGAGTGTGCATGTCATGAATTTGTATGGGATAGCGCCTTTGATTTGAAATTACTTTCTCTTTTTCAAATCATTATTTCGAATGATTTACCCTCTCCTTCTCATTGTAGAATCATGATTTGATTGCATCGAATCATTATTTTGCATTAATTTCCATTAATTCATCATTAATTGAAGAATGGAAGCAGCTGTTTGTAGTGGTTTCAATGTTTTTGCTCTGGTGAAAGGGTTCTCCATTGAAATTCGAAAGCTTTATTTCACTCCAAATCACTCCAATCATTTCACAATAATTCATTATGTTAATCATTGAATTTTGATCAATTCGTTTCGTTATTCATTTGTTCTATTTGGGAGCGGTTTCCATTTGTTTTGATTATGTAATAATCAAGTGTTTTGTTCGTTGGCTGGGTATCACAGTTTTATCCCTTTGAATTGATCAAAATTGATTGATTACAATTGATTTTCAATTGTTAGAAAAAAGTTTATGGCGTAGGCTTTGTTATGAAGTTTTATTCAATTTTGCTCCTTCTGTTCAAACAGACAAACAACTATAACCTTGAATTGTAATGAATTTTAATTATAATTATTATTATCGATTCTCACACACATACACAAACACACAGACGATACTGTTCATATTTAATTTAATTGTAATAATTAAAATTTCACAAAATAAACAAGAATTTTTAAATCGAACATATTTATATAGAGATATGTGGAAGGATGTTCATATTTATTTAAAGCTATACGACTATGTATAACCTTCAAATAACGCATACAATTGTTAATAACAATATTTGAACAAGGTTGGCATCCTTGAAAATACCTTGTTTTATGTTTTATGTTGATAATGAAAATTTCTGTGAATACCTTCAATTCGATTAAATTGAATTGAATTGAATTTTTCAGCTATTTTCATTTGAATTTTTCGATATCAACAAGTGGTATATACCTCTCTCGGTGTTTGTTTATATTTGTATTAGGTTGTCCGATAAGTTCTTGCCGATTTTCTCATTATTTCCTACGATATAATCGGCAAAAACTTTTCGGACAACCTAATATTTTACCAATATTGTTTACACAATTGTTTTTTTGATCGAAATGCTTAATGTAAAATAAGCCATTTGTTGTCAGTATGCCATTAATGATTATGTTTGATTTTAAACCAAAATGTACTGAAAAATCGATTTGAATTTTATTTTCAGTGTTATTGACATTTTGAAAAAAACAAAAATAATGAAATAAAATAATGCCATTTCATTCGAATACAATTCAATATTGATCGATAATTGAATTTTTAGAAATAGAATTTAATTTAGATTCAATCAATCATAGATATTCTTCCAAATATCTCTCCAAATCCAAGGTTTAGCCCTTTGAATTATTCTCTTTGGCGCAATCTATCGAATCGTAGATGAAATGATGATCACCTGATCAACGATCATTGAACAACGTTTGGATCAGCAAATGGATTAGCGTGTATCGTAACACAGTTTAGATGGATATCATTTAATGGACGATAATTTTTAGGATTAACCGGCACTGTTTCCATATCGTCCAATGTGTCCATTCCATCAATTACTCTGAATAATTTAAAAATAATCAATTGAATGACTTAGATGAATTGAATAACGATTACTCACTTTCCAAAAATTGTATATTTCAAATCTAAATGTGATTGTTTTGAATAAGTAATGAAAAATTGTGAACCATTCGTATTTGGGCCATTGTTTGCCATCGATACAATGCCACGTTGTGAATGATGTAGATCATCATTGAGCTCATCATCGAATTTCTTTCCCCAAATACTTTGACCATTTTTACCCGTACCGGTTGGATCACCGGTTTGTATCATAAAATTCTTGATATTACGATGAAATACGCATCCATTATAATAATCACTGGCACAAAGTGCAAGGAAATTCTTAATTTTTTGAAAAACGAAAAATCAGAATTAGTCAAGCTAAGACAATCATTATTGAAAGGGCTATACCTCACATGTTTTTGGACATTTTTCACAAAACAGTTCAATTTTTAAATCACCTAAATCAGTATGTAGTGTTACTGACATTTTTCATTTGATGATCCTTAATTTGACATAATTTAACAAAACATGTGATTCATATAAATTAGTTTATTTCACCAACACAAGATGGCGCTGCTGTTTCGTGAAATTTTTGAAATTTTTAAAATCAAATTAAGATAAATCAAGATAAGACTTTGATTTATTTTCTATGGACAAATGTCCACATACAATCACATATTCAGATAACAGATAACATGCGTAACATCTGGAGAAATCAATGGCTGACACACTTAAATATATAGTCGGAAAATTCAAAATCAAAAGCATCCTTGATGATAACGAATTGATCAAGTGCTAGTGGTTGTAATGACAAAATTTAAATGATGTTTCAATTTTTATGAACAATGTTTCATTCATCAAACATCCATCGAACGAACAACAACCGAATATATTTCGAATTGATCATCATTCATTGATCATATAAATTCAATAAATCAAAAATAATGGATTCGGATGAATTTCAACAAGCATCAAAACAATTGACTGAATTTATTGTTGATTATTTGGAAAATCTACGCCATCGTCAAGTAATACCAGATGTACAACCTGGTTATATTAATGAATTGATTCCAGATCAACCACCAGTCAAAGGTGAATCATGGTCACAAATATTCGATGATATTGAACCAATTATAATGAAAGGTGTAAGTAATCATTCGATTTGAATTCAATTAATCATATTTAATTTCAATTATTTTTCATTCTTCAATGATCAATAATAATGAATCAATCGATCAATGAATAATAATTGGGAAAAATCCCCGGTCGATTTCCATTTCAAATTTCGCATCATTATTCATGATAATAATACAATACATTCATTGTTATCAATGAATTATGGAAGCTTATTCCATATTTCCTAGATAATAATATTAGGTTGTCCGAAAAGTTTTTGCCGATTTTTTAATTATTTTCTATGAAATAAATGGGAAAAACTTTCCGGACAATCTAATACAATGATAGTGATAACTGAATGTAGAATAATAATGAGACATTATTGAAAATGTGAAAAAATTGGAAAAATATTGAAAGCATCATCATCATTATTATCTCATTGTTATTATCAATTGTTCGGAGAAATTGAAACTATTGTTGTTGTTGTTGTTGTTAGGCTATGAACAATGAACAATGAATGAATGTTCATTTTGATTCAATCTTTTTCCATTTTTCGAAATTCTTTGCCCATTATTCTTTGTTATCAGTTGATTTTTGAATTGAATTGGAAAATTGATTTTTTCTTCGATTCTTTATCGTTATTAAATTTAATATTAACTATATGAATGTATTAGGATACGAAGCTTCTCTTAGGTGACCAAGTTTCATTTATTTTCGCTGATTAGTTGGCCATGACATATTACTACGTCTAAAGTTTGAATTTAGGGTTTCAAATGTTTACCATTGAAAATACATAGTAGAGGGCTAAGCCTTGATTTAAGCCTTTAAACCTTTAAGTTTTTAGTTATTTTCAATGGAAGACTGTGATTTTAAAGAGGTTATAGATTGACATGTTCAACATATTTTAATTAAAATCAATAATTGGAATTTTTCTATCTTTTATTGGTCCGAATTTTTCCCGATTACCATGGATACCCGATCGAATTCGAAATTTAATAAAATTGATGATCTTGAAATCATTTTTCAAAGATGACACATTGGCATTCGCCACGTTTTCATGCATATTTTCCAACGGCAAATTCATATCCAGCCATTTGTGGTGATATGCTATCTACAGCGCTAGCTTGCATTGGTTTTACTTGGGTAAATTTTTACTTATTTCAATATTTGTTTAATGGATTGATGAGTATTTTCGAGTTAGAATGCAGCACCTTCATGTACTGAATTAGAAATGCGTATGATGGATTGGTTGGCCACCATGCTTGGTTTACCGGAACAATTTCAATTTAGACACGGGCCTGGTGGTGGTGTCATACAAACAACGGCCAGTGAATCAACATTGATCGCCATTTTAGGTGCACGAACAAAGGTGTTAAAACAAAATAATTTGGATAATAAAATAAATGAAAATTTGACCAATGAAATGGATGAAAACAAACGTTATGATCTACTAAGTCGTATGATTGCATATTCATCAAATCAATCACATTCCAGTATTGAAAAGGCGGCAATGCTAAGCGCCACACGAATACGTTTGATATCAGTAAACAGTACGGATAATTCAATGAATGTTGATGAATTACGAAAACATATTGAAAATGATTCGAATAATGGCCTAATACCGATGATTGTTATTGCAACATTAGGCACAACAAATACATGTGCATTCGATAATTTAGTCGGTATCGGTGAATTATGCGAACAATACGATATTTGGCTACATGTTGATGCAGCATATGCCGGTTCTGCATTCATTTGTCCTGAGCTAAGACATTATATGAATGGTATTGAGGTTTGGTTCGAATAATTTTGAATGAATCAATTATTTATTTATTTATTTATTTGATTTGGCAGTATGCAACATCATTCACAATGAATCCACATAAATGGCTGTTGGTCAATTTTGATTGTAATGCATTTTGGTAATTATAAATTATATTTGAATTTGAAATTTCACTGTTTTTGACATGTTTTTCTTATGAATAAATCAAGGGTTAAAGATAAATGCCTGATTGAAGATGCATTCAATGTGAATCCTATTTATTTAAAACATGAAAATCAAAATCGTATTCTTGATTATCGGGTAAATTAATGAATTATTGCTCAATTGAACAATTTGATCAGATGACCACTTCTTTTATTTCACGAAGCATTGGCAAATACCATTGGGAAGACGTTTTCGTTCGCTTAAAATGTGGTTCGTATTTCGTAGTTATGGTATTGAAGGGCTGCAAAAACATATCCGGAAGGTTCGTGTATTTAAATTATATTCATACAAAATTGTCCAAAATTACCAAGAGTTTAAAGTTTTAATTCGTAGTTTTAAAATTGATTTTCGTAGTTTTGAATGTAATTTTAAACTATAAAATTACGAAATTTATTTTTAAAACTCTGAATTAAAACTTCAAACTTTGTATTTTATTTTCATATTTCCCAAAAGCAAAGAGAATTAGCCCAGCTGTTTGGACAATTAATCAAAACTGATGATCGTTTTGAATTGATTGATGAAATCAGAATGGGTTTAGTTTGTTTTCGGCTAAAGGTACGGTAAAAATATTTAATTCTTTGTCAGGTTATAGTTTTAATTTTCAAAATCGAATTTTTATTACGTTATTTGACTCAGGGATCAAATGAAAGCAATGAAAAATTGGTTAATTCAATAAATCATGGTAAAAAAATATTCCTTACACCAACCAAAGTGAATGATAGATTCATCATACGTTTTGCTATTTGTGCACGAACCACCGATGAAAATGATATATTTTATTCATGGAATATCATTAAACAACATGTTGATTTGATTTGAATTTGAATTTGCCGCATTTATCAATGATTAATATGTTCAAAATTAAATCAAATAACCTCAAAGAAATTTTTGAATTTTCAAAAATTTGAAAAAAAATTTGAATCCGTTGTTTATGAATTTACCCACTTTTTTTGATTTTTCTCCAAAATTGATTTTTTTTCCAAAATTGATTTTTTTGACAGTTGAAAAAATTAATTTTTGTTCAATTTTTGTCATTTGAAAATTTAAATTTTCGGTTGAATCAGAATAAATTGTTTTGAAAACAATGAATATCGAAAATAAATCGATGAACAACGATCATATCAATAATAACAATAATAATAATCATCATCTGATTAACCGTATCAATGAATTAATAATCAAACATTCATTAAACGTTCCGCGACTGGTATCATCACATTATTTAAATTATCAATTTTGGTCATCATTATTTACACAATTATTTCATATTAAATGCGATCATACATTACGTAACAAGTGTGAACAATTGAAAGCAATCCGATCATGTTTGAATACCATTGAATCATTGACAAATGTATCATTATCACATGTGAAACCGATTCGTTTATTAAATTATGATCTAGTCACCATCAGTAATATGATTGAAATTGCTTGGGCTTGGAGTGAACATTTTAATGATGATTTTAAAAATTTTGTTGATGATAGTGAATTGTTTTCGGAAGACGATGACAACAATAAAGAAAATGATAATAACAAAGTTAAATCCAATAAATCAGAGCCAATCATACGACGCAACGATTACAATCAACAATTGATTGATGAATCAAATGATTTAGCTGAATTATTATATGAAGCATTGAAGAGACAAATTATTGCTTTAGAAATTGAAAAACGAATCAAAGTATATTTGGGCGATATCACTGTCAGTGGAGATCATTTCGACCATAAATTAGTACGTGCTTCTCGTCAAAGTATTGTACGTACAAGATCAATACAACCGGTGCAGATTGAAAAACAAAGTCCAATTTTGAGTGTTGAACTTGAACGATATTTTCCTGAAATATCATCGGAAATAATCGAACGAATACAACACTTGGAACAAAATTTATTGGTTTTAGAGAAGAATACACAAATTCAACACATTGGTCATTCACATATGAATGCAATATTGAATTATGTGGTGGAAAAACAAAAACGACATCTTCAATCAGTGAATAATTATTATAAAAATGAATCATTAATGAAATCACATCGAGAATATCGCCAACAACGTGCATCGATATCGAATGAAATTAGAGAATTTTCCAAATTATCCATGTCAAGATATCTGATGGTACGATCACATTTAGAGCGTATATTGATTGAAGAATTTCGTAAAATCGATTGCCATCATCGTGAACATTTGAATGAAATAAGAAAATATCTTCAACAAAATCAAGATAATCTTGAATTGGATAAAATAAGAGATTTATTGAGAATAAATGATGATTTACTTTAACTTAAATTTTTAAATTTTAAAAATTTTAAAATTTTTCTGACAAACGTACTCTATTGATGGGACCAATTATCATCAATAACAACAACAACGTTTTTTTTTTTCAATAAAAATTTATTATTTTCATTCATTTATGTATTGACTTGTTTTATCAAATGATTTTATGAAAAAAATTTTGAATTTTTCAAAATAAATAAACTAACCGCGAAATTGACACTGATTGAAACCAAAATAATCAAAGACTCATTATTGTTTTCCAGTTGATATGTCTGAAATTAGTGAGTTTTTGTGGAATGAAAATTTTTGTTTTTGAAAATTAATATTTTATATTTGTATTCAGATGACGAACGTGTCCTGAGTGAAGAATACAAAAAATGGAAGAAAAATGTACCATTTATGTATGATTTCATGTTAACCAGAGTGTTTGAATATCCATCGAAAACAATACAATGGCTCAATGATGATGTTGAAAAAATCACTGATGATTATAATGATAATTGTGAATCAATCGTACAACGGATTTGTTATGGTACAAATACTGGACATTTTAATGATGATAATTATTTAATTATTTCATCAATAAAATTACCTGTTTATAATGAACAAAATAATACGAATGATCAAACAACAACAACAACAACAACTCATAATAATCTTTATAACATTCCAACCGATATGTTTGGCTCATTTTATCATTATAATGGTAAGATTTTAATATCTTTGATTTGAATTTTTCAAAAATTAAATTGTTTATCGTTATGCAAAACAGATCAATTAGAACCGGATTTTATGCTATTTCATAATGGACCAGTTCATTGTGCTAGATCAATGATTAATAGAGAAAATATAATTGCAACCAGAAACTCAGAAGATTTATTTATTTATGATATCAAAGATTGTTTGAAAGATTATAGTTTAGCCTGTGAAACATCACCAATATTATCATATCCGCGATTGCATTGTCAAACAGAGCTAAATTGGAATCCTAATACAACAGGCTTATTGTTGACCAGTTATGACCGTACAAAAGTTGCCATTTGGGATTTGAATTCACAGAAAAAACGAAAAACATTACAAACGAAATTGATTGCTAGTTGTAGCATGAATGATAAAAATGATGAAGATCATGTTGGTGAGATATTAGATGCAAGTTGGCATCAAAAACATGCAGAAATATTTGGTGCTGCCACTTTAAAGGGTAATATATTGCTATGGGACATGAGGTCAAGACAATTGAATAGACCTAGCCATTATTTCACTGGTCACAAAGGTTCTGCATATCAATTGAGATTCAGTCCATTCTCTGAATATGTATTCATAACGAGTGGTGCAGATGGCCAAATTGCTGTTTGGGATTTACGAAATTTGAATGTGAAATTACATTCAATACAAATGCGAGAAGAACGATTTCATTCAATTAAATGGTCACCACATTGTGAAACATTGTTCGGTGCACTATCGAATGATCGTAAAGTATATTTGTTTGATCTGGATAAAATATTAGACGAACTTTTACCGCAAGAAGTTGAATATGGTCCATCATCATTAACATTTATACATAGTGGACATACATCAAAAGTTAATGATTTTGATTGGAATCAAAATGATTCGAATCCGTTGATGATTTGTTCGGTTTCGGATGATAATGTTTTTCAAATATGGCAAATGGTAAGATTATTCAATTCAATCATTAACCATTTTAAATTAATTCTTATCTCTTCACCCTTCCATAGTCAAGTAAATATGTCACACCAGATACAACAAGATCAAAAATTTAAGAAAAAAAAACATTTTTTATTTAGAACATTTGAAATTCATAAAGACAAAATTAAAATTTCAAATTTCATTTACCAATAATGGTTACTTCAACATTACGAAATAGACAAATGGCTGCCATTGAATTTAATACGGTTGTATCCAATTCTGTTTTAACATAATCAGGATTTTCACATACTCGCGATAATAATTGTACAAATTCAGTTTTAATCAACCAAATATAATCAAATACTTCAGCATCAATTTTCAGTTCAATCCATCCATCTAATATTACGGTATCATTATAAATTATTTCTTCATTAGTTCTGGTTGATGATTGTGGTGGCGGTGGTGGAAATTCAAATGTTCGTATACCAAATAATAACAGTTGTAAAAATGTAACCATTGTCATTTGTTTACTTGATATTAGATTTTTATTTTGTGATTTTTCACTATAAATAAATACAGGTGATCGTAAATGTTTTGAACGTGATATTTTTTGATTATTAACATATGAATAGAATACTGATGTTTTATGTATTAAACCGATACGTTCTTCATTGGTCAATATACGACGAGTATCTTTATGTATACAAACATTTGGATAAAAGGCGGTCACCAATAATCCGGCAATAATATCAAATTCAGCTGAACTGTATAAATAAGATGGTTTCGTTACGAATAGATTTTCATTGAAACCACATTTGATTAATATCGATACTAATTGTTTTCGAGCATTTCGAACAACATTCACCGAATTCATATTGATACAACGATAAGCATCCGATCTTGGCGTATTATTATTTTTATTACCATTACCATTACCATCACACATACTAAACACTTTGAATATGATCAAATGATCTGAATATCGTTCTTCATCCAATTGTATTAATGTTTCTAGGAGAAGATTCAAATCTGAATTATCAAACATTTCATAATTAATTGAACTAGCTGCAGCAATAGTTACGATTGGAGATGCAACATTCAACAATATACTTTCGATAACCATTCTTCCTATCCGAGGATCAATAGGCATTTTAGCCAATATCTTTCCTAAGGCTGTCAATTCATTATCGGCGTCTAGTGCATTAATAATACGTAATGATGCTAATGCTTCATCAATAGCTTTCGGTGATGGTGGATCTAATGCACAGCGAAGAAAATTCGATACCGAACCTAGCCCCAAATGTTTGATCAACAATGAAGTTTCCAATAATGATGAAACAAGTATCTCGGGTTTTTTAAATTCTTCCAACATTTGATATCTTCGTTTAGTGCAAAGAACAAAAAAATATCCAGAACAAACACGACCAGCACGTCCTTGCCGTTGTTGAATATTGCTTTGTGAAACCCAATCAATAGCATATGTGGTACAATTGGTTTTGGAATCATAAATTTTTCTTTTCATTAAACATGTATCAATAACGAATACAACATCATTAATCGTAATACTTGTTTCGGCAATGTTCGTGGATAGAATTATTTTTCTCTGAATTGATGGTAAAAATATTCGATTATTATCGTTACGTGATAATTGTGAATGTAATGGTAAGAGTAAAAATTTTCTTTCATCTCTAAATATAGGATGACGTTGAAGATAATTCAATAGATTGAATATCGAATTCCAACCGGGCAAAAAAATTAAAATCGAACCAGTTATTGTTAATGAATTAATATATTCAAGTAATGATACGATCAATTCAAAACATATGACACCTTCTTTTAATTCGTTCAATAGATTAATCGTATTTTGTGATATTTTTTCTGGACAATCAAATTGTGCTGAATTATCAATATCATCAGTAATTTCTACATCATCTTCCATGTATGATAATGATTTAGGTTTCCATCGAATCATTTCGATTGTATCTTCAAGATAATATCGGCGGACAGGAAATAATTGGCTATCGATTTCCATTACTTTATCACAATTTAAATATTTTTGGAAATGTGATACACCTAGCGTAGCAGACATAATGACTACATGAATGTTCAGATCTAATCGAATAAGATCACGCATTATAATCAACAATAGGTCAGTATTGATATCACGTTCATGAACTTCATCGATGATCACGTGTGAAACACCTTTCAAACCACCTTGAATACGTCGTAATAGGTGTCCAGTCGTACAGAATAATATTGAACCATATGGTCGCGGATAAACATGATCGAATCGTACCGCATAACCGACCGCATATTTTCCTTCACGTAATTCTTCGCCACGTTCGAATGCTACACGTTCGGCAATCGAAATGGCACTGATACGACGTGGTTGCGTTACGATTATATTACAATTAGCACCATTCGTTGCTTTGATGTATGAATCTAAAATGAATTGTGGAACTTGTGTAGTCTTGCCACAACCAGTTGAACCTTTTATTATGACAACAGGATTATTTTCAATATAATCAATCACCCTTTCTTTATGTTCCCATATCGGTAATTTCATTCGTGAAGTAAGTGTATTTTGAAATTTTGGTGATTTGATCATTGTTTGAAATTCATTATGCAATTCCAAATTGATTTGTTGTTTAGTTTTATTCGAATAAGCAGTTCCATCTAAATTTGAATTAGTCCATGGATTGAAATTTTCCATCGGTGGACACCAATAAAGGAAACTACTTTCAGGTTTTTTCGACGAGTCTTTTGGACTTTTAACTGTTGCGGGCAGCGTAGGATTAATCAATTTTAATTGTTGTGCATAATGATTATAACTTTGAATATAATTATAAGCTTTTGCTAGATGATCTTTTAGTTCAGGTTTCACATGTACTGCATATATCAATGACTGTTCATGATGTGAAAACAGAACAATTATTATTATAAACAAGTGTAAACATTGAAATACCATACCATTTTCATAAGCTGTCGCTTTGATGGAGCTTCAGCATCAAAACTATCGATTAGATTATCCTTGTACAATTGATGTAGAATATTCAGCGCACAATAACGTGATGCATCTTGTTTTGAATTGCCTTTTTCTTCAGCATGATATTCTACAAGGTAAGATAATTACAACCTTTAACCAAGTTATCACCATATATGTTTACCACGTACCTTTCTTATTTTTGTGCACGTAAAATCTTATTTTTGCCACGAATGTCCTGTATAAAAGAGCGAGAAAATGTATTTAATAATGAATGAATGAGTAAACAAAGAATATAGTTCAAAATATTACTTTAAATGTGGTGGCCCGAACGAACTAAATTGATAATCAGCTTTAATCCGATGTGTTTGAAAAAATATATTC
This sequence comes from Psoroptes ovis, assembly GCA_002943765.1. Lineage (NCBI taxonomy): Eukaryota > Metazoa > Arthropoda > Arachnida > Sarcoptiformes > Psoroptidae > Psoroptes > Psoroptes ovis. Next base: position 300,074 of record PQWQ01000027.1, on the reverse strand, counting down.
AACTGTTGCTTTGAATTATCCAAATTAAATTTACAATCTTCATGTATCTGATCGATTCGATTACGAGCCGAATCTGGATCCGATCTTCGTTTTTTTGCATCATTCACCATATTCATCAATGCTTGTGTACTATTATTGTTATCATTTAGATTCAAATTTCTTATTTGTAAATCATTCACTTCCATTAATTTTCGATTTCTATTTACAAAATTTTGGCATGAATATTGGCTTGATGATGATGATGGCGGCGGTGGTGGCATTGGTTGATATTGATTTGGATATGGTGCTGGACTGCCATAGTTATAATGATGACTCGTTTGTGGTGGTGGTGGTGGCAGATTATAGTCGTGCATCATATAAGGATCATAATGCTGATTCGGAGGATGATGATGATAAGGACTTTCAAAGTGACCACCAGGGTAAGATTGTTGTCGTTCATCATAATGGTTTGATGACGGATGCTGGTTGTCACAAGGTTCACATTGCATTTGAGCTTCGATAGGGTCATCAAAATAATTGGGCCGATGCTGATTATTAGTCGGATAATAGTTCATGTTTGGCTGACGATTTTTAGGGACAATTTTTTTGTTTGATCGCCAGTTGGCTTTTGGATTGTTTAATTTCGATGAATCAGTGTTATTTGAAGGTGGTTGTTGTGGCTGCTGTTGTTGATTTTGTTGTGTTACAATGTTTGAATTGTTACCAACATTATTATTATCACCAAAAAATAAATGTTTAACATTTAATACTTCAAAACATTGTTGTGAAAATTCTTTTTCAGTAATATATTTATTCTGTATTAGATATTGAATTGCATCATATGCAGCTTGTTGCGATGCATTTTTCTTGTTACTACCCGTACCTTTACCAACCACGTGATTGATTGATTGTATTTTTATCTGAAAAAAAAACAAAAAATTGATTAATTCAAATTCATATTCGATAATTATGAAAGAAACAGAATCAAATGCACGAGACAATCGTAAACAACAATGACAACATACATCACATTGAAAAGCATGTTGATTGTTGGCCACATTGTCAACAACACTACTGTAATCATAATCGATTTTCAATTTTTTCTTACTACACCAAAGATTCAATGCTGCTCGTGTGTTTGTTAGGTCCATTTTCGGGTATTGAATTATCGTTAAAATTCAAAATAATAATAAACATCCAGAATAATGATTTTTAATGAGTTTTTTTCTCATCTGATGAACGGGGCATGTGCACACACACATTTACCATTTGTTTTGATTTAAATTTACTCATATATATGGCCGTCAATGCCATCTTTCGTTTCTGGAAATTAATGAATTTTAGAAATTTTAAATTTTTTTAAAGGTTTTAAAAGGTTTTTAATCAATTTTCGAATCAATTTAAAGACAGATATTCATATTTATTTAAATGCATCATGATTAATGAAAATGAATTTCACTGATTTTGTTTTGCAGCCTGATTATCATCTTGATTATTATCATTGAAAATTAATTTATGAAAATATTTTAAATCAGGTACAACATCTTGTGGATCGACACCGGCCGTTTTAGCCGATTCCATCGTCGGATCTAATATTAATGCATGTGCATTGATTTTTTTCACCGGAAAATAATCATTATCAGCATCATCACCAATGTGTAGATAATTTTCTGGTTCAACTTCAACCGTTTGTAATATGTGTTTGAAAAATTCCACGTCAGGTTTAGCCACACCACATTGCCGTGATACAAACATAAAATTGAAAAAATGTCTAATATTAAGATCACGAAGTATCGTTTCGAGACGTTCATCAAAATTCGATGCAACAGCTAATGTTAATTCTGGTTTTTGATTTCGTAATTCGAGCAATAATTCTTTTGCATCTGGATTCAAACGCCATAAATCACCTCGTGAAAAATCTTTAAACAGTTGTTTAGATGTTTGTTGTAATATTTGTTTATCATTTAGGCTATTATTCAGTCCAATATCGGCAAATGATGATTGAATTAAACGTGACCACCATTCTTCAGATGTTAAATTGGATTTCAAACCAAAATTAGGTAATTCTTTATTTAATAATTTATAATTTTTGCCAAATGATTCATTCAATTTCGATACGATTGTTTCATCATTTTTCGATACTTTTAGACCATGTTTAATGGCAACTTTAAGATATTCGATACCGATTTCAGAATTTGTTGTAATCAATGTTTTATTGATATCAAATGACAGCAAACGCAGGGTTTTAAACATTTTCAACTTTTTCAACTATTGTTGATTTCGAATCATTAAAAATTAACAATCAAAAGAATGGCCTTTAGTCGATGTTATTTAAGTAAATTAAGGCCAATTTTCATCAAAAAAAAAATTAAAGATTGAATCCTCATAAATAAATTTATTTTTATTTTTAGGTTAACCGTGTTGGGTTGTAATAGCAGATTAAGTAGAAATAGGCACCTAACATATGAGTATATAAACAATGCACACTCGCGCCATCTAGTCACTGTTTACTATGATCACTATGCATATGCAACATGATTGCGAAATTTCAAATTCATAAAATTAAATTTCAGACTAAATCACCAATAAATGATCAATAATGACTCTTATGTGTCAAAAAGATAGTTTTCTCAAAGAGGTTAGACCGTTTTAACCATTGTACCCATCTAATCTTCTTGAATTTTACTTAATTTTCAGTTTAAAAGTCCCATTGTTTCATGTCAACCAGCAACATTGAAATTAAATGGTAAAACAATCAATGGTTATGATGTAGTGTTGGAAGATAGTATATTTTTTCCTGAAGGTGGTGGACAGGTAAGTGCCTTTCATTTATTGATTGTGTTTGGATTTAAATTGTGTTTTTCCTTATTGAATTTCAGCCATATGATACCGGTCTATTAGATGATCAAAAAGTAATCAATGTTAGACGTGATGGTTGCCGAGCAATTTTGTTTATCGAATCTGATGATTGCAAATTTGAATGTGGACAGCTTCCAGTTCAAAAAATTGATTGGAATCGTCGTTTTGATCATATGCAACAACATTCTGGACAACATTTGATTACAGCTGTTGCATTGAAATATTTCAACTTACAGACAACATCATGGTGTTTAGGTGCTGAAATATCGAATGTTGAATTCGATACATCGAAAACAACGATTACAGATGAAATGATTGAAGAACTGGAAGCAAAAATCAATGAAAAAATACGTAAAAATTTACCAGTCAATGTTTCATATCGAGACAAAAATGATACATCTGATATACGTTTCGGTATGGAATTACCTGAAGATTTATCGCAAACACAAACATTGCGAATTGTATCGATTGAAACATTGGATAAAAATCCATGTTGCGGTACACATGTTCCAAGTTTACATCATTTACAAATGATAAAATTGCTAGGTGTACAAAAAGGTAAAAAAGGTAAAACATTGTTAACATATTTGGCTGGAAATCGTTTGTTGAAGCATATGAACAAAGTATTGGCCCGAGAAAAATCATTATCCGCATCGTTGAAGTAAGTACTTATCTATGTTTAAATTTTTATAATTTTAAAAATTTCATTTTCAAAGGTGTACACCTGAAGAATTTGTTTCGATCGTTGATAAAATGCAGAAAAATATACGTCGAATGCAAAAGGTATTTTTGAAATTTCAAATGTCTTAAGGCGATTTCGAAATATATTAATGCTAATCCTTCTGAATTCCAGAATTGCATTTCATCGCTTCGTGATCTAGGAAAATGTGAAGCAGAGAAATACCTGAATTTATCTGTGAAACCAAAACTATATTCAATACATCGTAAAGAAAATGAATATGATTTCATTACTAGTTTTTTCAATACAATCGGTGAAATAGATTTTGAAAATCAATTGATTTTGATTTCATTAGCTGATGATTGTAATTCAGTCAAAAGTCCTTGTCAAATTGTTATTGCCGGTGATCGAAAATTGGTCGAACAATCTTCGAAAATGTAATTTTTTATGAATGATTATTCAATTGATTAGAACTAATTTTAAGTTTTTTCCAAAATTTCCAGTGCAATCGATTGTTTCAATGCCAAAGGTTCAATTTCAAATCAACGATTTCGTGGTCGCATTTCAGACGTAACACAAATGGCGAAACTTGAAGAAATGATTAAAGAAAAAATTGATTCAATTAATTAAATTAAAAATGAATTTTGAAAAATTCAAAAAAATGAATATATTCATAAATGACATGTCTGTTGTGTACTAGTGTTTATGAACAGTATACGTGAAATTCGCGTGTTTAGAAAAAATTGCGCATGTTTTGTTTTGATTTTTTCTTTTTGCAATTTTTTATATTGTTTATTCTGGCCAAAACACAAAACACAACAAACATATCCTGTTCCTCGCATACACACACACATTCATTCTGATTCAATCAAACATCAGCCACCAAAATTTTCATCTTCGTTTTTTTGTTGTTGTCTTTTTTTCTCGGGATTTCATCAATAAATAAGTATGTTTACCATTATTGATTTGATTTACCAAATTTGACCACACTTCCCAGAGAAACTGATCCAAGATTCAGTGCCTCATTAATTTTCGGTTCAATATTCGTTTCTCGACTTGAATCGAGATTTTTTTTTTCAAGACGTTTCATGTCTTAACCAGAATTTCAATTTTCTCTATTATTTATTATCATTCCTAAATAGAATAAATATTCAAAATGAGTGAAGATTATGCAGAAGCACCACTTGTTCTTGCTGAACCAGATATGATTGAAATCAAATTATTTGGACGTTGGTCTACAAGCGATGTTCAAGTGTCGGATATATCATTAACCGTAAGTCGATTGTCTACGTTTTTTTAATTTGTCTAATAAATTATCTAATAATAACTCTAAATAATCCCAGGATTATATAGCAGTAAAAGAAAAATATGCACGATTTCTTCCTCATTCAGCCGGACGTTATTCGTCCAAGCGTTTCCGTAAAGCACAATGTCCTATTGTTGAACGTTTAACAAATTCAATGATGATGCATGGTCGTAATAATGGAAAAAAATTGATGGCTGTCCGCATCGTTAAGCACGCATTCGAAATTATACATCTTTTGACTGGTGAAAATCCATTGCAAATTCTTGTGAATGCAATAATCAATTCAGGCCCACGTGAAGATTCTACTCGTATCGGTCGTGCTGGTACTGTACGTCGGCAAGCTGTCGATGTTTCCCCGCTTCGCCGAGTGAATCAAGCTATTTGGCTTCTATGTACTGGTACACGAGAAGCTGCTTTCCGTAATATAAAAACCATTGCTGAATGTTTAGCCGATGAATTGATTAATGCGGCCAAGGCAAGTATTGATTAGTTGTATTTTTACTAACAAAATCTAAACATATTCCTTTTCCATTTAAACAGGGTTCATCGAACAGTTATGCCATCAAGAAAAAAGATGAATTGGAACGTGTAGCCAAATCTAACCGATGAAAAACGTTGATAACCATTATACTGAATGCGATCCAATTGTCAAACACGCGGAATTATTTTATAATTTGATCAAAAATTGAAATTATTTTTTAATTCCGTGTGAATGAAAAAAAAAATATTTTTGAAAACGATTATCGATAAAAAAAACAAATAACAAAGCAAAAAAAATATTGATTTGTACGATTTTTTTTTCTTGATAATTTTTAATATTAATAATAATATATCATATAAAAAAAAATTTTTTTTTTGTTTCACTAAAAGTCATACTTATTATATTTTATTTTATTTTTTGACCGAAATAAATGACTTTTATTTTTGTCAAAAAAATATTTTTTTCGTTTTGAATTTCCCGCTCCTCAGAAACAGATGTCGAATGTGTGTGTTCGAATCGAATTATTTTTTTTTCTCAGGAACTTTTCAAATGGGAAAAGGAAATTTAAATTTTCGGAAAATTTCCTTCACCTTTTTAGATTCTGGTGACATCTGGTGGTCGGATCGAGTACAACTCGATGAAAATAATTCGATGCGCGCCACTTTTTCTTAGACTCGAAGGTCTATTGTTTTCTTGTGTTTGATGAACATCTTCTAGCTTTAATCAAATTCATTTTTGAAGAAAAACAATGAAGAAATCACCAGCATCAACGAATTTATCGAAAACACCAAAACAACAAAATACTTTGTTGAATTATTTTCAACGAACACCAAAATCAGCAGTTCAAAAGCAAGAAAATGAAACAGAAAATAATCGAAAACGTATTGAATTGTCTGATCGATCAAATCATGATGATTTAGATGCGAAAATCTCAATAACAACACCTAAGCGTAAGACTATACCTTTAGACATTGAAAATGATGATGATGATGATGATGAAATCATCATTAAAAGATCTGTGAAGAAAAGTAATAAGAAATTTAAAAGAATATTTCAAGATTCCGATTCAGATGATGATCATAATAATGAAGTTACAGCTAAAAATCAGAATAAAGATGATGATTACGAGCCTGAAAAAGAAGAATCTCCCAATGATGATGATGAAGAAGAAGACATCTTTGAATCAAGTGATTTCGATGAAGAAGAAGAAGAAATAACGCCACCGTCAAAAAAATCAAAGAAAACTATTAAATCAGCTAAAAAAAGTCGAAAACATGATGATTTTATTTGTGATGATGATCAAATATTGGACGATATTGGACATGATATCGGATCGAATAATAAATTATCAGATTTGAAATTGAAGACTCGAAAAATTCTTTCATCAACCAATCAAATGCCTGAAAAGTTGACAATGATTGAAGATCAGAATATTTCATTTAAATTTGTCAAAATTGATTCCAGCAATTTGAATGAAAATATTATTGATGAATCAAGTGATATCAATGTCAATAATATTAAAGAGCAAAATGACCAATTTGCAGTGCTTAATGATGAAAAATTTCTTAAGAAAACAAAAATATGTGATTCGAATCCAGATAAAGCAATACTGTCTGAAGAAGCAGCAAATGTAGAATGGCCACATTTAACATATAAATTTTTACAACCAAAATATATTAAAGATTTAAATGGTAATCGATTATTGATTAATGATGATGAAATAAATCCCAATTATGATCCATCAACATTATATGTACCTACTGAATTTCTTCAACAACAAACACCAGCAATGCGTCAATGGTGGGAATTGAAATCGAAAAACTATGATACTGTTCTATTCTTTAAAATGGGTAAATTTTATGAATTTTTCCATATGGATGCTGTTTTATGTGCCCGAGAATTGAAAATATTATTTATGCGTGGTACAATTGCACATGCTGGTTTTCCGGAAAAAAGCTATAAACAATATGCCGATGCCCTGGTACAAAAAGGCTATAAAGTGGCCAGAGTTGAACAAACTGAAACACCTGAAATGATGACTGAACGTTGTAAACAAATGAAACATCCAACTAAATTTGATCGAGTTGTTAATCGTGAAATTTGTCGTATATCTTCATTGGGCACCCGCTTCATGTCTGATATCGATGCCGATACATTTGTCGATTGTGATCAATATTTATTTGCCATCACTTGTAAGGTAATGTTGTCATTCATTATTCGATGTTTATATTTGTATTTATCTTCAATTTCTTCCACCCACTAGGAACACACAAAATCATCATACGAATTTGGCCTGTGTTTTGTTGATGTATCGATTGGCAAATTCTTCCTATCGCAATTCATTGATGATCGTTATAATTCAAAATTGCGTACATTGATTGCCCATCATAAACCATCGGAAATTTTGATTGAAAAATCAAATAAATTCTTGAAACTTGTGGAAACATTGTGTTCAAATGCCCGCCTGGAAAAATTGAAAAAATTTGAATCATCCGGTAAAATATTGAAATATTTGTATGAAAAAAATCTGTTGGCAAACATACCGGATAGCATTCGCCACAAGATTTTGGATCCATCCGATGTTCTACAACAAACACCTCAAAAAGATTATGAATTATCAATAATTTCATTGGGTGCTATCATTAATTATTTAGAAAAATCATTAATCATCGATGATATCATCTCAATGAAACAATTTGAATTGTACAATCCTCCTGAATTCAACATCAATAATGATTCTACAACAATCAAATTACCTAATCATATGATTGTTGATTCAATGTCAATGAAAAATTTGGAATTAATTCAATCATTATCAATGGATGAACGATCATTGACGCTGTTTAAAATTATTGATAATTGTCAAACAATATTCGGTAAAAGACTGTTACGTAAATGGTTATGTCAACCATTATGTGGCCAGCGTAAAGAGCTGGAACGACGTCATGAAGCAATCAAAGATTTAGCCGAAAATAATGATTTGATTTGTTTTAAAAAACATTGGAAAGAAATGTTGAAAAAAATTCCCGATTTAGATCGGCTATTAACACAAATACATTCACAATCATCATTGACGCGTTCAAAAAATCATCCTGATTCACGTGCAATCCTATTCGAATCAAATATTTATCGAATGAGAAAAATCAAAACATTTTTGAATACAATCGATGGTTTTGAACAAATACTGAAATTTATCGATGATATTCAATCAAAATCTGATTTAATACGATCTAAATATATTCTACAATTAATTACATATCAAAACAATAACAATAATGATGGATTATTTCCTGAAATCAAGGATAAAATTAAAATATTTCATCAATTATTTGAAGAAGAAAGTCTACGGAAAGATGGAAAATTTATCCCGAATAAAGGTATCGATGCCAACTATGATGATGTTTGTGATAGAATTATTGACATTGAAAACAAACTAAAATGTTATTTGGATGAACAAAAATTATATTTTAAAACTCGTATTACATATGTAAATGCCCTTAAAAATCGTTATTTACTCGAAATACCTGATTCATGTGAATCCAAGGTATCAAAATCGGATGAAAAATATGAATTGAAAAGTTCAAGAAAAGGTTTTAAACGTTATTATACTCCTGAACTATTGAAGCTGATTGAAGAATTGGAATATTTTGAAAATGAAAAGCAATTATTGTTGAATGATTTATATCGTAAGCTATTAGAACGTTTTGATAAAGATTATCAGCTATGGCATCAAGCAATATCATGTATCGCTCAATTTGATGTTTTACTATCATTATCGAATACAAAACAATTATTTGAATCTAATGATTCACAATCATGTTTACCAACATTCATATGGAATAATGACAATAATGATTCGATTATTTGTGCTAAAAATTTACGTAATGCTTTTCTATTGATCAATAATAATGTTATACCGAATGATATTGAATTGAAAAATGAAACACTGATATTGACTGGACCAAATATGGGTGGTAAAACAACATTGATGCGTTCAGTTGGCTTACTGGTGATATTGGCACAAATTGGATGTTATGTCCCAGCTAGTGAATGTCAATTGACACCGGTCGATAGAATATTCACACGTATCGGTGCTTATGATATCATTTTGGAAAATGAAAGTACATTTATGGTCGAATTGAGTGAAGCTTCATTGATTATCAAATATGCGACCCGGAATTCTTTAGCGCTAATAGATGAACTTGGCAGTGGTACATCAACATTCGATGGTACATCGATTGCATCAACCATTATATTTGATTTGGCTGAAAAAATCCGATGTCGTACATTATTTTCAACTCATTATCATTCAATTTTGGATGAATTGAATCATAAATCTAATATCAAACTTGGTTACATGTCTTATATGATTGAAAATGAAAATGATAAAGATCCAACGGATGAAAATATCATATTTTTGTACAAACTGCAATCAGGAATATGTCATAAAAGTTATGGATTTAATGTGGCAAAATTGGCTGGAATTCCAACCAGTATAATACGAAATGCATATAAACATTCGAAACGATTTGAGCTCGAATGTCAAATCAAAACATTGTTGAATTGGTTTCGACAATACAAACAACAGAATTCCAAAAACATTGATTACAACAGTGAACAAGTCCGAGCAAATTTGGAACAAATATCGTCGAAAATTGAAATGTTACGCAAATTAAAATCAGCTGATAATGGTGATAATGATGATGATGTTTAAAAGTAATTTATTTATTTTTAAAAATTTTTAATTAAAAAAAAATTAATTTTTCAATTTATCTCGTTTCTGTTGTTGCTGCTGAATGGCACGTTGTTTAGCCTTCTCATACAGTTCGATTAATCGTTGTTCTTTGGCCAATTGTTTCAATATTTCAATGATTAATGGCAGATAATTGTGTTTACGGCGTATGTTTTCAATCTAAAATAAATAAATGATGATTGAAATTTGTGAAATAAGAATGGAATCAATCCAAAACTTACCTTGTATCGTTCCATTTTTTCATTTTCTTGTCGAATCAAATATTTAAGATTATTGATTTTAGCAAGGATATCATCCTTGTTTTCATTGTTACCATCAGATAGCTGTTTCTCCAACTCTGAAATTTGTTTTTCATACAACATTTTACGATCACTAATCACTGCCATTAAATTGAAATGTATTTCACCAGCCGAATATTTTTGCATACGTTTTTCAATATGTGGCCGTGCAACTGATAACCAATCATCATCACTACCGATTGGTCCTAAATCATATGGACCTTCTTTGAGTCCATCCAGTTCGATCAAACGTCCTTCGAACGGTATGTAACCAATGAAATGATAAACATCTTCCTTGTCTTTTTTACCAGATAAATTATCAAATTCAAACATTTGTTGTCGCGAAAATGAATTATGTACTTTACGAATCAATTCAGAATTACTCAGGGATAAACCTTTCATTGATGCATCAAATGATTTCGTGAAATCACGAAATTCAGTCAATGTTTCACCAAGTTTCAAATCTGAATGTTTACAATTCATCAAAATGTTGATAATTGCTTGTGTAGCACATGCATTATGTATTACTTGTTTAGCGAAAAATATTTCATTCATCAGCCGATAATCTTGTAACAGTTTACCATCCGAATAATCATCGGGTAGCCATTTAAATAAAAATATTAGTCCATGTACTGGTTTCAAATTTTCAAAACATTCAGGCATCAATGAATATATTTCTTCCACTTGTAGCCCTTCAACACCGAAACCACGAATCAATTCGGTGAATACGCCTGGATCGGATTCAATCAAACACCATTGATCAGCATTGTTTGTCATTTTTTGATGAATTAAATTGAATAGTTTATTCTTAAATCAAATGAAAATTAAACATTTGAATTGAAAATTTGAAAAATGACAAAGAAAAGCAATGAAGTCAGCAAAATCATGACAATCATTCGATCGAAAAACTTGTAACGTATAAAATTGGCATTCGTTTGTCAAAAATTGTTTCAGATTTTTCATCAAAAGATGGCGACGCTAGTCCCATATTTTTCCAAAATCAATTTTTTTTTATTCGTCGTTCCCAAAAAAAAAAAAAAAAATAACGTTTGAGAATATTCCAACCGAAAAAAAGCGAAAATTTACAAGAAAAAATAACGAAAAAATATTAAAAATTGGTCTGAATAAAAAAAAACGCTAATAACACACTGGTCGATCTGATAAGGTTAAAATTGAAAAAAAAAATCGAACATTTTCATTCATTTTTTTTTTCAAACGGTTTTTTTAATTCGAATTTTTTATTTCTTTGATGTGAAATTGAATTTAATTACATTCGGAATTCAAAAAATGGATTCAATGTGGTTTAAAGAATGGTAAGTTATCATTTTTTAATTAATTTTCCCCTGCTTTAACCCATTGATCATTGAATTTGATGATTTTATTTCCAATTTCATCCCGAAAAAAAAAATCCATTTGATCTTTGCATGCTCGTATTTTTTCCGTTGCTTTTCAACAATCATTTAATCAAATGAAAATTAATCAATATAAATGGTTAATGATTTCAATAATAATAACAAAATTTGCATGTTTATTTGAATGATGATGATGATGATATTTGCATTTGTGTTTAGCATAATTTCAATAAATGTGTAGACAAATGAGTAGATTTATTATTTTCAAAATAATAATAATAATGATTATGATCATAAAAATTATATAATAATCATAATAATATTGCTTTATATTCCTTTATCTTGCTATAAATAATCGATTATTTCATTTTATTTCATGTTTTTATACGTTATTTTGCGAAAGCTTTTGCAAATAATAACGAAAGGCTATTATTGTTTAATGATGATCATTAATTACCATCATGATGATGATCATCATTATCATTTTAGTAATAAAATTCTGATATTTTCATTTTTCAATGCATTCATTCATTGAATTGAACAGCATTCGCGAAAGCACATTTAAAAAAGCACAGAAAATTACACAGTTATATAATGATGATGGGTGATTTGCCTCTGAATGATGTGTGCATCATGTTTTATCATTATTTGCCAGTGCTGCAATACACACACACGATTTTGACACCCTTTATCCCTTTTTTTTCCTTTATTCATTTTTATATTCATTTTTCCATAGTCGATTAAACCAACCCCGTACACCAACAAAATGAAATAAACCACATTACATATAAATGTGTCTGTCTGGTTTTTTGTTTTTCTCATTAAAACACATATTTTTTTTGTTGTTTTGTTTTGTTTTGAAGTTATCATCGAATTTTTTTCTGGAGAATTTCTTGAAGAAGATATTCTTGAATGAAAAAAAATTTCCCTTTAATAAAATCGAGAATGAATTAATTTCTAAGTTTTCAAGTTTTTATTGTTGTTGCTTATATGCTTTTTATGTAAAAATTGTACTTAATTTGTCTATGTGAATGTATGAAACTTTACTAACATAGAAGGTTGTCCGAAAAGTTCATTCGGCTTAATCAATAGAGTTTCTTAAGAAAATCGGCCAGAACTTTTCGGACAACCTAATATATTTATACTTGAATTTTATTGTTTTTTTTATTATTGTAGCAAATCTCTTTTTTCAATTTTTTCTGCACTAAAATGTTTGATGCGCAGATGAACCTGGCAAAAAGAAATGTAGCTTTCACATTTCAAAATGTTTGTAGAAATATTTGATAAAAGCACCAATAAATATTGTTTGCTACTCCCTGATTTTTTATAAAATGAAAAGTGTAGCTGATTTTCCATTTGATTTAAGCTACTCGATTGATGCCCGAATATTTGCGTCAATGCTTTCGAACCGAAATCCGATCTAACCCGGGTTAAACTCGGGTATTTTAACTTTTTTCGGGCAGAAAGTGACAACTTTATAATTGATTTCAATGAAAATATCCGACCAATAAGCCGATGATTTATGGTATCAAAATTATTCCTCAAATAAAAAATTTGATTAGATTTTTTTTTTGTCAAAAATTATCATTATTATTATAATGAAATGATATTTATTATGTCAGAGATAATAATGTCTAGACACATTTGCTCATTATGATGATTGGTTAATGTACATTGAATGTATTGAAAATATCAAAAAATGTGGCAATTTTTTTTCCCTTCTTTGCAGCATGAATATCATTCGAGTTAATTTTTTACACATATAATTTGATATTTTCCTCAGTTATTCTACCAAAAAAAAAAAAAAAAAAACAAAACAAAACAAAACAAACGAGAATGAACGGAGATGACCTTCGGAAGATACATTTTCAATGGTTGAATTTTTTCAAATTTTTGATTTGCGCAGCATAAAATTTCGCTGATTTTATTTATTTGCGCATCTTTATGCGAATCTTTAAATGGAAGCACAAAACAACTTAAGCCCCAAAATGTCTTTGATATTTGCCACTATTATGTATGTACTATGCATGCTTGAAAGTCTAACACCACACCATACCAAACACAATTGCAAATGTAGCATTTTTTCAGCAAAATTTTTGCTATTTTTCTTATCCCTTTCATTCTTTTTAAAAACCATACAGTGGTGTATATGTGCTTTTTTATGCCTTTTTGAATGTTGTGATTGTGTTTTTAATAATATTTAAATGTAAATGAAAAAACCTTCCATTTTGCCATAGAATCATTGTACAAGTGTTTTAATGGTTAAAAAATATTAAAAATTTGATAATTTTATCTTTAAATTATTAGAAATTTTCTACCCATTCATATATGATTCTTTCGACATTTAATTCATTCCTTTCGAAATAATAAGGTAAATAATTGAAGAATTTTAAATTAATTCTCAAATTTTTTCCTTCAAAATTTTCGGCCAACCAAAGGGTTTTATTTTATTAAAATTGAAAAACCCTTGGGTTCTAAGAAAATTCAAATCTTATTATTCAATATTTTAATTATTTTATTTTCAATCGAATCAACTTTTTCAGATGTTCAACATGTAAATTCACAGTGAATAAACCAGAAAATTTCAAAGACAATGAAATTTTTGAAGAATTTTTATTCATCAATCTATCAATCGACAATGAATTAATGATTATTACAATTATACAACGGCTAATCAATTATTCTTATCGAAATCATCAATACAATTCAATGATTTTAAAGAATAAATGAAATTCATACAATACATTTCTTTTGTTTTTTTATTGTAAATTTACACCTATTAAACCTTGACTACCTCCAAATACCTTTTGAATTTTTGTAATTCTTTTATTATTCGTTCATTATATTAATTATATACATTCCATTTATTCTTGAAAAAAACAAAATTTCAATGAATTTATCTATATACATTGATGAAATTGACATCTTTTTACATGTATTTTTATTATTCATATAAAATATTTTGAACTTTTTAAAATGTTTTGAAACTATTTTATATTTTCTTTCATTATTATTCCATTTACACATAATCAAATTATTACCGGTGATAATTATTCATATTTATAACGAATCGTCAAAATATGGATACTAAGATTTATCTATAAAAATATTAATATCAAACACATCTAACGATTACGGGTCTTTTTAATATTAATAATATATCAAAAATAATTTCGAATTTCAATACAATAAATACTCTCCCTACTTACATATTTCATTTCTCATTCACTTTCATTCACTACTTATTCATATGTTCTTTTCGATTTAAATTTTCAAAAATAATCAGGTTTGTTTTTAATATTCCGAATTAGAACCTCAATTTCAATAATTGAGATAATTCTTTTCCGATTTTCATTATTTTTTTCACAGCATAAAAATGGAAGATTTAAAAGAAAAAAATATAAATGACAATAATAATGATATAAACAATGGTGAAACAACCATATTCAATGATAATTTATTGCTTAAAATTCCTAAATGTTCACGTTGCCGTAATCATGGTGTATTTAATTCATTGAAAGGACATAAACGTACATGTCCATATCGTGATTGTAGCTGTAAAAAATGTATTTTGATTATTGAACGACAAAAAATTATGGCAGCACAAATTGCCTTACGAAGACAACAAGAAATTGAAGATCGTATTAAATCGAAATTGAATTCATTTGGTATGCGAAAAAATTTTGGTGCTTTTATTTAATTTTAGTTTCTGATATAATTTCTTTGAAATTTCAGGATTTGATGATATTCATGATAATCGTACAAAAAAACGTCTTAAACTGTTACCACCAGAAATTAAAGATAAAACTATTGGCAATAATAATTCGATTATTGAAACAAATCATGATGAAAATAATGATGGCAACATTTCGTCTGCAAATAAATCCATGAATCCATTACAAACAATGATTGAAGTTGTACAAGAAGAAACCACCGTAGCACCATCACACACCGTACCACAATCACAAACAATTACATCATTGACATCTACACCAAAAGAATTGAAAATTTCAAGTATCAACAGTAATAATAACGATGATAGTAATAGTAATAATAATATGGCAGCAGTATTTGATGATGAACCATATGAATCTTTCAATGTTCCATATATTAGTGATGATTCAGTTTCATGTTTTGATAATACAGGTTAGCATATAAATATTATTTATTAATTATTCATTTGAAATGTATTTTTTTCATTTTGATTAGAAAATGGCCCAAATATTGACAAAACTGACAGCAATATCGATAGTGATGAAAATAATAGAAAAATTGTGCAAAACATTGATAATATCAATCTTGATGATCGATCAAATAGTAATGATGAAATAGAATCAATCAGCAAAATTAAATCATTACATTTGAAATTATCGAAAAGTGGATTGAATTTAGAAGAAAATTTCAGTACAAATTGTTTGTTGAAAACTATTATCGATTGTCATGATGGTAATCTAGATGAATGTTTTGTTAAAATAATGAAATGTAAGCAATATTTTTAGTTTCAATTTTTCTTGTTGTTTTCATGTTATTTTCTTTGTTTTCTTATATTTAGCTTCAATAGAATTTGGACAATTGGCATATGATTATTCGAAAAAACCATCTAAAACCACTGCTAATAATAATAAAAAAGTAGAACAATCAAATTTATTGCAAAATACGGAATCATTAGATTCAAATAGCAAAATTTCGAATAATAATGATAAATTGAATAATCCGAATATAACGGTGAATAATAAACAGAAAACAATTACGGACAAAAAAACGTCTCAACCATCGAATATTCCGAATTCTACCCAAATTAGTGCACCATCATTGACATTGCCATTATCGACATTGATCAATCAAAGTATCATCAATCATTCAATCAAACAACAACAACATCAGCATCAAACAAAAAATGGCAAGGATCTTACGCAAACGCCAAATAAGCTATCTGCATTACAAGTTCAAGCAGCTAATAATAAGCGTTTATTATTATTTATCAATGCACCAACAACATCGGTACCAACCAATACATTGAATAAAATTTCTGAATCACGATCGCAAGTTCAAATACCGATACCTTGGATGCTTCAATCTAGTGGTGATCAAGATAAATTATCATCATCGAAACCCACTAAAAATGTTGGGCCGAAACAGATTCTGTTATCAATGAATACAAATGCAGCTTTTACGCCGAACAAATCAACTTCTGATGGTAATAAAAATACCGAAACTTTAGCAGCTACCTCAATACTTAAGACACAATTATCTTCATCAAATATCAACAACGATAACAATTCATTATCGATAGTTTTACCGCCAATCACAGCATCACTATCATCATCATCATCATCTTCATCAATCACTACATCAAACTCAGGAATTCAAAATCAATTACATAACAGTGAAAAATCTGTGATTGTGAATGGACAACAGCATAAAAATGTTATACAATCAGTGAAACAAACAAATTCATCAAACAATCCAGCTTCTCAAATTACCATTGCTAATGAATCATCATCAAATATCAATCATACATCATTGAACTTGACAAAAGATAGAAATATGCCTGAATCACCAGTGAACAAAGGATCTCGTCTAAATAGTGTTGCTATTTTGAATAGAAATCGAAATAAGCAATAACAATCTTTGCGTCAAAATTATTCAAAAAATCAACCGGATAAAAATAAGGATATGATCAATAATGACGATGAATAGCCGCATTCATTCTGTATTCTGTACCCGGTTTCAGCTGAATTATGAATTTTCGAAATTTTTTTAAAATTGTTTTTCATTTTTTTTTTACCATAATCTTTTGCATAATAATTAATTGTTTTTGTATTTAAAATATGTATGATAGAGTAAAATAATAATTCAGTATTTATAAATATTGTTTCTTATAATTCAAGATAAGGAAAATTGAATAAAATACATCCATTTTCAGATTTGTAATTAAAATCATTTTTCAATTTATTTAAAATCAAAACTATTTTTACCTCATAGCTACCTATATGAGTCAAAATAGTGTGGTAAACATCTGTTTTTTCGACAATCAACTCGAATTTTCTTAAGGAATTAAGAAAATAGAAATTCGAAATCCTTTCATATTTGATCTTCTTTGTATTTCGATGTATTAAACATCAAATAAAAATTGAAATAAAAAAACAATGGAACAAAATTCATATCCAAATATTCCAAGTATTTCTAGTTCACAAAATGAACTGGATCCAGAAGCACAACATTTGGCTTTTTTACAAAGTCAATTAGCTCAACCATCGCCGATGCAACCACAACATCATGATCATCAAAATGTGCAACAACCATCGACACCAAGTCAACAACAGCTTCAACAGCAACAACAACAACATTCACCGTCACCACCAAAACAATTAAATGATAATAGAAATTCATCATCATCATCATCATCACCAACACCACCATCTAATGATTTATCGAATGAATCGAACAATAATCAATCAGATAAATCTAAAACCAATAATAATAATAATAATTCAATCTTCAAAGATGAACCTGCTACTCCTTCATCGAATTTGTTTCAAAATTATCCAGGACCGATGACACCTCGGACACCGATTACACCAATGTCTGTTGATTCGCAAATCGTACCACAATTGCAAAATATTGTTTCCACTGTTGATCTGGGATGTAAATTAGATTTAAAAAGAATAGCATTACATGCAAGAAATGCTGAATATAATCCTAAACGTTTTGCTGCTGTCATAATGCGTATTCGTGAACCAAGAACAACAGCTTTGATATTTAGTTCGGGAAAAATGGTTTGTACAGGTGCTAAAAGTGAAGATATGTCTAAATTAGCTGCTCGAAAATATGCAAGAATCGTTCAAAAACTTGGTTTCGAAGTAAGTTCAATTATAAATGTTTTAATGATAATTATTGATTCATTTATTTCATTTTTTTGTATCAGGCAAAATTTTCAGAATTTAAAATTCAAAACATGGTCGGCAGTTGTGATGTACGATTTCCAATACGTTTAGAAGGATTGGTATTAACACACAGTCAATTTTCAAGTTATGAACCAGAATTATTTCCTGGTCTTATTTATCGTATGGTCAAACCAAGGATTGTATTATTGATATTTGTTTCAGGAAAAGTTGTATTGACTGGTGCAAAAGAACGTAATGAAATTTACCAAGCATTCGAATATATTTATCCAATATTAAGAGGTTTTCGAAAACAATAACAATATTTTCTTATTCAAAAAATCTTTCTTGTATTTTTTTTTTCATTCATTTTCATTGACATTTGATCATTTCATTATATACTAATATCATAATAAAGTAATTTTGTTTTTCATTCAAATATAAAAGCCTTCGAGCTTTTGACGGTCCAAAATTATTTCGTCCAATATATTTTCTATGCTAATCTAAGGCAGAGATTTTTTCGAAAAATTCAAAAATTTTGTCGATGTATAGCCTTAGATTTTTTCGAAATTTAGAAAAATTTCCACGTACTATAGCCTTTGATTTTTTTGAAAAAATTGCCAGTCTATTGCCTTTGATTTTTTTTGAAAAAATTGCCACTCTATTGCCTTTGATTTTTCTGAAAAAATTGCCTTACTATAGCCTTTGATTTTTTTTGAAAAAAGATGGCAGTGGATAGCCTTTGATTTTTTTGAAAAAATTGCCTTACTATAGCCTTTGATTTTTTTGAAAAAATTGCCAGTCTATTGCCTTTGATTTTTTTGAAAAAAGATGGCAGTGGATAGCCTTTGATTTTTTTGAAAAAATTGCCAGTCTATTGCCTTTGATTTTTTTTGAAAAAATTGCCAGTCTATTGCCTTTGATTTTTTTTGAAAAAATTGCCAGTCTATTGCCTTTGCTTTTTCTGAAAAAATTGCCTTACTATAGCCTTTGATTTTTTTGAAAAAAGATGGCAGTGGATAGCCTTTGATTTTTTTGAAAAAATTGCCAGTCTATTGCCTTTGCTTTTTCTGAAAAAATTGCCTTACTATAGAATTTGATTTTTTCGAAAAAAGATGGGAGTGGTTAGCCTTTGATTTTTTTTGAAAAAATTGCCAGTCTATTGCCTTTGCTTTTTCTGAAAAAATTGCCTTACTATAGCCTTTGATTTTTTTTTTGAAAAAAGATGGCAGTGGATAGCCTTTGATTTTTTTGAAAAAATTGCCAGTCTATTGCCTTTGCTTTTTCTGAAAAAATTGCCTTACTATAGCCTTTGATTTTTTTGGAAAAAGATGGCAGTCTATTGCCTTTGCTTTTTCTGAAAAAATTGCCTTACTATAGAATTTGATTTTTTCGAAAAAAGATGGGAGTGGTTAGCCTTTGATTTTTTTGAAAAAATTGCCAGTCTATTGCCTTTGATTTTTTTTGAAAAAATTGCCAGTCTATTGCCTTTGCTTTTTCTGAAAAAATTGCCTTACTATAGAATTTGATTTTTTCGAAAAAAGATGGGAGTGGTTAGCCTTTGATTTTTTTGAAAAAATTCTCTTACTATAGCCTTTGATTTTTTTGGAAAAAGATGGCAGTGGATAGCCTTTGATTTTTTTGAAAAAATTCCCTTACTATAGCCTTTGATTTTTTTGGAAAAAGATGGCAGTGGATAGCCTTTGATTTTTTTGAAAAAATTGCCAGTCTATTGCCTTTGCTTTTTCTGAAAAAATTGCCTTACTATAGCCTTTGATTTTTTTGGAAAAAGATGGCAGTCTATGCCTTTCATTTTTTTTTTGAAAAAATTGCCTTACTATAGCCTTTGATTTTTTTGGAAAAAGATGGCAGTCTATTGCCTTTGCTTTTTCTGAAAAAATTGCCTTACTATAGCCTTTGATTTTTTTGAAAAAAGATGGCAGTCTATTGCCTTTGATTTTTTTGAAAAAATTGCCAGTCTATTGCCTTTGATTTTTCTGAAAAAATTGCCTTACTATAGCCTTTGATTTTTTTGGAAAAATTACCAGTCTATTGCCTTTGATTTTTTTGAAAAAATTGCCAGTCTATTGCCTTTGATTTTTCTGAAAAAATTGCCTTACTATAGCCTTTGATTTTTTTGGAAAAAGATGGCAGTGGATAGCCTTTGATTTTTTTGAAAAAATTACCAGTCTATTGCCTTTGATTTTTTTGAAAAAATTGCCAGTCTATTGCCTTTGATTTTTCTGAAAAAATTGCCTTACTATAGCCTTTGATTTTTTTGGAAAAATTACCAGTCTATTGCCTTTGATTTTTTTGAAAAAATTGCCAGTCTATTGCCTTTGATTTTTCTGAAAAAATTGCCTTACTATAGCCTTTGATTTTTTTGGAAAAAGATGGCAGTGGATAGCCTTTGATTTTTTTGAAAAAATTACCAGTCTATTGCCTTTGATTTTTTTGAAAAAATTGCCAGTCTATTGCCTTTGATTTTTCTGAAAAAATTGCCTTACTATAGCCTTTGATTTTTTTGAAAAAATTGCCTTACTATAGCCTTTGATTTTTTTGAAAAAATTGCCTTACTATAGCCTTTGATTTTTTTGAAAAAATTGCCTTACTATAGCCTTTGATTTTTTTGAAAAAATTGCCTTACTATAGCCTTTGATTTTTTTGAAAAAATTGCCTTAGAAAATCAAAAATTCAGACAAAAAAATTTTTTTTTTTAATTTTTAAATTTTATTTACAAAAACAAACAAAAATTTTTGATTATAAAAAAAATTCAAAGAACAAAAATAAATCGATAATCGCAAATGAATGATGGGTAGTAATAAAAAAAAATGTGTTGATGATTTTTCGTTAAGAATATGTTTTGATAAAAAAAAAAGATTCAAATGAATGTGGGGATATGATAAGAGAAAAAAAAATTGATAAATCTGATATCTAATCAATAGAACTAATTATTATAATGATAATTCGATTCGTTGAATAATTTCTATTCTAATCAAATTCTAAATTCTAATGAAATTCTTTGAAACTTCATTAATGAATCGGTTGATAATAAATCGAAAATAAATGAAATGATTTGAAGAGATGAAAAAAAAACAAAAAAGAAAAAATTTCAATTGGCACAACTCAATGATACGATATATTACTGTGTGTACGGCTTCAATATTGCTTACATAATTCAAATCAATGATTTCGAATGATTGTTTGAATTATCATCACCACTCAATAAGATCGGCAATGCAGTTGTCGGTGCCACAATGTTATCCATTGATGATTGTTCTGATTTTGTTGCTGCTGCTGTTACAATATTATCGATGTCTAATCCTTTCATCAAATTTTTTATTTGATTGTCATTTTCATTTGATACTGATGATGTTGCAACGGCAGTTGTTGCAGCAGCAGCAGCATCAGCAGTTTCTGCAGCTGCTTCAGGCCTTATAAATTGTAATATTTGTCTTGATTCATCATTACTTAGGTATGAATTATTATTCAAATCATCATCCAAACTTTCATCGGCTTCATTTCGGACAATTTCATCAACTTTTTTACGATAAACACCGGATAATACATATGTTTTAATTTTACGACCATCATTACCGATTTGTTCGGTAATCGCTGCTGATGCTGTTGGAGGATTTTCCATTTGATTTAAAACATTGTAATTACCATTATTATTATTATTATTACTGTTATTACCATCATCATCATATTCAGCACTATTATCATTATTATTATTAGAATTCGAATTTAAATCTGGTAAACTAATATATTGATAATTTGGATCAAAACCTTTTACACGATAACGTTTGATTGTTGTTGTTGGCGGTGTTTTTTGTCTTGATGATAATCTGGAAGATTCTGATCTGGAACGTTGATGTGATGCTGATGATGATGATGATGATGATCGTTCATATTCATCATTCATTTCATCGGATCCTAAATCATCATTTAGATTATCTTTTAAATCTTCATTTGATGATGAATCTATAGTCCTTGTATCGTAATCATTTGGATTGTTTGTATCATATGAATTATTGGAATCATTATCATCATTATTTGATAATGATTTATATTTTGCTTCGCTTGGAAATTGTCGTAAATATTTTTCTGGTATTTTACCTTTGGTCTGGACCTTTCGGATTTCACCTTGTTTATCTTCAAAATCTAATTTATGTCGTTTACCACCAGTAACTACTAAATTTTTTAATGTTTTCAACAATTGTTTATCATATGTACTTTTTTCCAGCTCTTCTAAACCTTCACTGGTACGCACTGTAGTTGTCGACGAAGATTTTGATGATGTTTTATGCGGTTTTATCGATGATGGTCTTTCTTCTGAATCTTCTAACTCTCTTGAATCATTATCATTCAAAGGTGATTTAGATCGATATATTGGTCGTACATTTTTATTATTTATATCATCATAAACATTGAGTTTTGATCCACGATGATGTCCATGATTTTTCATTGCCATTAGTTTATGATCACCATCATTATCATTATGTCGATTATAATAATAATCATTATGAGCATCAGTCATTGGTGAGATTGGCCGCGAATGATCACCATTTCTGATCGGTGGCAATGTTTTCAAATATTTTTCTGGTATCACTTTGGATCGTGTTGGTTTATTCGAATGAACATGTAATACTTTTTTATGTCCACGACTTATATGACGATGTTGATGATGTATGCGTGGATTTAGGAAACTTTGTTCCGGCTGCTTTTCATAACCCACATCATCATCATTATTTTGTCGATCACTTTCATTACTGCTGACACTATCTTCATTTGAATCTTGGTCATTGATCGGTGGTAAATCTTTAGTCCGATCCACATAACGTATTTTCGGTTTCAAACGTGTTTGTCTTTCGGCTTTCAACTTAATTTGTCCAACTGAATTTATACGTATTGGTGGCCGCTCAGCTTTAATACGAATCACTGGTCTTGTACGTTTTTTACCCGAAATCACCGGTGGTGATTGATTGGTCAATGTGTTTTGTTGATCATTGATTGGTTGATTATTCATATGGTCAGCAATCATTGATTGATGGTTATTGTTGTTGTAATTACTATGATTGTTTTCCATTGAATTATCAAACATCATTGGCCATCGCTCTTCATTATTCGATAATTTAACTAGATTAGGTGCCGGTAATATTTTGATTGCATCCAATTTTGGAGGTGGTGGTGGTGGTGGTGGTAGTAATGTAGGAGTCTAAACATTCAATGGAATAAATAAAGAAAGAAAAAAAATTGAAATTAGGGATGAGAATTACATACAAAATATTCATATAAATAATTCAAATTAATTCAAATTATTCAAATCAATAATTTTTTCATAAAAATCGATTAATCAATTTTTCAAAATTAAATCATAAGTCTAATCAAATTCACAAATCACCTGTAATTTTATGTAAATTTTTCAATTTTATACTCAATGAAGTCGCATACAAATTTAACCGATCCCTTAAATCTGTTGTTGTCGTTGTTGTTGTTGTTGATTGTATACAATTGAATTTTGCAAATTATAAATTTTGTTCATTCATTTGTATTCACTCACACACACACACACACATTTTATCCGATATTTACAAATAATTAGTCTGTCCAGGAAAGTTCATTCGGCTTAATCACAATAGATTGGTTCATGAAAATCGGCTAGAACTTTCTGGACAGTCCAATATATATATGAAAAACTTTTCAAAAATAAATCATTTCAAATATAAAATATTTGAATTAGATTTAAATATTGGATGAATGTTTGGAAAGTTTTCGCTTTCAATTTCAATTCATTTGTTCAATTTCAATTTCCTTATCATCATCATCATTCAAAACGTTTCGCATATTTCAAAGATGATGATATAAATAAATAATGTAAATAATTTGTATTTACATGAAAAAATGATTGAAATTAGACGATGAAATATGGAGAAAACTTGGCCAATTTGACCAAGTAAAACATCATTGATTTTCAACGATTTGTTCAACGAAAAACGAATCGGCTTGATCAGTCAAGCATAATAATCAAATATTCATGAAATTGACGATGATTTGTTTGTTTGTTTGTTAATTTGTTTTAAAAATTTTCAAATGCACATAACGAAAATGTAAATACAGAGTTTAAAGTTTTAATTCGTAGTTTTAAAATTAAATTTCGTAATTTTAACATTTGAAATTTTATTCGAAAACTACGAAAATCAACTTTAAAACTACGAATTAAAACTTTAAATCCTGTAAAGTTTAATGTTCACACCAGTGTGTGAGTGTGTACATCAATATGTTTTTGCTAAACAAATATGACAAATTGTTTATTGGTCATATTTCAAAGTGAATAATGGTCAAAAAATCGAAAAATCAAATAAATTAAATCGAAAAGGAAGAATGTGAATATATCATAAATCAACATAAGAAAGGTTCATCATCATTATCATTTGATTAAGCAGATGGACAAGTTGAAATAGTTTATTTCAAACTAAACTAAGCAAAATATAATAAGTACTTTGCCGATATGTTTTCATTCAAAATTGGTTTACTTGTCATTTTACCAATGTTTATTTTGCGGGTAAATAATAATTTTCATTTTTGAAAAATTGAAAAAATTTAATTTTTGATTTTTCAACGGTCGAAAGGTTTTTTCAAAAATTGCTCCGTGAGCTGTCACTTGTTGAATGTAAACAAGCAAAAATGCCCGTGTGTCAGCCGGCATGAGCAGTATGTGAGCAAAAAATTCAAACAGACAAAACCAGTCATTGACAGTTTTAGGGTCAAAAAATTTTTTTATCAAACATTTCAACTGTGTCCAAATTTTCAACTATTTTTAGTGTTTCAATATATTTTCGAATAAATAAATAAAAGATATTTTACAAATTGTTCATTTTTCAAAAATTTCAAAAATTTCTTCCGACTTTTATTTTAAATATTTTCTATCGAGATTCGACATGCCTGATTCTGATGATTTAAAAGGTATTTGTGTGTTTCTGGCTATGTATTAACGGGTAATACAGACAACACAACAACAACAATAATAATGTACAAACAGTGATGATGATGATGATGATGATTAAACAAATCAACAAGCAACAAATAAATATTTGTTCATTCATATTTCAAACAAACAAATGTATTACAAGGTTGTCCGCAAAGTTTTCTACAGGTTATATCATTGAAAAAATTCATTGAAAAATCGGCAAAAATTTTTCGAACAACCTAATGTATACATTTTTAGATTTACAACAAATGAATGAATGGATTGAATGAATTTGAGTCGATTTGTTTTGTTTGGTTGTTAAGTTTCATCAAATCAAATCAAATCAAAACAAATATATCTTGTCTTAGACAATTGACAATCATCATCATCATCATTAAATAATGATTATTATTGTTGTTATTGTTCATATTATTCGAAGAAATACAAATCTTTGGGTCTTTCATACAAATCATCATCATTCAAATATGTTGTTTCCTGATTCATTTGTATTATTATTACTGGTCAATTATCATCAGGTTTTGTATTATTTTTAATACCAGAAATAATACAATGATCGGACAAGCAAATAAACAAAGTCTAAGACCTCTTAAATTCAAGGTTAGACATTTGATTTATTTATAAAATTCATTTGTTTTGAATGAAAGTAAATGAATGTAAATCTCAATCTTTAATCCCATCTTCCATCCTCTTAATCCTTTAATCATAAATAAACACGGATATTTGCACGGTTTCATTGTTTCACACACTGTGTTTCCAATCATCTGTCTAATTTCATCTCTTTGAAAGTCTTTAAGTCTTCAAATTTCTCAAATATATAATTGCATTCATTGATTAGTCTGGCGTATAATTGGGATAAATAAATAAACACAAATCAAACTAATCAAAATTAAGAAAATTTTCGGGGGATGAAAAAATCAAATAATTTGGTGGATATGATTTGATTTTGGTCTTGGTTTTTGGCTTAAAGATGGTCATTTCAATTGGTTTTTGATTATTAACTGGTCATTCTATTAGATTTCGGTGTGTTATTTGATTGATTATTGATAATCAAACATTATGAATGGATGAGTGCAATTATTGAGAGATGATGATCATAGATTCAGTGATTGGATACGTGACAAGTAGTGCGAGAGAACCGTGTGTTTGGAGGATGGAGAAAAAATAAAAATAATTGAGATTTAGATACATTCAAAACAAAGATTATAACATACCTATGCACACATTCAATTATATGCATATTCGAAGATGATTTGATTAGAATAAATCACATTTTCTCTCTGATAATAATCACATTTTGGACCAAGAAGTGTATATTTGGACAAGTTGATATGTTTTTTAAATGTGTACAAGGGTTATAATGTGTGTAAAGCTTTGAAGACTATTACAATCAAAGGTAGTAAGGGGTATAATCTACAAAGGGATCAAACTATAAACTAACTACAAGGGTTTTCTCTTGATATCACTGGTGTTTCGCGAAAATTTTCTCACGAAAACTATAGTCTCTATCATTTCGATAATTCCAATTGAAATTATTTGGATGATTTCGATTATTGACAGGACCGAAATCAGCCCGGATTGAATTCGAATTTTTAAGGTTTATACTACTGTTATTGGTACTAGCACTAGGTCTATTGTTATTAGCATTATGATCACTGGGTCTCAAAAATATTAATCGTCCTGGCAATTCTCTTGTTGTGGTTATTACCTGATTATTATTATTATTATTGAAATTATTATAATCGTTGAAATTATTATTATTATTATTCTGATTATTATGATTTATGCCATTATCATATTTAAAATTGACATTATCTTGAATATTATTATTTAGATTATTATTAATGATGTTTTCATCATTGAAATTTTTCGGTATTCTGTTGTTGAATGGGCCATGGTTTATGGGTTGCGGTTGAGGCTGAGGATGAGGCTGGGAATGCGGCTGAGGTTGAGGATGTGGCTGATTATTCACATTCATTGGTTTACGAAAATCCAAATTCGGATGTTGTTTACCATTATTAGGGTTGAATAATACATATGGATCATTGAATTCATTGATTTTGGGATTATTATTGAAATTATCAGATCCAAAATCATGATTTTTAATCGAATTATCATTAATACCATTATTATGATTAATACCAAAATTGATTGAATGATTTGGATCCACTAAATTTGGCAACAATAATGGTGTAGTTGGTGGTAAATTATTAAGGTTATTGTGATTGTTGCTTTGATATCTAAATGGCTGCTGCTGCTGCGGTGGTGGTGGTGGCGCTGGTACTCTTGGCTGATGCATCGCAGGCTTTGCATAAGGCATAAATGGCGCTGGTTGTGGCTGTGGTTGCTGTTGTTGCTGGGGCTGTGGACGATTATAAGGTGGCCGGCCATTCATGATTTGATTTGGATTAAATGATTGCTGCTGTTGCTGCTGATGATGGGGTTGTTGTTGTTGTTGATGGTGATGTTGGTGATGATTCATATGATGATTATTGTTAAAATCACGTGATCGATGACGATTATGAATACTCGCTGGTCTTCGTTGATTGAAAATCATATTTTTATTAACATTACTACTCATTAAATATCGATTATTTTCATTATTATTGCTGTTATTAATGAGGTTATTATTAAGGTTGTTGTTATTGTTGAGGTTATTGTGATTGATGTCATTATGATTAATATTGTTGTTATTATTCATGTTATTATTATTATTATTGGCTGGTTCTTCTACAATCGAAATTCATCAATGACAATAAACAATGGAATTAGAGATTATAGTAATAATAATAATAATAATAAAATTTTAATTATTTCAATCATTTTGAATATTAAAAACTATAAACTTACCATAAATCGGTATACGAATCGGTTGTGCTGTGATTAATTTAAAATTAATATTATTACTACTCGATGCTTTATAAATATCTTCAGGTCGTAACAATAATATCGGTATTTGTAGTTGTTGCATTCGAAATGGTTTATTAAAATCAACTTTATTAAATGGTATTTCACCATTGATTGCTGCTTGTGCAATAACATTGACCAGCTCATTCAATGGAAAGTGATTCTAATGGGAGAAAAAATAAAGAAATTTTATTAAGAAAATTTTTCATTAAAAAGATGGGCAATAAGGAAATCGAGCTAAGAAATTTAAATAAATTCGAATATTAAATGATCAATCAATCAAATCAATAAAAAAATCAAAGATAATAGCCCTGTTAAAGACAGTTAAAGACAATGACATTTGTGAAAATTGAAAATTTGAAAAAATTGAAAATTTGAATATATATTACACACGCACACACATAGAGTGAAATGGTGACAAATTTTTCCGATAATCTTTTATTGATGACCATTTCAAAGGATTTAAAGTTTTAATTCATAATTTTAAAATTAAATTTCATAATTTTATAATGTGAAATTTCCATTCAAAACTACGAATTAAAACTTTAAAACTCTGAATAAAAACTTTTAAAACTTTGTATGAACATTCGAAACAAAAAAACAATCGATTACATCGAATATACATTTGCATCGATTACCACCAAAATTGAACACAACAAATTGTGACCAAAAATAATCAACAAAATGATGATGATTATCTCCCATGTCCAACTGTGATTCAAAGAAATTTTATTTTTCTTCATTTTACACACGAAAATCCATAGAAAATTCAATTGTATTCAATTCGAATTCAATCAATTGAATGTCTTCCTATTCGAAATAGAAACGATCGATTGGAAATATATTGGAAAAACTGAGAAAAAAAATCAATCAATCAATCAATCGGTTTTTTATGGCAAATGAATATAATTCTTCTCATTTAATATTAATATTTATATTTATATTCACATTCAATCAATCACACACACATATTGAAAATAAATCAAAGAAATTCACCCGGTTTAAAAAGCCGGAACAATGTATTTGATTATATCATAGATTGTCCGATAAGTTTTTTGGGCCAATTTTCTCATAATTCCCTGCCTGCTAAAATCGGCATAAACTTTTCGGACAATCTAATATTTGATCATCATCATCATCATCATCATCATTCAAATGATGATGAATATTGAATTAGAAATATTTCAATGAGCAAATTGTCGATTAATTCAAAGCTAATGATCATCTCACTCAATGTGTATTATTGAATTGTGAAAATAGTCGTCAACCATCATCATTGTCATTCACCATTTAAAATGATCAAAGTATTCAAAGTAATGTTTATTCAAAATGATTGAATTTGTTTATGAAATTGAAACATCACAAACATTTGACACCCATTGATTATCATGAAATTTTGTCGTTGATTTATGTGTTGGATTTGAATTTGAATTTGATTATTATACGAATGAAATTGAATTTGAAATTGAAATCAAACACTTTCACTCGATTTTCAAGATTTGTCAATTGAAAAATAAAGTAAAATCATTTAGAGGAAATCATCATCACAAAAAAAAAAACCTGTGAATAAGTTGAAATGAAACAATTAGGTTGTCCGATAAGTTTTTGCCAACTTTCTCATAATTACCTACGATATAATCGGCAAAAAACTTTTCGGAAAACCTAATAGATTTTCATTTCATTAAATCTATGCTTTCATTCCATTCATTTTTTTTTTTAATAAAATTAATCAAAACAAGTCTATTGTTATCATCATTATCATCACGAGTAGATGAATTCAATGATTACATGATTCGTAATAATTGTTTTTCTTCATCTTCTTAAGAAATATACATAGATTTGAACATTTAAATAATAAATAATCACACGTAAATCTTCAATCAATTTTTTGTTTTGTGTGTAAATTATTCATGATTATTAACAAAACATAGACAGATTACTATCAAAAGATAGATATTATCAAATGAAAAATTGAATAAATTTGATACAATTAATTTCAAAAAAAAAAAAAAAAAAAAAAATTAGATTAATCAATCTATTGTTTGTGAAATGAACACAATGATTGAATTTTGAATCAATTTACATGTTCATATAATTCAATGCAGTAACATAAGAAATGTAAGGGGCAGCCAACTTTTATGCATAATTCAATGAACTTGCAATGACGTTGATCTCAATTTTCACCGTAGAAAACTGATGATTTCTATGACATCTCAATCTATAATCTTAGCAAGTATTTAATCGAAATTTAATCATTTTTGATTGCCATTGAAAATAGGCATTTGAGCGCGATGAATGAGTCAATAAGTTAATTTAAATGCGTGTACACACGCGTTATTTTCAATGGAAAATTTTCCATTTCTATTGAAGGCAATAGCCTTTAGGCATTGTTAATTATTCGAATTTGAATTTGAATTTAAATCATTTCATTTTACATGTAAATTGATTTATAGCAATGTTGCTCATGATGATTTAAACCTTTGAACATCATCATCATTATCGATATTTTTAAAAATACCTTTTAAACCTTTGAAAATTTTGATTTTTAAGAGGTGAAAATATAAATAAATTTCAATTTTTTCGACTATTTCGATTGCGTGATTATTATTTTATTTTATTTTATTATTTTGTTGTATTGAACAATTTATTGTCGAAAACAATACGACATTTCGATGTGTGTGTTTGATATGTATTCAAAGACCAAAATACATTCAACCAGCCAGCCAGCCAGCCATACACATCAAAATCGTGAATCATTTTCACGAAGAAATTTCGGGTTTAAATATTAAGTTGTCCGATAAGTTTTTGACGATTTTCTTATCAATTCCTTGCCGATATAATCGGCAAAAACTTTTCGGACAATCTAAATGAAAAAATCCAGGTAGCATCTCTTATTTATGGCAATGGTAGTGTCGATGAAATGGTCGTCTTAATGAAATCAAAACATTTTCGTTTTTTATTTTTGGTGTGGCATTCAATGATATTTAATATTAGCGATCATAGTCGTGGTGTGTAATATTTAGTTGCAATGGTTAATACCTTAATAATAATAATAATAATAATAAAATCTCAAAGAACAATGACTGAATATGAAATAAAAATAAATATTAGATTGTCCGAAAAGTTTTTGCCGATTATATTGTGAGTAATAATGAAAAAATCGGCTAGAACTTATCGGACAACCTAATAAATAAATGAACCCTTTCATTTATTTATTCATTCGAATTCATTTCTTAAGAAAATTGTCTTTGAATTCTTTGAATTTGGGTAAAAAACAAATATTAAAGATATTTATTCGGTTGACATTTGTTGGTCATTTCTCTGAATGACCATACCATACAATGGTAATGGTAATATTCATAGGATTTCAGTCATTTACACACTAATTTTTGGCAGATAATTTTAAACTTGAATAATTAGATTTCTCATTGTATGAGTGTGTTTTAATGTGAACATCTTTCAAAGGTAATGAATGTAAAATTATCCCTTTTTTTTAAATTCATAAAATTAAGCCTAACCTAATGAGTTATAGTCTTAAGTTAAAGACTGAACAAACACACACACACACAATGTGACAGCCGGCAAACGAAATATGAATCGAATTATTTCAAATTAGTTCTCTGGAACCTCAGTAATTAAAGATTTCTCAAAAATCCAGTCAACAAGAAAGTGAATTTTCAAAGTAAAACATCCAATAAATGACCAGTAAAAATCAAAATAATAAAACAAATGAATGAAACCATTCATTCACTGTTCATTCGAATGATTGATCGACTTATTTATTGTGATTTTTGATTCAGAAAATCAAAAAAATAAGATCAAGAAAAATGAAGAAGATGCATTGCATTGCATACATACAAACCAAAAAATATGTAAAAAAAATTGATCAAATTTGATCAATGCTTGATTTGATTGATTGATTTTATACGATAATAATAACAAATAATAAAAGATAACCAGCCATAATAAATAACAATAGAACAATTGTCAATCGATTTATAACAAAAAATAATGAAAAAATAATGAATCACGAATAATAATAATGAAGAACAACAACAACAAGAAAGGGCTATAGATATGGTAAACACACAAATTTTTGAAGAAGAAGAAGAAGAAAAAAAACAATGTTTATGACATGTATACACACACACACTGACAATGTACATGTCAGGTATTTTCAACGTTATTATTATTATTATTTTCCTTAATATGATTTTTATAAGGCCTGCTGCATTCAATGATGTTCAATGTGGTGCATACATTTTGATTGAGATGATGACAATCAAATAATCAAATAATAATAATGATGATGATGATGCTAAAATTAGATATTTGAATATGGAAAATATGCAGATATTAATATACATGTGTGCAATGTTGAAATATGGGTTACCATCATCAAGTAAAGATTTATTGTTATTTTATTTAATAAATTTTATTATCATTCACTCTATCTGTGTGTGTGCGTATACACACTAAATGATGGCCCAATATATCATAGTATATATATATTAGGTTGTCCCATAAGTTCTTGCCAATTTTTCAGATGAAAAAACAATTAAAAACGGCAAAAACTTATGGGACAACCTAATATATCCAAGAGATAATAATACAATTGATTTATTCTTACTTTCTATTTCTATCAAATTTTCTCACTAAAATTATGCTTGCTTTCTCTTCAATAAATTATTATTTAAATGTAATTGAAAATTCAAAAAAAAAAAAAAAAAAAATTCAATCCACTATTTCAGTATACATTGGTATTTTCAATATTATTGAAAAAAAAACCAATTATGAAAATTTAAAATTTGAAATTTTCGATTCAATCAAAATGAATCAAAAATCAATGGAAAAGGTGTCGAATAATGTAATTTTAAAAGTTTGACAAATTTCAAATTAATTAGTTTTTTGTGTGGTAATACAGAAATAATTACTGAAGATGATCGATCGATCTATTGATTATCATTGTTGATTGGTATTTGGAGTCTTAAGAAAGACTTCTTAAGATTTCTTTCGTAAGACAAATGAAAGTGTTAACTATGAAGGAAATTTTAATTCAACTTTGGTACGAAATTTGAAATTTTAAAAATTCCAATCAATCATAAAAGGTCAATTGTAAATATTGACATAAAGAAAGTACAGATTATCTAAGGTTGTTTGAATGATTTGAATTTGTAATTATTTTTACTTCAAAACTCATGTAAGATGAAAAAAAATCATCATTAAAGATGGCTCAATTCAAATTCGAATGTCAAACTGATCGAATTGATTGATTATTTTATTTGAATTATCGTAATGATAGATAATCATAATGATAAGAGAGGACAACATTAAGATTCGAACATCAAAAACATCAATATTCAAATATTAAGGTTGTCCGGAAAGTTATCACCGGTTATATCTGTGGAAAACTAATTGGAAAATCGACAAAAACTTTCCGGACAACCGGAATTCAAAAATCAAATGATCAATAGCTAATAATGAGCAGCATGAATAATGCCGGATATATTTTTTGTAGCATTATTTGTATCTATTTGACCACGGTCAATTTTGCAACAACAAAAAAAACAATACAAAATCTATTATTATTATAATAAATTGAAATTAAATTATGACAAATCAATCAATTTTTTCAAATAAATCAAATAATCATCATTAGTGATCATATCGATATGTGATGAATGTCGAAATTTGATCGAATTTTGAAAAATACAAATATCAAAGATTCGAAAATCGAATAATAAGCTTAACATAAACGACAAATGATTTTTATTAATTCATTTTTCTTTAAAACATTTGTAAATATTGTAACAAATGTACAAACAATCGAAAGTATTTGATTTGATTCAAATTATCTTTGAATTATCTTTAAGTTATTTTGTTGTTTTTTAATATTTACAAATCTCAGCAGGTAGAAAGGAAATTCATTGATTGAATCAAGGGATGGATGGATGGACGAATAATTCAAACAATTTCAAAAAAAAAAAAAAAAAAACAAATCAAATAATGTGAATCAATCGAAATCGAAATGATTTGCTTTCGAAATATCTTTGACCTAAAGTCAGAAAAAAAAAACTCAAAAATCAAAACAAAACACCTACGAAGATGATCAAAAATAAAATATTGATAAAATATTACGTTGTCCGATAAATTTTTGCCAATTTTTTTCGATAGAGGCCATGAAAATAGGCCAAAACTTTCGGGACAATCTAATATAATTTTTAAAAGAAAAAATTGTAATTTTGGCTTCAAAGGTGATCAAATTGAAATTTATCATGGCAATCAAAAAAATATAGCTCATGGATTCATTGGGAATTTCATTTTTTTTCAAAAACAAAAAATCATATCTATCAATCAATCAATCAATCAATTCAATGGCTGAATATGATTGATTTGACCACACAAACAAAAGAAAACTAATAAACATAAGCAAAAACACACCTTTGTTTTTTTTTGAAACAATAATAATCGAGAAATCTTAAAGGTTAAGACCTTAAGACCTTTGTGATTGATTTAATTATCCAAATTATCGGAAAATAATATCTGTAAATCTGAAAATCTTAAACACATCTTCAATGGAAAATAAGAAACAAATTATCTTCTTCAAGAAAACATCTTCATTTTCCTTTTTCAAATGGATTGAAATTATCAATGAATTGAGTGGTAATAATAATTATTAATTTGAATGTTAATTCTAAGACACCAAAATCACGATCAGATAATTATTATTGAAGAAGATGAAAAAGAAGAAGAACAATGACTTTATGATCATTTTGACCAACAAAACACAGTAACAATTGAACAAGACAACAATTAAACATGTGTCATATAATCAATGATGAACTGTGTTTGCGGGCGCAATGGTATATATTAGGTTGTTGTCCGAAAAGTTCATTCGGCTTAATCAATCGAGAGTTGCTCATGAAAATCGGCCAAAACTTTCCGGACAATCTAATATTTTCAATTAAACATTTTTTTTTGAAATGTCAGTGAAATATATACTCAAAGAATTTAAGACAAATATATTTCTCGATTAATCATCAAAAGGCTTAATGATTTTTTAATCGTTTCGAAAATGTTGTTTTAATTTTTCCATATTGTTCGGCCTGAGACTTCAAGGAATGGATTTAAAATGGAATTTAAAGCACTTTAAAATTCATTTTGCTTTGTTTTTTTCATTTGTTTTCATCATTTGTTTTTCATTTCGGACAAAAAAAAAACAATTAAAGATAATGATTAAGAAATTGTTTTTTCTTAAATGAAATGAACGAAATGGCAAAAACAATTGTTCCTTAAGACACAATCGATATCATTTTTGACAATAGCCCGGGAAATTTTGATTCAATCGATTCAAATATGATCAATATGGACACTATCATTGAAAATGAACAACATTTCATAACCCAATCCAATAATGTTCAAAAATACCAAAAAACAGAAGCTAAGCATCTTCTGTCATTCATTCATTCATTCATTCTTATTCAATCAATTGAATCATTGTCATACGATTCAGACAATTCACAGATAATAATAATGGATGAATGAATCAATATAATCAAATGAATTGATTGAGTCCATTGATCGATACAATAATGGTGAACAATCGATATTTTCCTATAGGAAATATCTGGTCATATTCGGAAAGATTTGAATGGAAGAAAAATTTCCCATTCAAATTTCATTAAAATTAAATGATGATTTACCATAATGACACACTAATAATAACCGAATGGAAAGTATCAATTATAAATCGATTTCGGTACATGAATCATTCCGGGTATTTTATGGCTAAAGATACTAAAGATTATACAGGGTTTGCAGTTTTAATTCGTAGTTTTTAAATTGAATTTCGTAATTATAAAGTTTAAAATTATATTCAAAACTATGAAAATTAATTTTAAAACTCTGAATTAAAACTTGAAATTTTGTAAAGATAATTTAACAAGAGCATCGGTGATGAAAACATAATAATAACCAACGACGATCATAACTGAATTATATTTAAGAATAAGTTTCAATTCAAATTGGATTTCAACTTTCACCTCTTTAGAGGGGCTTGAATTGATTATGATTATTGAATTTTGTATAATTGTAAAAGCAATTGAAACATGGCGAGCGTAGAAAACCAGAAATTACACCTTAAATCAACCAACCATAATTCATAATTCAAAATTCAAATCATTTATATGGACATAATGGCGATGCTTATGGTTTGATTTTGATGCTATATGAACAATAACGATGATAATAGTGTGGGTGACCATTATTCGGCCAAGATGATAATCATAATAGAAGCAAAGGTAAATATTTAGGTTGTCCGCAAAGTTTTTGCCGATTATATCGTAGAAAATCATTGTAAAATCGGCAAAAACTTTTCGGACAACTTAAATATTTAATTAATTTTTTTTTCTATGGCCAAAAACAGCCAAGAAATTATGCAATCAATTTACTAAAAATATGCATTCATTCAAATCAATGTATGCTCGAAATTAGAATAGAATTAGAATAAATGAATAAATACACATATTCGAGATCATTTTAACACATTTTGCATTCACAATCTAAGTTTAATGTATTCAAAAATTATTAATAAAACTTTCTGTGCATCAATTTTTTGGCCATTCAAACTAATAAGCGAGGGTGGAGTGAAAGGGGTATAACCTTTCGGTCAAACCCTAGATATGCTCAGTCATTTTGAATATTGATCAGCCGAGAAAATATTTTTTCAATGAAAATTCAATTTGTCACGAGTCAATACAACCTAAACAATCTTAGGAAAACTATAACCTTTTGGCCTTTTTTTTTCGGAACAAATGTGTCTTTCTATGTCAAAATCATCGTTATTTGATTGTTATGTTTAAATGTTATTTGAATGATTATTTATTTTCGTTTATTCAAATTTCAAATTCATCACAACAAACAAATGTCTATTTAATAGACAAACAAATAACAATTGAAATCTATGGAAAATTAAAATGAAATTGAAATGAATATTAAATAAACATTAAACATGAATGTTTAAAAATGAAATATATTTAGGTTGTCCGAAAAGTTTATCCCGGTTAATCACATTGAAAGTTGTTCATGAAAATTGGCGAAAACTTTTCGGACAACAACCTAATACATTATTATTATTCGGAAAAACATGTTTATATTTGAATGAATTTGATCTATTTAATCGTTTGTTATTAAGCAAAGTCAGAGTAAAAGTGAAAAATTACTAAGACTCAACAGGTGTCTTTGGACACAGAGCCGCCATATGTTTTTTGGCCAATGTGAAATATGATATATTCACATTCATTCATTCATGCTAACTTGTTGTGTTCACATGTTGAAAATACTTGTCAAAAATATTGGGTTGTCCCATAAGTTTTTGCTGTTTTTTTAAATTTTTTTTTTCATTCAAAAAACAGCAAGAACTTATGGGACAACCTAATAGAAAAGAAAAGAAAATGTTTGAAATTTAAGAAATATTTAAGAATTTTCAATTGTTTAAAATTGTTATTTAACCCGTTATTTTTACTGTATGAGATTATGTTCAAAATAATGATAAATTGTGGCATAAAATGAATCGAAATAATGCACGCACATTCGAAGAAAAATGATTATTCATGAGTATTAATAATATTGAGTTGTCCGAAAAGTTTTTGCTGATTTTCAAATGTTTTTTTCAATTAGTAAATCGTAAAAAACTTTTCGGACAACCCAATAATAATAATCATAATTATTTGTAATCATAATTTGTAGCCGAATTCATTTTAAAATTTTAAGAAAGCTTGAAAAATTTTCTCGAAAATTTTCGGGAAATTTCCCAAAAAAAATTCAGGAAATGTACATCAGCAGCCCATCAAATGGGCTGCCATTAAGCATTAAATATCAGGATCAGGAGCAATTATAACAATAAATTGATATGATCTACTTCTTTTTGATACTAAATAATCGGAGATTATCAATCAATTATGGAATTTCATGTGGATAAATATTTGTTTAATTCAAATTCAAAGTACATTTTCGAAAATGACCATTTCGCATCATTTTACATGCAAACATTTACAACAAATTAAAGGATTAAAATCTATGAAAATAGACAATAAACAATAATAATATTTCACATGTATTTTCAATGAATTATTATTCATTATTTTTCAAATTTTACGATTTAACACTTGTTCGATAATTTTTCGATTTGTTGGGACTTATTTTTTTTTTCGGACTTATTATTGTTTATTGTTTTAAGACTATAAGTTATCATTTTTGGAAATTTGAGAAAAAAAAATAGAAATATTAGGCTGTCCCATAAGTTCTTGCCGTTTTTCGAATAAAAAAAAAATTAAAAAACGGCAAGAACTTATGGGACAACCTAATAAAACATTCAGTGATGAATACAACAAGTCTTGTCAATTTTTCACCTGAAGAAATCGTAAAACAATTAAACATCGATTTCACAATCGTTTTTCACTAGTCACTAGTTTATTACAGTGATTCAAGTTTTAATTCAGAGTTTTAAAATTAAATTTCGTAGTTTTCAACGTGATTTGCAATTGTAAAATTATGAAATAAAACTTTAAAACTATGAATTACAACTTTAATTGATTGTATTCACATTTCATTTTTATTTTTGACCAGTTTTTTTTTTTTTGTTTTTTGTTTCTCACAACTCTTTCAAATGTTGACATTATTTTTTTTCATTTCACCGGGCAACAAATATTTAGGTTGTCCGAAAAGTTTTCACCGATTATATCGTAGGGAATCATGAGAAAATCGGCAAAAACTTTTCGGACAACCCAACAAATTATAATAATTATCACCAAAATGATCAATCGAATTCTCTAAAATCGAATTTCACAGTCATTGAATAGAATGAAAAAGTCATTCGAAGTCATTGTCATCAACAAATGATTAGTCATGTGACGATAATTGTATGGCAATATAAACATCGTATAAACTCTATTATTTTCTCAGTGTATGCATTAATTCAGCAAAATGATCATTCATTCTTTCATTCATTTCCAACAATAAAAAAATCTTAAGATTTTCAAATTGAAACATTTATGAAATCATATATTGGGTTGTCCGAAAAGTTTTCACCGATTTTCAAGTAGATTATTAATGTTGAAATTGGCAAAAACTTTTCGGACAACCTAATAGTTCTTTTGAAAATGAAACGATTTGACTTAAAGAAAAATGTTGACAAAGATCATTCAAGATTCAAGAAGATCAAGAAAAAAGATCAAGATTTTGCTCAAACATATACATAAGAAATGAATGAAATTGAATTAAGCAAAATAAATAAATAATTCTATAAGAAAACTTACAATTTTCTTAATGATTTTAGCTGCGGTTGTTGTTGTTGTTGGCGGTGGTAATGATGATGCCGATTGTTGATGATTAAGGCCAGTGATGATAATTTTTTTATTATTATTATCATTGTTATTCATTGATGATGCTGAAGATGAAGGTGGCGGTGGTGGTGGTGATGGTGGTGGTGGTGGAGGTGCTGAGCTTACAACTGCTGCTGTAGCTGATATTATGCTGTTATGGTTGCCATTATTGTCAATGTTTGATTGTGATGATCCAGATTCTGATTGTCTTGCTTTTTCCTGGTGCTGTTTTCGAAAATATAAGGAGGAGAGAGATTATGAGGTTAAAGTTCGAAAATAGAACCATTCGAATGATTCGAATTAATTTAATTCAATTTAAATTGAATTATAAGGTTGTCCGAAAGTTTTTGTCCGATTATATCGTTGGGAAAATGATGAGAAAATCGGCAAAAACTTATCGGACAACCTAAATGAATTCATAGAATGAAAGATTCATACCAAATTCGATTGATGATGTATGTTAAGGTTATTGTTATTATTATCATTTAATAACATCGGCGAAGATGATGATTGTAATGACGGTTGTGATGATGATGTCATTCGATCAGTTGACCTATCAGTATATGTTTGATAAGGTGATGGTGAAGGTGATGGTGAAGGTGATGGTGTTGTCGACGGTATCATTGGCATTGTTGATGCTTTCATATCATCAATCGTTGTATCATCAGATGATGCAGTTGATTCGGATGATGTTGATGAATAAATTTTTGTACCTTTAGTCGAAGTGAATGTACGATAAGGTACACGACCTTTGATGACCGGTACTTTCAACGGTACACGCATACGTGGTGCTGGTGATGAATTTGATGGATATAACATTAATTGATTTGTACGGTGAATATAATTTATTGTCAACATGACCAAAATGAATGAAACTAAATCAAATCAAGACCCCATGATCCACCAGAAGAAAAGAATGGATTAAAATTTTCAAAAAAAATTCCAAAATCTATAGACTTACCAAAATTCATCGCCGACCATTGTTTGTTGTTGACAATCATCAATTTGATTATATGAATTTTATTGGCCATTTTTTTTTCTTTCTTCAGCGGTGTAAGATTTTAATTCACTTTCAAAATAAGCAAAACCTTAAACCTTAAAGCAAATAAGTACACACGCACACACACACACAGTACACACACATAAAACTTTAATTAAACAGATTTAAGTTCTTCTTCTCTTATTCTTAGATTTATTATTTCTTAGGTGTTGTTGATCACGATTCGGTTCTAAAGGTTTTATTTGTAAATATTTTCCTTAAAGGTTTCCTTAAAGATTTTTGACCACCTTTAAAGAGCATCAACAATAATAATGATGATTACGATGACGATGAAAAGACCACCAATGGTCAGTGTATTTTATGATGATTATGATGATTATTATCGTTATTAATTTGACCAGAAAAACCTTAAGAATTTGATTGTACAATTTCGTGATGTGAATTAATTTATATTAATATTTGTAAGGTATTCGTATTCGTATTTGTATTCAAATTAATAATGAAAATTAAATATAAATGAAATGGAAAATATTTTGATAAATTGAATCAATGAAATTCAATTTTCTTTGAGTTATTTCTTAATATTTCAGTTAAATTTCAATTGATACGATGATTTACTTATGATTTTTTCGTTTTGATTTTCATTGGATTTCCATGGAAATCTATTTGAAATATTTGAATTGTATTTGAATTTTCGAATTCGCTGCTACTCGTCGTGTTTACTTTGAATACTTTCTTTTTCTTAAATATTTTCATTCGAATCTTTAATTATTGATGATAATGATCATACCCTGGTGATGATGATCATTGAATAATTTTGAATTTTTTTGAAAAATTTGAATCATTGAATTTGAATCAACTTGATCAAATACATAACAATAGTCTTTTAAAAAAAAATTTGAAATTTTGTTGAGTAAAATTTTCACTTTTGTTTATTTTTATTCTTCGAACATTTTTTTCATATCTTCTTTGCTCCGATCATAAATGACGGAAATGATGTTTATTGTTGTTGAAACATTTGAAGATAATTTTTCAAAGATAAAATTTTCGAAGATAAAATCTATGGATTCAATATCGTTGAATTTGATCAACAAAATAATTGAATTAAACAAATGATGATTCAATTATATTTGAACTATGATTGGCTGGTTGATTCGATTGTTTTTGGTATTTTAATTTTGATTTTTATACTTTTACAAGTATCAACGTTGATTATCAGGTATTAATCCTCGTCACTCATTAAATTAACCAGAAAAATTAATGAATAAATCAACGGTATTGAAATGATTATTGTTCTTTTCAAAACACACCTTTGAGCACCTTTGAACACTGATGGCACAAAGAAAAATTAATAAAGATTTGCTTAAGATGAAATTGAGATGGGCATTTTGCGCCAGCCAATCAATGATTAATTCGAAATTCGAATGTAAAAAACACAAGTCAAAGTCAACAAATAAATAAAAAATTTTTCCAAAAACTCATACACAAATAAACAAACACATCAAAATTCAAATTCAATTCAAATCATCCATCGGTCATAAATATCAGAAATGAATATGAAATATCGTCCGAGAAAAATGAAAATCATTCGAAATGAAGTTTTTATACAATAAATTCTTTTATATTTCCATTCATTCATTCATTCATTCAGATGTAAGGCGCGCAAAATAATATGAAGAAAAACAATTTTTTTTTTCTTTTCAAAATTTGAATTTCTCTTTGAAATTTATTCACTACAGTGTTTTTAAAGTTTTAATTCATAGTTTTAAAATTAAATTTCGTAATTTTGAATCAAATTTCGAATGGTAAAACTACGAAAATGAACTTTAAAACTCTGAATTAAAACTTGAAACTTTTGTATCATTATTATTAATATTATAATTCAATGGAAATAATGTGAAAACATTCAGCGGCTCTCTCTTTTTGCTCAAGAAAATAATTTTATTTTATTTTATTTTATTTTATTTTTTTTTGGTTATTTGGTTATTGTTCATACAAAGTTTCAAAAGTTTTAATTCATAGTTTTAAAGTTGAATTTCGTAGTTTTGAATAGGATTTTTGAATAGTAAAATTACGAAATTGAATTTTAAAATTACGAATTAAAACTTTAAACTTGGCGAAAAGAAATGAAATGAATTGAAAAATTTCGCTTTCATTTCATTCGGTTATTCATTCACATTCAACAATAACAATGAATGGATTTTCTCTTTGGAAAAAATTCTTTGTATTTTCTTATATTGTTCAAATGATATTTGAATGAATGAATAGATGAACATTTATCGAATTATTAAGATGAATAAATAGACAAATTCAATGATCATAAATGAGAAATTGATCACAATTTAATGACATATATTAGATCGTTGTTCGAAAAGTTTTGGCCAATTTTCATGTGGCAACTCTATTGATTAAGCCGAATAAACTTTTCGGACAACCAAAATTATTTAAGATAAACGACTCTTTATTTTCTTTGATTCTGATCAATTGAATAGATTCGTTCATCATTAAACGATGCTCATGAAGAAGAGGAGCAATCTTTGGATTTCTCAAAGAAAGTAAAAAGAGTTTTTCTTCTACGAATCCAAAGATTCCAAGATTATCATTGATTATGTTGGTTCGAAAATCTATCGAATCCAAGTTTTGATCAATTTTCGATCAATTTTGGATTGAAATTTATCAAACTCATTTGATGGCCATTAAATAATCGATTACATCGATATTTTGGTATCTGTGAAATTGATTGTTAATTGATTTTTTTCGATCAATCAATTGATCGATTGATCGATTCGATCAATTGATCGATTCGATGTAATCAATCAAAGATTTCAGAGATCTGAAATTCAAATCCAAAGGTATTATGTAGCATCAACCAGAGATCAATTTTTGAAATTTCTGGAAAAAAAACAATTAGGTCATAGCCTCACCAACGATGATGTCAATCAATTCTAAGAATTTAATTTTATTGAAACATGAGAATATATTCGATTACACACAAAAACCAATAATTTCGAAAAAACTACAATTTATTAAGACAACAATAACCTGTTCAATTCAAAATGATTTGAATTTTCGAAATTTCAATGATTAATTTCTTGTTTTTTTTGGGTCAAATTTCAATGTTTTTTTTTCAAATATTTGTATTTGTATTCATAATACTCATTTTTTGATCACTCAATTAGCACCTTTTACTAAGGCTATTGTTCTTCCATCAATCATCAATCAATCAATCAATTGATTTGTTATTTATCATATCATATGAAATCTAATCGTGTTTTGATCATTTTATTATTTTCTTTGGTCAAAAAACAATGATTTGAAATAATGGTTTACGATATTTATTGACCAACAAAAATTTTGCTTTAATCAAATTTCTATAATTTCGAATTGAATTTTGTCTGTATGGCAAATGGAAAATCATTTTAATAATCATCATG
Source organism: Psoroptes ovis (assembly GCA_002943765.1). NCBI lineage: Eukaryota > Metazoa > Arthropoda > Arachnida > Sarcoptiformes > Psoroptidae > Psoroptes > Psoroptes ovis. The sequence goes on along the minus strand of PQWQ01000027.1, from coordinate 255,793 downwards.
CAAATATTCCGGTTGTCCGGAAAATTCTGGCCGATTTTCATTTAGCAACTCTACAGAATAAGCCGAATGAACTTTTCGGACAGTAACCTAATATATTTTCAGCTGTTAGTTATTATTATCACATAATAATCAATGAGTGTACACAATGATGATGATCTATTCCAATGATGATTATGATGATGATTATGGAAAATTATACATGGAAATAAATAGAACTATGAATTTTGAATTTTGAATTCGAATCAAATCAAATCAAAATGAAATTTCGAAACAACAAGAACAATCACCAAACACACCCAAATATTGATTCAAATATTATTATTATCTTTGCATTGGTGGAAGTGATTGAAGCATTCCATGGATTTTGTTCCAGATTGAATTCGAAATCTGTTTTGGAAAGATGAAAGATTCGGCAGCACGAAACCAAGGAAAACAATAGCCCTGTGTGCAATGGGCAAACAATCACAATCGCTTTGAATGCTTTAAAAGTGCAAGTGACAATTTGATTCAATCACAATCAATGATCGTTGCTCGCAAATCATGAATATTAGGTTGTTGTCCGAAAAGTTCATTCGGCTTAATCAATCAAAAGTTGCTCAATGAAAATTGGCCAAAACTTTTCGGACAACCTCTAATAAATTTTTTCTCGTGAATAATGATAATCGACAACAATCGTGATTAATTGATAATCGATAATTGATAATCAATTGTTTCTGTTTCTGTTTTGTTTTGTTTCAGATCGGGATCGGGATAAACGATTTCGGTCTTTGTTTGTTTTGGGATTTTTGTTTGTTTTTCATTCAAAAATGTCCAGCATTCGAATTCAAATCGAATATGCAAAATGCACAAAATGCAATAAGCTTCCTCATTTCATTTCATTTCGATTGTATTTGATTTATCAGTGTTGTGCAGCATCATCATCGTCCAAATTCGATTGAATGAGCACATTAACAACAATTAAAATGTAAACAATTTTTGATTTATTAGGTTTCTTGTCCGAAATGTTTATTCGGCTTAATCAGTAGAATTGCTTATGAAAATTGGCCAAAACTTTTCGGACAACCTAATATTTGTTTTTTAAATAAATTAAAAAAAAAACATTCGAAAGTGCTCAATTCATATTGAATTTGAATTCATTTTCCATAAATTTTAAACATCACGATTTCTTAAATCATTTCTTCAATCATTCAATTGATTTCAATTGATTCAATATGGCTACTTAATAAGTGAACAAAAGGTGAGATCGAAATCGAAAATTGATTGGAAAATTGATTGAAATTGATTGAAAATGAATAAATATTCATATCATCGAATCAATAAATTATCCAACATTTTTCCATTTTGATCTTTGTGGCTGCTCATTAATTGTGGCTGCTCCGTTGTCGGTGTAATTGATCGATCAATTGATCGATTGATCAATTAATTCAATTGAATGGCTGCTCAATGACTCATGGCAAATGTTCAAAAATTCAAAATTCAATAAAGCACCGAAGAAGCACTTGCTGGTCATTGAGATGAATCATTGATTGAACAGGTCATTGAGATGTATAATCTCTCGGACATTTCGTATTGATTGATTGATAAAATCATTTTTAAAAAAATTGTTTAAAATTGATTTGTTCAATTGAATTATCAATCAATTGATTTGTTAATTTAATCGAAAACAATGATATCTTACAATTGAAAACAATCGAAAAATGAACAATATATTATGGTTGTTGTCCGAAAAGTTTATTCGACTTAATTCGAATAGAGTTGCTTGATGAAAATCGGCCAAAACTTTTCGGACAATCTATTATATTTTTCAATTGCCATTATCTTCAAACAAAGACAAAATCAAATTTCAATAATCTAATCAAACAATTTAATTAAACAAATGCTCATAAACACGATTTTTCTTACAAAATATTCAAGATGATGACACACACACAAAAGATTAAATATTCTATGAAACAAATAAACGATTGTTTTCGTTTTCACAAACAAATAATACGCCCAAACATTTTTTTTTTTTTTTTTTTGGCCCCAAATAATCCTTTTCAATGATTTCACTGATCTTTTCCAATCAATTTCCGGCAATTAATTCAATTGATTTTTTCGAAATCAAGAAAAAATTAGGGCCAAAAGTATTATGGTTGTCCGATAAGTTCTTGCCGATTTTCTCATAATCGCCTACGATATAATCGGCAAAAACTTTTCGGACAACCTAATATAAATTTCAAATTCAAATTCATAGAAAAAATGAATTCATTCATTTTTCATTCATTTTGTTTGTTTCAAAATGCCAAATTCAATGATCATAAATAATAAATCAAATTCAAATTCAAATGAATTACAACATTTTGCCATTTTCATCACAATTATTATTATCATCGAGATGATTAATGGAGACCAAAGAAATTGTTTTTGAATGAACACATTGAGTGCAAAAGGGGCCCGATTCAATGATGAACAAATGTGTAAACAATCACCAGCAACAATGGATCAACGAGTCCCATCAATAATCCTAGGGCAAGCGGCAAGCAAAATTTGACTTTGAATTTATTGTTTAGTTTGACAGGTTTTGGTCAGGTAAAATTTATTGCCAATACTTTGCCTGTGGATTTGCTACAGGATAACAGCAACAAACAAAGAACAAGTTCAATGACAAATCTTGTTGCGCATTATCATCATCATCATCGAAGAAATTTGATTATTTTATTTGGAATAAATTAATTTCAAAATTTTGAAATTAAATTTTGAAATTATCACCAACAAGGATTGAAAATATTTGATTGATTTATACAAATGATTCTCAAAATATTTTTCAAGATATGTTCAAGATTCAAAACATCAAATATATGCAGTGAGCTTTAATCTTTGATTTTGCTTAATATGTAGATAGATAGATATTGGTTGGTTGTCCCATAAGTTCTTGTCGTTTTTTAATTTTTTTTTATTCAAAAAACGACAAGAACTTATGGGACAACCTAATAGATACATGGATACAGATTTATTTGATTTGTGTGAAATTGATTTATTATCGAATTATAATCGAATAAATTTTTCGAATTAATTCGAAAATTCGAATTTTTGATTCGATTGATTTATAATTGACCAGTTCAGAAACATTTTTTGGCCAAAATTATGGGCCAAAAAAATGCAATTTTCCTGTATATTTAATGGCCAATATATATAATTCAATGAAAATATTGGAATTTCTTCGATTAATCGATTCAAAAAATCGATTCAGAAATCGGAAATTCAAATATTCGATGAATTATTGTTCAAATATTTGTGAATACACAACGAATGCTATCTAATATACATACAAGCAAATTCAATTGATGATTAATTGGTTTGAAATTGTTTGTTGAACTTTTTCCATTCAAAAATGAATGAATTCATTTCGTTTCGTATTTCAAAAGTGTGTGTGTGATCAATGGCTTAATAATAATGGTTGTTTTGAATATACATGGATCAATTTCCGTTGATTTTTATTCAAATAAACTAAAATTTCGTAAAATTTCGTAAAAAAATCCATTATCAAGACTATAGATTGACCTTTGATTCAGTCTTTGAAATCAATGATGGAAGAAATGAATGATGATGAATAGATTTTTGAAATGATGTGTTGTTGTTGTGCGTTGTAAATGATTCAATTTTTAATTTATTGTTGTTTAATTTTAATTTGAAATTCATTGAATGTCAATGAAATGTTTACAATGGAAAAAATAATAATGGAAATAATGTTCATCAATCAAATCAACAGAAATTCATTTTATTTCACTTCCACACAAAAAAAAAATCAATGGGTTATATTCACCTTTTTATGAATAATTCACATTTTTTAAAAAAACATTTTAAATAAACAAACAATGCATCATACAGGGTTTCAAGTTTTTATTAGTAGTTTTAAAATTAATTTTCGTAGTTTTTAAATTAAATTTCGTAATAGTATTGTGTAAAATTACATTCAAAACTATGAAAATCAACTTGAAAACTATGAAAATTAATTTTAAAACTACGAATTAAAACTTGAAATCCTGTAATGATAATTTATCGGAGGAATAATATATATATTCACGATTATCATTATCATCATCGACAACAATTATCATTATTACGAATTATCAACGTTCGATTATTAAGATTTATTTGATTCGTGATGAATGAATGAAAGTTTATTCATTTTCTTTCTGATGAAAGTTTTAAGAAAAATATTTATTTCTTTGGAAAAATATTTAAATTATTCAAAATCAAATACAATCGATTGTCGAATGATGATTCGGATGAAATTGAAAATTATCAGGTAGCTAGCTTTGAAGGGGAAATTAGTTTTCATAATAGATTATCCGAAAAGTTCTGGCCAATTTTTTGCAATTATTTTCTACGAATATAACCGGTAAAAAACTTTACGGACAACCTAATCAATTTATGACAAGTTGTAATGTTTCAAAAATATTTAAATTCATATTTCATATATGTTTTGGGAGAGATTGAAAATAATTGAAAATTTTCGAATGAATTTTTCCATAGATTTCATCAATTTTTATTGTTGTTGTTGGGCGATGTATAATCACCTGTTTATCCGTTCATTCAATTTCAGTCAATTGTCAAAAGTCTCTATTGTCAAATATCTCTTGGAAAATCTGTCAAGGAATAAATCGGATTTGGAAATTTCAAAATTTTGAAATTTCGATATTTTAAAAACTAATAATTCATCTTATATCGCATGTGAATGATGATTGAAATAATTGAAAATAATGAAAATTTTGTCAAATTATTCTTGTATAAATAATGTATTAGGTTGTTGTCCGAAAAATTCATTCGGCTTAATCGAATAAAGTTGCCACATGAAAATCAGCCAGAACTTTTTGGACAATCTAATATTCAATCAATCAACAACAGCAGCATTGGTATTGTTATCTGAATCGAAAATCATCAAATCAAACAATAGGCCAATGTACCGATTCATCAATATTAAATAAATAACAATTGAAATGAATAACAATAAACTGGTGATGAACAAGGTGTTATTTCATTTCATTTTCGATTATTTTCAAAAAATAACCACTGGTTGAATGACCAGTGGTCGGAATAGTAGTTTTTCAAAGGTAGTAATTTCAATGTAAATTCAATGAGATCATGGAAAAAAGGCCAAGATTGAACATAACATAAACATGACAAGTGGACATTGTTTTTTTTTTTTTTGAACATCCAAAGCCATATCGAGAAACAATACCCGAAAATAATTATATAATAGATTGTCCGAAAAGTTTTGGCCGATTTTTATGAGCAACTCTACCGATTAATCGGCAAGAACTTTTCGTACAACGACCAAATATTTGATTGAAAATATTTTTCATCATATTTTCAATCGGGTATTTGTATTTTCACAAAAATAAAAATAATCACGAAAATGATTATGATGATGATGATGATGATGATGATGAGATCAAACATAGTTCACACCATCATATATATCATATTTAAAAAGGTTGTCCGAAAAGTTATGGCCGATTAATCAATAGAGTTGTTCATATGAAAATCGGCCAAAACTTTTCGGACAACCAAATATTTTCATATATTAGAAATATCCATAGAAAATTTCTATTGTTATCATTTTTTTGGATTCGAATATATTTTCATTCATTCGGATCAATCAAAACATTTATTCATTCATTCAAATAAACAAAGAAATCTTTCAAAAATTGATTATTTTCTTCGGTTTTCAAAAGGGGCTATCCACATACAATTTTCTTAAGAAAATAAGATTAAATTTTGGATCCATTTCAATACATTTTCAATAATCTTTGTTGTTTTGTTATTTTGGATAACACAATGATTGGCTTGGTTGAAATGGTTTTCAAGAAAAAAATCTTTAAGAAAAGGCTTTGTTTCATCGTATCGGTATGTATGTGAAATTTCAAAGGATTTTCAGAAAATCCATTTTGGTGTCAATCAAATAATCTCGATCAAATTTTTCTATCATCAGTGATGTATTATTAGATTTTCCGAAAAGTTCATTCGACTTAATCGAATAAAGTTGCCACATGAAAATCGGCTAGAACTTTTCGGACAACCATAATATATTTTTATTTATTTATTCAAAAGTTTCTATTTCAAATCTTGAATCATGTCTCGCTGTTTTTATTTTAACATGGTGAATAATATTCAATTCAATTTTATCCCGATTCACAAGCAAACATAAACAATCAATCAATTTTCGAATGTGTATGAGATATTTTCAATACAAGGTGGTCTTTACCTTTGGATTCAGTTCCATTTTGGTTCATCATCATTGATTTCAATGCAAAAAAATCACAGCGAAAACAATGAAAATAAATGAATCATGGTCTAGATTTTCGAAATTTGAAAATTTTTGAATAAAATTCTTTGATGGATGTTCCAAAAACAAAGTAAATCCATTAGATTGTGTGTGAAATTCGAGACAGCCGAAAATTTCAAGAAATTTTTCTTAACACTTTCATCACAGTGTAAATGATTCGATATCTATAAGACTGTCCGTAAAGTTTTGGCCGATTTTCATGTGACAACTCTATTCGAATTAAGCCGAATGAATTTTTCGGACAACAACCTAATAATATCTCACACTAACTATATAAAATAAAATAAATGTGAATATGTCAAATTTCACATACATTCGAATACAATAATAAAATGATTTAATCAAAATGTTTGGACAAATATAATATTCGAATATGACCCATTAAAAAATATATGATCCAAGAAATGGATCCAGCTTAATCATTATCACCATTTTGATATCATTCCAAGGTTCACATAAGCACAAGACACATCATTTATTTGACCTTTTTCTCTCAGGTCTACCATTGTTGTCAATGGTAATGATGATGATTTTGGGAGCGAAAATAAATAAATCAACTTAACAATAATCTTCAGTTCATAATGAACAGATTTTTTGCCAAGAATTAATCAAAAAAGTGATCAATCAATCGAACGACTTAATCAACTGATTAATCAGTCAATTGATCAATCAATGACTCAATCGATCGTTTGATTGATCCGATCGAGCATTGATTGAAATGGAAAATTGATTGAATCAAACATTGATTCGACCATTCATTGATCAATAATAATCATCACTAAAAATAGATTTAAATCTGTAGAGATTTAAATTTTTAGAAATGATAAATCTTAGATTTTGAAAGGTGAAATAAATAGAATATTTTCACACTTTAACAATTCAACACAATACTAAATTGAATATTTATGAATTATCTTTATATTTATATTTATATTTATTTATTTATGATTCAGCCATTTTTTTTCGAATGATCATGTGAATATTTTCATATTTTGAATTGATGATGAATTTTGATGATGATGATGATCACATCACTGGTCAAAGCATATAAGCGTTTGTGAATATTTCAAATTCACAAAGTGAAAAATGAAAAATTTTCCAACTGAATTGAAATCATTGAAATGTATGCAAAAATGGTGGTCAGTGGTTCATTGGTAATTGAATTTCTTCGCGGGGAAAAATGCGGCACAGAAAAACTAAGACAATCGGCGTCTTAAATCTTTCAATGAAATGATCTTCAAACAATTTAACTGATTCATGAACAGAAATGGATAATATTGTGTATAAGATACACGCATTTGATAATGATTTGATTGAAAATTTTTCACGATAACCCTTTGAACTATTTTTTTCGAAAAATTTTTGAAAAATTTTCACTTTGAAAATATTAATGTTTTGTTTATGGAATTTTTTTCAATGTGAAAATTTTATTTTTTAAAAACAAATAAAATTATGATGATGATGATCATCATCATCATTTTCAAATCATTTTATTTATGGACATTTGTCCATTTCGCGATATATGACCCGAGTAGCAGGAGCAGCAGCAATAAACGATTTGAATTATTCGAAATTTTAGGGATAAAATTTTCAGAGAAAAATCTTCAGAAAGAAAATGTTTAGAAATATTTCGACAAAACATTAAACATTTAAACATTTAAGAAATGAATCATCAAATACATTTATTACCAACATTTTTCAACATTAATTTGATTGAGCCAATGAATGAATGAATGATGGTCCAAAACACTGGAGAAAAATCACAAGATATTGATGAAATTCCATTGTTTATTCCCAAATTTTCGTGTATTTTTGACTGACGATGACAAGTCAAAATAATATTTAAATCATGATGATGTTGTTGTTGTTTATCAAATAATAATAATAATAAACCTGTCAATAATAATAAATATATGGTGTGAAAATATCGATTGATTGAAATTCAAATCGTTTTAAGAGGCTGTAATCGAAGAGAAAAATCAAACTAAAATGATGATAATCGATTCGGATCTTGATTTGAATTTCGATGTTAGAATGTTTAAGATGATCATAAAACGTTTAATCTTGTTCTCATTTAAATTCATTCGATGAATTTGAATGATAAAGTATTGATTGAATTTGAATGAATGAACAAATTCTAAGGCTAAGCCCTTTTGCAAATAAATAAACTTAATTAAATTCTAATGTATCAATGTATTGATGTAATTACAAAGGAATAATAATCAAAACACCAAAATGTATAGTCTTTGCATTTTTCGGATTGAAAATGTGATCATGTAAATGTGTTTAATTTTTTTTTCAAATATTAAGTTGTCCGTAAAGTTTTTCACAGGTTATAATCGTAGAAAATTAACTGGAAAATCGACAAGAACTTTTCGGACAACCTTAAACTTTTACTTTTGGCGAGTTTCATATTAATAACAATAATAATTTATTATTCGTCGAAAATTGTTGAGGATGTATGCGAAAATTGTTTGATTATTATTATTGACTATAGTCTTAGACACGTTTATACTCGAATTTGTTAAGATTTTGCAAAGTTTTTCTTAAGATTTTGATTAGTTTGTCTGATATTTGATGATGTTTTCATCATCATCATCATCATAACAAAACAATGAAACATTTCAGAACTTCCACACATACAAATAATCATAATAAACAATGGTGAATATGGATAATAATTGTGAAAATAATGAAATATAAATGGTGTTATATGATCCCAAATAATCATCATTTTTTTTTGTGAAAGAATCATAGGATTGGCTCAATGTATACATTGGCAAATGTATTATGAACAACAACAACAACAACAATTAACAAAAATTGATCAAAATTCAATAATTAATGCGTGTGTCTATATGAGTATGGCCATAAGGTGATGATGACTTGCAATACCTTTGAAGCATCAATAATGGTGATCATATGGTGATCACTTGAAGACAATTTGCAGTAAATCAATCGAAATAATTAAAAACAAATGAAGCTCTAAGGCTCTATTTGAAAGAGTTATGAAACATTTTCTTAAGATGAAATTTATTCGATTTTCGAAGTTTTTTTTTCATTTCGTTGATTTAATCATTCATTTTGATGTTTTACAATTATCATTACAGGGGTTTTTTAAAGTTTCAATTCATAGTTTTAAAATTAAATTTCGTCATTTTACAATATGAAATTCATATTCAAAACTACGAAAATTAACTTTAAAACTATGAATTAAAACTTGAAATCTTTGTATTCAAATATTGACTTGTAATAAATGTCGAACATCTTTGTTTATTTATTTGATTGTACGTCTTAAATCAACGAAAATTAGCCAAAATTATGCATAAAACAAAAATGAATGATCGATTGTTGAGGATGTGTGTGTCCGATGTTGTAACATTGAACAAATCGAGGCGATCAAGTATTCATATGGCATCAATCATTGCGAGCAAAGTCGATAATTTAATGCAATTTTACTTCATCGAATCGAATAGGATCGAATAAATCAGTTTTTCTGGATCATCAACATTATTTCCTGAATACAAATATTATTTATCCGAAATCAAAATAAATAAATATGTCTTCTTTTTGTGAAACAATTTGTTCAAATTACATAAGGCTATAGATTCAAACGATGATGATGATGATGAATGATTTGATTTTAAGTATATTGGGTTGTCCCATAAGTTTTTGCCGTTTTTTAATTTTTTTTCCCATTCGAAAAAGGCCATAACTTATGGGACAACCTAATATTTGAAATTCTCAACGAAAAAAAAACAATAGTCTCCAATATTTCATAGTCAAATTACTTGAAGATAATCATTCATATTTTTTTTTTTTTTTTTTGAGTACAAAATGGTTTTGAAAATTTGAAAACTTGTTTGAATATTTATGATAATCATCATTTCCATTAATCGATGATGCTATTCGATTTGTCTTCGTGAACAAGTTCATAGATTATAAAGGCTATAGATTATAAGGATGATGATTTAAGAAAATCAAAATCGAATGTTTTTCGAAGTCAAAACTGTTATTTTCTCGATTTTAGCCTTTGAATCGACCAAAATACTGCGAAGAATTTCACTTTTCAATTCAACTTTGATGAATTCACCATATTATCATTGAATAATCAATCAAATATATTAAGTTGTCCAGAAAGTTATCACTGATTTACTGATTGAAAAACATTTAAAAACCGGCAAAAACTTTTCGGACAACCCAATACATTTGAAATACTCGATTTCTCGATTTTAATTGATAAAACGAATGAATGAATGAATACAAATCCTTCCGTGATTTTTCATTTATTCAACAATTTCTTTGAATAGAAATTAGATTAAACACACTGACAAGTGACAAGTGATATGACGTGCAATCACATGGCATGCAATCAAGGTAAGCAGCGAATGATATAGGCGCTTGCATGCACCAAAGTATTGCCAAGATACAAAGCCAAAGACGTCAATTATCATTTTACAATTATGAATCAATGAACATGCAAAACTTTCAAAGGCTCAAAACTTTTACTTTTCTAAAAAAAAAAATTCAAATCAATCATCTTTTTGATGAAGATTTGATTTAATGATGATTTGAAGATGATTCGATTTGAAATGATCAAAAATGATCATTGATCAATGAATGACCATGCGCATTAATTAATACGAAATTCAATAATTACATTTTGGTGATGATTATTCATGATTTTTGAATGAAAAAATTTTAAATTTCGGTCATTTCAAACTGAGTAATTGTATGGGCCATTTTCAAACATAAATATATCATTCAACAATTGAGCATCATGTCATAAATTAGATTTAAGATATGAATAAGTATCACATCGTGCACACACACACACAATCGAAAACATTATTATAATTGAAAATTGAGGAAAAAATTTAAAAATTTCATTTTATTTAGGTTGTCCGAAAAGTTTTTCGCCAATTATATCGTAGGGAATTATGAAAAAATCGGCAAAAACTTATCGGACAACCTAATATTTCATTCTATTTTTAATGATGAAAATCTAAGCAATATTTTGACTTGAAAACCCTAAAAAACTAGATCGAAACATGGCACGAAATAAACAATTTTGGACGATTGAATGATTCACCGACAAAAATCCATACCCTACCATATCCATGTACCTGCTGCTCATATTCCTTTTGAATAATTCGAAAAAAAAAATGTTGAAATACTAATTCATCATCATTCGTCATAATAATCAATCGATTGAATGAATGAATAAATGGAAAATTACTTCATTAACTCATTAACTTTAGCTATGTTTTGGTCAAATCTTCAACAGTTTCAACGGGGAAACATTTTCACATTAAAAAAGAAACATTTATTTAAGAAAGTTTTTTTTTCTTTCTTAAAGAAGTTATGAAAAGTTAATTTATTCTGTTTTCATATTTTTTTCGTTGATTATTAAACGACGCAATCATACCTTATAATTATTATTATTATTATTGTAAATGTAATCAAATAAAAATTCAAGGATATTCGATTCAATAACAGTTCGATGATGAACAAAGTGATTACAATCTTTGATAATCTTTCAAATTTAATTCATTATCGATAAGATTTGAAATAACAAAACATAGAATGAAAATTGATTGAAATTTCAAAAATTTCAAAACATTGTGGTGTGTGTGTACTCATCATCATCATCATCAAAAGTTACTTTAAAGTTTTTTTTTATTTTTCAAAGCAAATATATTTGAGTTGGCCGAAAAGTTTTTGGCGGATTTTAAAATGTTTTTCAATCAGTAAATCGATGGAAAACTTTACGGACAACCCAATATAATATATATTGAATACAAAAATTGCTAAACGATGGTTTTTGCATTTATATTTCTAAATGTTTGAAATTTCGATCGAACAAAAAAAAAAATGTTTCGATCGTTTTCGAATGATATTCATTTCATTTGTTCAACAATTATAGCCTTCAATTTGAATTCAACCCCAGAAAATGACAACAAATGAATGATAAATCATTATTTTCCTTGAAATCATTATCATTATTATTTAAGTTTTATTATTTAACTTTAAATTATTGTAAAGGTAAAGGGAAAACAACAAAACAAAAAAAAAAAAAAAAAAAATTTCAAATATTCATTTCTACCCATCAGACATACATTAACTGTTTGTTGTTTTTTGTAGGCAAAAAAAAATGTGTGTTTGATTCACCAAGAGCAACAGACACACAGAAATTCATTTACGGCCTAATATCTTTTCTTAAATAATTAATATAAGATATTTTTACATTCGTTTCACATGTATTTCTTTGGCATTATTATTATTTAATGAATTTAATGATAATTTCATTTGGTTGAAATTAATTATTTTTTTTGAAGAACCCCTGAATAATAATATTATAAATAAATGAAATGGAATATAAAATGAAAAATTTTTCATGCAAACATTGTTTATTGCTTACATTGATAATAACAATTATTGAAATCATTTTATTTCTTATATTAATGATATTTTTCTTTGATTTTCTCATTAAATTGACTAATCATTTACCGGGTACCAAACATTTAAATGATACTAATTTAAGTATTGTAAGTGTTAATTATATATAAATATTAGGTTGTCCCATAAATTCTTGCTGTTTTTTTGAATTGAAAAAAAATTAAAAAAAGCAGCAAAAACTTATCGGACAACCCGATACGCTTTTTTTATTTTTTCTTAAATTGTTTTTCTTTCAAAAATTCAAAAGTTTGAATTGATCGAATCACGTGGTTTTCGATATGAATCACATTTCGTAACTACAAATAATGGCTATATATTACAGCTGGTTAGAATTATTAATCCTTATATACAACAGAATCAAAGTAACCATGAATTATTGAAACCAATTTTCCTGCAACATGGATTTCAAACCAATGGTAGACAATGGTTGGTTAATCGAAATGGTCACTTAGACCCGAATGGAAAATATTATGAATTAAATCCAGATAATGAAAAGGAGTTAATTTACGATAATCAAACAAATGTATGTGGATCATTAGGTTTTGTTCTATCGAATCGTGGCTATGATGTATGGCTAGCAAATTATCGTGGATCATTTTATTCGAAAAATCATACAACGCTTGATATTCATAGTTTGTATTTGCTTAGAATTATTTTATGGGAAATTAACTAATATTTTTTCATATTTTAGGTGAAGAATTTTGGTCATTTTCAATCGATGATTTAGTAGATGATTTAGCGCTATTAATCGATTATGTATGCGCAAAAACAAATCAAAAATCAATTACTTACGTTGGCCATTCACAAGGATCATTTATGATCTATGCATTATTGGCTAAACATGTTGATTTTTCCGAAAAAATCGAACCAGTCATAACATTGGCTCCGGTTGTTTATATTACCAGTATGCGTTTTTTATTGGTAAAATTAACGCCATTGAAAATGACTGAAAGCTTGCTCAGGTTTGAAATTCATTTGAACACTTTTCATTTTCTTAAATATTCACAAATGTTAAATTAATCAAATTTTTTTTTGTAACACTTTGAAATTAAAGAAAAAATGCATTCGAAGTTGTAGGCAATCGAAAATTAATGATTTTTACGAATAATATTTGTGAAAATTTCTTCATAAGACATTTATGTCATTTATATTTGAAAGCATTGAGTGGACTGTCAACGGATGAAACATATAATTATCGTGCCGGTATTTATATGAATAATATGATGACCGGTTCATCATCATGGAATTTTGCACAATTTTTACAAATTTTAATGTCAAACGATGGACAACCACGATATTTTGATTTTAAAGATGATGAATTGAATTATAAACATTATTATGATTATTATTATCAAAATAATAATGATATTATTATTAATCAAAATGAAAAAATTTTACCACCAATTTATAATATATCGCAGATTAATTCAAAACATTTGGCAATAATTTATTCACCAAATGATGAATTAAATGTATTGGAAGATATTCAGACATTGAAGAAAAATTTAAATGGTAATTAACTATAATCTTTCAATCAATTTATATGTTATTTATTTTGATTCAAATTTTCATGTTAAACACAGTAAAATTAATCGATTACTATGAATTGCCCCGCAATATGTCACATATGGGTATGATTTGGTCAAAAGATGCCGGTAGACTTGTTAATGGTCGAATTTTGAAAATTTTAAGCCAATACTCATAGACTATTGTTATGATTAATGATTAAAAATTAAATATTTTTTATTAATTTGAACTGAAAAAACTGCAAAAAATTTATTTTCATCATCAATGCTCAAAATAGTCGACAACATGTCAAATGAAATAATAGAACAATACATGATAATAGAATGATAATGCTCAATGATATTACAATGAATAGAATATTATTCGAACGAAGCCATTGTCGAAATGGTCCTTTAATCCATTTGATTATTTTTTGACCAAAATTATCACCATTATCATCATCATTGGTTTTCGATTCATCTGTTTGAGTTTGTTTTTGTTGTAATTTCAGAGGAAAATCACCATTATTCAATAATTTTTTCATCATAATCGTATCATTGACAATTGTACTGGTAATGTTATCATCGGTGGCAGTTATTGTCTTAGAAAATTCTTGAGCCATTATGCCTTTTGAAACAAAAAGAAAATAATAATAAATGAGCTCATTACATTTAAGACATTAATTAATTAATTAATAAAGACAATTTTACCTAAATTTCGTTGTTGATGTATTGTTGTTGTCAATAATAGATTGAATAAAATTGAAATAATTACAATTAATTGACAAAAATATACACTATTTGACATTGTTCGGTGTTTATGAGAAATTTTCATCGTGAAAAAATACAAGAAAATAGACTTAAAACGACTTTAAAATTGAATGAATTTTCTTAGTTAATTAAAAGGGCCTAAAGGTTATTGATTTTATTTGTTAAACGACTCAATAGACTCAATAATAAATGGCAATTTTAATTTTCGAATTTTAAAAATTTAAAAAATAATATTTTATTCCATAATTCCAATTGAATTAAATGAAAGCTTTAAAAAATTGTTGTAAATAACTTCCATTAAAAAAAAATTAATTAATTTAAAAAATTTTCTTTCGTATTTCAGCACAAACATTTGTCATTTTAAAT
Source organism: Psoroptes ovis (assembly GCA_002943765.1). Lineage (NCBI taxonomy): Eukaryota > Metazoa > Arthropoda > Arachnida > Sarcoptiformes > Psoroptidae > Psoroptes > Psoroptes ovis. The sequence goes on along the minus strand of PQWQ01000027.1, from coordinate 240,361 downwards.
TTCGATGATGATTGATTACTTTTGAATTGTTCAAAACCACAATAATTATTATTAATATAAATTGTCGATTGCCGATGATCGGTGGCATATTTTTTCATCGTTTGTTCCAATATTTGCATTAAATAACTGTTTTGTTTATAAAACTAAAGTTCAGAAAAATAATTAATTATATTAATTATTGAAAAAAATGAAACAAATACCTTCAATAATTTCTTATTATTTAGTAGAAAATTGATAATTATCAAACATCTATGAATTATAGATGGAGAACGTGGAAAATTACGTAATAATATGATTATTTTTTCCAACGATTCATCGTGGTGAAAATATTTGGAATCAGTTTTTGTCAATATATTAATAATAATTCCTAATATTTGTCCAATTAATTTTTTATGTGGTTCACTTCGGTTAAAAAAATCCAATGAATTGATCAATTCAAACATTAACCAATCTGATTGTATTAATATTTGACATATTTCATTCGAATAAGTGGTTGCCATTTCAAATATTTCCAATTCTCTTTGTTTTAAATCAATACGAGCTTTTGAACGATAACGTTCAATAGATTTTTCAACAATATTAATTAATTTTTTATTCTCAGTTGCTGAATTGTTTGCATATTCTAATCGTTCACGAATCAATTGAAAATTGACAAATTTTTCATGTTTACGTACGATGAATCCACGCCATGTTTTCTGGAAAAATTGAAATTTTGAAATTGGACTATCATTTTTGATTTAAATCTAAATCTAAATTACCTGAATCAAAATGGCTGCTTGTCGACGTTTTTGTTTATATTCAGTGAATACAGTCATGACCAATGTTTGCCATTTAATTATTGCTGATTTTTTCTGTAAATTACGGAACCACGATTGTATAATCGAAGCAGATTTCTTCATTAGTTGATAGTTATTATAGTCAATTGTAAATTGTTTATTTTGTCGAAATCTTTTTTGGATGAATATCGTAGCCCATTTCAATCGTTGCATGTGATTATAATCATTCTTCATTAATCGATTAGCTCGGAATCGGCGTTGAATGATTATAACATTTTGTCGTAATTTAAGGTAATACCCTTGTTGACAATGTCTACGCCAATTTTTCTGAATTGTTATGGCAGCTCGTTTTTTCAATAAAAATTCTTCGCGACATTTTCTCATTAAACAATAGGCACGGAAATATCGCTGAATTTTTATGACACTTTGACGTTTTAATTCATATTCTTTACGACATTTTTTCATCTCTTGATTAGCTCGGAATAATTGCTGTATTTTCACAACACTTTGTCGTAATGTAATATAACGAGTGCGTTCACAATATTTTCGCCAATATGATTGAATTATGATTGAAGAGCTTTTCATTAATTTATAATTATTGCGATCAATATTAAATTGTTTATTTTGTCTAAATCTTTTCTGTACGAATATGGTAGCCATTTTTAATTGTTTCATATGATTATAATCTTTTTTCATCAATTGATTAGCTCGGAATCGTCGTTGCACGATGATGACATAACGACGCATTTCATTATAATGTTTTTGTGCTTGATATCTTCGCCAATAGCATTGAATAGTAATCGAAGCATGTTTTTTGGATAAAAATTCTTGACGATATTTTTTCATTAAACAATATGAACGATAATAGTTTTGAATTTTAATCGCGCTATAACGTTGTAATTGGAAATTTTTAAAATATTTTCTCATTTCACGATTAGCACGGAATAGCTTTTGTATTGTTATGACACTTTGTCTCAATTTATTATAACGTTTTGCCAGGTAATATCTACGCCAATTTTTCTGCAAAGTTACGGCAGCATGCTTTTTCAACAAAAATTCTCGACGACATTCAACCGTTTGACAATATGAACGGTAAAATCGTTGAATTTTAATAGCACTCTGACGTTTCATTCGGAATAGCTCACGGCATCGTTTCATTTCTTGATTTGCTCGAAATAATTGCTGCAACGTCAAAACACTTTGTCGCAATTTAAGGTAATGGCTCCGTTGGTGATATTTGCGCCAATTTGCTTGCATAGTGATGGCAGCTTGTTTTTGAGACAAAAATTCTTGACGACATTTTTTCATCAAACAATATGATCGGTAAAAAATCTGGATTTGAATAGCACTTTGGCGATCCAACAGAAATTTTCGACGACAAATTTTCATCTCCAAATTGGCTCTAAATCGACGTTGAACCGTGATTACATTTTGTCGTAATCGAATAAAATATTTGCGTTGATGAGTGCCGCGCCATGTACTTTGAATCTTTATGGCAGCTCGTTTTTTCAATAAAAATTCTTGACGACATTTTTTCATAGAACAATATAAACGATAAAATCGTTGAATAATGATACAGGATGATTTTTTGTGCAAAAAATCACTCCGCTCTCGTCTTGTGGCTATCCATCCACGTATGGCTCGTTGAATGACAATAATTTTGTTCAATGATTTTTGATATTCAATTTCACGTTGCCGGAGATCATAAATTTTCATTAAACAATCCAGCAAATAAAGTGTTTTCATACGATTACCGATACAAATATCTTTGGGGACAATAACTTGTCCATTGCAATTCATATTGATGCCAGCTTGCTCCATGATCCGGAATACGATTTGCATGTTGTGCAATTTTCTTGTGATATTATCAGATGGATAGAGTAATAATGGTAAAATATCGTTTCGTTGATAAATTATTTCGAGGATACGGGCTAAACGCAGCCCACAACGAATATCTTCACTCAAGTAATTGACTGTGAAATTAAATTCTTCGATTGGATTTTGTACATAAATCAAATGTATACCGGCATTTCGTAAACTTTTTGTTATATCACCAACACCAGTGATGTAATCACGACTAAACGATACAACGATGTCACGTGATGATTTACATTCAGCATTTTTACGAAACAAACATGGATCGTGATCAATCAGCCGATTACGTTTGGCAACGTCTAAAAAATGTACGATTAAAATGAAATAGAAAAGAATATGTTCTTTGGCCAATCGGACATTGTTTTCGTTCATAAAATAAGTTGTCACATTTTTGTTTCGACGTTTAGCCATATCTTTGAATGACAGTAGATGATGGGTGAGGAATTGAACTAAATTACGAAATTCATTTCGATTATTGATTCTACCGTTGAATATTGTTTCCAGTGCAACCTTCAACCATAGAGGGTTGTAATTTTTTAAAAAAATTTCCAAAATATGTTTTTTTGAGCCAACATCAATATGTATTGAACGATCTTTGCGTATGAAATATCGTTGTAGTTTAACATCTTCAAGCAGTGCTTCTTTAGCCAAAGTTATTTCTTCAAATTGATAAAATTTCAGGGCTTTTTCACGCAAAAGATTCATCATTTGTTCTTCACGATATGCGATTGATGTGATACCATCTTTCAATACCGGTTCTTTACCAGTACTACAATGATCGCTATAATTCGTCGATTTACTCATAATACAATCATTAATAATTCTAGCTGTATCAACATTGATATTTTCAATCAAAAAACTTGTTGCAAATATTGAATTAATCCATTCAACATAATTTGTATCATCCATCGGTTTATTTGATAAATTTTCACCATTTGATTCGGATGAACAAATCGATACGGCTTCAATCTCCTATTAAAATTAAAATAATTATTCATCTTTGACAAAGATAATCAATTGGAAAAAAAAATACCTTTCTTTTATTCGAGCGAATGACCATCGTTTGCCTACGGTTATTTTCATTGATTATTTCACCATTTTGATCATTGATTAAATCAAGATTATGAATGGCAGAAAATTTATGTCTATTGACGGTTGCTGTTTTCGATTCATTGTTATTATTATTGTGATTATATTTTTTCAATAATCTTGCCGCTAATCTTGGCGGTAATTTGAAGAAATTATCATTACTATTATCATTATTTTCTTTATCACAATTAAAAAATTGAAGATCAACTGGACAATAATCATCAACAACATCATCATCATCAACAAAGTCATTAAAATCCATTTTTTCAAATTATTTATCAAATAAATCGATGATTTAGTCGTCGAAATTTAATTGTTTTAAAATTAAAAATATGACAGATCGAATCCAAAAAAAAAAAAAAACGGTTTAAATATTGCTGAATTCTGATTGGTCCATTTAAGAGGGCAAAAATTGCGCATGTGAGAAACCAAAAAAAAAAAGCGGTTCGTTCATAAATGAAATGTCAAAATTTTAAAAAATGAATTTGTGCTTTTAGCCAATTTTTAAATAATTTTAAAAATTTTGAAAAACTATAATCTTTTTATTCACATTGAAATATAAAATTAACTTTTCAATATTTCATTTGGATTTTTGGTTGTAAAAAATTTATAAATTTTCGTTGCTAATTCATGACCAATACGTCGATTATTATTGGTATTATTCGTTGATAAATTTGACAGCCATTCAATAGCTTTGGATGATGATTGTTGATTGATTAGTTGTTGATATAATTTAAATGGATTGGCGAATTTTTCCACCAACATTTCGGCTAATTCATAATTTAAATTTGGAAATTGTAACAATTGTTGTAGCCATAATTTTTTCCCATCAACCAATGGATCAATGGTCAAATGTTTACTGTCGGATAAAGCAAAATAATTCAGATTCATGCTATTATTACTCTTATTATAACGAAAATATTGTTCAGCCAATGATCGGGTATATTGAAATATTGAATTTGATAATTCTTCTTTGGTATTCAAGATTTTAAACGATAATTTCGTATTAAATTGATGCAGAAAAGTCATTTTACAATCGATCAATATTGAATCTAAATTATCATAGTTCATTGTTGTTCGATATGGCCATTTACGTTTATTATTTCGAGCAACGGGTATTTGTGGTAGCAAATTATCATCATCATCATCATGATCATTGACATTTAAATCATTAATTATTTTACGTTTAAATGAATCATCAAAAATTTTTTGTTGTGCGCGTAAATGCTTTTCCAATTGATAAACGATGACTGTCACATTGAATATGTTGAATCGTTCACAGCATTTCTTGATTGATTCAAATAATTCATTGGTTTGTCGTTGGTCATCAAGGTAAACATCTAAATATTTATGTAATCGATCACAATCAATCAACAATAATAAATGATCGAATAGAAAATTCTTCAGAATTTTTATCAATTTAAATGCAGATGTATTCGTATTATTTTCAATAAGCTTTGATAGCTCTGGATGACATTTCCATGTAACACAACAAAGATCACTGTCACATTGTTCATTAATTTCAAAATTTAAATTTTTCGATTTAATTAGTGTTTCAAATTCATTTGTGGCTAAATCATGCAAATTTTTGTCAAATATAATGGAAATGTAATTTAAGATGTTATTTTGTCGAATTTTATCGGCTGGATGCTCTGTTTGCTGGTCATTTTGTTCAATGTCTGGGTCATTATCATCAAACAAATTTTTATTGATCAATCTATTATTGTTGTCTGAATGTTTTTTCAATCTTTTCGATTTCAATAAGGCTTTTTTACCACTTTTTACTGCTGTCGATGATTTAAGATTTTTTGATGAACGATACAGATTATGATGAATACGACTAATCACTGGTGTACTATGGCATCGGTTATCTTCATCTAATTCAATCCATTCTTCATTGTTGTCCGACAAATCTTCACCTTCAAAACGAAAATTATTGTCATCATTTTCGCCGTTTCGGTCTTTAATACATGTGAATGATGATTGATGTATCTGATTGTCTTTGTCGTCATCATAATCGATATGATTATCATTCAGTTTTTCTTCAATTATTTCTATATCGCTTGAATCATCATCATTATTATCATTGGATAATTCAATACAATCAATGATTGCATTAAATTTTGATTTTGATTCCAATTTATCATTATTTTTATTAATCAATAATGGTCTTAATAGCGAATCATCATTTGATTGATTATTATCATTAGAAATATCATCATTGGTTAGATCAATAATTTGATTCATTTCTTTAAGGATTCGTGGACATAATCTTAATAATTTTTTAACAAAAATAAAATTTTTAAAATCAAAATAAATAAAAAAAATTTAAAAACAAAATATTTGAAAGGTACACTTTTCTGTCTCTGTGTGTACAATCTGTGATTGGTTGTTTGCGCGCGCGGTTTTTTTTATTGGTAAACAAAGACACGCGCGCAAACAAACATTGGCTGTTGGCGCTAACACATTTAGCGCTTAAATTATTGAACAGACGAATTTTTTGGTGGTGAAGGGAGAAAAAAAGCATTCGATTTTGCAGAAACATTCGAATCTTGATTTCAATTTTTTTTAAATCCTTTGAAATTCTTCATGAAATTATGATTAACGAATCATCAAAGAAAACATCGCCAAGCATTTTTCCGAATAATATCAACATTAATTGTAGTAATACGGTATCAACGAAAAACAATACAATAGTGTTGAATGGTGATGTTAATTTTAGTTCGTTGCGGATTGAAAATCCTAAAAAAGGTTTGATTTTTCAATTTTCTTTGATTTTCATTTATTAATCAATTCTCTATTCTCAAATAGGCAATATCGAAAATGATGTTCATGCCAAGATAATGTTGGAAAATGTTCCAGAAATCAATGAATATTTCGACATCGTCGATAAAATTGGTGAAGGTACATTTTCAAAAGTGTATAAAGCACGTTTGAAAAACAATGTTCAATTAATTGATGATTCAAGCAATCATAATGATAATGAAGTAAAATATTATGCATTGAAATATATAATACCGATTGTGAAACCATCCAGAATAGCTAAAGAGCTGCGATTTTTACGTGATTTAGGTGGACAATCAAATATTATTTCAATCAAATCTTGTTTCTACAATAATGGACATACAATCGTCGTAATGCCTATTGTTGAACATGATCGTTTTCAAGATTATCTTAATGATTTAACCCTGAATGAAATACGTTCCTATATGCTTAATTTATTGAAAGCATTACAATGTTGCCATAAAAAAGGTATCATACATCGTGATATTAAACCATCAAATTTCTTGTACAATAGACAACAAAGGCAATATGCATTAGTTGATTTTGGTTTATCACAAAATGAACGTGAATTATTTCATTCAATTAATCTGTCATTGTATCCATTAAAACAACAATCAACAAGTAAGCAATCGAATAATCAATCATCGGCTATACGTAAAAATTTAAATAATAAATTTCAAGATGATATCAGTAATGACCATAATAAAAAATTAATTACTCAGAATAATAAACGAGCATTCGATAATGTTGAAGATTTAGATGATAATGCTACAAATAAAAAACGTATTAAATATAATCATTTAAACAATAATAATAATAATACTGTCAAACAATTACAAACCTCAAGTATATTCATATCACCATTGACTCCATCAGTTATTAAGAACAATAAAGAACAACAATTGATTGTCAAAACTTCGGAGATTAGTAGCCATAAGAATAATGATGATGATGATAATGATAAAATGGAAACTGTCCAAACTGAAAATGAAATAACCACAACAACTGATTCGATAATGCTACCGCAAACACCGATAAAAACCGATCAATGGATGTATAAAACTCCTACCAAGCAAAATGAACAGCCCAATTTGAATGATGTAAACAAAACACCGAATAAATTGATGATGCCATCAGTAATACCTGAAACACCACCGCGTACTGTTCAAAAAAATTTCAATTTCTCTCTCGCCACACCGAATAATTGTCTAAAGAATAAATCGAACCTGATTGATTGCAATCAACCACAACATTCAAAATATTCATATTATAATACACCAAAATCTGTATCAACCAAATCGATGAATTATCGATTTCATACCATAAAGAAAAATTTGCATCAAGAATTATCACCGAACAGTAAAGATGATGGGAAGAGTCAACAAGAAAATAATGTTAACAATAATCGATTATGTGGTTGTACCAAGACAAACATTATTTGTCATCAATGTCTTTCAAAAATTGAATTGAATGTACCAAGAGCTGGTACACCTGGATTTCGTGCACCAGAAATATTATTACGTTACACAAATCAATCGACAAAAATTGATATCTGGTCTTGTGGTGTAATATTCGCTAGTTTATTATCGGGACGTTATCCATTTTTCCGCTGTAATGATGATATTACATGTTTAGCTGAAATAATTACAATACTTGGCTCGACAAAAATGAAACAATCAGCAGCAGCACTGGGCAAAACAATAACATTATCACGTCGTCATGTGCCAGCAATGAATTTGAAAAAAATTTGTATGCAATTAAAAAAAACATCAACATTGGATAATAAATATGTTGATGATACTATTACTGTAAATAATAATACTACTGCCAATAGCCATAAATGGTACAAAGCACCTGATGAAGCATATGATCTTCTTGAACATTTATTGGATCCAAATCCACATACACGTTTCAGTGCCCATCAAGCATTAATGCATCCATTTTTCACTAAATGTTCACAGTTAGATGATGAGCATGTTCTGGATGTTGATCAACATGATAATAATATCAGTGATGATTTCTAAAATTTTTATCTTCATTTTCTTCAAAGATCTCCAATTTTTTTAGCATTTTTTAGCAATTTTTTTTCATTCAAATTAACCCTTCATGATCAAGTGAAAACAATTATTATTTTTTGTCAATTCATATGAGAAAATTTTCCATTTAATAAAAATGAATTTTATTCAAATTTTTCCCCATTAATCATCATGACTATTCATATTTGACTCATTTCAATGCTGATAGTTTGAATAAATGAGTTGAAATTTGAGTCATTTGGCGCCGAATATAATTTTTCAATTTTGATATTTTTTGTCCAACAGATGGCGCCACTGGGCTCTAAATTTTTTTTCAAATTTTTGAATTTTTTTCAAAATTTTTACACAAAATACAAATACAAGATTTTATTGCCGATGGTTGCCGACCAAATCATCAATTTTGTTGGATCAACTATAGATGATGATTAATGAATTGCCAAATGTTGATGATGCTTTGTGTGTAGGATTTTTTCAAAAATGATTCGAAATTCGAATTAAATTTGAAAATTTCAAACTGCTGCCATCCGTCCATTATTCGGGACTCGAATTTTCCCAATTAAACATTCGTTTATGTTTTCCAGATTCAATTCCAATCATTACAATTGTGTGCATTCGAATATTTGAATATATTTGAATATTTTCCACCATTTTCTATCAGTGTTTTAAGTGTTTGATATTCACCACCACCAAACACATACACAGACCTATTCATCATCATTCGAATGTATTCGAAAAGCTTGAACCACATTATTCGAGCCCATGTTTGGTTAATTTTCTTATGTTCAATTCAATTCAGTTTCCATTCGGGTATATATAGCAAATGATATTCATGTATTTTTGGCAAACTTTTGACTCTTTAAGAATAATGCTGTACTCATCATCAGGCAGGCCAAAAAAAAAGCCGAATCAATTCGTTAATATTACATTTGAATGTATGAAATATGTGTGTATGGAAATCTACAGTAAATCTTCCGATATTTTTACCAGCAATTTTTCAAATTTATTTTCATGTTTTATTTTGTTGGATGGCAAAAATTTAATCCATCCAAACAACAGCACACAAAATCGAATCATTTTATCAACTTTTGATGAATGCAAAAAAAAAACGAGTTTTCACTGTAAAAATCGTTGAGTTTGTTGAAAAATGAATGCACACACACACACACACAAGAGTCCTTCTATCTGATTGTTTGCCACTTTGGCTCCCCCTTTCACAACAATTTCTAAGCACTATTTTGTTTCCCCCCCCCGCGCTCATCTCATTTTTAGCGAACAAACAAACAAACACAAAAAGTTGTTATAATTTCTGGCCTTAAACACGTTTATTCATTTCTTCTTGTTCTTCTTTCATTTCTACAGCGTATTTTCGCTTGCGTTTTCAAGGCAAACTTATTTTTGATTCGATCGAACACAAACAAACACTCATAACACAGGATGCTTCATTCGACTCATTTCATTTCAATCATCCAATAAGAAATGCGCGCGTGAAATTCGAAAACAAAAAAAAATTCGTTCGAATTCAATTTTTATGGTCAAAGTTTTTATTGGTTGCCCTTCATTAGACCCCCTCTCCATCTACTCCCTTGCTGATCACGATTAGTCAAGTTTTATTTTGTGAAAATTAAACAAGATATGCATATGCACACACATTCGAAAGTATGCACTGGGTTCACTTATTTGGGTGTTGTTGTTTGCCATGCATTCCATTTGCCATGATGGAAAAATAATGATTATTTCTGCTAAAGCAATGGCCATGGGCTGTGTGTATTTGGGCAGCCGGAGGGATTCAAATTTCGAATTCGAACGAACGAAAAAAATGATAAAAAATGATGATGTGGAGTCGTGTGATCGGAGGGAGGATAATAATAAATGAGAAAAACGAAGAACGAACACTGAAAAATGTTGTTTTAGACATTTTTTTTTTTTTTTGAGTTTTCAGTGTGTAATGTTCAATTTTCGGGGGGGGAAGGAAGGGAAGGGGAAGATAATTTATTGTATCTTACTGCGTAGTTTTCATTCCTCCACCGAAACAAAAAAAAAACGTTTCTCTCTTTTCATATATGTTGAGGCGTGTTTGCTTTTGTTGTTGTACATGTACATTAAACTACACATACACACTCATCGTCTTTTACACTCAAACACAGTGTGTACATCTACATTCTTTTTCAAAACAATGAAGAATGTAGTCATTCAAGCAGCCATGATATACATATACACACATACACAACTCAATACAATTGTGCTCACAACACACACTCATACACATGCCAAAATTGTGAGTGGCGCAGTTTGTTGTTTTTCGTTTTTTAAATATATGTGTGCGGTGGCGTACGTGCACAAATTGAAACGCAAGATTTCAAGTTTCAATTCGTAGTTTTCGAATTAAATTTCGCAGTTTTCAAATTGATTTTCGTAGTTTTGAATGCAATTTTCAATGGTGAAATTACGAAATTCAACTTTAAAACTATGAAATTCAATTTTAAAACTACGAATTAAAACTTGAAACCAATGTAAAATTTCAAGTTTTTTTCCATTTCGTTTTTTTTTTCAACATGCGAAAAAGCGCGTTCATCATCATCATTGGTTTGTCAGCCCCCCTCTCTTTGCTTTCCCCCTTCTGCCTTTTTTTTATGTGCTTTCACTTTGTGTGTGTGTTAATTCCACATTTATCAAATGCAGCTGCAGCAGAGCAGCATTTGTGCAAAAAAAAAAAAAAAAAAAAAAAAAATTGATTATGGCATGTTTGTGTGTGATTTGCGGGGAGGGGGAGCGATCGAACGAACAAGCAAGCAAACAAAAACGATAAACCCTGGCCGACCTGGGCCCTAGTTCATATTTATTTCTTTTCATCGTTTGCTTTGCTCGCACATAAAACATAGTGAAAACCACCCTACACAATCAGCCAAAGCCAAATCACAACGATTATAAACGAATGGATGGATGGTGGATGAATGGATGGATGGAGATGAAAATGGAGAAGAAGCTCATAGAAATTGAATGAATGGAAAAAAGAATTGCATAGGAAATACACAGGCACACATTGATGATGAATAAATGGAACCAAATTGAAATAATAATGGCAAATCATTCGAAAAGTAAATACATAAATAATTGCATTGTCCGATAAGTTCTGGCCGATTTTCGAATTGACATTCAGTGGTAAAATCGGCAAGAACTTTTCGGGCAACCTTATTATACATAAATAATTGAAAAAAATGAATGAATGAATGAATGAATAATGGGCAAAAATGAAATGAAATGAAATAAAACTTTTTTTTTTTATTTCTCCTAAATCATTTCATTTTCGAACGAAGGCACCAAACGAACGAACGAATCGAAAATGAAAAAACCGAAGTTTTCCAATTCGTTTTGCTTATTCGTAATCGATCAATCGAATCATTTGGCCCGAATCAGTAACAGGGCCCTTGTGAATCAGTCTTATCGGGACTGTTTCACAAGGGCTCGTTGCCAAGTGGTCGCCGCCATGCCGATAACCTATGGGACCCATCGATTCGAATCGATTTGGTTTTTTCGGGTTAAATTTTTTCCAATTTTCAGTCGGGAAAATTCAAGTTCATTCATTTTTTTAAAAGGTATTCAGCCATTCAATCGAATCGGTGCTGTTGGTGTCAAAGAGAAATCTTTATTTTCGGTTGATAATATTTTTCATTTTTTCGACGATTTCATTGTCATCATTGATTTCTTGTTTAAATCATTTGAAATGTGTGAATGGCTCCAAAACGAATAAAAACTTTGTTTAACTCAAAGCTAAATTCGAATGAATGAATGAAAAACACGTGGAAATTTTTTTTTTTTTTTTTGTTTTTTGTTTTTGAAGAAAAAAATTCAATTTCATTTCATAAACAATGTGACATAATATTTTGATCAATTTAATTGTTGTTTGAATATGAACGGGTTAACATGAAGATTTGAAAACACTGATAGAAAGAGGAATCTTGACATTTTTCAATTTCTCCACGTGAAAATTCTGAGCAAACATCTTTGAGCTGAAAAAAACACTGTCATTGAAAATAATGAAATAAATAAATAGAAATGAATATGAACCTTGAAATTTTTTTTCGTTGTTCATATTCATAAATAATTTTGAATGATTCATGAATATTTGTACATTTATTTTGATTCATTCATTCATTGATTTATTCATTCACTGTATTTACGGATTAAATTAAATGAAAAAAATGAAAATCACTGAATGACAAATCAAGAAAGCCAAGTACACAATCAGTGAATGACGAATCAAATGCTGGAATCGAATGTTTAAGAAAATAGAAAAAAGATTAATTAATCAATTAATTAATTTTTTAGAAAAAAAAAACGATTCTTTAATTGTATCATTTTATATCTTTTAATTATTATTAATGAGTGTAAGTGTCTGTTTGTGTTTGTTTTGGTTAACACATGTGAAATTACAATTTTCTATTAAAAAAAAAAAAAAAAAAAAAAATTCATTTATTTTGAATTTAATACAAATTTGAAAAAAATGAAAAAAAAATTTTTCCATAAACACATACACATAACCCAGTCACAATGATAATGAAATTTTTGATTATTTTCAAAAATTTATATTCTGTTCAATGTTGATTCAATGGATTTTATTTTATTTCATTTATTTTTATTCAAAAATTAATTTTCAATTACATAATCTAAAAAAATTCGGAAAAAAAACTGAAAAAAAATTACAAAACCATAAATCAAAAGGATTCGAAGATGAAGACTGAAAACGAAAACCACTTTGAACAAAATGCTTTGAACAAAAAGAAAAAATGTTTTGATGTGAAGAAGAAAATGTAATGCTTAATGTTTTGACATATGTAAATATGAAATTATATTTGTGAACGATGATCGATGATGATTATGATTATGATGATGATGTTAATGATAATGATATTTAATATTTGAACGAATTTTTATTTAAATGAATTTTTATTTATGGCTTTCAATTGATTTTATTGATTTCAATTATTGGAATCAATCAAATCAAATTTTTTGTTTTGGTGGTTTCAAATCAATCATTCAAATATTTGTTATTTCTTTGTTTTGAACGTGTCTCAATATTAATAGTTTTTCAATTAAAAAAAAAATTAAAATTATTTTAAGATTAATTAATTCATTAATTTAATATAAAAAATTATTAATTTTCATTAATGATTTCATTATGAAACAATTTTTTTTTCAAAATTCATTATTTATAATGTTTATTTATAATATTCAAAAAAAATGCTTTGTTCGATATATACTGAATCGATTAATTAATCTATCAATTTTCTTTTATTTTTATTATTATTAATATAATTGATATTTATTTAGAAATGGATAAATGAAAAAAAATGAAAATGAAAAAAAAAATTTTTCCAAAGGACATTTCACCTGAGGTTTCATCCTGGTGTGTGTGTGTGTGTGTGTTGTGTGTATTGAAATCTTAATAATAAACGCGAGAATAATAATATCGAATTGTGTATAATTGTTTGTGTATGTGTATAGTGAAATATGAATGATGTGATGATGATGATGATGATAAACATTGTGTTCGAGTGTTGTTGTGTTCAAAATTTTCAATGTGTTTTATATAGCAAAAAAACGAACGAAAAAAAATTGAAATATTTTCCACAAAAAAAAAATTCGAATTATGAATAATAATAAAAAAAAAAAAAATGATGATGATAATGTTCAAATATGAATAATCATTTTCATCATTGTCATTTGTTGTTGTATCTTATACTTCAGAGAGAGAATAGAGAGGAGAGAGAGAAAAAAAATTATGAAATGAAATGAAATCATGAAAAAAAAACGATTATCAGTTCCAAGAATATGGCGCTTGTATTTGTGAATATACAGCACCTGTACCGGTCAGAAGATAAGCAGTTGTCGACGATGGTGTTAGATGAATTTGTTGTTGTTGTTGTTGCTGCTGCTGTTGTTGCTGTTGGGCTTGTTGTTGTTGCTGTTGAGCAGCTGCTACAGCTTGTGCTTGTTGTTGAACAGCGACTTGCGCTTGTTGCAATGAGTCGGAATCCGATTCTTCATTCGATCCTTCACGTCTTTCTTGTTGATTTTGTTGAGCTGTAACATTAGCTTGTTGTCCTTTGCGACGATAATCTTCCATCGATGATTCATATCGAACACGTTCTTGATTTTGTCGTTCAACATAAGGCCGTTTATCTTCTTCGGTCATATTTCGCCATCGTTCACCTCCTAATTTAGCTAATGCTGCTACACCACCTTCCGGCTCTTTGCCAGCCATTTCTTTTCTAAAATCAACCATAAACAACATAAATGCTGTACCTGGTCGTTTTGGTTTGGAAGCATCACGAGCTGGTTTATAGATGGCCATTTCTCTCTTATAACGATCTCTATCTTTGGCTGCTGTATCTAAAAATGGTTTCTTCTCCTCTTCGGACATTTGTGCCCATTTAGCAGCACACTCTTTACCGAATTCGGCAATCTTAGGTATTGGACGACCACCTTTTTTCAATTCTTCACGATACCATTGTGTAAAATTAATGAAAGGTGTTGCGGCACGTTTCGGTGCTGGCACTCCATCTTTATTAACTTTCGGTTTTTTCTGCTTTTTATGACCATGTTGTTGTTGATGATGATGATGATGTTGTTGAGCCATTGTATTAGCAACAGCGACCGTCGGTTGAACATTCGTTGCATAAACAATTTGTCCATGTGCTAATTGATGTTGACCGGCATTATTCAATTGACCAGGCATTACAGTCAAATTAAGACCAGTGGCTGAAATCATTTGTGACATTGGAATCTGTGTCATTGTCGCTGGATGAAGTTGATTAGCATTGAGTGCGGCATGATGCGCCATTGCTTGATAATCAGACATTTTTATTTATTTATTTGAAATATAAGAGATTTAGGTTGATTTATTGTCGTTGGTCAAAGATGAATTTGTCAATAAAGAATGGGAAATTTAATAAATTTTCAAGGAACGGAACAAAGACAAGTAAAATTTTGGTAAAAAATTATTTTTTTTTGTTTGGAACCAAAGAATTGAAAAATATTTTTCTTATATTCCGTACTTGATGATTATTGATGTCAAATGTTGTTGTTGATTATTACTAAAAAAAATATCCACGTTTTCCAGGGTTATTCAACCAATTATTTCCCTAATCAAAACAATAAAATATTTATAAAAGAAAATTAATTATTTTACAATTAATCTCACATCTTTAATTATAGAAAAAAGGGTACAAAAACAAAAATATTTTATTCACACACACATACATACAAAGCAATAACAAAAACATTTGGATTGATTTTGGCGCGCTTTACATTTTTCAACTATTTGTGTGCATGTATGCATACACATATTTCATTTGATTATTATTGAATTTACTATTTTCCACACACACACAACAAACACACACATAGACAAAACACTATTATCAATGTTGGAAAAAAAGTTCTTCTATTTGTGTTGCACAACACACACAGCGCTCACATACACAACATAAACACATGCAAAACACTCTCTTATTATTGTACCTAAATTTTCAATTTTGGCGCCAAAGGTCAACAACAACAACAATATGATATGAGAAATATTTTTTGGTTCTGAATAAATTTGAAAGAGTAAATTCTAATTTTGGAGATCACGTGGTCAAAAAACCATTAGATAATATTCTAATCAATTCTAATGGGAAACAATGAATTATGAAATAGAGTAAAATATACATACCGTTTCTTATAATAATTGATGGATGTTATTATCGTTGTTTATTATTATTCAATTCTTCTTCGTTGATATATACTACTGTTGATGATGATATATCTCAGATATATTCACAATTGTTCACTTGTTGTTTGTTTTGTTTATTATTATTATTTCTTGATTATTTCTATTGTAAAAGAAAAAAAAAATAAAACAAAACCAAAATATGTTAGATTTCATAATTATTTATTTTTTATATTATGGATGTTATTATTGTATTGATTCACAAAGAGAGAGAGTTATCACAATATATAAAATAGTTTAATGTATTAGTATACTTTATCAAATACAAATATTTTTGAAAAGAAAAAACACATGTGTTTTACATATAATACACATCACAAATAGAGATGAATGTGATCAAGTATATTATAAATAATAATAGAAAAAAAACGTTGTCTTTTTGTTGTTGTTGTTATTTGTTTTGTTTATTTATTTATTTATTCATTATTAGTTGTCGTTCACATAAACACATACACACACACTTGCATTCACATATATTGTACATTTTTATCATTAAAAAGTATTCGACTTTCATGACAAATAATAATATTATCACATTATTATTATTCAACTAAGGGTTAGTATTATTAGTATTATTTTAGTCATTTCACTTCATTCATTCATTGATTCATTTCATTCATCTTTACAATTCACTCGGCGTTATATTCAATCCACACACACACACACAAGACTATATTTTTTTTTCAATTTAATCGAAAGTAAATATGGTTTCAAGAGACAACACAATGTGTATGATACACACAGATAAAGATAGTCATCATCATCAACAGCATCAACAACAACAAAATACATTCAATTCATTCATATATTCTCAATCAAACATAACGACAGCGACAACAACAGTTTTTGTTATTATTATTATCATTATCATTACATTTTTTTTGTATATCTGTGACTATCTATTTTTCATTCATTCATTTACTATTATTTTATACTTTCATTATTAGTTTAACACACTGACAACGTTTGAATATATAAAATTTTCATTTCTTACTATTTAGGATGTTATTTCATTCATTCATTTATTTATGTGTATTATGTATTATTTTTCATTTGTAGAAAATGAAAATGTAAAAAAATACATGCAGCAATAGAGTTATATGAGTGTACGGTGTGTTAGTTGTTATTGCTGTATTTTATTTAGTTTTTAATATTTTGATAAAAGTAATATTACAAATATTACAACACACAGAGAAAAGAAGAAAACTTGGTTGAAATTTTTTGTGTGTAAAAAAATGTGAAATCAAAATATAAAAAAAATAGTACAATTTCAAATTATAATAATAAATAAAATATATCTCTTTTACCATTAAAATAGCATTTACCATG
This sequence comes from Psoroptes ovis, assembly GCA_002943765.1. NCBI lineage: Eukaryota > Metazoa > Arthropoda > Arachnida > Sarcoptiformes > Psoroptidae > Psoroptes > Psoroptes ovis. The sequence goes on along the minus strand of PQWQ01000027.1, from coordinate 222,701 downwards.
CATGCACACAAATATAACACACTGTCAATTGATAATAATGATGATGATGAGATATTATTGTTATTACTATTTATTGTAACAACACAGCACCAGTAATGAAATGGGAAAAAAAATGCATATACCAAAGTTGTCGCTGTGTGTTTGTGTGTGTTTATTCTTTCTTTCTATTTATTCAAAGACAGAGAAAGCAGCAATTACCAATTCAATTTCCAACAACAGCAAAAACATTAAATTATGTTATCGGTTGTGAAATAAAGAAAAATAAAAGAATCAATATTATTATCATCAACAACAACGAACAGAGCAAATATAATGTCTATCTGTGTGTATGTAATGAGAATTGAAAACAAATGCAGCAGCAAAAGAAGTAAATTTTTTTCTATTTCTACTTTTCGAATGTTGATTGAGTGGTGTGTGGTGGAGTGTACAAAACATTCGAAAAAAGAACCAGCTCAAAATAGAACTGAATGCATTACATATACATGCATGCACACACACAAATACATACCATTGGACTTTTTGGATCCTTTTTGTCGCGTTGTTTATTTTTCCAAACGTTGATCAATGGATGAAGGAGAATAGAAAGAAAGCATACACAAAATATGAACAGCTTCGATGAATTGGGAGCACAGCACAGTTGAATAAAAAAAAAATTATTTTTATTTCTTGCTTTTACAACAACTTGTATTCACTTTACTAATGATAAAATACACACACACAGAGCAAAATAATCAATGTTGTATCACTGATCAATGTTGAAATGCTTCGTTCTTTTTTATTATATTTCACTTTTCAAATGAAAAAAAAATGAAGAAAAATACAAGCACACACAAAGACAATCATTATACGTACTGTCTTGCTAACTAATTCTCTGTCGTTCTTTTATTTTCAATGTAAATCAAAAATTTTCAACTAAAAATTATAAGGACTGAGCATTCGAAGCATTATTAATGTTAGTGGTAGCAGTAAAACACTAAACACACCTCTTATTTTAATGCTACTACCATTTGATAAGATGAAACAAATTACCCTACCTTAATAGCCCGAGATTAGCCAATCATTATTATTTCATTCGTAAATGAAGGCGGGAAAAACGCGCGCATTATCCTAATTCATGTTTGAATAGTCGTAATCACTCCCATCGCTAACTGTCAGCAATGCTGTTAGTTTTTCATTTGCATTTGCAATTTATTGTGAATGCAGAAAAAAAGAAAAAAAAAACATTCGATTAATTCTCAATTTCGACACCAGAGGGATTCGAGTTTTATTATTATTTTTATCAAAACGGGAAATAATGATAAAAAATAATAATATGAACAATTTATGTATTTTTGAATGGGATTTTTTTCCTTTACATAAATTTTAGTAAAAAAAAAAGATTATTCAATAAAAAATAATGGAAAAGAAAAAGAAATATACGAGTGTCATGTGCAATTTATATCTTTGAATAAATATGAATAATTCAAAGAACAACAACATGGTTAACACAAAAAAAAAATAGGCGCCAAATTTCACATATTGATTGATTGAATAGGTAAAAATGAATACAATCAGTACAAACCGCACTCAATCAAATGTAATATTAAACTATTTGGGATTTTCAGAATGATAAGATCTGTATGACAACACACAATGAGTCATTGAATTCTAAAACAATCGAATTTTGATAACATTTTTTTTCATTCGTCCATCCGATAGACGAAACAATCGATACCATTGTTTTCCACATGGAATAATTTATTTTCATTTTTTGTCCCCTTGAAAAATCTTCAATTAAAAATGAATTTAATAATTAAACCAAAAGAAATTAATTATGCACCAGATGCTTTTCGTATGCTCTGTGGTTGTTTTTGTATTTATAAACCATCCAAAAAAGGATATAACAAGACGCTGACAGCTTTGAAACAAAAATTATCTGATGGTAAATTTTGGTTGATGTTGTTGTTTCCATAATTAATTATCCACATTGTTTTAATTATCCTTTATTTTCTCTCGCTTTGATCAGAATTAAATTCAATGGAATGTCGTAAACCACGCAGCAGAATCGAAATCACCGGTGATTTATCTGTGAATGATCAATGTTCAAATTTAAATGTTAAAATAAGTGAAAATTTAGCCGATCACCCACTAGTCAGTGGTCAAAGATATAACCCTAAACATATTGCTTTGATGTTTACGAATAATCCTGGTTGGTATGCCAGTGGTGTTATGGTCGGTTTTATCGGGTCAGATGCATATAAAGCGAAGAAATTTCAACGATTAAATTTACCTAAATTATATGAATTAAAAGGTGAATTTGGTTTAGCATCATTGAATTATCGTGATGATGGTAAAGTACGGCTGAAAACATCGTACAAGCATATCAATGAAACGCTATTAGGAAGAATCTTGGCCAAAATAGAAGCTGCACAGCGTCAACTGATGTTCAAAGCGGCAAATGTCGATTTAAAAAGTGAAGAAGCTTATCAAATTGCGTTGCAAGGTTATGTTCGTCCAAAATCAAATGAAACAATGCCATTGATTATGGCCATAAAATTGGTCAACTTTGATTCACCAAATTTCACCATACAATTACAATGTCAAAATGAAAATGAAATGTTCTTGGCCGAATTAATAAATGAAATTGGTATCGCGCTGAAATCTTCGGCACGTTGTACTGGTATTCGTTTATTACGTTATGGTCCATTCACTGCGGATAATGCATTATTACAAAAACATTGGACACTGGAAAATATGATTGAAAATATTTATGAATGTCAAAATATTTTGAATAGCTTCGAAACCAGATGATTAAGGCAATTTTTTCGAAAGACTGTGATAATAATAATTAATAATACGACGATTAATTCAAATGAAAATAATCAAATAACCTTTACAAACCTATAATGATGATATTTTGCAAATGTTTCGGCAACAATCAATGGAAATATCAGCGTAATATCACAATATAATTTAACCGGTTTCGATGTGGATTTAATTTTTCCCCATGAAATCGCTTCGTCAGGCCGTGCACCAGAATCGGATCCATCAAATTCTTGACCAGTGTTTATGAATACTGAATAATCAGCTCCGTTTCTCTATGTGTGTGATAATTATTTTGTTAATTAATCTATTTTGTAATTTGAATAAATAAAGATTTACCATTAAATTTGCATTACAAATATGATGTTTGACTAGGCCACCACCTAATATAATCATACCAGTTTGTTTTGCTTTCAAACTAATCATATTGATTCGACGTATATCATCGACAAGATCAATGACTAGGCCTGGATTACGAAATGAATGCATAAAAATCATATCACCCAGTGATCCATCAGTGATTGCTGGACAAAATATTGGAATATGATTTTTACTTGCCCAATACAATACAGATTCTTCATTATTTATTTCTTTACCGAGACGTTCGATCATTTTCGAAGGTGTCCAAACAATTTGATTTAATTTTTGTTCCTTCAACATTTCATTAAGGATTGGCATTATCCAATCTTCAAACAAACAATAATTATCATTCGGGACCAATAAATTCCCAATACGATTAATACCACTCTGACGTAATTGTCGACCAGATAAATCAAAATCACCCAGATAAGTTGATGCAAAACATTTGATTAAATCTTCTTCAATGCCACCGCCAGTCGTTACAATACAATCAATCATACGATGTTCGACTAGAAAACGTAATGTTTCACGTACACCACTCGAAATGATGTTCGATGTATACCCTAGAAAGATTGTACAACCATTTTGGCGTCGAATGAAAACATCTTCTTCAAAATCATCTGGTTCAAATGTTTCTTGCCTGGCCAATAACATTGATTCAATTTGTTTGATTGCCAGGGCAAAATTGGTTGCTTGAAATCCTGTGGTCAAATATGATTGTAATAATGATTGATAATTGATTCCTTTATTAAAATCATAACCAATAATTTTTTGTTTCAATTCAATGTGATCATCGGTAACGTTAACACATGGTTTATTATCATCATTTAAGGCTGTTGATTCATCATGTGGTTCAACATTTGTCTTCTTCAACACTGCTTCTTTGATCGATGACAGCTGATTATCGATATTATCCATGATTTGATTTTAATATATTAAATTTTTGAAAATTTTATTTAAAAACATAAAATTTCAATACGCAGTTTGTGAATTTTTTTTTTCGAAAATTTTGAAATTTTCACGTGGTTTTATCCCATTTACATGCATGTAAATGTAAACAAATGGCAAAATCAAAATATGAATATGTCCGTGAATTTGAATCGGCAACCGATCATCAGCTGTTGTTGGATTCATACATAGTCGTAAGGGTTGATGGCCAATGTTTTCATCGTTTTGCTAAAGAACACAATTTTTTGAAGCCTAATGATAAAAGGTAAGATGATGATTTTGAATAATTGAAATTAATACTTATTTGGTCATAGATGTTTAGACCTAATGAATCGATCAGCAATCAGTGTTATGAAATCATTTTATCCAAACATAATCATAGCATATGGACAAAGTGATGAATATAGTTTTGTATTACGTCGTATGACCCAACTGTTTAATCGTCGACAAAATAAAATATCAACATTAATCACTTCAGCGTTCACTGCTGGTTTCATTTATTATTGGAATCATTATTTCCATGAAACAAATAATAATCAGCTGATATTGAAGAAAAAAACTGATGAATTCAATACATTAACACAACAATTAAAATATCCACCAACATTCGATGGCCGTTGTGTGCTGTATCCGAATGAAAAAACCCTTCGTGATTACCTTAGTTGGCGACAAGTTGATTGTCATGTAAATAACCTTTACAATACAACATTCTATGCGTTGACCGGTGAATATACACATTATTCAAACGAAGATGATCAATGTGTGATTACATACCCGTATTGTTCATCGAAAATAGCGAATAAACCGGCCAAGCTATCGACGAATGATGCAACCCAGAGGCTATCACATACATCAAGTGGTGATAAAAATGAAATTTTATTCTCGGAATATGGTATCAATTATAATAATGAATTGGAACAATTTCGTAAAGGCACAGTTATAACGATCAATGAGCATGTGGTCGAAGAACAATTGAAAAATTTCCGAAAAAAACATCGAAAAGATGCGAAATCATTGAATGCTATGAATCAAATGATTGAACAAATCGATTGTGATGATCAAACACTGTTCGATCAACAACACATCGATATTATTTCAGATGAATTTTGGAAAAAATATAATTATTTAATTGAATCTTGATATAATAATCAATTGTTTAATGATGATAAATGTACATGATCATAACTGTTGTTGTTCCCATAATTTAAATGTACGATCAAATGAACATGATATTATGTGATTATTATCTTTGGATACATCAACACACATTACTTTACCATCATGACCTAACAATGTTTTGATCGGTGTCCATGATGGATGTGTCCATAATTTAATCGTATTATCATATGATGCTGATATAATGTAATTACCGATATTATGTTCAAAACGTACTTTCGATACAATATTTGTATGCGCTGCTATCGTATATTCTAATTTACGTTCACGTAGATTCCATATCTTGACACTGTTATCTTCACTACCGGTGACCAATTGATAACCATTCGGTGAAAATGCTATCGATATGATTCCTTTTAAATGTCCTTCCATAAACATTATGCATCGGCCAGTACGTAAATCCCATACACGACCATAACCATCTCGACCACCAGTTGCAGCTATGCTACCATCACGCTGAAAATCAATTTCATGTACTGGTTTTGAATGACCTTCTTGATGTAGGATTTCTTCGTTCGCATCCAAATCCCATAAACGCCATGAACTATCATAACAACATGTGGCTAAAAATTTTCCAGATGGATGAAAACGTACACAACTAACACGATGTGGTTGATGACCATTCAATGAATGAATGGGCTCTTCATTGATTAAATTCCATAAATGTACACAACCATCAACACTACACGTTGCCAGGTTGATTGCTTTTTCTGATTGATCAATAGTTGATTGTGGATGAAACGCAATATCATCAGCATTACAATTATGACCTCGCAGGGTACTCTTTAATTTCAAACCATCCATTTCCCATATTTTACATAGACCACTCCATGATGATGTGGCGATTAATGAACCATTTGGACTGAATGAACAACTTGAGATTGGCCGCTGGTCGGCTACTTGTGAACAGCTGATTTCCATTGAACGTAATTTTTTATACAGTTCTTGATTGTTCGCTTCACGAATTTCGTATGGAATTTGTTTATATTCTTTGGCTTGTTCTAAACGCTGTTTAGCTCTCGGTATTGAATATTCGGCTATCCATTGTCTGGCTTTCAACAAGCTTTCACCACCAACATGATACCATGTTTTACTCGGCTCCTTGTCTTTATCTTCTTGTATTCGATCTTCTTCTTTATTCTTTTTGATTGCATCTTCACCTAACCTAGCCAATAACTGGCGTAGACGTTCCCGTCGATCAGCTGGTCCTTCACCGAACAAACACATCGGTTGATTTAGATGACGTAAATGTGCACGCACCTCGATGTCATCAGTCGATACAGCAATTTGTCGAGCTTTACGTTTACGTTCTAATTCTTCTAATGCATTTTGTCGATCATTATTACTCAATAACGAGGATGTGGATGGTGATGATTTTAGATCAAAATATTGATTTGATACATTCAAATTTGATGATGATGATGATGGGTTTTGCTGTTGCAATGCTTTCACTGAATCTTCCAGACTTCCATAATGAATAATTTTTTGTTTTTTAACATGATTTAAATCATTATCGTCGTACATCTTTTTAATCAGAATAAATTAGAAAATTAAATTGCCGGCAAATGAAAAAAAAAACTATCGATTATTAAATTGATTCGATAGTTTCGTATATCACTATCGATATTTGCAACAAAAAAAATATGCTCATCAAAAAATTTTTGCCACAAACAAAACAAAAGCCGCATTTTCACTGAATAGGGTTATTGTGATGACAAATGAATTAGTATGATTTTGAAAAAAGTTGAAAAAGCTGAATTGAAATCACTTATAAATTGCTTTAGTAAATTGATTTTTTAAGTCACCAAAAAACATTTTCAATTCTAAGGCAAATTCATTCAATCATTTTGTTCATTGAGCAACATATATAATGGCTGATAGTGATGATGATTATGATCGACGTCGTGGACGTGATAAATTCAGGCGCGAAAGAAATGATTACAATGATCGTAATATGAATAATCGGCGTGATGATTGGAATAATGACAAGTAAGACTATTTCAATTTATTCAAATAAATAAATTGATTTCTTATTTTCATTCATTAAAGTTGGTCACAACGTGATCGTAATCAAAGTGGTGGTGGTGGCGGTGGCGGTAATCGTCGTGAATATAATCGTGATAATTATAATACAAATCGTATGAATTATCCACGAAATAATGATCGTTACAGTCCAGCTGATCGATCAAATGCTGGTATGGGTGGTGGTGGTGTTGGTGGTGATATGAGTCCACCAATGAAACGTTTACGAGCCGGTAGAGAATTCGATTCATTCGCTTCGAATTATGATAATGTTTATCATTCGAATACCGGGAGCCATCATTTTGTATCACATTATTCACGTGATACATTTGGACATGATCGTGATGATGAGTATGATTGAACCAATCAAATATTTACTCTTGTTTCATCCATTATTTCTATTATTTTCTTCAAAAGATTATATCAACCACCAATGATGACATTGAAACAATTTGTCAATGAACAAGATGATCATTTAGATGGTGAAATTCTAATAACCAAATATAATGATTATAAATGTGAATTTAAACGTACACAAATACAAGAATTTTTTAATCGTCATAAAGATGAAGAATGGTATGTATATAAAATGATGTTTCATTATATATATGTTTTCGTTCAAATTGAGATTCATTTCGTTCTAATCAATTACTTTTATTATCATCATTTTTACATTATAATCAATCAAATGAATTCGATACAAATATATTTTCATATTCCACACACGTAAACACATTCTTTCTTTGATCATTTTAAATTGTTTTCACAAATATCTCTCACAATGATACAATCAATTAGGCCAATCTATTGGGCATATAAAGATTTTTTTATTTTGTGAATATTTATTCAATTCCTTCATATAATATGATAATCATACAAATTGAATTGTAAAATAGTGCTTTAAATTCAATTTGACAAGTTCGACAGCGAGAGTCTTTTATATCCCAGTGTGTGTATGTTCATTGAAATTTCGATCTTTGATTTTTATATCCAGTGTCAAATCATATACATTTATTTTCGATAAACAACCAAATTATAAATCTGTGAATTGAATTGAATTGAATCGAATTAAGTTTTTCGAACACATTTTGACCTTGTTTTTTGTCTGAATCATCTTGAATTTTGAAAATTAAAAATTTTGACCAGTTGTTCAGATTTTTACAATTAAAACAAAGAAACGAATTCAATTCATTCATATTTTAAATTTGTGATAGAATATTTTTGAATCAGTTATTCAATGATAAAACAATGATAATAATGATAAGGTAATGAAATATATTTAAATTTGAAAATTTTGTTCAAATTGATTAAATTTTTTAAATGTCAGTTTATTTTCTATGATAAAAATTGATAATCAATTCAATTACGATTAATTAACATTGTTTTTTTCATGTTTTAAATTATTTTATTGTGTTAAAATAATATTAATCCTTTATTTCTTACTTCTCCTTAAAATATATTTAAATCAAATCGAATGAATTTAACAAATCTAGGTTTCGATGTAAATATTATCCAGATGAAATGGAAAAGCGGCGGCAAAAAATGCAACAAACATATCAAAATCGTTTGAATGTATTCATGGAGCTGTATGATGAAAAAAAATGTTTCGAAAATGTTTCATTGGATGTTGATAAATCGGAACAAATCATTAAAGTATTAGATATGGCCGTCATTAAAATGGAAGGTGGAACGGATTTTGATTTGAATGCATTAAGCAGTGAATTTGAAGAACAACAAATTGTTCAACAGCAGCCACAAAATCAACAATCACAGCAGCAAAAGAATATGGATTCGATATTTGCCGTTGATTCATCGTCGACCACTAAATCATCGTTCAATGATTCAACACAGCCAAATGTCGATACATCGAATGCTGGTAATGATAATGATGATAAAGATAATGATCAAATTGGTGATAAAGATATTGAAGAGATGAAAAATGATAATCAACTGAATGAAGATCAATCGGCGACTAAAGATGATGATCATAAAGATCCGAAAGACAAAGATGATGATGATGCAGTATCGATTGGTGATGGTGAATTAATCGATGATGATGATGACGATATGAATGAAAATAAAATTGAAGGTGGTGATGAAAATCGTCAACAATCAGACCAAAAGGATAATGCAGGCCCAAACACCGGTATGGATGACCAAAATCGCCCAAGACCTTTGCATAAAACTTGTTCAATATTTTTTCGTAATATCGCACCATCGATCACCCGACAAGAGATTGAAGATGTAAGTAATTTCTTAAGACTATTCATTTCAATTGTCTTAATAATTTTTGGTTTCTCATATTCAAGGAATGTCGTAAATTTCCTGGATTTTTGCGTTTAGCCATCTCCGAACCACAAATGGATCGAAGATTTAATCGTCGAGGTTGGGCCACCTATGAACGCACAGTTAATATTCGTGAAATTTGTTGGAATTTGAACAGTGTTAAGGTAAGATTAATTTTACATTTTTGATTTGATTCGATGAAATTAATTATTTCTGCATTTTTCAGATACGTGGCACCGAACTTAGCCCAATTGTTAATCGTGATTTAACTAGACGCATTCGTTCGATTAATGGTATTTCATCGGATAAAAGAGTTGTTCGTGCTGATATTCGTCATGCGGCCAAATTAATTATGAAACTTGATGAACAGAAAAAATTATGGGAACCGAATCCAGATGACGCTAACGCTGAACAACAAAATGGAAGTAGCACAATTAAATCATTATCAACACCATCACGTAATCCATTGTTGAAAAATATAACCGATTATTTGATTGAAGAAGCACCGGCTGAAGAAGCAGAATTATTGGGAACATCAGTCGAAGATCCGACCATTGTTTCAGCCAATGAAATTGATGATCAAAATGCAAATGGTTCAGGACAATCTGGCGCAAATGAACCAGGAACCCAACTAGAAAGAGATGAAGAATTAATCAAAGTTCTTGATCGTCTTTTATTTTATCTTCGTATCGTACACTCGGTTGATTATTATAATCATTGTGATTATGCAAACGAAGATGAAATGCCAAATCGTATTGGTCTTGTTCATGCACGTGGTCTAATATCATCAGCACGTGTTACATTAGCTGAAATAACTGATTATATTAAAGATTTTGAGACGAAAATTCTATCCACTTTGCTAAAACCGATACCAGAAATCACAGTGGAAGAGGCGAAAAAATTGGGACTGAAAAGTATTGATGATGCTGTTGATGCATTCATCAAAGAAAATACTAAAGAATTAGGTGAAGGCAAATGGTTATGTCCATTATCGAATAAAAAATTTATGGGTCCAGAATTTGTACGTAAACATATTCTCAATAAACATGGTGAACGTGTTGAACAAGTGAAAGCTGAAACTATTTATTTTAATAATTATATTATGGACCCGAAACGTCCACAATTACCTGAACATCCATTTAATCGTCCACCGCATCAAGCATCATCATCACAACAGCAACAGCAATCGACAAGACATGATCCATTAGGCAGTGGTGGAATGTATGTTGGTGGTGGTGGCGCTGGTTTCGGTGGTAATCAACGTATGCCTGGTTTATTAGGCAATATGGGTGTTGGTGGTTATTTGAGATATCCAAATGCTGGACCACATCCACCACCATCATATTTATTACCACAACAACAACACAATCAACAACCGGGACAATTTGGTGATCCATATAATTTTATGAGACCTAATTTTAAAAGACGGTAAGTTTTCCATAAATATTAATGTACCTTGATATACAAACATTTCTTCCACATAAGAAACATCATAAGAAAATGTGATGAACGAATCCAATCGAATGAAATTTATTTTTCTTTTTTATTCTTTTTTTTTTTTTGACGAAATTTCAAATCAAATCATCCACCACAAAACAATCATTATCGAAACCAGGGAACCGCATTATGATGATGTTGTCTATGAAGAAATGATTTGAAATTTGATTCTTGAAAAAAAAAACGTTTTTCATTTTTCAAATTACATTCACAAATCTACAACCTTTTAATTCTTCTCCATTTTCTTCTATTTCTTTTTCTTATCACTCAAAAAAATGATTTGAAACACCGAAATTGATCGATTAAATCAATCAACTATTTCGACTTAACTGAACCGATCAACCAACCAACCAACCATCGTTGTTCATCATCATTCAAATAATAATCACAGATATCGAGATCTTGATGCACCGATTGAAGATTGATTGAATGAATTTCTTCGAATTGAAAATTAATTAATCATCTATTTCTTCTATTATTCAATCAGAAAACAAAACAAAAACAAACATAGAAGAAGCAATTTGTTTGTGTGTAGAATGTGTTTGTCGAATTCATCATTATTTTGTCCATTTTTGAATATTTCACAAACAATTTTTTTTTTATTTTGAAAATTTTCAAAATCACAAATCAATCCCATATGATTCATTGAATAATAAATTAGAGAAATTCCTTTTCCCATTCATTGAACTTTTAATCAATTATTTTTGTTTAATTATTATTTTCTAATACAATAATAATCATTATCGGTTCAAATATATTTTCGATTAAATTCGATTTGTTTTGAAATTGGTTGGTTTGTTTGTTTTTGTTTTACATATGATTTTACAAATGAATAGGATGTTATTTCGCATGTCTTTTTAGAATTCAAAATATTTGCCGATTTTTCGTCATAAATCATTGACAACAATCATTCACGTATAATAATGAAATAATAAATCCTTAAAAATAGAAATCATGGCCATTCAAAACCATTTCGACAAAGATTATTATCATCAAAGTCTAAATCAGGCTTTGAATGGAAACCAATGTAATGGAATGTATTGTACTAATGGTAAATTGTCTGGTTGTTTTCGTACAATTTTCCTCTTTTTTTCATCATGATCTTGACCATGACCATGACTGTTTTTTGTCGCCGTCGTCGTTTGTTTGTTTGTGTTTGAAATTGATTAATCAAAGGGTTGCACCAATCATCACAAATATATCTGGGAAATGTTTTAAATTTGATCAAGTATTTGACAAGTGTAAAAATGGAGAAAGTTTCTGGCAAACCGAATCATCGATCAAAACACGACAAGCCTTTTGCACTTTATTCATTTGTTTGATCGATCGATTTGATTATTTTTCTGCGAGAATTTTGGTGGTTGAATTTTAGTCGATACTGACCTTGAGCTAACCATGAATATATGATGGTTGGATAATAATCGCTTATTTTATAAAATGATGACATAATAATTGTGGCATAATATTTATGCAAATTATCGAATGGAAATCCACCCATTCAATCGAAGGTTTAAACCTTTAAAATCAACAACAATTGTGAAAACAAATTATTTTAATTGAAATTTTGAAAAAAAACCAGATTTATACATTGTCTATACTATAGACATATATGATCACATGTTTAACCAATTGGTGAATTAGTTTTTAAAACTTAGTCAATTTATTTATTTAGTCATTTTTAAAAATTGACTTTGAAACTCGACACATGAGTGTTTTTCAACAACAAAAAAGAAAAATTGATCAATTTTCACCGTCTCACAGTCAAGCCCGTTACGATTACGGGCGTGTTTTTTGCTTCAAAGCCGCCTAACCCGTGTTAGACACGGGCAATTCGCATTAAAGCAGCAAAAATTGACAGCGTCACAAGCGTTTTTCAAAAAAATAAATGACCGGTAACTTGCCCGAAAATAATTTGATTTGAGGTATCTCCTCATTAAAGCCACGATCATTATCATCGTAATTATTAAGATAATTTAAATTATGATGGACAAAAAATCATAAAATTTGAAATAAATCGCTTTTTGGCTCCTTGCAGAATTACGTAATTCAATTTCACAATCGAACCAAACAACGCAAACTCATTGAAATAAGGAAATTCAACGAAGCCAAATATTCGAAGAAGCAGCCAGAAATAAGGTCAGAACCTGCCAAAAGAAAATTTTCTTAGAGAATTCCGCCATAAATTTTCACCATCCGAAATGGTTTCTGGAAATTCTTCTTTGTTTTTGCTTTATTTCTGATTGAATTTCCTTTAAGAATCAAATCAATTATCTTCGTGTGTATGTTTCCTACAGACGCCCACTCGATTTTCCGATTGTTATGGGATTGTTTTGGCTGATCATTTTGGTCGATCAGTTTCGTGTCTGTGTGTATGGTGGATTTGCGTGGTGTTTTCCATGTTTATTTTCCATTGATTCGAATTATTTTATGATCACCACCGAACAACAACAACAACATCCACACTGATCATGTGAATCCAATTCACATTAAGCAAAAAATCAATGCGTTTGCGCTTCATTTTTACTTTTTGAAAAATTCTCACAATTTTTACAAACAAAATGATCATAAATAATAACAGCATCGACTAAGCAACAGCAGCAGCAGCAAATTCTCTTTGAATTTTTTATTTTATTTTAGATTGTCCGAAAAGTTTTGCCGGATTTTCTCGTACAACTCTATTGATTAAGCCGAATAAACTTTTCGGACAACCTTTGATTTTATTTCAATTTTTTTCAAAACTCTCTTTCCACTCTATGGCGCCATTAATTGCATTGAAGTTATGATTATTTATGGCGCCTGATGAGTTGAAAGTGTTGTAAATCGAAAATTTTGTTTTATTAGATTGTCCGAAAAGTTTTGCCGGATTTTCTCTAGCAACTCTATTCGATTAAGCCGAATAAATTTTTCGGACAACCAAATATTTTCTGTGTTTTGTAATCATCAATTTGAAACTAATACACAACAGTGGAAAAGAAGAGATTCTCCAAAAAGCAAATACAAATACACAATTGTTAAATTTGATAAACAATCTCGTCTGTTTTTCCATCATTTGTTTATGATGTAAAGGCTGTTGTTGTTGTTGTTGTTTATTATTGATTTTCATTGGATGTTAGTTATGTGTTTGTACGGTGCATGTGTAGTCAGTGGTGGTGGTGGTGGTGGTGGTCGTGGTTATAGTTTTGTGTACAAAAATAATCAGTCTTTAAAAGCTGATGATGATGATATGTACATTATTAAATCTTGATTTTCATTGTGAATATTTTTGTATTTGATTATTTGTGATCGTATTACGCGCACATCAGCACACAGAGAAACATCAACAGAAACCAATATAAACATCAACAGTGGATGCATTTCATCAAGTGAAATTGAAATTGAATCAAGTATTCGAATTAAGCATTCGAATGTCTTAAGTATTCGAACAGTTTTACTTTTTTGAATTTGAATTTTACTTTTATGAGAATCAAATGATTCAAATGATTCGAATGTTTATCATCTCAATGAATGAATGGACATCGTCATATATATCAGTTTTGAATCAAATTTGACTTGAATCAAGTTTTCAATTCATCATATTTCTTTGATTGTGTTTAGTGTTTTTATTGTTTTCTTAAGATTTTCTTGAGTGTTTTCTTATGTTTTTCTTAAGATTATTCCCGTAAGAAATTGTTCCAAATTATTTTCGTGTATTAAATAATTGAATCGACACAATAAGGTTTTAATGATGAGAATGAAGCTATCAACATCGATGAATCTATCATCCAGTCCATCTGGTCCGACAATGGTGATGGCAAATTCGCCGAAAATTAATGATAATGATATCAATAGCCATGACCCTAAATCAGATTCACCAACTGAAACAGTTAAAAACACCTCAACAACCCCAACATCACCAGCAGCAGCAGCAGCTCCAGCGGCCCCAGCAGCTGCACCACGATTAAATCGAGCAGTACGAAGTTTTTCATCATGTCCGCTATCACGGCAACAACAACAAGCTATAACCTCATCACTATCATCAAGTCCTCCTCAATTATCATTGGCGCTTAAATCATCAAGTCTTGATCTTCAAACACAACCACAGCAGCAGCAGCCAACAAATGAATTAATAATAATTGATCAAAATCAAGCCATAGCTATCGAGGTACCACCAAATACATTGAAAATTGGCCTACATCCATTTCGGCCAGCACATGAAATCCGTGCTGAACCAGGTGATATTATTGAATTTGATCGTACCCTTTATTCACAATGGGGTATATATGTTGGTGATGGTGATGTTGTCATCGTTATTTCGGCTAATGATGCCATACAAACTGTACCTGATACCGAGATAGCACATGTTAAACGTGTACCGCTGATAACCGCTGCTGGTGATCAATATTGTCGTGTTAATAATAAATTATTACGTGCAAAAGAACGTAATCTTCTACCGTTTAATAATGAAATTGTTGTACGTAAAGCGCTGTCAAAGGTAATTACATTCGAATATTTTTGATTATTTTCCATTGATTTCAACCTTTGAAAATCAATTGATTTCGATTATTCGATATTCTGATCGATTACTCAATCAAATGATAAACAATTTTATGATTCATAACACGCAGTAGTAACCCTTCAAAATAAATAAATAGACGCAAATCATGAACATCCATCCATAGATAGATATCCATGCATTCATCCACACAACAACACATAACGACGACAGCATCATCGATTTAAGGTCACATGATGGCCATGTTTTTTTCGTGTTGTTGTTGCTTTCGTTTTCGTTTCATTTAATTATTATATATCTGTGCGTTCGTGTGTTTGAGTGTTTGTATGAAACCAAAATATTTTGTTTTCAAAAATTATAATAAATGAGAGAAAATATTCAAGGTTGTCCGAAAAGTTTATTCGGCTTTTTTAATAGTGTTGCCGCATGAAAATCGGCCATAACTTTTCGGACAACCTAATGTATTTTTCCATACATACAAAATTTTCTATGACGATGTTCATTCATTCAAATTTAAAAAAAAAAATTCAATTGAATATTTGTGTACTGAATGTTTCTGCTGTTGCCATACATTTATAGCACACACACACACACACACACACACACACAATATATAGTTGTCTATGTGCATGTGGAAATGTATGCTTGCTTTGGAGCTGTGTGTGTGTGTGTGTGATGTATCTCAAATGTGTGTTGATTCTCAAGGTCTTCAATTGGCTGCTGCTGATGATGATGATGATGAATTTTACATCTGATTTGTGTGATGAAGAAAGATAGAGTTAATAGTAGAATGGCATACATTTCGATTAGTTTTTCAATTGAAAATACTGAAAAATCTCGATCAGTAGTTGTGTGTTTTGGTCATAAAATGAATAAATGGTTGAATTAATAAATCAAATCAAACCCTTGAATGCTATAAAATGAATGAATTAATAAATCAATTATGACATTCGAATATTTTTCCACTTTTCCCGAATCTATTCGGGTTGTCCCATAAGTTTTTGCTGTTTTTTTCGAATAAAAAAAAAATTGAAAAAACGGCAAGAACTTATGGGACAACCTAATAATAAAAAGCAGGAAAATTATTCGATCATCTGATCATTTTTTTATTTAAAGTCATAAAAATGTATTAAAAGCCATAATCAATCATTTTGAATATTTCAATTCGAACAATTCGATCAATTCTACTCTCATAGAATTAAAACGTAGATACTTGTCAAAGTGAAAGTGAAGTGAAATGAAATGGATTCGACGGGTATTAAATCAAAATTTTTGAAATTCATTTTTGTCATAAAAAATGAATGGAATTGAATTCCATTGAATTTCAATGATTCGAATCATTATTTCGTTATTTGTTTATTCCTTATTCTTTCTTATTTCTTAAGAAATGAACAAAGAATTGCCAAGAATTCAACTCCGAAAAGCCAAGAAGTTTTGTTTGTATCTTTTTCTTATTTATTCACATTAATTATTCGCATGATTAGTTGAATAATTACTAGTGATGATTAGGTTGTCCTGAAAGTTTTTGCCGATTTACTAATTAAAAAACATTTGAAAATCGGCCTGAAAACTTTTCGGGCAACTTTTCAATAAATTCTTGAATATGATTAGCAAAGATTTATATGGCTACATACACATCGTGACATGTAAAACACGTGCCAACAAAACTGTTTTCTAATAATGAACATTTTCATTGTCATCGAATGAATTAATCAAATGTAATTGATTGAATTAGACAAGATAAAAACCCTTTGAAAAGTAATTATTCGATTGATTGATTGATTGAAAATCATTATTTAGACATTCATCGAACCATTACGTATTGATCGATTACATAATTATGATAATTGATTAATTAATTAAAAGAAAATATTCATTAATTAACAAAGATGATAATTATTTTTAATTAATTTACTAATCATTAATTACAAATAATTATGATTAGTAATTATTAGTCATTAGTCATTAATTTTTTTTTTTAAATTAATTTTTAGAGAAATTTTCCATAAAACACCGGCGGCATGCAAAGAGTGATATTGTGTGGTGGTATATCTCTATCAATATGTTGTATGTGTTTCTTGGCAACTGGCACAGCCACAAATATTTTAGTTTTAAATGAACCATAAATTAGATTAAAGAAGATGAGAGAGAATCATTCAATTTTTGTCAATTTTAATCGAAATTTTTGAACATTCGAATTTCGAATTTCAAAATAATTATTTATGACGATACAAAGCCAAAACGATGCCAATCCAATTAGTGATCGGTTGATTGGTGTATTTCTCATTATTTTCGTTGATGCTCAGATGATGATGTGTATGCCTGCCTGCAGCTGATGATGCTCTCCGATGACGATGACAATTTCAATACATTTCAATCACATGATTATCTGCTATGACGAAAGCATCGGTATGATGGATTATTTATTTATTGGAGTGAAGTATTAATTATTGATACAAGGTTTTTAAAGTTTTAATTCGTAGTTTTAAAATTGAATTTAGTAATTATTTAGTTTAAAATTGCATTGAAAAACTACGAAAATCAACATGAAAATTATGAAAATTAATTTTAAAACTATGAATTAAAACTTGAAACCCTGTAATGATAATAATAATCAATACTCATTAAGCTCATTGTGTAAGGGTCGTCATCATTAATTAATTAAATCATGCCCATTGATAACATTCAATTGTACATTTATCTTTGTGTTATATTTTTTTCGCCATTAAAATTTGATACATTTACCTTATCTTTGATTTTTTCCTACCTTTAATTGTTACTTTTAATTAATTAATTGTCTGATTTTGATTCTTATTCGAAAAAACAGGTTGGAACAACAGTACCATACAATGTAATTCAATGTAATACTGAACATTATGTAACTGAATGGAAATATGGCCAAAGATGGAGTGATCAGGTGAGCCAAATTGAAAATTCATTAAAATTTGTATATCTCTGTCATTTGGGTTGTTTTGAAACAATGACAGAATTTGTTTATTAGTTTGCTCGGTCAGAAACATTTTGAATTCATTCACTCATTTAGTCATTTTTGAATAGGTATTTGTCCTTGATTTGTGCTATGAAAACAAAAACACCATAGACTTCTAAGTCTAAAACCCATTCAGCGTTGTTTTGTTTTTTGCAGGGTGGTTTAAAGTTTTAATTCGTAGTTTTAAAATTAATTTTCATAGTTTTCAAGTTGATTTTCGTAATTTTGAATGCAATTTTCAATTATATAATTACGAAATTGAATTTTAAAACTACGAATTAAAACTTTAAATCCTGTAATTTTACATACATTCGAATTCAATGAATGTTAATATTCTTTGAATGTACAATTTCAAACGAAATTCAAAATTCATTTTGGCAACAAATTCAGCCGAGAAAAAAAGTGACAAAATTCTTTAAATTATTCATTTTGCTATTTTTTGACAAGTTTTTCAACTGTCTGTCAATTTTGTTAATGTATGGTTATCACATAGACAATGTGTGCTTTGTATATGGATTGTCCCATAAGTTCTTGCCGCTTTTCGAATGGAAAAAAATTTAAAAAACGGCAAGAACTTATGGGACAACCTAATATCAATGTGTGACAATCGATGTGTGTTTTGACAAGTGAACAATTGAATAATAGACTATAGAATAGACCTGAAAATCAATTTTTTTTAAAAAGTTTTTTTCCCAAGAAATTCTATTTTCAGTCATCAGTCGATTGATTGTAATTGTAATTGATTGATTGATCGATCATGTTGAGACAAGTACTTTGGATAATAATTTTCTGGATTCGATGATGGAACCAGACACAGACCTGATAGACCCTCTTCATTTTTTGATTATCCAAAATTATTAATAATAATTTCAAGTGATTTTAATTATATTTGAAAGATTATAACTCCATTCGATGCGTTTTTACTTTTGTTTAAAATTATAATCTTCAAAATATGAAATTAATGACCTTTTTTTCTCACGCTATACTTGAGCTAAATTTGAAAATTATCCTTCCATGATTCTATTATTAGATCGGTTTTTGATTTAAGGGTTATAGTTATTCATATTTTTCAATTATCATTCACTTTTTAATTTGGTACTTGTCCAAATTAATTTTTGTTTTTTTCATTTGAATTCGAATTCATTCGAATTTCGAACGAATTGATCATTGATGTTCGTACGATTAAGGTGGATGAACCATTATTTCGCACATGAACCACATGGTGCATTCGCATTTGCATCTGCTTTAAGATGCATCGTTATTCGTTGAGGTTATTGTTTTTTCACCAAAGGTTTCTGTTTTACCAAGGGTTTTTTCCTCTACCCTTTCTTTTAAATTAAGGCTATAATTTTTAATTTTTTCAAAATATTCAAGGAAGTGTTTCAATTCTTGATTATTGTTTTTGATTAATTAATTAATTTCTAATTATTAATTATTGTTTTTTTTGATTATCTTTATCTTTAATCTACATACTAGTCACAAGTATCATTGAATTCATTCAAAGCCCTTCGATTACAGCATGCAAATTCGATAACCGATAGTCATAATGTATATGTAAATACATTGAATGAAGTGCTGAATAGTCCAGCTGTTGCACATGCAGGTAACCAAAATAATAATCCATTATCAAGTCCAACAACAACAACAACATTATCATCATCAGCATTAACGCCAACAACAACAACAACGACAACATTATCATTTGGTAAAAGTAGTAAACCAATACAAATAATCAAAGATAATCATCAAACGAATCGTAATCGATCAATGAGTGGTGGATCATCATTGAGCAGCAGTCTGGGTGCCTGTAATTGTATTGTATTCTCATCGAATTCACCGCCAATCATTAATTTTATAACAAGTAAAATTAATCCTCAACAACAACATTCATCAAGAACTAATCATAATCATAATCAATCATTATCATCATCACCATTATCATCTTCACCATCATCATTACCAACGACATCACAAATGAATCGACAATCAAAAAATGATAATTGTTGTAATGAATTATCATTTTATTAACAAGGGTTACCAGTGTTACATTGAATTTCAATGGTTGAAACAATACTTTACAAGTGGCAAGCTCATCATTCAAAGAGTCATATATTTTCTAAGAAAAACATACAAACCTGGTGATCAATGTATTAATCTCTCTTATCATCACTTATTATATTTGGAAATTGGATATTATCAACATTTAATAATGATGACACATATGTATTTCTGGAAAGACGTTAAAAAAATTATTGGAAAATTCGAAATTCGAATCCTTTTCAATTATGTCAATCATTCGAAAATTATGTCATTTTCATTCGATTTTATTTTGAATTTTTCTCGATAATTCAATTCAATTTACTGTAAACTGAACTTACTTCATCAGTTTGATTCAATTTACACACACACACACACAGACACAAACACAGACACACCGCCAAACACATAAGAAACCATTAGATTGTCCGCAAAGTTCATTCGGCTTAATCAATAGAGTTGTTCCTGGAAATCGGCCTGAAAACTTTTCGGACAATCAAACTATTATTTTTCTAAAATTCAAGATTTATTTGTTTATTTATACACGTGTTTTTGTACACGTGTACGTGTGTGTATTTATATTGGGTGTATTTGGCTATTTTAGACATTATTATTTTTTGCTTATTTTGATTATTTTTTTCTGTGAAGTAATTTTGTTTATTTTTTTTTCAACAATTTTTTTTATCTTTCGGTTCCGATTCTTATTATTATATTTATATACAAACTCAACACATATAAATATGAATATAAATATAAATAAATATTGAATTACATTATTTTCTCAAATAAATAAACACAAATAAATACAAATATAAACAAATTATTTTAATTATTATCAATCAATGAATAAAACTACCATTTATTTTTCATTATTTTTCTCTTTGAAATTGATTGAAATTGAGTAAAATTAAACAAATGAATAAAGCATTTGAATATCATTCGATTATCAGTGAAATTTGATATGATTGATTCATATTTATTTGACAAATTTGATTTACACTCGACTGATTGTTTTTGCTGTGATTTGAATCGGACTTTTTGTTGTTTTATTTCGCTCATTCAGTACAAAGACAGTGTTTGTTTGTTTGTTTGTTTGATTATTCGAAGCCCAATATATCATCGCATGTTTAGCCATGATTTGTTTTTTGTGTGTGATGATGTGATTTGTTTAAAAGTGAAAATTACGAAAAATTACTTCCGCGTTTTTTGTTTTTTTGAAATTTAAAATTAGAAAAATTTTAAATTTGTGATAACTACCCTGCCATCTGTTGTCGAAAATTCAAATATAAAATGTTATAAATTTCCCAAAGAGATGGCAGCACTGGTTCTTGTTTTTTTTTTTTCTCTCACAGCGCGAACATATGTTGTTTTTTCTTTTGGGAAATTTTGAATTTTGAATGTGAATTTTGATTTTTCCAATGATAAAATTTAAATTTTTAAACCATTAAATTATATTTGTGAAACAACTGAAAATCATTTAAATTTGAAACAAATTGATGATTCAACAATACTCATTTTTCTTCCTCATTTCATTTCATATTTAATTGAAAATATACAAAAAGTAAATCATGTGAGTAATCATTTGTGAAAATATAACTTTTGAAAATTGAATTTTCTCTCCGAGCAAAAAACATAAAATTATGAATCCGATGAAATGAATGAAATTCAATAATTCCCAAGGAATATATGAGAGCGTCTTCACTTCTTCATTTTCTTCAATGTCTTTCTATGATTTCATGTCTTATCATAATCAAATACATGAATTTTTTTTTTATTTTTATTTTTATTTTTTTAATACATGAATCTATGCAGCAGCAGCAATCGTTGAAATATAACGAAATGAATGTTTTGTTCTATATTATTTATCATTATTTCGACTAATATTATTATTTATCATTGAAAAAGTTCATAAATTACTTGTATTAATTTTATTATGAGTGAGCGAATGAATGACTTAAGAAAATGCTGCCTAAAAGATTTTGATATTGAAAATTTGATTTATTATTACGATGATAGAGGATTGGTGGTGAGATCTTAGGAAAAAATCAAAAGTCTCAAGTCTAAAATTGCAAATTTTCTTAGCAAATAAATAATTGAAACGATAAGCAAATTATATAATATATTAAATTGTCCGTAAAGTTTTTGCCTAGTTATATCGTAGAAAATAATCGCAGAAATCGGCGAAAACTTTTCGAACAATCTAAATATACAAAAAAAAGCACAAATGCAATTTTGAACACAATTGTATTGCCGCAGCGGCAATTGTTCAAATCTTATTTTATTTCTGAATCTCTCTGATTCAATTCATTCATCGATTCATTCAATTCATTCAATCATTGATTCTATGTATGCCATTTAACAAATTAAATTTATGTGATTATCAATTATTATTATTATTATTATCATTGAAAATTATTTGATCGAAATTATCGATATTATTTATTATTATTATTATTATTATTAAGTTGTCCGAAAAGTTTTTACCGATTTACTGATTAAAAAAAACATCTGAAAATCGGCAAAAACTTTTCGGACAATCTAAATATTATTATTCGATACAATCAATTATTTATAATGATTTTCTCTTCGAATCGAATAGAAAATGAATGAATGAAATCGAATAGAAAAATGAATAGAATCGAATGATTATTTATTATTGTTATTATTATTTTCCAATGAATGAATACGATCAGATCATCATACTGATCATTATAAGATTTGAAATATGAAAAATGTATTGATTCAAAAAAATTGTTACAAACAAATGAACAATGAAATGATTTGAAGTTGAGAATGCAAGAATCGACTTGAAAATTGTATCAGTGTTTTGTTTGTTATTCACCGGTGTGTGTGTGTGTGTATTATTGATATGATTATTTATGTTTGTTTTGATTAAATCAAACAATGAATTTACAACAGAATTTGATTTTCTCATTGATTTTCTGATATAAATTCTCCAAAAAGCTTTGTTTGATTCGATTATATTGTTAAATTGACATTCATACACTGCAAAAATCGAATGTAAAATGTTTGAAACATGATTTCAATAGATTTTCAATGTCTTTATTTTTTTTGAGTATCATTTTTTGAACAAAATATCAGGTTGTTGCCCGAAAAGTTCATTCAGCTTAATCGAATAGAGTTGACACATGAAAATCGGCCAAAACTTTCTGGACAGCCAATATATAAACTCTGAAAATATCTTCTTCTATTTTCGTTTTTCTTTGCTTTCGTTTTCGAATTTTTCATGTTCAATTTTGTTCATTTGACATTTTGCTTAATTTGTTGTTTTTGTTCAATGTTTTTTTTTTCGAGTTTTTGAAATTTGAATCGAACAAAATAGAACAAGATGAATGAAGAACAAACGAGAGACATGAAATAAATAAATAAAAAAAAACAATCCATCAAAATTTGTTTGAAATATTATTATATAAAAATGTTTTTTAGACAAATAATAAGTTTATTAAGTTGTCCGAAAAGTTCATTCGGCTTAATCAATAGATTTGTGCAAGAAAAATCGGCCAAAACTTTTCGGACAACAATCTACGATATTTTGAATGAATGACAATAAATAAATGAAAAAATTTTCAAGATTTAAAGTGTCACTTTATTTATGAAATTTTTCATTTTTTTTGAAAAATTCTTTGATTATCATTCTTTATTCATTTTGTTGATAAAAGAATCTCTTTATGATAATATAAATGATCATCATCGAACAATGATGAATCATGGAGAAATCATCATCATCATCATCGTTCGATTAGAAATCACAAAACATTACTATGAGAATGCTTTTTGCTACATCAAAGATTGACGTCATTTACAATGAACAAGCAAATGCTTGAATGCCGTTGAATGTGAATTGAACAAGACCAACTGCAGATTTAGTGGCAAAGATTTTTCTTTAAAACTGAATTTGCGCACAAAATCAAAGGATGAATGGATGGATGGATGATGAAGATACAATAAATGAATCAATTGAATTGAATTGAATTGAATGAGTTGAAAATGTATGAAATCACGAATGATACGACGATAGATGATAAAATAAAATAGAATAAAATATTCTGGCTGTCCGAAAAGTTTATTCGGCTTAATCAATCGAGAGTTGCCACATGAAAATCGGCCAAAACTTTTCGGACAACTTTTTATATTAAATATAAAAACAGACACCCGAACACGAACAAGGAATTTGTAATTTACAATTTTTCATTGTATCTAATGCTATTTAAAGTATATTTTTTACGAAATAGTAGATACAATAGTAGTAGTGGTGGTGGTGTATGTGTGTGTGCGCGTTTACCAAAAAAAAATATTTTTTTTTTTTCGGGTTCTTTGGTTACATTTCGGTATTTGATATTTCGAAATTCATTCGATTCGAACAGTCGAATGTTTCAATTCAATTCCTTTCTATTATCGAATTCTTCCTTGTGATTTTTTGCTTATTTCAAAGTGAAAATTTCGAAAAAAAAATTTTCAAGGTGTATACTTCTTGATTCAAGGTATTTCCACCCGTCATTATATTCTTCTTTATGACATAAACTTCAAAAAATATCGTCATTGATTTGTGTTTGAAATGTTAATGTGTTTGTGTGTATCTGTGTAAATTAGGACCATTAGGTCTGCTATGTGTGCTAAATGATACTGATAACTATAGCCTTGAAAATGATAATTGATTAATTTTCATCTCTTCTTGTTCTTCTTCATTTTCACTTATTGAAAATATTAATTAATTCAAAATCACGAATTCGTACACCCGAAATAATATTTCGATTCAATCATTGTGGTAATGATTTCAATTGAACCAGAACTATAATCCTTAAAAAAATGAAATGGTACTAATCGTTTTTTTTTAAAAGGTTCACACCGAAAAATGCTTTATTAATCTGCAACCAATTAATCATATATGAATGGTCCCTAACTAACTATAATGCCTGTATTAATAACGTCAATTGTCAAACGTCATTCTTGAATTAACCATTGGTGTGTACCTTTTAAATAATCGAATTCGATTTTTTTTGGTCCAAAAAATAATTCGAAAATGTTTCCGTTTTTGTGTGTGAATGGACATATATTTGAAATGAAATATATTTTCTCGCAATTTAATTAGATTCGTTTCAATCTTTCAAAATTCCAAACGATTTAATGACACTATTTCAAACGATCAATTAATGTGTTTTCATTGAACGGTGCTAAATAAAGTGCGAAATAGCCCCATTAATCTTCACCAAATAATTTCCGAATCAATTTGCCCATCATACGGTAAGTCTTGAAATTTATTTTTGAAAAAATAAAATATTAGGTTGTCCCATAAGTTCTTGCCGTTTTTTAATTTTTTTTTTATCCGAAAAATGGCAAGAACTTATAGGACAACCTAATGAAAAATCAAACAGTAAATTGCCCCTGTGATCAATTTCAAAGGTGCCCATTTTTGCCTTTTCCCGAATAATTGATCGAATTGTGCTTTTAAAACCCCATGATTGCAACCAATGCCTTGAAATGCCTTCGAATTTTGAAGATTTTCAATGTTTAAGGTTTTCAAATATTGAAATAACGGGCAAATCGAGAGGGCTATTAAATGTTTGTTTCACTGCAATGCATTTTGCAAAAATATCAGACTGTCCGAAAAATTCATTCGGCTTAATCAATAAGAATTGCTCTTGAAAATCGGCCAAAACTTTTCGGACAGCCTGACGAAATAAATAAGTAGAGGATTAATTTAGATTATTAATATATTTTTCTTATTTAATCTAAATTTACTCTCCATTTAATCATAAAAAACATTTTTGTTTTTGTCATTGATATGTATGAAATACACAAACACTAATCAATCGAAAGCAATTGAAGCAGTTGACAAGCGAAAACATGTACATTTCTCGTTGTGTGTTTATTGCATTTCATTGCCCATTCTATTGGCGGGTATTCTTCCATTCATTTCCACGAATTTTTACTTTGAAATCATTCACTTTGTCCTTTTTTTTGGGTGCCCAATGATCACTTTGGCAAAAAAGACGAGCACCATATCAGGTTGTCCGAAAAGTTCATTCGGCTTAATGCAATAGAATCGGTCATGAAAATCGGCCAAAACTTTTCGGGCAACCATAAATAGATAAATATAACAAAAACAAAACAAACAAACAAATTGACAATGATAATAAGCAGCAAAATAAACATGGAGAATAAACGAGCGAATACCAAAAATAACAAACAAAACTGAAACCAAATTCTTTGTGCATTTCTCAAAGGACATTTTTTTTCAAGATTTTTCAAATGAAATTTTTTCGTTTTCGGAAAATTGAAAATGAAACAAATGTACATTCATTTGTATTTGGGTTTGTCCCATAAGTTTTTGACGTTTTTTTCCATTTTTTTTTTTTTTTGTTCGAAAAACGGCCAAAACTTATGGGACAACCCACCAATATCTGTGTATCTGTACATGTGTGTGTGTACTTGTGTACTCACTCATAGGCAATCAATGAAAATCTTGAATTTGCACTTGAATCATTCTCAAATATCGAAATGATTATCGTTTGTTTGTCTTTGTGCATTTGTGTGTATTGAGAATTGAATTTTGGACAAAAAAAAATCTCCGTAAATCATTTGAAATTCATCAATTTTTTTTTTCATTTTAAAACATTCACATATCAAATTATGATAATTTAGTCCCAAGTATTAGGCTGTCCGTAAAGTTTTCGCCGGTTATATCCGTGGAAAATAATTTGGAAAATCGGCAAAAACTTTTCGGACAACCTAAATATTTGATTTATTTCCTCGTTTTTTTCGCTTTGGTTTTGGTTGAATTTGATTCGGCCGATTTATCAATATATGGACCATTTTTCAATACATGGACATCATTTTCCATTGTTTTCTTTAGTTTCAATTCTTCATGTTTTATTGAAAAGTTTATTGAATTGAATAAGAAATTGATACAATTATTCATTGTGTGGTTTATGTGGTTATTTGATTGTATTTTGATCAAATGTTCGATTGCTCCATTGCTTGCTCTCTCTGTGTGTAATATTGTTTTGATTATTATGTTGTCAAGCATATTTGAAAGATTATTTATTTATTCCTATTTTTACATAGTTTTGACAACATAAATAAATAAATAATCTCAAGTTTTTCCTTTATTTTTTTTTTTTTTTTAGATGGTTTCAAGTTTTAATTCATAGTTTTAAAATTAATTTTCATATTTTTCAAGTTGATTTTCATAGTTTCTAATTCAATTTTAAAACGGAAAATTACGAAATTCAATTTGAAAACTACGAAAATTAATTTTAAAACTACGAATTAAAACTTGAAACCACCCTGTATTTTATTTCATTTTTTGTTTTTTTTTTTTTTGCAAATAAACAATATATTATTGAAAATAATTCCATTTTCAATGATTATTTTTACATTTATTTTTGTCTATATGTTTTTCAGAATATGCTTAAAATATTGAAAATATTGAATTTTTTCGAAAGGAAATTGATCTGAATATATTATTTTGGCGTATCAAGTATTCGTTGTTTGAAATAAGATTCAAGATATTAAAATTATTAGAAATTATTAAAAATTCAAGAAAATAATCGAAGAAACTTGAATAAATTAAGAAATTTGAATAAATTTATACGGCAGAAAAATTGTATATTCAAATATATATATCACGAGTTGTCGACGTGACATATTATATATAATTCAGTAATAATTGAATGGATGATCAGCAACAGCAGCAGCAGCCATCAACATCCAATCCGATTGATCCATCATCCGAAATGATGAACCAAAGTGATAATGAAATATTAATGATGGTAGAAACTACCGATAATACATCGACATCGACATCGATGATTGATATTGTTGATGATTTTTTAAATACTGGTCGTACGGGTAGACGTAATGCACTTGGTGATATATTGGATGAAAAATCTGCTCATCTATCAACATCCGAGTTACCCGATCAATTATCATCATTATCATTCAATAATAACAGTGGTATGTATGCTTTGCTCATTGTTTTCCCTGTGTATTTTTCACCCTTTGAATCATCCATCCTATTGACTGTGATAATCGAATTATTCCCTGAAATTCGAATATTAGATTGTCCCATAAGTTTTTGCCGATTATTCGGTAGAAAATCAATTAGAAAATTTGCAAGAACTTTTCGGACAACTTAATAATCCGTGAACATTCGTTAAACATCACGAATGTAAGGATAATTGTGTTTTATTTCAGCGAAAATTGCAGCGAAAATTTCCGAGATTTTCCTTATCTAAAATCTCAAATTACCCGATTCACAGTTATTGAATTTAAGGCTTTGGAAAAAATGAGAATGCGAAATCATATCAAATAGCATTATAGTTATTACGTTGTCCACAAATTTTTCCACCGATTAAATCGTAGAAAATTCATTAAAAAATCGGCCAAAACTTTTCGGACTAGCTTTAATTGTTTTATTAGGTTGTCCGAAAAGTTTTGGCCGATTTTTTCATTATTCCATACAGATATAATCGGCAAAAACTTTTCGGACAATCTTTAATAGTTTTATTTTGTTTCAGTTATTTTCTTGGCAGAAAAAGCTAATGCATTGTATTTGATTGTTGGTAGATTTAGTCTGGTAATAACCCTGCAAAATTATGTTTATTTGTTTGAGTCTTAGAACATAAACACATTTTCGATCAATGTTTATGAGCGCATTTTGTTCATTGTTTCTTTTGGTTGAAATATCCCAGAATATCAATTTTAAAAAATGTCCATCATCATCATCAATTTGATCTGTGGGTTTTATTTATTTGTTTGGTTTTTTATTGCTGTCGTTTACTTGTCATTCGTTGGTGGTTCATTTCTCATGTTTTTTTTTCGCTGCTAAGCTTCTGAATATAGTAGGTTGTCCGGAAAGTTTTTGCCGATTATATCGTAGAAAATAATCGAGGAAATCGGCATAAAACTTTTCGGACAACCTAATATATTACATTGAGTTTAATTGAAATATAAATGTTATGCAATAAAACATCAAAATAAAATAGTTATTATTAATTCTAGGTTCCGGACTTGGGTTCCCAGTTTTTGTTTTGAATTGTTTATTTTTACATTTCAAACATTTATATATATGTCCAAGCTATAAATGTACAAAATATTAAGTGATAATAATAAGATGATTATAGCAATAAATATATTTACAAGAGTTTCAAGTTTTAATTCATAGTTTTAAATTTCAATTTCATAGTTTTCAAGTTGAATTTCGTAATTTTATGGTTTAAAATTGTATTCAAAATTATGAAATTCAACTTGAAAACTATGAAATTGAATTTTAAAATTACGAATTAAATCTTGAAATCCTTGTATGTATGGAAACAAATAAATTTTATTATTATTATGTTTCAGTGAATGAATGAATGTTGTTTATGTTCGCTCAATTTGTCATTGTCCAATGTTTTGACAATAAATTTTCTTCTTAATAAATAAATACTTCTTAATTCTTGTTTTTTATGATTTTAACATTTTGACATTAAGAAAATGACAATTACAAAGTCATATATTTTTGATAATTTACAAGTTTTGAATTCGTTGTTTATGAATGACCATAACTAATCACAAATTCTTTTTTCGAATCTTTTTCTGTTTTCGAATATGTTTTTACCCGCCTTCCCCCTGCCAAAAAATAAAGATCAACCATCAACATCTCAATCTTCGCCGTCGACAGCATCCTCATCATCGCCATCTTCATCGTGAATCGATATTGATGATTTACTGGTCAATCAATCAACAACAAAAAAATGTGACAAGTGACAAAATTTGATTTTTTCCACTCGAAAAAAAAACTGGTGATATTTTTTTTGTTTATTTTTTGGAGAAAAATTATTAAGTTGTTCGGAAAGTTTTGGCCGATTTTCATGTGCAACTCTATCGAATTAAGCCGAATGAACTTTTTGGACCACCTAATATTTTCGAAAAAAATTCGAAACTCAACGAAATGAGAACAAAAAACTCAAATGGATTCTATGTTGAAGATTTGTTTTTGTGATAATTTTGTTTTGTTTTTACTTAATTTTTGTTGTTAAAATTTTATTTTTGATTTCAAGAAACAAACAAAGTTTTTTGCTAAGAAAATATATTAAGAAAATGGAAAAAAATTCTTCAAAATTTCCAGTACGATCATTAGTGCACTATTAGATTGTCCGAAAAGTTTTGGCCGATTTTCATGAACAACTCTATTGAATAAGCCGAATGAACTTTTCGGACAACCTGAAATATTAGAAACAATGGAAAAAAAGTACTAAGAAAAAAGTCTTAAGAAAAAATTTGAAAAGTTTACAAGAAAATATGGAGCCGAGACATAAGAATATACGAAGACATATGTTTATCAGAATTGAAGAATTGACGATGATGATGATGTTTTTCGCTGTTTCGGAATCGGATAAAATGTTTCAACGAACCAAGAAGCAAAAAATATTGATTATTTTTCCGTATCTTTGATTCATTCAATGATTCATTCATTGATTCAATGATATATCATCCGCATCACATCCAAAATACATCCAACACAATAATTTGTTTACAATTTTGTTACGAATCAATGTTTTTCTTCATGTCTTTGACATGAAGAATTCATGTACATATATATGAGCTGAATACATGTAAATATATGCTGAATTCATTATTATTATTGTCATTATTCATTATCATGAATCAATTCATTTTCATTTTCATTTTTTTTACACATTTCTTCAATCGAATCATTTGATTTTGATAATTATCATTGAAATCATTATTTACACACATTATTTATACATGTCAATGTACATACATTAACAACATTTATATTTAAAATTTGAACATCTTGATCATTTTTCATAATTGGCTTGTTATTATTATTATTATTTTATTCAATATAACAATTATTTATTAAACAAACAAACAAACAATCTATATGGTTGTCCGTAAAATTTTTGCCGATTTTTTAATGATTTTCTACCATATATAACCGGTGAAAACTTTTCGGACAACCTATTATATATATACAATACCCGCCGCCATTCATTTTCAAAAAAAAAAAAAAATTTCTTTTGTTAAACCTTTATTCTCTTGTTTACATACACTTCATCATCACCTCATTATTATTATTATTATTTCCGGCAAAATAATGCACTTCGCTATTCATTAAAATTTTTATTATTTTTCATTTCTCATTGTGTTTGTGTGTGTCAATGCAAGCAAATTTCATTCAAAATTCATCAAACGAAGAAACATTGAAATCATTAAAATCAATGAAAATAAAGGAAAATTTGATAATGATTGAACACAAAATCATTGAACAAATCAGTGAATCAATTACAAAAAGTAATTTTTCCGTTTTTTGAGTTCGCTCGCTCACATTTTCTATGTAAGGGTCGTTTTTGCTGTTGTTGTTTTTGTTGGTTCAAATCACATGTTTTCGAATGTGATTTTTTTATTTCGGTGCACAAAAAAAAAAATTCGAATTCGAAATTCGAATTTTCGAATTTTCTTTGTCATCAAAATGTCAAACCTTAACATCGAAAACAAAGATGATAATAATGGATCCAAGAAGATAAGGATACGTGAAATACGGTCTTACGACAGCAAATATGTTTATATTGATTGTGAATTGTATGTATTTCATTGGTATATTGAATGAGTTGATTTCTGATGTTAATTGATTCTTTCTTTCTTTGTTTCCCAGATATTTTTTAATCATCAATCAACAACAACAGCAGCAACAACAATCGATCGATATTCGTGAATTTAAATTAATCATTATGAATTCTATCGATTCATTATTCGGTGAGATTGGATCACAAATACTGTTTGATATTATAAAATTCTCGAATAACAGCAATAATAATTGTCGTGCATTCATACGTCTATTGGCAAGGTATGTCAAAGTTTCTCTAATGAATCATTAGAGAAAAGTACCGAAGTATTATTTGGTTCATTAATTAATTTAATGCTTGAATTTTCATTCAATTTTGCCTTTGATTAATATATAGGGACTATATAAAATTTCATTTATGCCTTACATTGATGAATGAATGGAAAAATTCAACTTGTCAATTTAGAATACACAAGGTTATACCCTTCAACGATATTTCTAATTCGATAAGAATTTAATTTATATTCAAATTTTTTTCTTATTTCTTATTCTTTTTCTTATTCATTTTCCAATATATATAGACATCACATTGTTTAGCATCATTATCGGTGCCGAATACCGATTTTATTGAAAATAATCTCATAACAACAATGAAAATTGGTTAAACTTTTTAAAAATTTGGGAATTAAATGAAATGAGAAAAAGTTTTTTCCATGTAAAATTCCCATTAAAAATTCGGCAAATAACAAAAACAAATCTTTTAATTATGAATAATTTAACTCGGCAAAATTCCGGGGAAAAAAGGGTTGAATTCACTATTTACTCTTGGAAAATGATGAAAAATGAACCCTTTTTTATTGAAAATCAAATGAAAAATTGTGGAATATTTATTTATTTACTTAATATTATGTTTGACATTTCATTTCATATCATCCGAACAAAAATAAAGGAAAACAATTGAACATTGAACCGAAAAGAAAAATCGCAGAGCAAATGGAAGCATATTTCGATGAATATGTTCATCAATCATTTGTTTATTCATGAACTAAGTGAATATTAATAATAATAAATGAATGGTTCCATATATGTAAATTTGCGGTTGTAAATATGAAAATCCGGTAAAATTTATTTGAATTTGGACCGAAAAAAAAGGGTAAAAGAGCTATTGGAACACGATGATAGATGTTGTTTATTATTATTTTCGAATGATTTATTCTTATTCATTCAAGTTTCTAATCAATTTCCATTGAAATAATGTCATTAATTCCAAAAGCAATTCCCATTATTCAATTTCAAAATAAATAAATCTTTGATGAATCAAAGAAAATAATTGGTAAACATTCATTATGATTGATTAACAAAATCAAAGATCATAATTAAATCAATGAGTATCGATGCACTCTCATTAATTCCAAATGTAAATCGATTACATAATCTATTCCAAGTTTTTTTTCCACTGATTGCATCATGATTAAATTAATTTCATTTCAATTAAATAATTGATTGGCACAAACTTATCCATTTGCTGAAGAAAATGAAATTCAAAAAAAAATTGTGGCTTTTTATTCAAAAAAAAAAAATACTTGCAACGTATAAATAAGGTTTTTCAAAAAAAAATTCGAAAAAGAAAAAATTTCAAATTTTATTCGCCGGGCGTCGCTGCTGTGTAGCAATGTTTTCTGTTTTTATTATTGCTCGCTTCAATTTTCAACAACATTTTTCATTATTTGAAATTTCTCCTCCCAACAACCACCACCAACATTCACATTCATCACATTCAATTTTTATATGCTACCACACAGCCAATAAATAAATGAATGTATGAATAAGAGCATTTTTTACATTTGGTTGTCATTCTGTCTGTCCACCAATAGAGGCTATGTTTGTTGCTCTGTAACTCTCCTTTTTTTTCTCTGATTTTGCCGTTGTTTAATTTACTTTATGCTTCATTGTTGATTGTAATTATTATTATCATTATTAATAACATTTTGAATGATGATTTTGCTTTTGATTGCTATGAATGTTTGTAAGCACTGAGATAGCCAAAAAGCAAGTATATCAACAACACCAACAACAACAGCCCCAAGTTCTTGCATCCTTTTGACAATTTTTTTTTATATTGTTTTTCAAAGAAAAATTTGTGAAAAATTGAAAATTATTGAAAATATTGATTTTCGTTCAACTAAAGAAAATATCAAAGAGTTAATTTGTGTTTTTGTTTTTGTTTTGTTTTAAATAATTACTCAGTGTGTTTGTTGTTGTGTGTTTCATCATTTAAAACCTTTATTAATTCACATACACATATCTTTTACTTAAATTTTGTGTTGTTTTAGGTTTAAAATCAATCATTTCAAGCCTCTTCGATATCGAAAACATTTTTCTTATAATTTATTCGAAATAAAACAAATTATAAATAATAATAACAACAAACAATAACAAATGGCATCGATACGTAAAAAACTTGTGATTGTTGGTGATGGTGCATGCGGTAAAACATGTCTACTAATAGTGTTCAGTAAAGATCAATTTCCAGAATTTTATGTGCCCACTGTGTTTGAAAATTATGTTGCCGATATTGAGGTTGATGGTAAACAGGTAATTTGATAATTTTAATGATTAGCTTTAAGGACTATAGTTGTGTAATATTTAAATTTTGATAATTAATTTAACTCATTTTGTTGATGCAAATAACAATAAGGTTGAATTGGCTCTTTGGGATACAGCCGGCCAAGAAGATTATGATCGTCTTCGACCATTATCCTATCCAGATACTGATGTTATTCTTATGTGTTTCAGTATTGATAGTCCTGATTCATTGGAAAATATTCCGGAAAAATGGTCGCCTGAAGTACGTCATTTTTGTCCGAATGTACCCGTCATTCTTGTCGGCAATAAAAAGGTATGGCACATTTGTTTTGTTTACTTGTCAATTTTTGTAATTGATTTTTGAAAATTCTCGTTAATTAGGATCTAAGAAATGATCCATACACACTTAAATCGAAAATCAAAACAGTTTCAACTGAAGAAGGTAAATTTTAATTCATAATTTTTGATGAATTTTCACAAATTCCATTCAAATTTCTAGGCAAAGCAATGGCCGAAAAAATCAATGCATTCGGTTATTTGGAATGTAGCGCCAAATCTAAAGATGGTGTACGAGAAGTGTTCGAAGTGGCAACACGTGCAGCTCTTCAATCGAAAAAGCGACGTAGAAAGAAGTGTAACATTTTATAAAAAACAAAATCATCAGCTGATAATAATGAATAATAATCAATTATAATTATTGTTGATTCAAAAATCAAAAACCAATTAACACCAATGATGATGAGAATATTTCAAAAGAATCGAGTGAATATTAACAAAAACCTAACAAGAAAAAAACTATAAACCCACACAAACATTGTCGCTATGAATGCTATGAAATTCAAATGGCCATCACTACATTCATTTTCTCCCATATTTATCACAATAGATTTATATCATTATTACACACACAGATACAAATAAAAACAAATTGAAAATGTATTCTTTTACCAATCAACCATGAAAACAAAAACTAAAGTTTTATTATTTAAACATTTTTAAAAATTGAAATGATTCGATTTTGATTTGATTTTGATTTATAATTTTAATTTTAATTTCAATGATAACAAATATCAAATATTTAAAAATATTTATGAAAAATAATTATTAAAAACAAAAATAAGTAAACAAACAAACAAAATGTGTTGAAATTTGACCAACCAACCAACCAAAAAACTATAACCTTTGAATTTTTTTTTTTTCATTTAACTCTGTCTCTTTATTAACCCGTTATTTGATTTTTCTATTATTATTTACTTGGTCAAATCACATTGATATGATTATTACAATTGATATTATTACAATTATGATTAATCCATTATTATTATTATTATTACAATTACAACTATTTATATATGATCATCATCATCATCGTCATAAGGTTATGATGATTTTTATTATTTGAAAAAATTAATTTTTAATGTTTTCTATTTGATTAACTTTCAAAAATTTCAAAAGCACAAATACACAGAGACACATTTACAAATGATATCAAATATTTTTCATAACAAAAATTGTACCTGCCTGCTGGTCCTTGTTTTTATTATTTTTCCCAAACCCTTGACCCTAACATTTGATAATTTTCATGTATACCTATTGGCTTCGGATTTTTCAAAATTATTAAAATCAAAATGTTTAATGTTTCTTTGTCGGTCTGTCATCTGATTCATTCAATTCGATTCGAAAATATCGAATCCATTTCATTCGAAAATCCATTTTTCAATGCTTCTCTATTATTTATATGATTCATGATTCAAAAAATAATGAAAATCTATCAGTCATTGAATGAAGCAAAAACACATATTTACACATCCAGACACTATCAACAATCAACAATTAAAAATTTCTGTAAATCTTTGACTAATTATTAAAAATAATTAAATAAATTTTTATGACTTTTAAAATTACAGTTTTATTTACAGAGTTTCAAGTTTTAATTCAGAGTTTTAAAATTGATTTTCGTAATTTCACTGGTTCAAAATTGCATTCAAAACTACGAAAATCAACTTTAAAACTCTGAATTGAAACTTGAAATCCTGTAGATAATAATTATAAATTCAAGATTATAATTATTGAAACGTAGACTGATTAGCCGGTGAATTGGCTGCCGATAATTCATTTGGTGATGATGAAGCACTACTGCTCATCATTAAATACTTGAACAATTCATTTTGTCGAATACGTTGTAGCTCTTCCCTTAGGAAATTATTTTCGGCTTTCAATTTAAGATTTTCTTGTTTCAGCATCATAATTCCGATTGTTGCTTGAAATTCTTTACGCCGACGACTTTCACGTGACCGTTTAGCCGATTCATTATTACGTCTTCGTCGTTCCCAGTAGCTAGGGTTGTCGAGAGAAACAAAGGCGAATTATTAAATTGATTGGATCAATTTACACTTAAAACACTTACGCATCATCTTTATTTTCATTCGGTACCGGTATTGGTCTTCGTTTCGAACGATTATTATCATGAATGTCATGGCTATTTTTACTTGATGGTATGCTTGAAGGTATGATTAATGGTTGAAAATGGCTGAAACGATGTTGGCTATTACTGTTATCAATTGCTGTATTTATAGTGACACCATCATCATCATCATCATCATCACCATTATTGTGTCTAATATGAACATTTTTTGTTATGACACTAGTTTGATTCGATGAACTATGATGCACCATTTTTCACACAAAATGAATTTAATGATTTAAATGAATGAATTTTATACAAAGCTTTTGCCCAAATGCAAAATGAATTGAACAAAAAAATAAATGTGCTGATGAGCTTTTTATATACGATATTTTTCGAATTTGACCAAATCATCTTAGAGCTTATAGCATTTTTCTTATGGAAAAATTAAATATTGTTTGTGCAACCATAAGATCATAGTCCAAATTTCAATTAATCAAACAAACAGACATTAATTTGAATATGAAATGACGCAAGATTATGACAAAATAAATGCAAATTGCTTTGAATGCAAAATAATCAATTGCTATCAATTATCAATTAGCGTGTATTATCATCATCATCATTTATAATGATCATATATCATTTCGAATTTGTTTGTCTTTATTTTGAATTTGGTAATATATGCAACGTGCCAAAATCATCGAAAAAAATACGAACATTTGATTAGATAATGAGTCGAAGAAGAAAAAATATTTTCCAAAAAACAAATATGCAAATTCGATTTATTTAATGGTAAGTGAAATATTTGTAAATATTTTAACAATTCATGTTTAATATATGTATCAATGTATAAATGGCAAATTATCAATCAATGATTAAGATATTTGAAAAAAATAAGAAACTATTTTACAAAAAAAAAAAATTACAAAATTATCACAATTTTTCGTTGAAATGTTGTTGAAAATACTCAAACTAAATAATAATAATAGCAATAATAACAGATATAAACGAAATTAATCAACAATAATTTCAAATCGAATCGTTTCAATGATCGAGCTGAACTGTCCGAATGTTTGATTGTTGTATCGAACCAGGTTTTTGGTGTTGTAAATGATGATGATGTAAGGTTATTGTTGTTATGATCATTTGTAAATGAATCAATTACAATATCTGATGATGCACTATTAGGTGGTTGTTGATTGAATATTGGTTGTTGTTGGTGATCATCAGAATCTATTGGTGATGATAAATCACCAGAACCTTCTTCAAAATTGTTATTATTATTACTATAATCTTCATCATCATACATTGGATTCGATCCACTACCGCTTCCATTATCAATATCAGTATCGTCATCATTATTGCTGGTGT
The DNA here is from genome assembly GCA_002943765.1 of Psoroptes ovis. Classification (NCBI taxonomy): domain Eukaryota; kingdom Metazoa; phylum Arthropoda; class Arachnida; order Sarcoptiformes; family Psoroptidae; genus Psoroptes; species Psoroptes ovis. Next base: position 184,135 of record PQWQ01000027.1, on the reverse strand, counting down.
AATGATCGACAAGTTGATGATTATTAAGGTTATCACCGCTTGAACGTGTCATACATTGATCAAGCAATTCTTTGATTGTTGATTCAGATTTTTTTACACGATCATGCAGTGTAATGATCATCATATCATCATCACCATCAGTATTATGATGTCCTGAATCATGATGATGATGTGGTTGATATGAACTATTTAAGAAATTTCAAAGAATCAAAATCAAATGAAAATTCGAATATCGAATCATGGAAATCAGTTATTTACCTGACTGGTTGTGTACCATTCCAACAATTTTCATCATTCAAATGTTCATTACATATTTTGTTCGAAATTCTATTCAAAGATAAAGGTAATTAATTAATAATTAATTAATCAAATATAATTATCAAAGACATACTGAGAGAAAATGTCTTTATTTTTAGCAAATAAATGAGCCAATGATTGTATCGATACATAAAGACTATTTTCACTGGTCGCGCTTATTTCTTTGTTGAAATTATTATTACTTGAGTTCAATGTTGTTGTTGTTGTCGGTGACGATGATGAATAATTGTAAAAATTGTATTCATTTCCATTATTATTGTTATTATTATTCGTCGTTGTCATTACGTTGCCATTATTCGTTGCGCTACGAAAATATCGTTTGATTGATCCACAAGATATTCTTACCTAATTATCATTTGAAATAGACAAAAATTGATTAATTAATTTATATGGAAACGTAGAACATTCGTTCTTTGTCTTTACACTAATGACATTTTTGACCAAAGACAAGACTTGTAAAAATTTTATTCAATGACCATGGTCAAACCCTTGAAATATTGATCACACATTGACCATAAACCAAGCACCACAGGTGGTTGGTCAATCAATTTTTTCTTCGATACATTCTATTTCGATTCAATCAAATTCGTTTGGCAATAAATGATCGTAAATATCAACAAGTGGTATGTGGTGTGAAGTGGAAATATATTAGTAACCGAAATATCTCTAAACCATTAATTGATGACAATATCGGGTGAGTATACAATGTGGTAGATATTTTTCATATTTTTTTCTCAATTTCGAATTCATTCAAAGGCTAAAGAAGCCGAAAGCTTAGCAAAAATATCATTCAAACGAACAATATTGATACCTCATACCTTCGAAGGTAAGATAAGGTAGGTATTGAAATGAAAATGAGAGAGAATGGAATGTTGTTTATTGCTTTAGGGTTTACCAGTGTTGCCAGAGATAGATTTTTGATTCCGGCATTCCATTCTCAAACACTGACAAGCACATACATTCATATTAAAGGTCTAAGAGGTTTAGACCTGACGACAACACACATTCACACAGATACACACTTAGTTTCTATGCTTGAAAATTAAAAATTTTCATTTTTTCAAAACTTTCACACCAAAAATTCAAAATATCAAAGGTACTAACTTGTTCAATTCTCTCAGGTAGTAATGTGTGTGTAATATTAGGTTGTACGGAAAGTTTTTGCCGATTATATCATAGAAAATTATTCGAAAATCGGCAAAAACTTTTTGGGAAACCTAATTTGAAAAAAAGCTTTCAACGAAAACTTACCTTTTTGGCAATCTTATATTTTGATCGAATATGTTCTTGTGCTTGTACAATCGATTGTCGATGAGTGGACATTAATATTTCTGGATTAAAATAATTAATCATTAAATTGACTAGTTGTTGATATGAACGATTCAATGTTTTAATGGTTGAATCCATACGATCAATACGTTTGTGATCTAAACAATCGGTGATGGTTTCCAAACACAAGGATTTACATGGTTTGTTGTGGTTTGCCATTGATAATGTTGTTGTCGTTGATGATTTCGAATGACAACGATGACAATGAAATGTTTGTGATAATTTTTGTTGACAATTCATGTTAATCATTTTTAGCTCATTGGTTTGGTTGATTAATTGTAATGAATCTTGTAATGAATGTACAATTAAGCTATAACGAGGGTAAAATTCGAAAAAAAACAAATTAAAATCTAATCAAAAAGATCCGGATTTAAATAGGTTGTCCGAAAAGTTTTGGCCGATTTCAATGAGCGATTCTATTGATTAAGCCGAATGAACTTTTCGGACAGCCTAATATTTTTTTTTAATTTCATTTAATAAATCATTTATTCATTGAAATAAATGATCAAAAACAGCAACAATAGAAGCATGTCACACACACACATATACGTAATGACCTTTGACCATTTTATTATTATTAAAAAACTATGAGCAATAATAAAGAAAACATTTCAAAGGTATTTCAAATATGCAATACCTTTGAATTGCTTTCTCATTGATTATTATTATTTGATCAAAAATATTAGGTTGTCCGAAAAGTTTTCGCCGATTATATCGTAGAAAATCATTCGAAAATCGGCAAGAACTTTTCGGACAACCTAAATATAATGAGAATATATGCCCCCTTTCTCCTTATAGCAATACACACAATTTGCTCTGCATGCAAGCTGCCTGTTGTTGTTGTATTGGTGTTTCTATGCAAAATTCAAGAATGTTGTTCGGACCGGATTTGCCCGGTGGCCATTTTTATTCATTCAAAGAAATATGTGTGTGGCTATTTTTTTCTTAATTTTTTCTCTGAGTGTAAATATTCAATTTTGAGAGTTTATGGTATTTGGTTGTCGTTGCTGTTGCTTTTGTTCAAAATTTGAAAAAATTCAAAGGTAAATACCTTATATTTGAGTGTAGTTTGCATGCATGTATTGATATTAAGCAAATTTTCAAAAATATTTACCTGCCAATTTCAATGGTACGACCAAAACGAAACAACATTTCATCACGAGTTTGGCTTAGTATGTCTAAATCTTTCATTGTTGCCAATAAACAGGATTCATATTCATTTGGAAATTTATTTTGCTAAATTAATTGATTAATTAATTAAGTATAAGGATACGTTATTTATTAATGATTTTAAAAAAATCGAATTAAATCAAATCGAATCAATTTGATTATTAGGTTGTCCGATAAGTTTTTACCGATTTGATCGTAAGGAATCATGAGAAAATCGACAAAAACTTTTAGGACAACCTACAATACTAATATATATCAATACTTACATATGGTTGCTGTAATACGGTAATAAATATTGATTCAAGTAAACGATCAATATAATCATTTAATTGTAAATAATTCTGCTGTTTCGAAGCTGAATCAAATATGATTGATCGAATAAATTCGAGCAATTTTTGATTATTATAAACAATACGATGATTATAATGATTGGTATTGGTGCTGGTGATGGCAAAATGTTCATTAACACTAATGATTGTATCATTTAAAATTCCATTCAATTTTCTATGTAAACGATTATAATATTGATGGAAATGTTGTTCAAACATTGAAATTTTCATCGTTGATTCAAGCTGATTCGCAAAATCATTTCGAGCTTTATGACCAATTAAATGATCGATATCATGACAACAATTCGATGAATCGATACTTGATGGACAATTTAGTTGTTGATGATGAGGTTGTAGCCTGTGATTCGAACGTTGATTATGATTTTGATGTGGATGATTATGAATTGATAAGGGTTGATATATTTGTTTCAAATTATGACATGACGATGACGATTTATGATGATTATTGATAGGTGTCGAATCACAAATTGAAGCGAGAAATTCAAATAAAACGATTTGAATTAAAATAAAATAATTCATTTTTGAGGATTTTGGTTGTTGTTTGGTGACCAGTTGACCAATTTACAATGTTTACACTTTGAAAATTTGAAAAATTCAAACAGGTAATAAAGATCTATAGTCTGTGAATCGAATCTCAATTCATTATTCAAAGAAATTATTCGAATTCGAATTTCAAATTGAAATATTTTGGCATTCGATCTGATCGCCGTTCATACAGGTAATGACGAATTCAATATGACTTTACTTTTTCAAAAAAATCAAACAAACATGCTTTTTCAAACCTTACTACCTCTTCGCACCTTGGCAATTTTTGTGTTTTCTTTGATTAGTTTTTTATTTGATGGTGGCAGACGACAAGAAAAAATTCTTGAGGGCAAAACACTACTACTGCGGTTGCTGCTGCTGTTTGTTTGTTTGAAGACTGAAAACAATCATTGAATTTAAATGCAATTTTTTTGGACAAATGGTGTTTGTACATATGATGATGATCATGGTGATAATCCCGCCTGCCACATTCAATCGATGAAGTATTAATTTTTACAAACGAAATGAAAACGTATCGTGAATTGAATTCATTCATTGGTTCATTCATTCATTCATTCATTCATTCAGAAAAATAAAACCAAAACTTGGTCTGAAAATATTCATTCATCAAATAAACCTTTAAAGGTATATACCTTTCAAAGGTAACAATTTTTAAAGATGGCTTATGAGGGTTATAGATTGTAGCTGTTTTGTTATGAATATTTATAACAATCTAATCGATTGATCAATATGGCTGTTCTTAACAATATCGATTGAATACCAATCGATTAAATTATCATTTTTTTCTTGGTTTTTATTGAATTAAATAAAGATAGAATGGTATCAGTTAATATATGTATTAAAATTAAATAAATGAAAACAAAAGATTATAGTTATTATTAATATTGGGATATAGATAATTCCATGGCAATTTTATTGTCATAATATTATCATTTTTATTATTATTATCATCATTATTATTTTAGAGTATGTGATTGTATTGTCATTTAGCAATAATGATAATACATTGATGACATCAAAAGAATGTTGAGAAAATATGGATTTATATTGAACAATACATATTGAACAATATTGGATGATGATGATGACAATCATTTCAATCATTCCATCATCAACAGATGTTTGACAATATTTCCAATCAATCAATCAATTTCATTGATCAAATATTGATTGATAGATTGATTATTGTACACACAATTGAAATGTGTCGATAAACCAAAACTATCATAAATAAATAATTGAATAAATAAAAGATTTTTTTATGAAATTGATCAAAGAGAATATTTTCTTTCCTTTTAAATTTTTTCTACTCAAAACTAATGCTGCCATCTATCGATGGCAATTTAAAACTATTAATTTTCAAAGCGAAAGTGCTGCCATTACCGGTGTTTATGCGTGTGTGTGTGTGTGTGAGTATTATTCATACACACACACACACACACATACACACACCAGCAGTTTGAATTGATTGGCTGAAAACAATTGGTGGTAGACTGGTGGTAGCCATTGATTTTATTTTTTTTTGAAAAGAAAAAAAAGTAGTAGCATCATTTTTAAAGAAGAGAAGAAAAAAAGTAGTGGCATTCGAACGAGAAAAAACGAAAAAAAAAAATTCGATTTTTTTTTTTATTCATTGTTTTCGACGCAGTCGCAATCGAAAACAAGTGAGCAAGTAACAATGAGTTGAACAATTTTCAATTTTTTTTTTTGTTGTTTTTCAAGCGTGTTTTGTCTGTGTGTTCAATTCAATTCAATTCAATTCAATTATTATTCATTTTCAATAATAAAAATTGAACAAAAAAAAAAGAAAGCAAAGAGAGACTTGTATCATTTTCATTCCCAAGAAATTGAAAATAAATGAATTAAGAAAAAAATTTAAATAAATAAGAAAAACTGAAAAGAAATTAAAACAAAGTAAACAAAATAAACAATAAAAATTTTCAAAAATTAATTCATTAAACACTCAACAACAACACTCAAATAAATAATATTCATTCCATTTATATATTTTCAATAAAAACAATTCTTTTTCTTTGCCTTTTGTTCATTTTCTTAAAGATCATATTAGTTTGAACTGTGAAACCGATTTCGATCATCATCATCATCAACTTGATCAATCAAACTATAACCCTGCGAAAAACACAAACAACGACAAATAATAAAATCTATCTCATTCATCAATCATCATTCATCGAAGTAAACTTGAATCATATTGAACCAATCAACCAATCGATTGATTGACAACGATTCGATTCGTCATTGTTATATATTGTTCGAAATTTTCAATTTCAGAAATTCGCAAAAATTCATTTTTCAAACCTTAGACATCTCATCAACGATTCATTTCTTATATTTTCTTAAATATTTCTTGTAATTACATCTTAATCATCAGCTATTATTCATCTACCAATATATTGGACATAAAAGCATATAAATTCATCCATAAATTTTGATTTCTATAGTCCTTATTTCGAAAAAATTTCAATTAATTCGAATTTTTGTTTTCTTTTGTTTTTTCGTTTTTGTTTTTCGTGTGTCTTTATTTTTGAAAATTTCATCTTTAATAATCCATTATTGAATTGTGAAAAATAACCCACAGTTAATTTATTGAAACATTCATATATTCATTTGTGTTATTATTACAAAGTGTCATTCTTTATTATTTTCATTTTGTGTTTGTATATGTGTTATGGCAACAAATGCGACGTTAACAATGTCTAACAATAGTCATACTAATAACGGAATCAAGTAAATCTTTAAGAATTTAATGAGTAAAACTTGATTGACTAATTTGATTTCATTTATTCTAATATTCACAGCAGTAGTAATGATTGGAAAGCCAAACTCAAAGTACCACCGAAAGATAATCGCATCAAAACATCTGATGTAACATCAACACGTGGCAATGATTTCGAAGAATTTTGCTTGAAACGTGAATTGCTGATGGGTATATTTGAACAAGGCTGGGAAAAACCATCACCGATTCAAGAAGCAGCTATACCTGTGGCATTACTCGGTAATGATATTTTGGCTAGAGCCAAAAATGGAACCGGCAAGACTGGTGCCTATACAATACCTTTACTGCAAAAGATTGAAGTTAGTAATAATGCCATACAAGCATTAGTTGTTGTACCGACACGTGAATTGGCCATGCAAACATCAAGTATCTGTATGGAATTAGGTCGCCATATGGGTGTTCGTGTTATGGTCACCACTGGTGGTACTAATCTTAAAGATGATATTATGCGTATCTATGAAAATGTTCATGTGGTTGTCGCTACTCCTGGTCGTATATTGGATCTAGTTGAAAAAAAGGTCCCAATTAATTTATGATCATTAAGAAATACTCATTTTTCTTTTTAAATTTTAATAGGTAGCATCATTAGCACAATGCAAATATTTTGTTCTTGACGAAGCCGACAAATTGTTAGGCCAAGATTTCAAGGGCATGCTCGATACACTTATATCTCATTTACCGCAAGAACGACAAATATTACTATTTTCGGCAACATTTCCGATAACGGTTGAACAATTTATGGTTAGACATTTGAAAAATCCACATGAAATAAACCTTATGGAAGAATTAACGTTGAAAGGTGTAACACAATATTATGCGTTCGTACAAGAACGACAAAAAGTCCATTGCTTGAATACATTGTTCTCGAAATTACAGATAAATCAATCGATTATTTTCTGTAATTCAACACAAAGAGTAGAATTATTAGCCAAGAAAATTGCTGAACTTGGATATTCATGTTATTATATTCATGCGCGTATGTCTCAACCACACCGAAATCGTGTATTTCATGATTTTCGCAAAGGTCTTTGCCGTAATCTTGTTTGTAGTGATCTCTTTACACGTGGTATTGATATACAAGCGGTTAATGTTGTAATTAATTTTGATTTTCCAAAAATGGCCGAAACCTATCTTCATCGTATTGGTCGTTCAGGACGTTTCGGTCATCTTGGTATTGCTATCAATTTGATCACCTATGAAGATCGTAATCTTCTGCATAAAATTGAAGCCGAACTCAATACAACCATTAGACCAATACCTAAAGTAATTGATCCAACATTGTATGTTGCTGAAGCACAAACCGAAACAACAACAACCAATTCCGACAACAATTAATTAATGCATTGAAAATAAAAAGAAGAAAAAATTATCAAAAATATCGAAATCAATTATCAAATTAATTAATTAATCAATTCAATTTCAAATCAAATTCATTTCTTCAAATATCTTTATATTTTCGATTCTTCATATAATTATATTAATAATAATAATAATAATAAGAAACTACATCAAACAACAGCAGAAGCAGCAGCCGCATAAGACTACCACCTTACAAACAAACAATCAATCAAAAAATTTACATTTTTGCACACAAAACACACACATTTCATTTAAAAAACATTACATAATCCTTTTAATACTATAAATTCAATCCAAAAACAAACTGAAACTAAAACAGCCAGTGAAAACAATAACAACAACAAAAGTATAATCAATCAATCATATAATTCAACAAAAACGAATAAATAAACCGATGAATTTTTGAATAATTTCTAAATTCGTAAATAGTAAATTGATAATTTTTTGCTACCTTACCAACCAACCAATCAATGTCTAAATAGTCTTTTTGTTTATTTGTGACACTCATTTATATTCAATCATACACTTTACTGAAACAAATTTGAAATTGAGATCAAAGGGTTATCAATATTTCAAATCGAATGAATAAAGTCAAAAATAAAAACCAAAATTTTTTTTTTATTCAAAAAATTTGCTTTGAATTGTTTTTGTGTGGTGGTAATCAAACTATAGACTATAGTTATCCTGACAGTTGTTTGTTCAACTATCGAATTCGAAATTCGAATCAAAATTTTAATTCGAATTAATTAATTAATTAATTAATCAATTCGAATTCTCATGGTCAATTTCAACATCATTCATTAATTAAGTGAATAATGAAGTAAATCAAAAATCTTTGCATCATCAAATGATGCGGTAATATTTGCTCTCGTATTGAAAGTGTTATTTTGATTTTTGATGAAATCAGTGGAAATACCTTTACATAAACATTGACATACACAATTTGATTGAATTTACTCTTTCTTATTCAGATAGAATGGATTCAAATTATGACGACGACAACGTCGACGACTACACCGAAGACCACGATTCTGATCATTTTGAAAATTACAGTAAGTAATTTTACATCTGTTTTTTCGAAATTTTTATTCGAATTTAGTGTAAATGGAATTTCTCTCTATTCATCAATTGTGCCCATTGATATATATTTGTATTTGTGTGTGATTTATATTAGTGCGCATGCGCACAACCAACCATCATCATATCTATTTTAATCATCATTTTATTTTATTTATTTGTAATAATAATAATAATAATACAAGATTTCAAGTTTTAATTCATAGTTTTAAAATTAATTTTCATAGTTTTCAAATTGATTTTCGTAGTTTTGAATGCAATTTTACATTATATTATTACGAAATTCAACTTGAAAACTACGAAAATTAATTTTAAAACTACGAATTAAAACTTGAAACCTTCAGTAACAACAACAACAACAACAACATCATTAAAAATTATTGGCGTCATCCGAAAATTTGCTTTCATTTATTTATTTATTTGGATTCGCAGCAGCAGCAGCAGTCAATTGAATGGAATCGAGCCGATAATATTTATAAGAGTTTGCTTGTTTGTGTGTCTGTGTGTGTGTGTGTATAAATCAAAATATTAAACAAGAACAACAACAGCAACGACAACAAGAGCAAAACCTTTCGAAAAATATTCAATAATAATAATAATAATAATAATGACTATTTTTTTTTTATAAAGGAATTGAATTGAATAAATAAATGGTAAAAAATACCAATAAAAATTCGAAAAACGAACGATTCAACTAAATAAATCATTTAATTATTATTTCGTTAATTATGATAATTTAAACCCCGAGAAAATAAAAAATAAATAATAATCCAATCATTCGATTCAAATCAATTCAATTTGGTTGTGTGTATGTTTGTATATATATTAAACGAATTTGTACGTAATTTGGATTGATTTTCAAATGAAGAATCATTCAAATGAAGAATCTTAAATCGATTAATCGAAAGGATTATTCAAGCATTCAAGTATTCAAATCATTGAGAAAACATTGAAATCATGAATTTTTGACCTGAAACAAAACAAATGATTTCAAAATTTACCCGAAAACTAATCGATTATTGATCATCAATTGGAGAGCAGCAAGAATTATCCATTTGTTTATTTGCTTGGCATTAACACTAATCTTCAACTCGATTATCATTCATTCGTATTCGATTCTGTTTGTGTTTGTGATCATTATTCATTCATTGATTCATTTCAAAAATTTCAATAGAAATTCAATTCAAAGACCATCGCCATCATCATTATCATTCCATCCATTTTTTGAACAACATCGACAACTTAACTATAGTCTTGAAAGTCATCAAAATAAGCTTAAAACATTTTTTTTGAGGGGGGTGTAAAATTATCTTCAATTGAAAATAGCTTGAAATTATCACACACATTCGAAGCCATAATGACTGATGAAAATGGCATTCCAATACGATTTGGTTGCTATGAAATGCTTAAAACGATCGGTAAGTGTGGGGCTATTGTTTTGTGTATTTAATCTTATTTTGAACTTGTACCCTTTGATTATCAATAGGCAAAGGAAACTTTGCTGTGGTCAAATTGGCAAGACATACGATAATGAATTTGCAGGTAGCCATCAAAGTAATATCGAAAAAATCTTTGGACAATGAACAATTCAAAAAATTAAATCGTGAAATTGATATTATGAAACGTTATGGTTCACATAAGAATATTGTCCGATTATATCAAGTAATGCATTCAGATAGACATGTAATGTTGGTCACCGAATATTGTGAAGGTGGTGAACTATTCGAACAATTAGTGACCAAAGGTCGGTTATCTGAATCGAATGCACGATATTATTTTCATCAAATTGTGGATGCCGTTAAATATTTACATTCGAATGGTATTGTTCATCGTGATTTAAAAGCAGAAAATTTATTGCTCACATCCGATTTTAAATGTGTTAAATTAGCTGATTTTGGTTTTTCAAATTATTTTACACCGAATTGTTTTCTGGCCACATGGTGTGGTTCGCCGCCATATGCTGCACCTGAATTATTCGAAGGTAAACAATATAATGGTCCGAAAGCTGATATTTGGTCATTGGGTGTTGTACTGTATGTTCTTGTTTGTGGTTCGCTTCCATTCGATGGAACAACACTACAATTGCTCAAAACTAGAGTACTTAGTGGTAAATTTCGTATACCATATTTTATGTCCAGAGATTGTGAACATTTAATCCGTCATATGTTGGTTATTGATCCAGAAAAACGATTTAATTTAGTACAAATTAAACAACATAAATGGATGTTATCGACAACCACACAAACGACAACTGTGACAGCTACAACAATGACAACTACTGAAAATAACCTGAGTGATCAATTAAAAAATGTACGAATCGATGATCAAAATGATGATTGTCATCAGAAGAAAAGTGATAATCGTAATGATAACAATGAAAATAGTGCAAATGATAAAAATAAGATTATAGATAATAATAATGAAGATGATGGTGATATTGATAATTCATTGATCGAATGGATTGCATCGGAACTGGACCTTGATTCTGATACGGTATTATCATCGATACGAAATCGTTTATATGATGAATCGGATGCATTATACAGTCTTGCCAATGATTCTAGTCATTGTTCAGGTGCAACAGTATCGGCTCCGCCTTCACCACCATTGTTACCGATTGTTCCGTCCACTAATCAACGAAAATCAAGTATTACAACCGGTATTGTTGAAAGAGAACCGACCCCAACAAGTTTGGTACCGAATGTATCACAAGTTCGTCGTCATACATTATCTGATGCAAATGCATCAGATACAGCCGGTACTGGTGTTTGTAATGGACCCATTAATCCGATTATTGCTCCAGCATTATTCTTGACACCTCCCGTTATCAATGTCCCAGCTACTATGGCTCCTCCAATGTGCAATCTTCCTTTGGCACCTCCAAACTATCCATTGGCTATGGATTTATTAAAACCTCCTCCGGTATTGTTATTAGCTAACAACAATATGGTTCGAAGAGCATCCGATGGTCAAGCCAATTATGCACGAACCGTTGCTGCACATTCATCTGACGGCCAGCAGCCATCATCATCATTACCATCCAAATCTCATCACACACAAACATCACCTCCGATCAGTTGCATTAAACGTAAACGTCATTCACTCACTGATACGAATGAATTGATTTCACGACAGCGACGAATACAGCTCGCTCAAGCCAATCTTAATGCTGAAAGGTTCGATTGCGATGAATGCATTGACCAAATAATTCATTTCATTTTATTCATTTTTTTTCAGATCAAGACGAAGAGCATCAGATGGTTCGACAGCAGGCATCTATCATCACAATAATAATCATCATCATCATTATCAAAATCATCATCGACAAATATCGATACCATCATTGCAAAATGAACTGAGAGCATTGTGTGTATCATCACCACCATCACTGCATGCATCGCCTATCCATCATACATCATCGATGGCCAATCAACAACAACAACAATCGCATCACGTAGCTATTCCATCAACTTCGCAAGCATCATCATCACTGCCACCATCATCGCCGCCACCTACATTGCCTCAAATCAGTGAGGAAATACATCGAACAGATTTTGAATCGGAACATCAACCAAGTTATAATAATAACAATAACCACAACAACAATAACAATAGCAATAATAGCAAATCATCAGCCAAATTCCCGTTTTCCGCACATAGACATTCAGGTTCATCGATACCATTGATAACACCGCCACAATCCTTTAGATCATCACCGGTTACATCGCCAAATCAAGCAACACCATCGATATCAATAACAGATGAATTGGGTGCATCACAATTTCCAATACTTCCACCGCCAATCGATTTTCAATTAGCCAATTCACATCCACATCTTGATCAAGATTCTGATTGTAGTAATAAAGTGACAGCTGATTTATTATTTAATCGTTTACATCGTTGGCGTAATGATGAAAGTGAGTATCTTCGTTCGATAACACAAATTTTGTAAAGAAAGAAAATCATAAAAACTAAGCCAACAACTTTATAAAAAACCTTGTGAAACATTGCTGGTGTGTCTTATTGATTTTGAACCTTAGAAATTTTTGAATTTTCGATGCACAATCACACATTCACATTTATTATTTCTGATTATTTTCGAACGATTTGTTGTTTTTGTTTAATTTTTGTCTGTTTGTTTTTGTTTATTTTATTATTTTTATTGTTTATTATTATTTCGATTATTATCAATGCCATCATCATTTGCAAATCCATCAATCCATCCATCCATTCAAACCAATGTTTATTTTATAATTTTTTTTTTGTATTTTTTACCCTTTTTGTTCAACAACAAAATATGAAATAAAATTCGAATCAAATTTCGAAATTCATAAAAAATCGATTTGCATGCATTTGTTTTGAATCATTGAATTTTGGTTAATTGTGAATCATTGATTTTTTTCAATTTAGCAATTCACAAGGCACCAGCAATCACCACAACGGCTACAATCGAATCATTGAAAATTATCAATTTTCCATCACATCCAAATCTGATGATTAATAGTCAAAATAATACTGGATTTATTGTGGACAACAGCCACAACAGCAATGATTTGAATAATAAAGCCAAAATCACCGATTTCAATCAATTATTACAACCATCATCAACAACAACATCGACAACATCTTCATCATTCGCTCATTATACAAGTGTACCATGTATATTGAATAATAATAGTATTGCCATTATAACCGATTCAGCTGGTTCGCTGTGTATTAATGATGAAAAAATTGTTGCAAAATTATTGAATCATTTTGATATTATTAATAATCATTCAGATAATTTTATCAATAAAAATAATGATAATAATAATAATAATAATGGTGGTAATGGTGATCATCATCAGCAACAATCAATTTCAAATAATTTTCATAAAAATCATATCGTTAATTATGGCCAAAATGATGAATTACAAATATCGATCGAATGGAATCGATTACAGCAGAAATTAATTCTAAAATATATTTCTGGTGATCAATTACAATATCAAAATCTATGTCATGAATTGATATCAACAATTATTTAAGATTTTTTTTTTTTTTTTTGAATTTGAGATTCGTTAACGTAACAACATATGTCTTACACCAATTTTTCTATTTTAATTTTTTTTGATTTTTGAACTTTGAACTTTGAATCACCACCAATCAATTTGATTTCAAATCACATATTTTTCAATTGAAAAAGTATATAAATGAATGAATGAAAAACCACAAATAAAACAAAGCATTTGAAAAGCTGTGAGCAACTATTCAAAGCTGTCAAACTATTTGTTGTTTAATTCAGCGAAAAATATTGATGGTTGATTGGTTAAAATTTTGAATTTTCAAATTTTGAAAATTCAAAATTCTCGAAAATGAGCGCCATCTGTCGAATACAAATCGAAACATGATAAGATTTTAATTTGCGTCGTCGTTTTCATAAAAGAAAAATTAAATTTTTTTTCCTTTGATGATAAATCGAAAATTTATTTAATCATTTATTATTTCAAAGGGTCAATGATGGTGGTATATGATCATCATATTTATATATTGAATCATGTTTTTTCAGATTGTTTCCGATTTATAAAATAGAATCATTCGATTAATGCTCAAATCATTAAGAGAAACATTGGTATTCAATGCTTATTCAATTTTCTACAGTAAATAAATAAATAAATAATGGGTTCATTTGTGTTTATTAATCAACATGAAATTGAATTCACTAATAATGAATTACAAAAAACGGTAACCATATTCAATCCATTTGATTTCGTAATTTCATTTAGATGTAAGTTTTTTCTTTTAAGAATTTATTAATTTCGAACGTATTAAATCGAATGTTTTTTGTTTTTTTTTTCAACCCAACATTAAACCTTAAGTTAAATCAACAAGACCAGATGCATTTCAATTATCAACAATTCAAGGTAATATACTGTCAAGACATTCATTGGACATGTGAGTAATATTTATTTCAATCTTTAAAATTATCTTCATGTGTTTTTATTATTTTATGTGTAGAGTAATCAATCTAATAGATGAAACAATAATTGAAGAACGATTTTTAATCATGATTTATTCAAAAGACAAGAAATTGGATGAAAAAACATTGCCAGTTTCATATAGAAAACACGATGATGAACGAGAACGTTCTCAGCATCAACAACAACAACAACATTTGTCACCTGCCTTATCAACAAATAATGATGATTACTTTCATGATATTCAAGATCAAAATTTACATTTTGGTCATCATCATCATCATCATCGTAGCAACAATGCAGCGATGCGAGCAGCAGACAAACAAAATCAATATTTAATATGGTTTGCACTTATTATTTGTTTGATATTATTAATGTTACCACATGATGATCATGATCAACAACAACATTCAATGATCAGTGATTATTTACAGATCAGTGTTAACGTTAAAATTTGTGCTGCATATGTACTGGGCATTGTTACTGTGTTGATGATTCGAAATTGATTCACTCACTCAATCTATTTTTTGTTTTGTTATATTTACCACGTGTATTTGTAAATAAATGTACAAATCATTTCAACAATCAATCATTTATTCATTTATTAATTGAAAATAATTTACAAATTTTCTATTATTTTGTATTGATTTATTATTATTATCATTTATTCAATTCTAATATTTAATCCATGACATTTTCATACGTAATTCTTCGTACAACGGGAGATTTTCAACAGGACCAACAGCAGCAACAACTGGACAACGGTCCCAAATATAGTTTTCAGCCATATTATGAAGTTTTGTTGAATTTACACGATTAATACGTTCAGCCCATTCTTCCAATGTTATTCGTCTTCCATAACGTAACATATCATTGGCAATACTCATGGCATTATTCATTGATCCTTCACGTTCACAAATTAAATTGGTAAGCAGAATATTTTTTCCAAGCTTAATTTCATTATTTGCAACTTCAATACATAGCCGTTTCCATTGTGTTTGTAAATGCCAAACAAATTCTTCCAATTGCATACGTTCACCGACAAAATAGCTTCCCCATAATGCTGTATCTTTATATTTCAAATTAAATGATTGAAATGATTGTGCTAAATGATCCATATTCGATACCATTCCCATATAACAGGATACATTAATACCGCCACCATGAGATAGATCCCATCGTCCCATGAGCTGAATTGGATGAATTATACATAGATTAACATTTTTAAAAATTGAATAAGACTATAATTCCTTACAGCAGCTGCAACATCCATAGTTACTGAATCTTGATCAGCATAACCAGGTCCTTGCACGGCGATAGCAACATGTGCACATGGCATCGAATCATCACGTACACGAATATCACTGCCAGTATAGCGATTAACAGTAAGATTCGGTATCATATTCTTTTCGAAAATGTTGGTTACATTTTTCAAATATTTCTCGCTGTCTTTGCAACTAAATCATGAAAAAATTAGATAAACTAGATGGAAATCAAATCAAATCAAATCAATTACATTTGATCATGATTAATTGGACCACTGGCTGCGACAATCATTTGTGGTCCTTTCATGATTAAATCTAATCCACGTTCAATATCAGCTTTGGTAAATCTTTCAATATTGGCCGTTGTACCGTATTTCGATTGTGCTAATGGTGTTTGTTGATAAGCGACCGAATGTAAATAATCCATTGTTACTTGTTCATAATCATTTTCTATTGTATTCAATTCATTCAGTATATGTTGCCGGGTTGATTCGATTTCATCCGAGTTTAAAGCTGGATTTTGAATCAGATCAGAAATGATTTCTAATGCTTTTGGAATATCTTTTGGTGCCAATGTCATATAATAACCAGTCGAATCACGTGTGGTATTAGAATTAAGAATAGCACCTAAACTATGAAGTTCTTTTTCCAGTTGTTTTTTTGCACGATTTTTCGACCCTTGAAATAGGAGATGTTCAATAAAATGAATGATACCATTCAATTCTTTTGGTTCATTCGAACTGCCTTGATCCATCCAAATGCCAACAGTTGCTGATGGTGAGTTGGTTTGTTCAGTGGCTACACGTATACCATTATTCAATTCTGTTATTTGTGTTTGATTATTATGTTTCAAAGCTTCACTAAATTTGTGTGCTGCATGATGTGAATAACGTACCTGTGTGTTCCATGTGTTTCAATTTAAAAATTAATTTTGATTTTAATTAATCAAAAAAAGAAACCCAAAACATACCCCGATACATTTCTTGCCAGCTGATAAACTTGAACGAATCAAATTGAAAGCCATTTTCCCGATTTGAGATTATAAATAAAGAATAACAGAAATAAATCTATTCAATAAAATTCAACTCGTTGGCAAATCTTGAAAAATTAAAATCTGTATTTACTCAATCAAACAAAAAACAAACATACAAACATATTAATGTGACCTTATATTGATTTTTATTTATTTGTTCATCATCAAATGGTCAAAATAGTCGAGAAAATATTAATGTCTATTTTAACATAATATGAATTTAAAAAAATTTTTTTTTGAATAAATAGCGCCATCTTTTGATGAAAATAGCAACTTTGATTCTAGAAAAATAATTTTGAATAATTTAAACTTCGAATTTTGAAATTTTCTTTGTAAACAATTAAATTTCTTTTGAATGAAATCATCACGACCAATCATCACAACTATTATCACCAGAATATAGTCGTCAAGTTTAGTTGTAAAGACAAGAATCTGGAATTATTCATCATTTCATTTCAATGTAATTAAATATAAATAAACAAAGGTCAAAGACATCTGGTTTTTGTTTAAAAACGCTTGGCATTTAGTTTACATTCGAATTCATCTGATCATCCGAATATTGTTTCTGATGGCTCGATTCTCGAAATGAATTATTTCTATGGTTTCCTACGAACAAATTCATCATGACCATGATCATAATTATCATGGTAACAATTGAATGCCGTATGTATTTGTATGTCTATGATGAACATCTGGAAACAACAACCCTGATAAATATCTCAATCTATTTGTTTATTCATCATGATGATAAAGACATTTGTTTTTCATTATCCAATTTACAGTTGAATAATATGTATTACTGGTTGTCCGTAAAGTTTTGGCCAATTTTCATGTGGCAACTTTATCGGATTAAGCCGAATAAACTTTTCGAATGAAGCCTAATATTTAATAATAATGATATAATAAGATAAAAAACAAATTTTTGGTTTTCGATTTTTTGAAGAGCCATATGTTTTCGATTAATCTGTTTATTTATTATGAATTACAACAGCCATAATGCTATAATCAATTTTGTGGTTTTTTTTTTCATTTCAATTTGTTTGTTTGTTTATTTGTCAGAAATCTGTTTATTTTCCATTTTTTTTTTTTTTCGTTGATAAAATAATTCGATCATCGAATCTAATCTGTCATTCACTTTTGGTTTCAACTGAATTTCATCATACAAAACAATCGAGCAAATTCGAAACCGAATCGATTTGATCCAGATTTCGTATGTTTTTGGCTGTAAATCAATCATATTTTTGCGAAAAAAATATTTCAGACCTATAACCTCGAATCAAGCTAATGTAAGTAAATACTTGAATAATTTATGAATTTTTGAATCATAAAAATCAAAATCAAAAGTAAAAATGATTTAAAATATTTTTTTATACGATGAAATTGCCTAGGAAATATATTAGGTTGTCCCGAAAGTTCTAGCCGATTTTCATGTGGCAACTCTATTGATTAATCGGCAAGAACTTTTCGGACAACCTAATATTTATTTGGAAAAAAGCCATAAATGGTAATATTTAATGATATTTTGTTATTTCATTTTTTAATACTGATAATTGTTGCTTGATTATTGATGATTGTTGTTGTTGTTGTTATTTATCCTCAAAAAATCCATGTCGATGACAAGCCAATTATCTATTTTTTTTAAATTTTATTTTTTGCTTTAAGATATTTTTTTTATATTTAAAAAATAATTGATCATTCATAGTGCATAATAATGGTGATTATAATAAGCTGTCCGAAAAGTTTTGGCCGATTTTTATGAACAATTCTATTCGATTAAGCCGTATGAACTTTTCGGACAACTTGAAAATTTTATAGTCATCAATATAACAAGTAGATAATAATAAAAGTAAGTAACATCATCAATTTTTTTGATGATGATAAAAATGATTATCTTTAATAATCATCATTTTTTTAAGATTTTTGATTATGAGGTCAGGTGTTTTGTTAGTGTTATTATTATCCACCAGATCTATAAAAGCATTACCTAATATTGTTTGATTTATTTCATTTTTTTTTCAAAGGTAAAAGGTCACGAATTATTAACGAATTTCGATCATCTTCATCATTCTTTGATCGATAATTTTGATCTTTTTTTCTGGGTGCAGAATTTCAGGGCTAAGACCTCTGATAATTCCCTTCACTTAGAGGCACTGAAAAATAATTGAATAACTTTTGTACCGATATGAAATGAAATGAAATCCTATTAAATTACATTCAATTTTCATTCAAAATTTTGATTTCAAAAAATTCAAATGTTTTCAAATCTAATGAATTTCCGTTTTCATTTCATTTTTTCCTAGTTTGACCTTAGGGCCATAAGTCCATTTATTTATTTATTTGTTTGTTTTGCTTAGCTTTAGCCTTAGCTTTTAATGTCGATTTCAGTAATAAAATATTCAATTTTGAAAATTTAACGATAATGATGAATGTAATGTCTGACCCTTAATGTGATTGTTGTACATCTGTTATTTTAAATATTTGAAATATATTAGGTTGTCCGAAAAATTCATTCGGCTTAATCAACAAGAGTTGCACATGAAAATCGGCGAAAACTTTCCGGACAATCTAATATTTACAGCCAAAATACAAATGATCAATCAGTTCGTGTTGTTTTGTTGTTTTTTTTTTGCTGGTCGAAAAATATAACGATCATCGATCATTATAATACGTGAATATACGAATGAATAATACGATAAATGATATATATGTTTCGCACGTGCCACAAGTTTTCATTCATTTTCATTTCTTTTGTCCAAAAACCAATTGAATCTGTTGGCCAGATTATATTCGGGTCAGTCAAATAATGAAATACAATGGAAATTTGTATGGTCGCCGCTGTTGTTGTTGTCGTCCATATCATCATGTGGTCAAATATACAACATTATTGATTTGTTTCTGAAATAATGTATGAGGCTATGGGGCCATATATTCATAGAAAAAAATTGATTTTTCTTTTTTGTTTTTGTTTTTGTTTTTTGTTACCCCACAAAAAAAAGTCGTGTGTCATAAATTTATTTATTTAAGATTGAAATATTAGATTGTCCGATAAGTTTTTGCCGATTTTCTCATACGATTTCCTACGAAATAATCAGCAAAAATTTTTAGGACAACCTAAATATATTGAATTGAATGACAGCAGCAGCCGCAGTGGTGAAGGGAAATTTTCAAAATTTTGAAAATTTTGAAAAACATTTCAGACTTTCAATTGCAATGGCAGCATTCTCAAATGGTATGATCAAATGGTTGTTGTTCGAGGGTTGTTCATCAAGTTTTGCAAACATTTTGCTCTGAAATTTGGTTGAAATAAAACATGTGAAATCATTTTTTTCGGCCAAAATTCAAAAATAAAATTTGTGGACCTTATGGACCTTAGAATAAATAAATAGAAATAAAACACATATAAACACATTTTGTGTTTGTTTGGAAATTTTTCGAAATTTCTGCCATAATCATCATGATGGGTGGGTGTCTTGTTGTTGATTGTGTATGTGTGATGATGAGAGAACCCAAAGAAATTTTTTTGTTGTTTTTTGATTCATTTTGCCGCAGCAAACCAACGAAATAACACAACGAATTCACCATTTTCTTCACCATCTTTGAACTTTTATATTCGACTTGTCCGAAAAGTTCATTCGGCCGAATCAATCAGAGTTGTTAATGAAAATCGGCTAAAACTTTATGGACAACTTTTCATTAAACTTTCAATGAAAATGTTTACATAATGTGTATTTTTCTTCGAATAATAAGATATACAAAAATAATCGAAATTTTATAATTTTCTTAATTTTCTAATTAAGATTTCTTAAAGATTTGTATTTTTAGGTTGTTGTCCGAAAAGTTTATTCGGCTTATTGAATAGAGTTGTTCATGAAAATCGGCTAAAACTTTTCGGACAACCTAATATATTTAAAATAAATGAAATGATTTAAAAATAACCATTATCATCAATCCACAACAACAATCGACAATCAACAAAGGCAAAGTTCATTTCTACACCATCATCATTCGTAAACATTGATGATAATGATAATATTAATGAATGATAAGAGCGCATCATCATCATATATTCATCACCATTGATTCGTTCATTTACAATTGTTCAAACATCAGTCAAAATGAACATCAGTCAACCAACCAATGAGCACACAATCAACAAAGATAAATAAATGCGCCGTACACATGCAGTGAATACGGAATTCTTTGCCACAAAAGATTCGAATTTCGAATTCTTTATATTTAAGATGATGATGATGATGATCATCATCATCATACGACCTTAGTCAAGTGTATTTTCTTAGAACTTTTCACAAGTTTTTGATGTGCATCTCTATATGGTCATCTATTCTGTGTTTTTCGGTTGTTTATTTTGATCATTTGAATTGATCATCATCAGAGCAACTGCAGTTGTTACCCATATGGGTATTGATGCATCTTAGAAAAACATATGACGACAAAGACTATAGTTACTGCAATAACGATGAAGATCTAAGAATAAGAAATGTGAGAATATAACTAACCGAACCAAAACCGACCGAAGACATTTTACAAGTTGCTGCAGCATTATCATCATCATTCAATTCATGATCATTCACCATTTGCCTCTGAAGACCCTCTATGAATATATATGTGTGTTCAACAACATTCATGAATGTTATTGTTTGTCCGAAAAGTTCTTGCCAGTGATTTTTCAATAATTTTCTACGATATAACCGATAAAAAACTTTCCGGACAATCTAATGGTTATTGTTTGTTTCATTGATTTCTTTTACTTCTTCTTCTTTTCCGAAGAAAAAAACAAGAAAATACCAAGTGTCTAAGACAAAACACACGAAAATTCAACAAAGAAATTTCATCTCAAATTTAAGCCTTTGGCAACTTTTTTCTTATATTTCTCTTATTAATAATCGTCCATTGCTGCATGTACACAGTGAACTTGCTCATTCCTTTATTTATTTCTCTTTTCTTGTAAGTTTTGGCTTGAAAATATTTCAATCGATTGCATTTTATTACATTTCTCTACCTGGACATAAATACATTTGAAATTTCATTGCCATTCATATAACATTCATTTGCCTTGGTATGAAATTCACTTCTCATTTTGATCATTAAATACACGGTTGTCCGAAAAGTTTATTCGGCTCATTCAATAGAGTTGCACATGAAAATCGGCCAAAATTTTCCGGACAACCTTAATATATTCATATTCACCTGTGTTTCGTTTTATTTATTTATATTTATTTATATTTACCACACACAAACATTTAGAAATATATTCATGAAATGAAATGAAATAACATCATCATCATCATCGCCAGTATTTCAATATACATACACATGTTTCAATGATTGTATGATATATGTTTAATGATTGCTTTTGTTGAAAATTTAAAAAAAAAAAATTTCGAATGTTGTTACAAGGTTTCAAGTTTTAATTCGTAATTTTAAAATTATTTTTCATAATTTTAAAATTTAATTTCGTAATTTTACAATTTAAAATTCAATCCAAAACTACGAAAATTAACTTGAAAATTATGAAATTCAATTTTAAAACTACGAATTAAAACTTGAAATCTTGGTATTTCATCAGTGATATTCGAAATGAGCCACTGAAAAAAAAAGTAAACATTCGATCAGTGATTTGTGATTGTTCGCTTGTCATGATTAGTGGTGATTTGTGATCGATTTGATTAGATCTTTGATGTTTTGAACATTTGAATTTTGTTTTATTTCAGCCATTTTTACTGTTTTTCAAACCGATCGAATATATTCATTTTGTCGATAATAAATCTTTTTGGTCAACTAACAAACAAACCGAGTACCTGAATACCGTTAAGTCCTCAACCATCCACATATATGATCATCATCAACAACAACAATCATTAATCATTGATCATTGATCATGATCAGCGAAACCAAGTTAATTCATTGATCTTCGGGGCTTTTCACATATTTCGAATCTCTGCTTGCTGTCATCGTAGAAAATCATTCGAACACTCATCAGGTGTGTCTACTTGTCATTGTGACTGTGTATGCGTGTGTGTGTGTGCGTGTAAATTTTCAAATATTCAAATATTCAATACCTCTGAAAATAATGAATTGAAATTCAAAAGAATCAATGTGAGAACATCATCATCTATAGCCCCTTTGTGAAATAAACGTGAAAACGTGACAATAAATCATTCATTTTGAATTTGAAATAATCATATTTCAACCCTAAAACAACAAAAAAGGGGTAAGCAAAATTAATTTAAATTATTTTTATTATTATTTAATTTTTCTTTCGAAAATCATCCAATCAAATCATTGTTTTGTTTTTTGAAATTTCAAATCATTGTTTTGTTTCAATGCTACGAACGAACATTGCACATTAATATTATGTTGTTCGATAAGTTCTTGCCGATTTTTTCATTATTCCCTACGATATAATCGACAAAAACTTTCCGGACAGTCTAACGTTTCAACCAATAAATATTCATTCATTTAATAATAATCAAATAACCTTGAAGTTTTATTTTAATTTTGGCTAAGTTTTGCATCTCTGTTTTCACCAATTTTTTTTTTCACCATCGAAATTGTTCATTTGAAATTTAAATGTCCATCGAACAAACTCCATTCATTCATTGAAGCAAGAATTATTGAAAAATTTATGACCATTGACAAGTTGAATGAAAGAAACGATTGTAAAATGTTGAATTAATTTCGGTCATAATCATAATTTATTTTTATTCAATTTACATCATCATCATCATCATCATTTTTTCACCATTGATACTGCTCAGTGTGTGCATAGCAGCAATGTTTTTGATAATTTTGTTTATTTGACAAACATCGAACCATATCTCGCATAATGCACGCACACACACACCACTGAACACATATAGCTGTTGCATTGTTGATATCTCTGAATTACAAAAAAAAAAAAAAATTAAAAACTCAAAATATTGAAAATATATAACTGCATTATCAATATCATTATATTCATCATCAATCGTTGCTTCAGTTTTACCAACCTAATGTTTGAGTGTGCTGTTGCTATTTTAGATCAATCGAATCGAATGTTGTTGATTTAGACATCATTCATTAATTATTATCGTTCGT
This sequence comes from Psoroptes ovis, assembly GCA_002943765.1. Classification (NCBI taxonomy): domain Eukaryota; kingdom Metazoa; phylum Arthropoda; class Arachnida; order Sarcoptiformes; family Psoroptidae; genus Psoroptes; species Psoroptes ovis. Next base: position 159,836 of record PQWQ01000027.1, on the reverse strand, counting down.
TTGAATGTAAAATAATTTCATTTCGTTTGATTGACAGTTCAATTATGATTTACATCATCATAATCAACATTAACAACTGAATTTAAAAAAACAAAAATTGTGCCGTTAATCATAATCATTATATATCTGTGTATGTATGTATGTTTATAAGCGATGTGTTCTAGTTCTAATTTCAAAAATGTGAAATTGAAGTTTTCACATTTTTTTTTTTTTTTGAATTCAAAACACTCATCGGACATGATTTCGATCAGTGTTTATCTGATCTGATATTTAACAACAAATTAAACGATGACAAATCACATTAGAAATTTTGTAAATTATTAAGTTGTCCGAAAAGTTTTTGCCGATTATATCGTAGATAATCATGAAAAAATTGGCAAAAACTTATCGGATAACCTAATAATTTGTGAATAAAAATGTGAGAGAGAGAGAGAGACAGTTTGAATATGAATTAATTAATATTATAATAAATGAACTCTGAATCATAGTTTCAATTATGATGCTTATGATGATGATGATTTACCACTTTTTGTACCAATTAAATTGAATTGAATTAAATTAAATTTGTCAAATTAATTTTAATTAATCATTGAATATGTGTTTTCTATGTAAAATCTGTAAAATTTCGAATGATTTCGGTGCTAATCCTAAGGCAATTCGGGTCTAATTTCAATTTCCGTCGATCTTAATGATATTCAATGACCAATATTGAATGAAATATGACCAATTTTTGGTCAAATGGTCAAGTGTTATTTTCATTTAATTCAATTTCAATTATTTCTGGTGTCAAATTACACAGCCAAAAACATTTGTTTTTTGTTTTATTTGCTCCACCTACTCCTATTATTTTCAAACGGTACTTGTCCCTTGAAGTTTTGTGATGAGTTTCTAGTTTCAGAGAATTAGATTATCCTCATTAATGAATGAATGGTTGACCTTCAACCAACAAAAAAAAACTATGTCATACAATATGTGAATATATTTAATACATTTAGGTTGTCCGAAAAGTTCTAGCCGATTTTCATGTAGCAACTCTATTGATTAAGCCGAATGAACTTTTCGGACAACCTAATATAAAAATTATGACACATGAATCACATACACAATAGAAACAACAACATCGTCGTCAATTGTTTTCGTCAATGGGAAATTTTGGTGGTATGTGATATTTTGTGTCTATTTGAATGTGATTTACATTTCTGAATTACATTGTGTTTTGTAAAAAAAAAATATCAAATTTTTCAAAATGACAAAGTCGTCATCGAAGCATTAATTATTGTTACTGGGTTTCAAGTTTTATTTCGTAGTTTTAAAATTGAATTTCGTAATTTCACCGTTGAAAATTACATTCAAAACTACGAAATTCAATTTTAAAACTATGAATTAAAACTTGAAACTCTGTATTTTTTTGTTATTTGTCAACCAGAAAATAAAAACCAAAGATCTGAAATTTTGTTGATTTGATATTCATCCATATATCGGTAGTATCATTTCATATATTGACACATATGTTTGTTGGCATATCATTTACAATCATTTCAATGAAAATAAATCAAACATCATTACAAGATTGATTCGCAAATAATTTTTGTCCAATTTTTCCAGCATTTAATCAGTTTCCATAGGATTTCTATGGCAATCAATTTTTTGATTGATTCAACAATCACTTGATTGTAAATTGTCAAAAATGTAAATATCAATATCTACGCCACAACAGCCAATAACAACCAACAATAATCTCACGCATTTATGGTGCATCATCATACGAAAATAATCCATTGTGCATACATACATAGAGTTAATCATCACACACACAAACACACAGTTAATCATCACTCTCAATACACTTGCATACACTTGTACAATTCAACAACCAAAAATGATTGCAACAATTTTTGACAGGTGTGGTGTCGATTTTTCCCAAATATTTCTTTTGATGAATGTGTACTTGTGTATTTTATGATTCAATATCATTCATTCAATCATCGACAAAATACGACTAGCAGCAGCCACAGTTGAATTGATTTTTCTTAAAGATTTGCATTTACCGACATTCATTTCAATTTATGCAAACGAAACCGGGTAAATATATATATGTTTGAATATTCAAATATTTACAAGGTTTCAAGTTTTAATTCGTAGTTTTCAAATTGATTTTCGTAATTTTGACTGCAATTTTAAATCGGTAAAACTACGAAATTGAATTTTAAAACTCTGAATTAAAACTTGAAACCCATATTGAACAAATAACATCTTGTGAATTGTTGAAATGAAAAAATCAAAGTAAATATTTCAATTTCAATTGTTTTTCATTGTGTAAATGTTCATTGAAAATAATTTCTCATCTTGCCACCGACCCTCTCTCTGCGAAGACAAATAGACTCAAGTTCAACTTAAGAATAGCATTTGGTCATTGACTTTTGCATCCAAGAAATTTAAAATTTTAACTTTTCAATATCAACTTAATCAAAATCTTAAAATTGAACAAAAGCCAAAGACTAAGAAAAAATCCCGCCATTATTTTCAAATTTTAAATTTATTTTCCATTTGTTTGTGTCTTGTTTGTGTTTGAATTTATTTTTACATCCGAAAACATTGAAAATCAATGACCATGAATTATTTTCATGATTACCCGAATATGAAATAAATTTAATAATATTAATTTGCCATAAGAAATTGCGAAATAGAAAAACTGAATAAATAACAGTATAAACAGTTGTAATTTACTTACAAAGTTTCAAGTTTTAATTCAGAGTTTTAAAATTGAATTTCGTAGTTTTGTATGCAATTTCATACCGTGAAATTACGAAAATCAACTTTAAAACTCTGAATTAAAACTTAAAATCCTGTAATAACAGTTATAGACTGTTGTGTAATTTGCTTAATAAATAGAGAAAATATATGTATGAAAATAGAAATAAATTCAATTTCCCAAAGTGAAACTAAATGAACACTGATATATTATATATGATGATAATAAATCAATGAAATTGAATTTTTTTTTGTGTGTCGGTATACGGTCAATTTATCATGATGACTATGATCATCATTTCTAATGTATTTGATACATAGATTGTATAATTTCTCCATTTCTATCTTTGACATGGTCGGTCCCCACACTAAATGATGATCCCTTGTATCATTTATTTTGCCGGAATACTCAAATGAATGAAGGGAAAATTTTTGTTATAAATTTAGCTTCGCAACATCCTTGATGGATGCTTCAAACGATGTGGATGATGATGTATTTTAGATTGTCCGATAAGTTTTTGCCGATTTTTTCATGATTTCCTATGATATAATCAGCGAAAACTTTTAGGACAATCTAATAATAATTGCTCTTATTATTTTCAATGTTATCGAGTTTGATATATCGACGATAATAATGATACTAATCATGTATTTTTTTAGAGCTTTTCTATAACCTTTTCAATTTCATTCTTATCCATTTATCCATCTATATCCATTCATCCATTCAAAACATTTATATTTAATTAATCCATTAATCAGTTTTGATTGAGTGAATCAATGAATGGATGAATGAATGAATGGAACATATACTAAATCATATGACAAGTTATAGCCCTCAAAAAAAAATTATATCTCGAGTACTTTTCAATTTTTTGTATTTATTTATCTCAAAAAATTGAATACACAAACAAACTAAATCCATTTATTTGGATCGAATCATATGATGTGTGCATGTGAATGGATAGATGGATGAATGTGTCAAACAAGCTTAAATATTAAAACAAAACCAATAAATGACAAAAAAATGATACATTTTATTTGATGCATATTATCATACAAATGGACTTTGAAATTTTCATTTTTTTTCCCATTCCTTCATCCATAGTAAGCTGTCATTTAATCTTTTATTATTATTTTATTATTTTCTGTATATTTGTCAATATTTATTAATGACGACAATTTGAAAAATTTAATAAAACAATAATAATAATAATTATAAACTAATATATCAAATTGTACGAAAAGTTCATTCGGCTTATTGATTAGTTTTGCTCATAAAAATCGGCCAAAACTTTTCGGACAATTTTATATATAATTAAAATAATTTGTCACCACACTACCGGTGGTATGTATGTATCATCATCATCATTTGAAATTGAAGATAATTTGAAGCAAAATTCAAATGAAATTTAGTTCAAATTAATGAGATAGCAACTACAACAATGTAATTGTCAATTTTGTTGGTTTGATGATTTGTTTGAATTATTATCATCAATAATTTTCCAAAATAATAACAACAACAACCACTCCAAATATTGATAACATTTTATTTAGGTTGTCCGAAAAGTTTTTGCCGGTTATATCCATAGGGAAACTCGAAAGAAAATCGGCAAAAACTTATCGGACAACCTAATATTTTGCCATGTATTTGTGCTTGACTATAGTCTCCATATAACAATGACTATCGTTTGTTTGTTTGTTTTCCATGAGGGCCATCATCTCCATGCTGACATCGTCGTGAGAAAACCGCATTTAATCTCTCTCTGTATCTCTGTGTCTCTGTGTATCTCAATGTATTTCACTTATTAATAAACTCATGATTAATCAAATGATCAAGTTTATAATGATTATTAGCATTGACAACAAGCAACAAGCATACATGTCACACATAAAGGAAGAACAAGCATTCATTCATTTGATTTGATTTGGTTTAATGTATTTCCAATCTAGTTCTTACCGGTGCACAATATGGTCTATTGATTGTTGTTGTTCTCCATAGAAAATGAACGGAAAAATTTCGTAAATTACTTTGAATTATCCTTGTTAAATTTACAATTAAAAAATTCAATTTCAAAATTAATAAAACAAAAATTCAATTTCCTTTCAATCATCACTGACGTACATTTGTGTTGGTTGGTTGGTTGATATTAATGATATTGTGAAATCAATTTCCTTTTTACAATTTGTTCATTGTACAATCGTTTTAATTTTATTATCAATTTTTGTCTATTTCGATTTAAAATTATAGATATTTTACATTTTTTCATTGAACCCATAACCTCAAGCTTTTGAATTTTAAAAAAAAATAAATTTTAAAAAAATGGAAAAAAACGATCGAACCTGGACATTAAATGTCAAGGTTTATCATGATTCGGAAAATGTTTCGGATGATGTTAAAATTCGTGTACGCGGTAATTATAGTATTGGTCATGTTATGGCCTTAATTGGTCAAGAAGTTGGTATGTTTTTGTTTTGTTTTTTTTTAAATAATCAAAATCAATTAATTGCTCGAATCAAATCAAATCATAGGTGGACATAATGATTGGTCTGATTATGCAATTTGGTGGCCTGAAAAAAAACGTTGGCTAAAAAATTGTCAAATGACATTAGATCAAGTTGATGTTTGTGCTGGCAATTCGCTAGAATTTCGTACAATGCATCAAACCCTTCAAATACAATTTCCAGATTTAAATGTACAAGAGTTGAAAGTTGATTTTTCAGTAAATGTATTACAAGCAGTAATGAAACTATGTCAAATGATTGAAATTAATCATCCAGAAGAATGGTCATTAGCAAGGCCATTGACTAATCAACAATTGAAACAAAATAATCATCATTTAAGTGCAAGTCCATTGCAAAGGTATCCGGCGGCAACAATATCACGTACACAAAAATCTAGTAATAATCATAATCACAATAATAATAATAATAACATTTATAATAATAATACAATTAATCATTCAAATGGTAGCCTTCTATCACAAAAATCATATGCAACAATATCATCAAATGGTTCATCAATTAATGATTCAAATCATAGCTTAACTGGAACAAATAACCCCAGCAATAATGATCTTAAACAAACATTTAAATTAATATTACCACATCCAAAAACATCGATAGAAAAAGCACGCCTCAATTCAGCATGGCTTAATTCATCTATTTCATTATTTGAACAAGATGTTTGTGAAAATGATTTATTATTATTACGTATTAAATATTATACATTTTATGATTTGAAACCAACAGAATTATCACGTATCAATTATATTTATGAAAATCTTAAATTAAATATTTTACAAGAAGAAATTTCATGTAATGAAGATGAAATGTATACGATGGCCGGTATTATGCTTCAAGTTGGTTATTGTAGCGGGCAAAATGATAGATTTTCAACAACAACAACCTTTAATCAAAATGGTAATGGATTACATCATCATCATAATCATGGTCACATTAATAATGGTTCTAAATGTTTTAATAATAATAATAACAATAATAATAATGGTTCATTATCAACAATATCATCATCAACATCATCGAACAATGATATCGATGAAGTTGATTGTGCGCTGGAAACATTGGAAAAAGAATTACAAACAACTAGTCTTACGAATGAATTATCCAATAGAAGAGTACGCATGTTAACAATACCACAGCTGAATGGTGAATTGAAAATCACTTGTCAAAATATGAATGGAATATCAACATTAGCTCGAATTAAATCAACATTATCAGGTGATCGTAGATATTTTGCCATTTTTAAAGAAACTACCTTGTATGCATATCGACCACAAGATTGTGATGAACATTCAAGAAATCCAGCAAAAGAACCAGAAATTATTTTGAATATGATTAATTGTGAAATCAGACCGAATGTAATGGCAAGTCAACAAAGATTTTGTTTTCAAATAATTGATTCAAAAAATAGAAATGTAAATTATTTGATCAAATGTTCGAATGAAGATCAATATGCTCGATGGTTTGCAGCGTGTAAACAAGCAAGTCTTGGTCATACAATGGCACATCCATCATATAATGAACAATATAATGATACATTAAAATTGTTGAAAATTCAATCAAAAGTTTCGAAAACACCTAAATCGATCAATAAACAAGAATTGAAAAATTCAGAAATTGATTTACAGCAATTCATATCGCCAAGATTTTTAAAACGTAGATCAAAAGAACAGGTAATTTTCATTAATTGAATGAATGACCAACTCGAACTAATTCGAATTTGATTACCGAACATATAGATATTGGCCAAGATCAAAACAGCCAGTGAAATGTTCAGTGATAATTCATTGATTGAAGCACAAATGAATTTTATTAAATTTTGTCAAAAATTGACCGATTATGCCATCACATTGTTTGTTGTAAGATTTCATAAATCAAAGAAAGAGGTATGTCTTTTACTTTATTTAAATTGTAATTTTAAAAAATATTAATCTATCATTTCTAGGATCTTCTTGGAGCAATGCCTGATAAATTAGTATTGATTGATATAAATAATGGTTCATTACGTAAAACATGGCGCTATAAAACAATGATCAATTGGAATATCAATTGGGAAGTGAAAAGAATGTCAATTAATTTTCGTGATGAAACACTTGAATTCGAATGTATCAGTGCTGATTGTAAAGTAATACATGAATTTATTGGTGGCTATATTTATATGTCAATGCGAGGTAATCAAATTAATGATGGTTTCAATGAAGAACAATTTTTAAAATTGACCGGAGGCTGGAATGATGATGATTTACAGAATGAAGATGATGAAGATGATCATATTGCAATGTGTCGTCGAGAAGCATGGGCTAATCTTCATCATGGATTAATGGTCAAATAAAATAGAAATATTGTCAACTTATTCAAATAATTATATTTTGGTAATTGAACACTTTGCATTCGACATGCAATCAAAGTTTTTCAACGAGATGGCACATTAATCTTGTCGAAATGTGAAGAGTTGAACACTAAGTCAAATTTATTTAGAAATTTTTTGTACAAAACTAAATTTTATTTTCGATCGATTTTATGCCTAAAATTATTTGTTATTTGATATTATTTCATCCATTCAAATATTATTCGTTTATTTAAAATTTGGAAATGAAGAAAAAATTTGTATATTGACTACAATGAAAAGTATTCATCTCAAATAAAGTTTGTTGAAAAACAAATCACAAAAGTTTGATTTTAATAAGGCTATAGTACGTGAAAATTTTTGAATTTTTAGAAAAAATCTAAGGCAATCCATCGTCGAAATTTTTCAAAAAATCGAAAAAATCTAAGACTATAGTACGTGGAAATTTTCGAATTTTTCGAAAAAATCTAAGACTATAGTACGTGGAAATTTTCGAATTTTTCAAAAAAATCAAAGGCAATAGTAAGGCAATTTTTTCAAAAAAAGCAAAGGCTATAGTAAGGCAATTTTTTCCAAAAAATCAAAGGCTATAGTAAGGCAATTTTTTCAAAAAAAGCAAAGGCTATAGTAAGGCAATTTTTTCAAAAAAAGCAAAGGCTATAGTAAGGCAATTTTTTCAAAAAAATCAAAGGCTATAGTAAGGCAATTTTTTCCAAAAAATCAAAGGCAATAGACTGGCAATTTTTTCAAAAAAATCAAAGGCTATCCACTGCCATCTTTTTTCAAAAAAAGCAAAGGCTATAGTAAGGCAATTTTTTCAAAAAAATCAAAGGCAATAGACTGGCAATTTTTTCAAAAAAATCAAAGGCAATAGACTGGCAATTTTTTCAAAAAAATCAAAGGCTATAGACTGGCAATTTTTTCAAAAAAATCAAAGGCAATAGACTGGCAATTTTTTCAAAAAAAGCAAAGGCTATAGTAAGGCAATTTTTTCCAAAAAATCAAAGGCTATAGTAAGGCAATTTTTTCAAAAAAAAGCAAAGGCAATAGACTGGCAATTTTTTCAAAAAAATCAAAGGCAATAGACTGGCAATTTTTTCAAAAAAATCAAAGGCTATAGACTGGCAATTTTTTCAAAAAAATCAAAGGCAATAGACTGGCAATTTTTTCAAAAAAAGCAAAGGCTATAGTAAGGCAATTTTTTCCAAAAAATCAAAGGCTATAGTAAGGCAATTTTTTCAAAAAAAGCAAAGGCTATAGTAAGGCAATTTTTTCAAAAAAATCAAAGGCAATAGACTGGCAATTTTTTCAAAAAAAGCAAAGGCTATAGTAAGGCAATTTTTTCCAAAAAATCAAAGGCTATAGTAAGGCAATTTTTTCAAAAAAAGCAAAGGCTATAGTAAGGCAATTTTTTCAAAAAAATCAAAGGCAATAGACTGGCAATTTTTTCAAAAAAAGCAAAGGCTATAGTAAGGCAATTTTTTCCAAAAAATCAAAGGCTATAGTAAGGCAATTTTTTCAAAAAAAGCAAAGGCTATAGTAAGGCAATTTTTTCAAAAAAATCAAAGGCAATAGACTGGCAATTTTTTCAAAAAAAAGCAAAGGCAATAGACTGGCAATTTTTTCAAAAAAAAGCAAAGGCTATAGACTGGCAATTTTTTCTAAAAAATCAAAGGCTATAGTAAGGCAATTTTTTCAAAAAAAGCAAAGGCTATAGTAAGGCAATTTTTTCAAAAAAATCAAAGGCAATAGACTGGCAATTTTTTCTAAAAAATCAAAGGCAATAGACTGGCAATTTTTTCAAAAAAAAGCAAAGGCTATCCACTGCCATCTTTTTTCAAAAAAAAGCAAAGGCTATAGACTGGCAATTTTTTCAAAAAAATCAAAGGCAATAGACTGGCAATTTTTTCAAAAAAAGCAAAGGCTATAGTAAGGCAATTTTTTCCAAAAAATCAAAGGCTATAGTAAGGCAATTTTTTCTAAAAAATCAAAGGCTATCCACTGCCATCTTTTTTCAAAAAAAAGCAAAGGCTATAGACTGGCAATTTTTTCAAAAAAATCAAAGGCAATAGACTGGCAATTTTTTCAAAAAAAAGCAAAGGCTATCCACTGCCATCTTTTTTCAAAAAAAAGCAAAGGCTATAGACTGGCAATTTTTTCAAAAAAATCAAAGGCAATAGACTGGCAATTTTTTCAAAAAAAAGCAAAGGCTATCCACTGCCATCTTTTTTCAAAAAAAAAACAAAGGCTATAGACTGGCAATTTTTTCAAAAAAATCAAAGGCAATAGACTGGCAATTTTTTCAAAAAAAAGCAAAGGCTATCCACTGCCATCTTTTTTCAAAAAAAAAACAAAGGCTATAGACTGGCAATTTTTTCAAAAAAATCAAAGGCTATCCACTGCCATCTTTTTTCAAAAAAAAGCAAAGGCTATAGTAAGGCAATTTTTTCAAAAAAAAGCAAAGGCTATCCACTGCCATCTTTTTTCAAGAAAAAGCAAAGGCTATAGACTGGCAATTTTTTCAAAAAAATCAAAGGCAATAGAATGGCAATTTTTTCAAAAAAAAGCAAAGGCTATAGACTGGCAATTTTTTCAAAAAAATCAAAGGCAATAGACTGGCAATTTTTTCAAAAAAAGCAAAGGCTATAGTAAGGCAATTTTTTCCAAAAAATCAAAGGCTATAGTAAGGCAATTTTTTCAAAAAAAAGCAAAGGCAATAGACTGGCAATTTTTTCAAAAAAATCAAAGGCAATAGACTGGCAATTTTTTCAAAAAAATCAAAGGCAATAGACTGGCAATTTTTTCAAAAAAAGCAAAGGCTATAGTAAGGCAATTTTTTCCAAAAAATCAAAGGCTATAGACTGGCAATTTTTTCAAAAAAAAAGCAAAGGCAATAGACTGGCAATTTTTTCAAAAAAAAAGCAAAGGCAATAGACTGGCAATTTTTTCAAAAAAAAAGCAAAGGCTATAGTAAGGCAATTTTTTCAAAAAAATCAAAGGCTATAGTAAGGCAATTTTTTCCAAAAAATCAAAGGCTATAGACTGGCAATTTTTTCAAAAAAAAGCAAAGGCTATAGTAAGGCAATTTTTTCCAAAAAATCAAAGGCAATAGACTGGCAATTTTTTCAAAAAAAAGCAAAGGCTATAGTAAGGCAATTTTTTCCAAAAAATCAAAGGCAATAGACTGGCAATTTTTTCAAAAAAAAGCAAAGGCTATAGTAAGGCAATTTTTTCCAAAAAATCAAAAGCAATAGACTGGCAATTTTTTCAAAAAAAAGCAAAGGCTATAGTAAGGCAATTTTTTCCAAAAAATCAAAAGCAATAGACTGGCAATTTTTTCTAAAAAATCAAAGGCTATCCACTGCCATCTTTTTTCAAAAAAAGCAAAGGCTATAGTAAGGCAATTTTTTCAAAAAAATCAAAGGCTATCCACTGCCATCTTTTTTCAAAAAAAAGCAAAGGCAATAGACTGGCAATTTTTTCAAAAAAAAGCAAAGGCAATAGACTGGCAATTTTTTCAAAAAAAAAGCAAAGGCAATAGACTGGCAATTTTTTCAAAAAAAAAGCAAAGGCTATAGTAAGGCAATTTTTTCAAAAAATCAAAGGCAATAGACTGGCAATTTTTTCAAAAAAAAAGCAAAGGCAATAAAAAAAAGAAAGCTATAGTAAGGCAATTTTTTCAAAAAAAAGCAAAGGCTATAGTAAGGCAATTTTTTCAAAAAAGCAAAGGCTATAGTAAGGCAATTTTTTCCAAAAAATCAAAGCAATAAGGCAATTTTTCAAAAAAAAAAAAAAAAAAAAAAAAAAAAAAAAAAAAAAAAAAAAAAAAAAAAAAAAAAAAAAAAAAAAAAAAAAAAAAAAAAAAAAACAAAGGCTATAGTAAGGCAATTTTTTCAAAAAAATCAAAGGCAATAGACTGGCAATTTTTTCAAAAAAAAGCAAAGGCTATAGTAAGGCAATTTTTTCCAAAAAATCAAAGGCAATAGACTGGCAATTTTTTCAAAAAAAAGCAAAGGCTATAGTAAGGCAATTTTTTCCAAAAAATCAAAAGCAATAGACTGGCAATTTTTTCAAAAAAAAGCAAAGGCTATAGTAAGGCAATTTTTTCCAAAAAATCAAAAGCAATAGACTGGCAATTTTTTCTAAAAAATCAAAGGCTATCCACTGCCATCTTTTTTCAAAAAAAGCAAAGGCTATAGTAAGGCAATTTTTTCAAAAAAATCAAAGGCTATCCACTGCCATCTTTTTTCAAAAAAAAGCAAAGGCAATAGACTGGCAATTTTTTCAAAAAAAAGCAAAGGCAATAGACTGGCAATTTTTTCAAAAAAAAAGCAAAGGCAATAGACTGGCAATTTTTTCAAAAAAAAAGCAAAGGCTATAGTAAGGCAATTTTTTCAAAAAAATCAAAGGCAATAGACTGGCAATTTTTTCAAAAAAAAGCAAAGGCAATAGACTGGCAATTTTTTCAAAAAAAAAGCAAAGGCTATAGTAAGGCAATTTTTTCAAAAAAAAGCAAAGGCTATAGTAAGGCAATTTTTTCAAAAAAAAGCAAAGGCTATAGTAAGGCAATTTTTTCCAAAAAATCAAAAGCAATAGACTGGCAATTTTTTCTAAAAAATCAAAGGCTATCCACTGCCATCTTTTTTCAAAAAAAGCAAAGGCTATAGTAAGGCAATTTTTTCAAAAAAATCAAAGGCTATCCACTGCCATCTTTTTTCAAAAAAAAGCAAAGGCAATAGACTGGCAATTTTTTCAAAAAAAAGCAAAGGCAATAGACTGGCAATTTTTTCAAAAAAAAAGCAAAGGCAATAGACTGGCAATTTTTTCAAAAAAAAAGCAAAGGCTATAGTAAGGCAATTTTTTCAAAAAAATCAAAGGCAATAGACTGGCAATTTTTTCAAAAAAAAGCAAAGGCAATAGACTGGCAATTTTTTCAAAAAAAAAGCAAAGGCTATAGTAAGGCAATTTTTTCAAAAAAATCAAAGGCAATAGACTGGCAATTTTTCAAAAAATCGAAAAAATCTAAGGCTATCCATCGTCAAAATTTTTGAATTTTTCGAAAGATCTAAGGCTATAGTACGTGGAAATTTTCGAAAAAATCATCGATTTCTTTTCATCCATTCAAATATTATTCATTTATTTAAAAATCAAAAATAAAGAAAAAATTTGTATATTTACTACAATGAAAAAAGTATAAATCTCAAATAGAATTTGTTTAAAAAAATTAAATTACAAAAGTTTGATTAGATAAAATAAGATACAAAGTAACTCGAAATAGAATCACCTGGTCTGAACAATAATAAACTACAAGTGAAAATGAAATGATGATGATCTAAAATATAATCAATGTGTCAAAACCATTGACTTCTCTAAAGATTTAGTTTTTTTCTTGATTTGAGAAAAATCAAAGTTTTGGCACCATTTTTAGGTTCATTACTGATGATGATCGATGAAAATGTATTCAATAAATAAGATATGATCCAGGAATCCATTTTTTGTTTTTGTTTTGTTTTGTTTATCACCAAATTAAACGGATTAGTTTAGGAATAAAATATTTTTCATTTTTTCGTTGATATTCATCATTGCATACTTTTCCATACTTTGTCCAACGGATCGACAGGATCATATGTACCATTCATTTGTTTATAATAAATATCCAATTCTGGTGGATATGGATCACCCGAATAAAGACGTAATTTTGGCAACATTTTTTTGAGATTATCTTTGAATGATGCAATTATGCTCTATTTGAATGGGGATTTGAAATGGAAATAATTTGGGTAAAAGGAATATTTGAAATAATTATTTATCAATTAATAAATTGAATATTTTTCAAGGAAATATCAAGTTTTTAATTATCGAAATTCTACTCTACTTTTGGCTTTGAATCGGTCGGTGGTTGGAAATGTTGGATTGGTGGATTAGCTGCCTGAATTGGATATGTTATCATTGGTTGGTTATTTGGTATTGGTTGTTGTTGCTGATGATAATGCTGCATATATTGTTGCTGTGGTTGCAGCTGCGGTTGCGATGGTTGATACTGTTGTTGTTGTTGAGGAGGAGTAGGATAAATCGGATACGATGATTGTGGTGGTTGTTGCGGTGGCGCTGGTGATGGCTGTGGATGCTGTAGTTGTGGACTATAACTTTGTTCGCTCATATCTAAACTTAGCTCTACTTTGGGCGCTTGATCATATTCCGATGGTTGTTCATTTTTAACCGACGAATCCTGTCGTCGTTTATAGTATGAATCTGAATCCTGATTTATGACAATATTTTTGTTAATTTCAACTGGCATATTATTCGGTTTGGGATATGAATTTGGCATGGTGGGTACTGGCGCAGCATATGGCTGCCTATGTTGAGACGTTGATGGATAATAATATTGGTTATGATACATGTTCGGTTTTGGTGTCGGTGTAGGGTATGCATTTAATGGTTTTGGTTGGCCATATGCTATTGAAGGTGGTCGCGTTGCTGGATATTGTACTGGCTGTGGATATGGTTGCACAGGTTTCGGTACAGCTGTTGTTGGATAGGATGGCTGTTGTTGATGTCTTGCTGTTGATTGGGGATATGCGTATTGTCTGTGCGGTTGTTGTGGATAATAATATGATTGCTGATATGGCTGTTGCACTGCTGGTGATTGTGGCAGCGGCGCTTGATATGCTGTCGTTGGTGGCGGATATTGAGGTGATGGTGTTGGATATGATTGTTTGGAATATTGTGGGGTTTGATATGGTGAAACCGGTGCTTGATATGGTGGACCAGGTCTATGAGACACAGTCATATGTGGTTGCTCTTTGCCGACATAACCAGATTGTCGGTATGGTGATGGAGGCATAAACATTGGCATTGAAAATGGTGGATAAGCCATATTTGGAGGCGGTGGTGGCGGTGGAAATGGCATACCGGGTGGAAACATGAATGGTGGCATTAATGGCGGCAAAGGATATGGTGGATAAAATGGCATCATCATCGAAGGTTTAGTGGTTGGTGAAGGTGTTGTAGTAGTTGTGGTTGTTGTAGTCGTCGTCGTTGATGATGTCTCTTGATCATCATCATCATCATTATTATCAGTATCATCATTATCATCATTGTCATTATCATTATCATCAGTAGTATCCTCATCATTTGTTTCAGTAGAATCCTCTTCATTTTCTTCTTCATTCGCTTCAGTTGTCGTCGTCGATGAAGCTGTGGTGGATTCTTGTTCATCTTCTACTTCAATTTCTTCTCGTTCTGTGGTCGTTGATTCAGTTTCTGTTCCATTATCATTATCATTTTCTTCAGATGAATCATCGACATCATCCTCAACATCATCTGGTGCTTCAGTCGTAGTGCTTGTCGATGTGGTGACTTCTTGTAAACGGCGTGATTTCGACCGGTCATTTTCACTTTTTTTCAAATTACGATTTTTATTCCTGGTGTTGTTGTTATTGGTGCTGGTTAATTTTGGCTTTTCACGTGTTTTCAATGATGTTTTTGGTCGTTTTGGTTTTGGTGGTCGTCGAAGCTGCTGAGAAAGCGGTCTTTCCGTTGTTGTTGTTGATGTGGTTGATGATGATTGGATAGATTGCATTTGATTTCCGTCATTATTATTATTAATCATAAAATTATTATTCAAATTATCACGTAAATCATCTAGATTTAATGAAATATTTTCATTTTTTACAACAAAATCTCGATGTTGTTTCGGTATTTCGGGTACATCATATTCACTCAACGGTGGTAATGGAATATTTTCAACACTTGCTTTGGGCAATATTCGAACCACATTTTTTGGTGATGGCGTGAAATTGATTCCTTGATTTTTATTATTTTGAAATAATGAATAATTAAATCGATCTAAATTTTTTCAAAATGGAAAAATATCAAATTAATTAATCAAAATTAATCCATTCATCCATTTGCTTTACTTACGATTATTGTTGTTATTATCATTGAAAAAGCCTGATCCTAATGATTGAAGTTTCGCTAATTTTTGCTGTTGTCCACGATCCGTGGTTATCCATCGTTGATTAGTGGATTGATTTTGTTTAGCCGAATGACGCTGATGATTGTAGCCATCATTATCGATGATATAATAATTATTTTGATGATCAATCGAAGCATCATCATTATTACTCCAATGAAAACTATCATAGGTGATTGGTTGTGTTTGTTTTGAATTTTTGTGATGATGATCTTGTGAATCGTTTGAATTCGGTATTATCGATTTAGTATGATTATTGACGAGTAATTTATCGAATAAATCATTAAATTTTGTACGATCATTATTCGATGAAATGATTTTAATGGGATTACGTTCAGCAGCATTAATGGTCGATGATGATGTTGGTGTCGGTGGCAGAAATGTTAATTGATCATGAATTTGTTTTTTATTATTCGAAATAACTTCATATTCATTTCTTAATGCCGATGTTGATGTTGTTGTTGATGGTGGTTGATCGAATAATGGTGATATCAATGAATTTTGTGTAGTTGATGTAATTTTAATTGGAAAATTATTATTATTATTGTTTTGATTATTATTTTGAAATTGTCGAAAATTCTCAAAATGTTCAGATGGCAAACCATTCGATGGTAAATATATTGATTTTTCAATTGTTTTCGTGATCGTGGTTGGAATGACATCATTATTATTCGCTTTATTATTGCTTTTACCATCCCAATCGATTGAATCTTTTAGAATAATAAAAATAATAGAAATGATTATTGAAATAAATATATTATTGAATATAATATCATTTAAAAAATTTACCAATAAAATTATTTCTATTATTATTATTAATGTTGTTTGTATTTAAAACATTTTTCAACAATGAATTTAATGGTCTATTATTCAGTGATAATGCCGGTGCCGATATGATTACTTTTCTTTGTTGTTGCTGTGGCTGCTTTTGTGGTTGATCATTTTTACGATAATGATCCAACAATTGTTTCAGCTGATTTTGATTTATTTCAGTCAATTGATCATTATTTTCATAATTCAACGATGACTGCGTAGTTGTTGTCAAAGGTGTTAGTCTTGGTAGCTGCTGTTGTTGTTGTTGTTGATAATTTTGATATAAACCATCTTTTCTAAATGTGTTATAATTATCTTTATTATTATTGCCAATAACAGATTTTGATGTGGTAAAATAATCATTGTCAACATTTGCTGCTGTTGCTGCTGCTGCTATGAATAATTAAAAGAGAAAAATCATTTTAAATTTTTTGAAATGAACATTAATCAATTCGATTATATTTAACAGTGTTAAATCAAAATTTTTTGACCCTGAAATCATTATACAGGGTTTCAAGTTTTAATTCGGAATTTTAAAGTTGATTTTCGTAATTTTACGGTTCAAATTGCATTCAAAACTACGAAAATCAACTTGAAAACTATGAAAATCAATTTTAAAACTCCAAATTAAAACTTGAAATCATGTAATTATTATTAATGAACATATATGATCATCAAATATATCGGTCAAAGTTTTGAATTTTTTTCTTTTTTGAAAGGAAAATGAGCTAAGATAAGCTTTCACTATGAGGGTGAAATGTTAATGAAATATTTTTGATTTTTTCATGTCTTAAAGAAACATGTAAATGGATTGAAGCTAAAGAAAATTTTTCTTCCAAGGCAAAACTAAAGATGCTAATAAAGATAATGAGATAATAGAGGACGAAAGTTCATTAGATCAATGTCCATGTGTTTTGTCTTAAATTTCATTTATATTTATATTAGGTTGTCCGATAAGTTCTTGTCGATTTTCTCATAATTCCCTACGATACAATCGGCAAAAACTTTTCGCTCAACCTAATATTGCATATTTGCCTGGAAAAAACTTTTTCATTTTCAAAAAATGAGTCATTTCAATAAAATTAAATTGAAAAACTCGTAAAAACAGCTTACTAATTGATTTTGGTCGATCATTATTATTTTGATTGATATTATCAATTGATGATATCGATTCACCATCACTTTTTATAGGAATTATCGTGGTGAATGGAAAAAATGAATTACTATTAATGAAATCTTCGATATTTGTCGATTGTTGTTGTTGTTGATGTGGCGGTATATTTGCCGATAATCGATATATATCAGTTGTTGTTTTAAGATTATTGTTGTTATTATTATTGGTTATTGTATTGAATAATTTTTGTTGTTGTTGATATGGATGACCATTGTTTAATGACGATGGCTTTGTTTCCAAAGTAGATGTCGTCGATGGTATCGATTTCAATGAATCTAAAGGGTTATTATTTTGAAAATGAAATCAAATTTTGAAAAATGAAAATTATTTAAATAATTGAAATAATTGAATAAAATACTTTGATCAAATTTTTTTTGGCGATCACCAAAATTATCATAAACACTCATAAATGGTGTTTGATTATCATCATAATAATCAACATCATTATCATCATTTTGTCGGACATTTTTATCATGTTGTATGAATCTATACACTGATTCTTCATTATTCTTGACAGTTTGTTGATTGAAAGCATTCACATTAGTAATGATAATGAATATCATTACCAGTGTCGACAATCTTAGAATCATTTTATTTCAATTTTCTTAAATAATCAAGAGGTTACATAATCACATCAAAATAAAATATTTAAAATCGAATTAATCATAATTCACTTTTTACACATTCAGCCAAAAACAAATATTCATCATTCAATGAATCAATGAACAAGTAATTAATTAAAATCAAAATATTTTCAATTGTAAATTGTAAATTTCAATCGTGTGTTCAATGAATTCAAACATTAAAAAATTCGAAACACCGAACACATATATTCAAAACCCTGAATGAGAAAGAAGAGATATCACATCTGAATCGAATCTATGAAATGAAATTTTGTTTTTGTGAGAAGAGTTATCTAACTTTGTAATGTGTGTGTCTATGCATTGAAAATAATGAGGAGATTCATTTTCTTTTTCAATTTTTTTTTTCATTTTCATTATTTCAAATTTTTTCATTTCTTTTTGTTTTTTTCATTTCTTTCTTAAGACTATAGTTTTTTTTTTTTTTTTGTTTTTAGTCTGAGAAGAGAGAAGGAAAAAGAAAATGCATTGAAATCAAATCAAATGTTGACTTGTTGTTTCATATTAAATCATTAAAAACGAAATGAAAAAAACAAATAAAATTATCCACCAAAGACCTACGAACCATTGGATTGTTGGATGTTTGTTTGTTTGTTTGATGTGGATAAATTATTCTGAATTTGTGGATTTTATTAAAAAACTCAACTTAATGATTTAAGATATCACAGAGAAATATGGAAAAAACGTGTTCCTATACGCGTGTTCCTATCTAATATAAGTATTACTTCAAAATGTCTATTCTCATGTAGATGAGATAATTATTATTAGGTTGTCCGATAAGTTTGCGCCGATTTTCTGATGATTCCCTACGGCATAATCGGCAAAAACTTTTCGGACAAACTTATATTATACACACACATAGCTACGAAAATCACGGAAATGATATCGAATGAATAAATTTTTTTTCGGGATGAAATATGATTTCCCGAGACGTAATTAATTGAAAAATATGTATTTTTATATTAAAAAAAAATATTTTTATATAATTTTGAAAGATTCACCCTTTACACGAAGCGCTTAATAAAGTGCAAATAGAATGTCATTCATTTTGTTTTTCTCGCTAAACATTCAATTCAATAGACAATTGAATTGTTACAGTTAAAATCCTTACAGTTGCATGTCATCAGATAAGTTGGCCTGATTTTGATTGGCCTCGAAAACAGATATTGAAAATATTGATAAATGAATAGATTTTTATAATTATGAATTTTGAATCTGTTCAAATAATATATATATCGAATATCTCTATTTTTAATCGATTCATTCATTCATTTAAAAAAAACCTTACATACCTTTATTATTATCGTATGAATGATCATTAATCAATGATTGCATTGATGTTGGTGTCGAAGTTGATGTCGATGGTGTTCGTCTTGGTTGATCATCAAAGGCAATATTTTGATTCATCATTGAATATAAATATTCATATGCTTTTTGTCGATCATATTGATCATCGTAATTTTTAACATTATAGTTGCTTGGCTGTTTGCTTGATTGAACCTGAACATTTTTATTATTGCTTTGACTATGATTGTCAATGCTGTAAGAGCTGCTTTTATTATTGAACTCGCTTTTCACTTCGGTAATATTTTTAATGTGATTTATGCTGCTATTGTTGTTATTATTATTGTCATCAGTCACTTTAATCACACGTGATTTAAGACGTTTTTGATGATTTTTCGATTTTGATCTTGATATTTTCGATACGGTTGATGATTTGATTCGTGATTTTGATCGACGATTTTTTTCTTCAAATTTAGATTTAGTTTCAGTAACGATTATTGGTAAATTGATCATTTGTGTTGTGATGATTGGCTTATTTTCATTTATTATTGATGATGGCTGATGCTGCTGTTTTTGTTTTTGCAGTTGTTGTGGTTGTGGTTGTGGCTGTGGTTGAGGTGCTGGTGTCGGTAAATCATTTTGTTTTTCAAAATTCATTTCATCAATTAATTTCGGTGATTCAGTAACATATGATGGTGGTGGTCGATTCATTAGATGAGCAAGATGTTTTTCAATTATACTTCCACCATCACTATTCGATGATTGAGTGTTTGAATTCAATATTGGTGGTGGTGGTGGCTGCTTCATTAATTGTGCCAAATGATTTTCAATAATATTTTTACCACTTGATACTGATTCAAATGATTTATGTTGCTGTTGATTTGAATGTGAATTGACATGCGAAATGTTTGAATGGTTTTTCGATAGATTTAAAGGTGGTGTTGATGAATGGTGCGATGATTTCTTCAAAGTCGAAAATGTCGGCGATTTATCTTGATAATAAAAACTAGGTCTGAAATCTGATTCCTTGTCCATTGTCGGGGTCGGTACCTGCTGTCTATAATCATTAAAATACTTGAATCGATCATCGAAGCTTTTCTTATTATCATTATGAATATAATGTTCATCATCCCAAATGATTGGCCTTGGAAATTTATTATCTTTATCATTTTTATCAATAATTGAATCGCTATTCGTTAATTGATATTTCATAAATTGTTCAGTTTTACTTTTTCCATCATTTGAAATTGATGCATAAGGTGGTAAATTCGGTACTGGATCATTATCATTTCTTTTAACACTGTTATCATTGTTATTTGGATTTTGAATGTTTGAATTTTGATGATGATTTCGTTGATAATGGTGAGGATGATGGCGATGATGATCATTACGATTATCAGCAATAACAGTATCAAAATTATCATTATTTTGTCGATAATAAAAAGACAATGGACGAGCTATATAATCCATATTCGTTACATTATTACTGTTATTATTATTATTTTGGTTAAAATGATCATTATTTTGATTAATATTTCCATTGAATTTCGGTAATTTTTTCTTAATATATCTTGGTTGTTGTTGTTGTTCATGTTGTAGTTTATGATGTTGTTTATTACGATTATTATTGAAAAAATTATTGTTTCCATCGCCATTGTGATTGTGATGATTGGTGAAAAAATATGTATTCGGAATATTGTCATTTCTATTACCATTATTGTTATTGTTATTGTTTGTCGATGCAAAGATAACGGGTAAATTTTCTAAGGAAAATATTAAAAGGAAAATGTAAATATTCAAACATTCGAAACATTTGAAAATCTAAATTTAAGAAAAATGATAAAAATTTTGTTTTTCTTGGGCAAAATATTTAGGGTTTCAAGTTTTAATTCGTGGTTTTAAAATCAATTTTCATAGTTTTAAAATTGAATTTCATAATTTCACCGGTTTCAAATTGCATTGAAACTACGAAAATCAACTTGAAAACTACGAAAATTAATTTTAAAACTACGAATTAAAACTTGAAACTCTGTATTTCGGTTTCTAATTTTAGTTTTTTAGTAGAAATAATAAAAAAAATTAATAAAAATTCTAGGCCATCGATCAATGATGATGATAATTTTGAAAACAAATAAATTTTCGTCGAATGAAACTTTATTCATTTGCTTGTGCCCATTATTATTATTCAATCTAATCAATCATTTTATTTGATTTTGAAAAATATTCAAAATTCTTGGATTTTTTTGATCGATGAGAACACTGAAAAAACAAAGCACAGAGAAAATGGTACCAAAAATAGCTTCATTTATCCTTTTTTTTCTTCTTAAAATACTGAGATTACGATTGTCTCATGTAAGTGATAAAAATAATAATAATTGAAGGTGTAATTGAAATACTAGAAGACATTGAAATGTTGAATGTATTTTTCAGTGTAAATAATCATAATGGTAAACACGAAAGAAAAAAAATAGGGAAAACATACTTGGCTTTGATTTTGACACAGGTCTACGTTCAATTGTAACACGATCAACATGATCAGCTTTATCATCGAATATTTGATTAACCAGACTTGAATATTTGACATGTTCATTTTTCTCTGTTTTTTTGGAGAAGATAAAGGAATAAAAATGTTTTAAAGTAGAAAAAGGGTTGGAATCATTTCAATTTAAATAGGGTCATACAGTTCATAAATTTTTATTGAGTTACATACCTCCATTATTTTTATCATGTTTTTCGCTTGCTTCTTCATACAATTTAAATGGATCAATTGTCAATTCTGGACTTTGATAATTGCCGAATATTGATTTGAAATCTAAATCTTTCGAATGAAGAAAATTTGAAAATTTGAATTGAATCAATCATTTAACACTTACCTTGTGGTGAATATGAAGTGGTCACACTTGGTTTTCGTTCATCATGTTTGGCAACTAAATAATAATCATTGTGATAATAAGGAAATTTTTGAGTCGAATCAATCAATCAATCAATAAGTCAATCAAGGAAAAGTATTACCTGTTGCAACGTGTTGACTTTCTTCAGCAATCATCATTGGATCATCAATTAGAGCAGTGAAAAATTTTCCGCCTGTTGTTACATTTTTATTTGATTGTTGTTGCTGCTTCAATGAACCACCATCATCATTATCATCTAAATAATCAATATCAATTGTATCAGTATTATCTGAATCGATAATTGAATCAATTATCGTAATATTACTGTCGTCATTACTTCCATTATTATTCGTATTATTTTTGCTATTAATCAATAATAATGTTGATGATGATGATGATGATGATCGTAAATGATTGTTATTAAAATCTTTTGTTGTTACAGTATTATTATTAAGACCATTAATATTACTATTATCATTGTTCATTGGTAATGATGGAGAAGAAATGAATGGCATATTCGTAGTACTAATATTATTTGTAAATTTTAATTCGGACATTGCCATTGGCAATATCGTTTTTTGTGATGATTGCAATGGTAATGTTGTTGTCGATGTAAATACAGTGGTTGTTGTTGTTGTTGTTGACGTTCGATGATGCTTATTTTTATTTCGATGTCTCGATACGGACATTGTTCCATTTGATTTTGATTTTTGTTGATGTTTATGCTTTTTTTTCTTTTTTCTTCTTTCTCGTTTGTTTGTTGCTGTCGATTTTGATAATGATAATGTTGTTGTTGGCGATGGTGGTAATGGTGATATTGTCGTTGTCATTAGTGTTGTTGTCGATGTCAGCTGAGCAAAATCTGTAAAAAAAAATAAAGAAAGTAAAATGATCATTAATAAAACGGCCATCATCGTCATAATTATCTCATAGTTTTTCAAACCATTATATTTCTTCGATGATGGAATAAATACTGGCGATGGTTGTTGCATATCATATCCATCATCATCATCAATATTTTCAGCCGGAACATAGGTTCGATTTTTATTTTCATCATTATTATTATTCACTCGTATTCCTTCTATTCAAAATTAATCAATTAAAAAATAGGAAAATTTTTGAAAATTGAAAACGATTGTTCTGTTCAAAAGCAAAGAAACTTAAAACTTACTT
This sequence comes from Psoroptes ovis, assembly GCA_002943765.1. Lineage (NCBI taxonomy): Eukaryota > Metazoa > Arthropoda > Arachnida > Sarcoptiformes > Psoroptidae > Psoroptes > Psoroptes ovis. Next base: position 136,267 of record PQWQ01000027.1, on the reverse strand, counting down.
GTCAATTGAGCTGATAATTTAAATGGCAATATCGATTCATCTTTAATATTATCATCGAAAATATATTTTTCATGTGATTTTCTTTGTTGTTTTTCGAATGTTTTTGAAAAATCCTGGAAATTTTCTCTTAGATTTACCGGCAATTTTGACAATGATGATGATGAATCATTCGAAACAGAATAATCATTATTACCATTGTTCGCAATGGTATCATTATTGGCCATAAAAAATAAATTGACATTTTGATCATCATCATCATCATTGTCATTGTTATTATTATCATTATTTCTAACCTAATTAGTGACAAAAAAAAAACACATCAGATGACCGGAAATTTTTTAAAATTTATGAAACGAAAAATTCCACTTACATTAGATTCACCGTGAATGTAATTAATGATGATCAGGTTTGATGATAATATTATCAAAAATATATCTGAAAATTTTGAAATGACAAATTTAACAAAGAAAAATTCAATGATCAACGATGTGAAACGGACAATCATATGTTTTCCTTAAATAAATTAACAAACTTACATTTAATCAATCGAGTTGAAGCCATCATTTTTGATGATGATGATGATTAAAACAACACAAAAATCAAATTTGATTAAACAAAAAATAATTCAAAAAATTCAGTCAAAACTGCTGAATATGAATTTACAAGTCTTTTGGCTTGGTGAAATTGAGTCAAATTCTCAAAAAATGAACAAAATAATCGTAAATTAAATGTCGATAGGTGATTATTTTTGATGATTGTTATCTTTGATTTACATATTCATAATTTTGAACAATTCATCAATGGTTTCAAACAACAATAATGATTGAAAAATGATGATTAGATGATTGGAATATCGTTGATTTTTATGGATTGATGTGTTTGTGTGGTCAATTCAATTCAATTCAAACAAATGTAATGAATGACACACGAATGATGACAACAACAAAAATTTCAAACGAAAAACATTCGAAAAAAGAATTCAAAAAAAAAAAACATTCGAATTCGATTCTCACACAAAGATGACATTACGCGGTTTGATGATAATAATAATGTTCACAAATAATAATTCATAAATTTCTTAAGTTTTTTGACAATTGAAAATGTTGAACAATTTGAAAAATCTTGAAAATTTCTTGAATTTCTCTTCGCAATTATTCATTCATTTCTTCTTTGTTGTACCAAAATACACACAAAAATATGACAAGAAAATCCAAGACGACAACAATCCTCATGAGTAGAGAATAGATCAAAATTCAGCAGCACATCATACATACACAGCACATGTGAATTAATTGACCAATTTTCATGAACACATCCATTCACAACGAAGATTGAAAAATGATACAATTGTTATCATATTTGAATGAAACACAGAGAAAAATTCAGTAAAATTGAATCAACAAAAGAATTTGAATAAAATTGAAGATAATTGAATAGAATTACATTGATTCAAACGACTATTAGATGACCATTCAAAGTGGTTTGGCTTCAAAGATTATTATTATTATGGCTTCATCGCTTCATTACTATCATCTCGAACATCATCAAAATTCGATCACATTTCGGACAACTTGGCTCTAATTGAACAGAAAATCCATGCTGAATGAATGGACAGACAGAAAATTTGGCGAACCAAAGAGACTTTTTTTCTTAATAATTTCATTTATGGTAAGTAAATTTTCTGATTTTTTTGATCCCCGTCTACCATATCTATAACCTCTGATTATGATGATGATGATGATGATGATGATGCTATCATTGGACACAATTTTTTCCCTTCATTTTCTTAAATTATTTATTTTTATTAATAAAAATAAATAAACAAATAAAAATTGAAAGGATTGAAAGTAATAAAGAGTCATTTTTGGATACCACGATGATCATCGGTGACAGATGTGATCATCATCGTGATGATGCTTATTTCTTAGGTAGAAGAAGATCAGAAAAAATTCAATCCAAAATGATTTTTTCGGGCTGGATTTTCTCATCTGTTTATCAATAGATATGATTATTTATTTTTCGAGAAAAAAAAGAGATATTAATACATATTAATATATCTGGTTGTCCGAAAAGTTATGGCCGATTTTCATGTGGCAACTCTATTGATTAATCGGAATGAACTTTTCGGACAATCTAATACAAATATAAGTAAACAAATTAACGAAAACATGTTGCATTGATTATTAATAATAAAGTGATCGAGTTCGGAAATTTTTTTTTCTGATAATTTTTCCGAGTAAAAATATTTGTAATTAAGAGTATTTAAAAAAAAGTTCAACAATCAACACACTGGGTAATGATGGTTTTTAGTGAATGAATAAATTCAGATATTTTCTGAAAATATTAGACTGTCCAGAAAGTTCATTCGGCTTAATCAATAGAGTTGTTTACGAAAATCGGCCAAATTTTTTCGGTCAACCTAATACTTTACACATCCGATCTGATGCTCTTCGGATTTTTCCTGCCTGAAAAATTGATAATTTTCAATTTTTATTTTGAAATTTCCAATTAAAAGTCTATGGAAAAATCAACTTTCATTGATTTTTTTCTGCAAAAAATGACTGGCAATTAGTTTTTAATAATTTCTGGTTTGTTTGTGACATCTTAAAAGGAGAGAAAAATCACGAAATTTTAGTTCATTTTCGCTTTCTCATTAAGCTGCAAAAATAACCGAAATAAACGATTTTACTGAATGAATGATTAAATATTTAAATAAATGAAATTAAATGAAATGAATGACCGCTGATTAATGATAAGCATTGATTTTTGAAAATGGCCAAAAATAGTGAACTCAGGTTCAATAAAAATGAGCAAATATTCGAGATTAGTACAAGGTTTCAAGTTTTAATTCGTTGTTTTAAAATTAATTTTCGTAGTTTCGAATGCAATTTTAAACCGGTGAAATTACGAAATTCAATTTTAAAACTACGAATTAAAACTTGAAACCCTGTTAAAATGATCATTTATTTCTTTTTCGATATATATTTAATTTTACTTTTATTTTCGTATAAAATGTTTGAACTCTCTCACTCTCAATGACTAGCGATCATTTAATTATTTACAAATTAATTCATTGATACATTGACCAACGCTAATCAGATCAGATTTTGATTTCGATTAATCCATGGATTAAAATACATATTTCTTATGAATGCCTAGTCGGATTTCAAGATTAGTTGAGCGAAAAAAAAAATTTCTTTGAATTATTTATGAGCACAAAGGGCTATAGTCTGGCCGAAAAAAAATCAAAAATTCTTGACGAGTAAACAAGTGAACAAGGTCACTATTTATTGATCTAGATCTTAATAATTGACCATTCAATTTATTATTAGCCCCGAAAAAAAAAAATCGACCAAAGGCCATTACCTTTGAATCATTTGCATTACAAAAATTGAAATTTTTTCCCGAGATCAAATCGATCATATCTGAGAAAATTCAAGACTTATTTATTTTAAGACAATTTTCCAAATTTAAATGATCAGTTCTTTAAATAATTTTCCATTTGTTTGTTTATCATAATGATAATTTCAAATTACAGCCATAATTGAATTTGAATTTTCAAATAAATCCATTATCATTTGTTATTCTCGGGTATATATTGTGACATTCGAATGACATTCATTTGTGGGTTTCAATTCATTGATTTTTCACAGAAACCAAAAATTGATCATTCATTGTTTTATTTGGTGATTTTCGTACGAGAAAATAAATTTCACACATTCCCCATTCAACACAATTCGGACTAATATCGAATTGTCTTTACCCGAAAAAATTTTAAAAATTTAATAGGTTTGAAGGACCTAGAAAACCAATGGATGTATGTGGATGTGTGTTTGTCATTAAATTAAAATTATTATTCAGGTTGTCCGAAATGTTCATTCGGCTTAATCAATAGAGTTGCCCGATAAAAATCGGCCAGAACTTTTCGGACAACTTAGAAAAAGAAGATGGAAAAAAAAGTGAAATAAAAACCGGTCAAAATGGTGAAAAAAACATCAGGTAAAAACAGGTGAAAAACATATGTGTATTTGACATCAAAAGATGCATCGATTCAGCATCAATTTATTTACTTCACATCGGCCAATGTGAGAGTTTCTATTTTCGAATGATTAATTTTTATTCGTTCGCTGGCCTGTACCTGAACACATCAAACATCAATCATTCTTACGTTTGACATACAAACCAACAGCAAAAACCAATGACATAACCAAACTACTGCCCTGCTTTCGAATGATTTCTTCTTCATATTTTCATTTGATTTTCAAAGCAATTTTGGCTACACGATAATTTAAGTGTAAATCAAATCGAATGTAAAATTAATTATAAAAATTCAATCAAAAAAATTCACTTTCAAATACCTTTAACCCTCATGGAAATAGTCCTCATTTATTTTTTTTTGTTCAAAAAAATTTTCAAAGATCATTTTTAATTGATTATTGATCACCATGCATACATCTTGCTAAGCTGACATTTGATGTACATTTTGGCAGGGCTTCATTTGGCATTTTCAGCACGACTTGGCTTGCTGCATGCCAATCGATCAATTTGGACTGATAAACCTGGCAATCCACAGCTTTTTGGCCTGCAAAGATATCTGGTAATTCAGAAATTTCATCCAGGGTCTCCAGGGTTAAACAACGAAATATTCAATAGTCCCAATCAATACAATCGATTTTCATTTTCAATTTCAAATCGATACAATTGAATAAAATTAATTTTTTTTATATTAAAATAATTTGAATTTCAATCTCAAATCTTTAATACATTTCAATCAAACAAATAATTTCAAATATCAATGACATTTGTGGATTATTATTACATAAGCAAAAGTATTCAATTCATTTTAATTCAATCTATTTGACTTGGATACATTTTTCTTTGATTAATTTTAGCATCAAAAAAACAAAAATAAAAGTTTCATTTTTTCAAAATGTTTGTTAAGGCATTTTTGAATATTATTATATGTCAAACTTGTTTTTGCTGCTGCAGGTTCGAAGAAGGTTCGAAGAAATAAGAAGGTGAAAAGATTTATTTTGATCAAAGCTTAGAGATAACCAATGAGAATTAATAAGAAAAACGGTCAATCAATTCAAAGACACATCGAGAAATTGATTAATTATTTAAATATTTTAGTCAAATTCAAATAAATACGATTAATATCTCCAATAAGGTTTTCGGCTTGGTGGTATGTAACCGATTCCAAGCGGTGAATAATACAATCGTAAATTTTTCGGTGGTTTAACTTTTGGATATTGTTGACCATTGATTGTCAATGAATTGTAAACTGGTTTTGATTCATGAAATCGATAACAATAAGGTCGGCGGGTAAAATATGATGGATAATAATAATAATCATAATAATGATAATATGTTGGACGAAAATAGGAATAATCAATGTAAGGTGATGGGCCTAGATATACCATTTTCGTTGTTGTTTTTCAATGTTTTTTAACTTAAACAAATATGAATCGATTTGAATGGCAAAATCAAAATTACGCAGCAAAAAAATACTTTTTAAAAATTGAATTTATAAAAATAAACAAAACTACAAAATTCTAGACTAAATTTCAAATTTCACCTAATTCTAGCAATCAAACAAATAAAATAAATAAATATATAGGTTGTCCGAAAAGTTCATTCGGCTTAATCAATCGCGAGTTGCCATTTGAAAATCGGCCATACTTTCCGGACAAGCTATAATAATACATGGTTATTTCACTCAAAAAAAATATGAAATAATTGGGTAGATGTTGCCTTGTTTCTTGAATTATCATTGATGATTTGCCAATTTTTTCAAATGCAGTTTTTTCAAATGTTTACTTACTTCAACGCCGTTTATAAGTGACGGATGATCTTCGATATGAACATGAAGGGCGTTGTACAGGTGGTGTTGGGGTACAAATACGACTTGTATGACTTGAAAATGAAAATGATGCCGCTGGTACCGCTGTTGGTATGATCGCTGGTGTCGTTACGATCGATGGTACAACAACAGCTGTTGTAGCTACTGGTGGTGAAGCAATCAAATTCATTTGAAAACACCGCTGACAACAACGTTGTTGCAGTGGATAACCAAAACAACTGCACATTGTCATATATGTTGTTGTTGTGGCCAAAGGGACACCGAGGCCAACATTGAAACCAATCATTTTGAAATTTGAAATTAAAATTTGAAAATTTTCAATTAAATAAAAAAAACTGAAAATTCAAAGGCAAACTAATTGCGAATTCAAAGGCAAAATTTTCAAGACTATAGTTTATATACTAATCATGCATCGCCAACGATGATGAACAACAACCGATCATGACAAGGCATAAATATTGATTGACAATGAATAATCCGAAATCATTGAATCAATCGATCGAAAACTAATAAAACTGGTAAAACATTTTCATTTATTTATTTTTTCAAAAATTTAAATCCAAGAATTACATATTAAATAATATATGAAACAAATGTGAGAAAAAATAATTATAATCTTAATAATTAAGAGATAGAAGTTAAGATAAAATTCATTGAGACATTATTATTATTATTATTATTATTATTATTAAAATGAGATTTAAATATGATGAAATATTAAAAAATAATAAAATAATTCACATACCAATAATAATTATCATTCAGGTATTCATTGAATTATTGATTGAAATATTGTGATTCAAATTTGATTAATTTTAAATTTTTTAAAATTTTAAATTTGATAATATAAATAAAAACACACATACAAACACATTCGAAAATGATGTGGAGCGGTAAACAATTCATTTTTTTCAGAATTTTGAAAATTAATCATTTTCAAAGTGAAACAATTTCACCTGGAACTTCTGGTTGTTGTTCAGGTATTTTCGTTTGTTCTTGAACGACTTCTTGTTGTGGTGCAGAAACAGCGATTGTTTCTTGATTAATATCACCATTATGATGACCATTTACAATTGTTTCAGTTTTGTTTTCAACAGCTGATTCAACAGGTTGTTGTTGTTGTTCGGTTAATTTTGACGGAATTTTTTCACCAGCATCTGCGATCACTTCGTTAGCTTTTTGTGGTTCATTTTCTTTATTTTCTTCATTAACGTTTTCAGTTGCTGCGGCTGCAGGTGCATCTGTTGTTGGTTTCGCTTCTTCTTGTTGTGGTGGCGGCTGTTCTTTAGCTTCTTCAGGCTGTTGACTTGCTGGAACTTCAGCTGTTTGCTGCTGTTGTTGTTGCTCTTGTGGTTGAGAATCTTTATTATCTGTTGGTGCTTGTTGTTGACTAGCGATTTCGGTGACAGCTTCAGCTTCTGTCTTGATTTCAGAAGCATTTTGTTGCGCTGATTCGACTGGCTTTTCATCGATTTTCTCATTTGTTTCGGATGATACAGTTTCAGCAGCAGGTGCAACAACTTCAGCTGCTGCTGCTGCAGCGGTCGATTCTTGAGCATTTGTTGATGGAATATTCGAGTCGGATGCAGCTTCTTTTGTTGGTTCAACTTGTGGTGCAGACTCTTGTTCTTTTACTGGTTCAGCTTCCTTTGTAGGCTCTGGCTCTTTTGCTGGTTCTGGTTCTTTAACCGCTTCTGATTCTTTCACTGGCTCTGGTTCTTTGATTGCTTCCGATTCTTTGGTCGGCTCTGGTTCTTTTGCTGGTTCTGATTCTGCTGCTTTCACCGATTCTGGCTCTTTCGCTGGTTCCGGCTCTTTGACTGTCTCCGATTCTTTCGCTGGCTCTGGTTCTTTGACTGCTTCCGAATCTTTAGCTGGTTCTGGTTCTTTTACCGGTTCTGGCTCTTTAGCTGGTTCATTGACTACAGGCGTAGTTTCTGCAGCTGGTGGTTCAGCAGGTTGTGGAGCATTTTCAGCAGCTGGTTTAGCTTCATTAACCGGTTCTGTTGAAGAAGGTTGAGCCGATTCAGGAGCGGCTACAGCGGCAGGTTCTGCACTCGTTTCAGTAGATTTAGTTTCTGGTTCTTTAGGTGGTTCTTCTACTGCAGCAGATTCTTCGGTATTTTCAGGCTGAGAAGGAGCTGCTGAATTCGCTGATTCTGTTGATGGTGGCTGTTGAGATTCTTTGGCAACAATCTCAGATGAAGCTTGTGTTATGGCAGCTACAGCTGCATTTGCAGCCGCAGTTACCTCTTCGGTCAATGTTGGTTCGGCTGCTGCGGATGATGGTTTTGCTACTTCTGGTTCTGGTATCGATTCTAGCGGTGGAGCTGGTTGAGCTTGTGGTGGAGCAGCTTCAGGAGCTGCAACATTTCCATTTACTGGCGTTTCTGAACTCTGTGGCCGTGGATTAGTGGAACAGAAACCAAACGTAAGAAAAACGATTAAACAATTATAAAAATTGGAAAATAATCTTTGTATTAGTTCTTTTACCATATTTTTACACCAAACACTTTCTTTAAGAATCTCTCAAACAGAAATAAACTCCTTAATAAATAACTTGGTGATAAATCAACAACAGCAAACACACAATCAACTGAATGCAATAATCAAATTTCTAAAATTTTTTTTTCCGTTGGCCCTTTATAAAGCCCTTTTTCACACAGTTATCCATACACAGTGGATACATGCATCATCAATGATGAATGAAATGAATGAATGAATGAATGATGATGATGATTTAAGAAATATCTAAGACGTATAGATTTCATCGTCGTTGATTATGTGTTTTTGTGTTTTCTACCAAAGAAATTCTGTTCGAATTCTAGTGCTTCAAATTCTAGTTCTTCGGATATTTATTTTTACATTTTCCTAGTACATTCGTTTACATTCGAATCATGTGTCATCACCGAAGTTGAAATTCCGCATCGTTGATCATTGTAATTACTATATTTAATGTTTGTATTTGTTTCACACATTTTTGTCGAATGAAATTTCATTCATTTCATCAAAACAATTATCGAGATTTCGTAGTGTAAATCTGTGTAAAATATATTAATTTACCACCAATCAACACTAACCTTGGTAACATATGTTTCTTTTGTTGTCGAAAATTTGGCCGCCGATGATACTGAACGTTTCGATTTCTTCGATATTCCTTTACCACCATTTGAACCATTATTAATTGAATCATTTTGTGCCACTTCAGAATTAGCGGTCGTTTTATCTTTTTCCGAAAAACTATATGAACGTCCACGACGTCGTTTGGTTGATAGTTTTAATCCCATTTTGTTTAATATTTGTTCAAATTACTTTGAATATAATTAATTTGGCCAATGTCTTAATTTAAAGATGCTTTAAAATATGTTATTCTGTCGAATAAATGCCACTGAAAATAATTGAAAAAAACGATTAAAATTAAAATATTGCAAAATATTCAAGTGAAATTTATTTTAAAAATGGGGGCAAAAATACATGTGACGATATTGAATGTTGACGAATGACATTTTAGTTGTGTTTTTGGGTAAATGTAATGATGATGAATAATGAAAATTAATAAAATAAAATAAACAAAATGAATTACACCCAAATCAAATCATTAAATTCAAGGTTTTGCACTAAAATTCTTCAAAGGCATCATCATCATCCTACGCGCTTCTACGGCACACAGAATTTTACAAAGAATATTTCAGAATTTAGATCAAGATCCCGAGATGATGATGATGACAATTTATCATCAGGGAAGAAAAATATATGTTTGACAAATAAAATAAATCAAAATCATTTGATTTTTTTGAAAATTTTCAAATCAAAATTCAAGGCAAAAATCGTGAAAATACTGCCATCTGTTGGTGCGAAATTAAAACTTTTTCAAAATTTTCAAAAATTTCAAGATTTACACGTGACTTTTTTGCCATTTCTTGGCATTTTCAACTTTAAACTAATTTAAAATAGTCATCATCATTCAAAGACACTAATAATCATCTTTTAAATCTTGTTTTCATCATCTCTATGTGGCTCTATGACTGTGTATTTATGACCAGAGAAAAAAAAATTATGGTTTGAAATGAAAGATAAACATTTGATGATCATCAAGACGACGACGACTATCATTATTGAGATGTTGTAATGATCATCACACAATACAAAGCAAACATGCCCAAAGTATTAGGTTGTCCGAAAAGTTTTTGGCTGATTTTCAAAACGTTTTTCAATTAGTAAATCGGCAAAAATTTTACGGACGGCCCAAAGTAATTTAAACACAAAAAACAAGTTGCATCTTTAAAATTTCAAATTTCATTTCATTTGGTTCAATGAACTTGAAAAAATTACATTTGAAAAAAATAGAGTAATAAGACTAATGAAATGAAATGGATAAATACCTTGTCCAACAACTTTCAAACAAACACAATCTCAAAGATTAACATATCTTTAGCCTGAAATATTCACAAAAACAAAAGGCACCAAAGATTCGATGCATTCGACGAATGAATCAATGAATCATTCGTTTATCAAAGATCATGTATTCAATGATACAAAAAATTCCGTTTCGGTCGGAAATCTTTGATTTTGTTTGATTTGAATTAATCAAATTATTTGATAATTCAATCAATTAATCATTTGATCAATTCATTTAACTAAATCAACAAAAATTTGTTTTTTTTTTTTTTGAAATTTTCAAATTTTCTCAAATGAAAACCATTGATTTTCAATGAGGAAAATTTCGAAAAATGTCAATAAACGATACAAAAATATTATTGGGTTGTCCGAAAAGTTTTTGCCGATTTTCGAACGATTTTCTACGATATGACCGGCAAAAATTTTCCGGACAACCTAATATTATTATTAATATTTTCAGATTTACTTGACTAATGATCGATTTTCAATTTCTAATCGTTTTTTTTGTGTATTTATCAAATGATGATTCGGCAGCATTTAAAAATAAAATTTTTCATTCAATTTAAATGGATAAAACATTATTGAAAAATGAATGAATGAATACACAATGACAATTCATGTTTAATACATGATTCATTATGTTATTATTGTTTGTTTGATTCATTTTCAAAAATAGAAATCAAAAAACATCGTGACCAATCGATTTGGCTGAAAAATGAAATGAAATTCGAGCCGTTCAAAGCCTATTCTGTTTAAAAAAAATTCAGAGCATCAAATGATACAATTATTGATCAATACATACATAGACACATTGAAAATTGCTATGCATAAAAACAATGGAAAATGATTGATAAATGAATGAATAATTCAATTCAATGAATAATTATGGCTAAATATATTACGAGGATTTGGATTTGATTTATTCTATTCTTAAAACAATAATCTCTCTCTCTCTCTCTCATTTGACAACCATTTGAGGCATTAATCATCAAGAAAATAATGAATAAAATAAATAGATAAATAAATAAACAAGGTCATTGTTCGAACGTATTCATAATTCTAAATGTGCAATCTGAATAGATTCAACAGGTGTGTGTGATTGAATTTTTGAATTAATTTCGAAAAATTTTCCATAGGAATTTGTTTGGAAAAGAAATCAAATTAATCATCCAGAAATTAGTTGCTTAAAACATTGCAATAAATGAAATTATTCAAATCAAATGAAATCTTGCTGGAATTTGAATGTGAAACAATCAATGATAATCAATGAGAAATAGCAATCAATGTGTAATAATCATCCTGAATTCGCGTGTACAAATATTTCACACCAAACATATATCTCTGATTGCTTATTCATTTTTTGTTGTTTGTATTTCATCCAACAGAAATATCAAATGAAATGAATACAAACAGATTTTGGTTTGCTGCCCAAAACGGATATTGAATCATTGATATCATTGAATCAATATCATTCAATATTATTGTTATTATTTTCACTGACAGGATGAAAATTTTCAAATTTTTTTGATTTTCTAATTTTGATTAGTGAATATTTTAGGATGGTTGGAAAAAGCAGCAAAATTACCAGTGATTTGATCAATTAAGCAAGAATCACTGGTCAAATTCAAATTTTGGTCACAATTCATTAAAAATTGAATTCATTATAATGAATTGACTTACCCAATTGATGGAATGAATGGAATGGATCAAATTTGATTCAAGAAAATTATGCAGAAATTTGAGAAAAATTTGAAAATCTTCAAGATGATTGAACAAATAAATGCAAGGATCAAATTGACGATATTTTTAAATTTGAAAATATGAAATTTCAATGATGATTTGATTTGATTTGATTCGATGATTTGATTTGAATAATTTTTCAAACTCGAAATATTTGTTTGTTATGATTATATTTGATGATGATTATGGATATGTGTTTTGAGATTTTTCACTGGTTGATAATGTTCATTTATTATTTTGATTGAAAATGAGGCTATAGATAGATGGATAGAAGGTTGTGATGTGTGAATAATGTGTATTTTTTAGTGAAATGATGATTTGTTTTTTTTTCAGTTGTGTTTGTTTGATGATTGTTTGATTGTCGATTGTTGTTTGAAAATGCCAATCATTCAAATGGAAATGAATTTATTTTACTTTATATTTCAAATATATTTCTCGCTTCTTCGTTGTGCGCTTGTTGCTTGGACGGCTGTTGTTGTTTATTGTGATTTTGTTTCGTTGAATTTGTTTGTCGAATAGTTTATGTGCATATGCAGCAGCTCACTCAAACACACACATGGGCTTGATTCGTTTTCTGATTTGAGTTTTTTGGTCGTCGTCGCCGTCGTCAATACACAATCAATTAAATAAACACACACACACAAACATTATCAATGGATGATCATGGATGATGATGGTGGTGGTGGCGGTGGTAGTATCTGGAATAATAAAAAATGAAAATTTTGATGATAACAAAGATGGTCTCCAAGCACATACAACAAATGGAAGGCGTTTTATATTTTTTCAAAAAATAAAAATTTTGACTTTGAAACTATTTCAGTTTTGTTGCACCACACACATTTATTAGGGGTTGTTCATTCGGAAAGTTCATTCGGCTTAGCGAATAGAGTTGCTTATGAAAGTCGGCTAGAACTTTTCGAACAGCCTAATATTTTGTTTGTTGTTGATTTGTTATTATTACCATTGTGAAAGTGCATGTTGTTTTGTGCTGCACACACACACACACACACATATATCCGTTGAATTTTCAAGCTTTGAAATAATGCTTCAGCAAGCTTTGTTGTACTTTCAATTGCTGTGAATGCTGATATGAAATGAATGATGACCACAACAACCAGATCTTGTCTATCAAGTTTATTGATAATTTGGCTGTTCTGTTGTATTAGTGGCCATATTGTATTAATATGGCATTATTGCATTACCAACACACACATTGACACAGGAAACACAGCCAAAAATGTAATCAAATTTGAATTTTTGAAAATTTAAAATTTTAAGCGGCAAAAGTGAAAGGTTTTTAGCCATTATTTTTTTCATTTGTTTGTCTGGATTCATATTTCATTATCAGAGTTTTTCGAAATAAGATGATAGGACGTATTTTGTATCCACACATGTGAACACATATTGATATCGTTCAATGGCCAATTTTCTTGGCGAAAATTTGAAATGAAATGAAATGTGTTCAATGAATCATTTCAATGATTTATGATTGATTTTTTCACATTTATTTTCATTGAAAAATATTGAAAGATTACACACAAAAAACAGATGTTTTTTCCAATTTTTATCTATTTCAATGATAATTTGATTAATCATTTCCTTGATGATGATGATGAAGGTTAGACAAAATGAATGAATGAATGGAATTATTGTTGTTGTTATTAAAACATAATTACACTAATTATCACCATGTCATTAGTGTTAACTATAGCCCGTGATGATGATTGCTTTTTTTTGATAAAATCCAGTCATCGAAAAGAGAGAGGTCAAATCGTATTGTTTTTAAGGTCAAAACCCTGAATATCCGTGGAATTATTTTGAAAATAATTGAAAATTCGAAATTCGAATTTCGAATTTTTTTCAAGAAAAAAAAACAATCGATACCGGTAAAATAGCGATATTCTCTACAATCGATTGTATTGAAATTTTTAAATTTTTTTCGTTCGATTTCCACAACATTTTTTTATGCTGCTACCTTTTTTCGTTCAATCCAATACATTCATTTGCCGATAGCAGCAATGGTGGCGGCAGACATTTTGCGCATTCACAAATGTATCGAAAATTTTCTTGAATTTTGTTTATTTTTTTGGAGCAAAAATGACTAAAAGTGAATTGAATTGAATATTGAATGAAGAGATAGGCAAATGTTTGCTTGTAACTTTTTGTTTGTTTACATTCAAATAATTTGAAAACTTAATGATTAAAAAATAGAAGAAAAATGATTATTGAGCCAATACAACAACAACAATTGTAAAATAAACAATTTATTAAATTCGTTATTGTTGTTGATCACTGGCGTTTCGAAATTCCATATGATTTGAAATTTTCAAAGAATTTTTTGAATTTATTATTGAATTATTCTATTAGTTTTTACATTTTACTCGTTATTACTTAATTCATTCGAAATGACGATGACAGATAAATATCGTAATACGCCGAAAGGTTAGTGTTTTTTTCGAGTTTTTTACAAGTCAGTCATTAAATTTAAAATTTTTAATTAGGTCGTATTGCACCAAATGGTTATCGTCTTTGTGATCCACTGCCAGAAGGACAAATATTGATTGATAATGAAAAAAAACAATGGGTTATCGGCAAGCCTATAGGTTTAGGCGGTTTTGGTGAAATATATCTCATACACCCTAAAGATACGCCAAACAATCAATATGTAATGAAATTGGATAATATTAATGGTCCACTGTTTGTGGAAGTTAATTTTGTACTACGTGCATGTCAAAAAGCTCAGATAGAATCATTTATGGCGAAAAAAAATTTGACATTTCTGGGTGTACCACGTTTTATTGCATCCGGCACCCATAACAGTGCATATCGTTTCCTAATCATGGAACGTTTAGGTGATGAACTGCAGAATGTGTTGGAGAAAAGGTTGCTGAGTATACCGACGATATGTAGAATTGCTTGCAGGATAATTGGTAAGTTTTGTTAATTCATTTGGTCTAATTAAATGTTCATTATTTCTCATTAATCAATCATTTAGACGTGCTCGAATATATTCATGATCAAGGATACATTCATGCTGATATAAAAGCTCAAAACATTCTACGCACATATACCAGTATTGATGATTGTAATAACAATCCTTTAAATACTAATAATGGTAATAACAAACGTAAAACACGTAAAAGAGCAACAGCTGGTGAAAATAATGACCAATATCAAAATGTAACTACTAATATTCATGAAGATGACAAGTATTATTTGATTGATTATGGTCTGGTCGAAAGATTTACATTTCAAGGTGCACATAAACCATATGAACCTGATAAACGTAAAGCTAATAATGGTACTTGTGAATTTCGTTCACGTGATGCACATATTGGTGTCATATCAAGACGTAGTGATATTGAATCATTAGGTTATAATCTGATCCTGTGGTTTTATGGCCGCCATCCATGGGGTAATTTATTGAAAGATGCTGAAAAAGTATTGGAGAAAAAGAATTGGGCCATGGCTAATATAAATGAATTTTTAAAAGAATCATTTAGTGGTAAAACATTTGATGATGATGACACTGCAAATGATTCAACAAAACAATCTAATAAAATGAAAACAAATTCAAAAAAATCATCATCAATCAATACGAATGTACAGCAACAACAACAATCGAAACAATCTAAAAATAATATGCCAATATCCACTATGATACCGAAAGGTTTTAAGAAATTTTTCGATGAAATCAATAGCCTATCGCATGATGATCGTCCAAATTATGATAAATATAAGAATATTTTGGCTGAAATTGCTAAATCTAATCCTAAATCAACGCATCAACCATCATCGATTGATGATTCAGTAAAACGTCCACGTAAAAATGCATTGAAATCAAATAATAATGAACAAACAAATAATGGAAAATATCCGCAACAAATAAATGGCCATGCAACATTATCAGCTGTTAAAAATAATGACAATACTAGTGGTGATGATACCGAAATCGAAGATGATGAATCGAATAAAGACGTTCTAAGTACCCCATCGAAAAAACGTGGGAAACAAATGAAAAGTAAAACACCTCAATCAGTAGCAACGACACCTAGAACGGCTATGAAAAAATTACGAAGTCATAAACTTAATAACATCTTCGATGATATCGATAATAATGATGCGATATTATCGAAAAATCCGCCATCTATAGCCACACCATTCAATGATGGAATGTTGGATGAAAAAAATTCAAGACGTTTTAGCACCAAATTAGTATCAATACATATCAATGATAATGATAATGATGATCAGCCATTATTTGGTCCATTCGAAAGAGAAGAATTACTCGCTTATTTGATTGATGATGATGATCAGCCAACACCCACTACACACAAATCAAAATCAATACAAACAATGACGAATGGTAAATTGAGAACAATTCATTCGAAGCAATCATCAATCATAAATGATGAAAATAAATCAAAAAAGAAGAAAAATATAACAAAATGTCGTATTTATATTAATAATCAAAGATGTCGTACAAGACAATCATATGATGATGATCACGATGATGATGATGATGATTTAAAACATTCGAATGTAAATATGAGCATCAAAGAAAATAATCATAGTAATTCAATAATTAATAGCCGTAAAACATCTAAATCAACAATATCATTGTCAACATCATCATCATCGTCATCAACATCAGCTGTGACAACCACCACTAAAACATTATCATCATCATCAACATCAAAACAACAAAAAAATTCATGTAAACAAATAGCCCGATCAAAACAATTGCCACTGACACCAGCAATCAATGCAGACGGCGTCACTGAAACAGCCGAAATGCAACGTGTTCGTATGTTGTTACAAAATAAAAAGAAAAAATAATGTAATTCAATTCAATTCAGAAGAAGAATTTGATATTTGTTTAGTTGTGAAAGTATTAATATTCTTGCACACTCGAACCATGTCTTTTAAGGCCCAGCTTAATGGTTTAATTCGTTTCGAGTGTTGAAAATCATTATTAAGGTATATTTAGGGTTCCCAAGTACCAAATTTTTGTTCTCAAAAAAAAAAAAAAAAATATTTTTTATTATTACGAATTGTGATTTGATTATGAAAGAATTGTTTGTTTTTTTACAAAACACACTGAAAAATTCAATTGAAAATGTTAATTAATTAATTTTTTTTTAATTAATTAAAATCAATATATGGAATCGATTACTTAATAAATTATCATTGATTGAAAAAAATATGATTCAAAAATTTACATAAATTGAATTTAAAATTGAAGGATTTTATAAAATATTTACAAAAAAAAAGAATTTCTTTCATTGAATTTAAAATTTAATTATTATTCACCTTTACCACAGTAGTTGATTTCAGGTTTATTTTAGGTGTAATTTTTATATTTTCTTTTGATTGATTGATTAATTATTTAATAGATACTATGGTTGTTTGCCGTTGTTGTTGTTGTTGTCGTAGCTAAATGTGTTATATTAATTAATTTATTAAACCAAAATGGTATTTGATTACTGCTGTTGTTGTTGTTGTTGTTGTGATTTGCAACAATAATTGATTCAAAATCAGTTGAATTATCATTGATTATATCATTGATTAGTATGGATGATGATGACGATTGATGTAATTTTTTTTCAAATGTTTCAAATATACCGATCAATGAAAAATATGTACCAGTTATAAATACTAATATGCCAAAAATAAGGATAATTATATTGCGTGTAATTAAAAATTTCAGCCGTAAACCTTTGCTACGTTCATAAAACATTACTGTATGTAATACTGTTGGTATTATGATGGCGACCGAAGTACATGCAAATGCACCGATCAGTTCTATGATCAAGTCTAATTCAGGTACTGTTGCGGCCAATATGACTGTGTTGATCCAATATCATAAAAATGAAAATAAACAAGATTACAAATTAATAAAATAATGAAAATAATTCATTATTAATTGAAAAATTGACATACATGTTAATAAAACTAATGATGAACGAAATAGATAATCATAAATCGTTATCCATAAATCAGATTTTTTTCTTTCAATTAAGAAATTATAAATTGTTGGCCACATTAATTGTATTGCCACGTACATTTGTACTGGATATGAAAACGTAATGGCTAATGAATACATTAATTGTACTAAAATATATTTTGTTTCATTTGGTAATGAAAATGTAATACTAGCATCAACATCATCACCATATTTAATGTATCCTAAAAAACCAATCATTGAATATAATGTAATCACAATTATTATTGCTAAATTTAATATTCCAAATGGTTTAGCAAAATTTTCACGTTTTTTCAGCGAACGATATAAGGGCATTGTCTGAGGGAAGATTATTTTTAATATAAATTAATGAAATAATATTAAAAAATAATAATTAATCAATACTTACAACAGTAATACCTTCGAATGTAAATGCAGTTGTACTGACAAATTGTGGCAGCCGATAATTGATCGCTTTACGATCATCAATATTTGGTATATCGGTGACAAGATTATAAATAATAATAATTAAACTAGCCATTTGTATAATGTTTGCAAATAATGAACATAATGACAAGTGATAAATACTTTTAATATAATTCAATAATATCATCATTGGTAATAATGTTAATAAAAATAATAATAATACATTATTATAATCATATTGATTTATATTATTATTAACATTATCAACATTTACAATATTATTATTATCATTATTGAATACATTGATTATTTGTAAATTTATGAAAAATTGTAGCAAATTTTTAGCAATAAATAATGCATAAGCACAACAGAAACCAGTTTGGGATAAACATAAACAAATGGTCAATATTTTTTTCGATAATTTTCCATAATTTCTTAGTTTTTTTGGTCCATTTTCAAATGCCAATTGTGCTAACTATTATTCATTTATCATTATTAGTAATCAATTATTATTAATAAATACCTGATTCAATACAATGGAATGCTTACCATTTGATAGTCATAAGGAATTTGTTGTGGATCAGCAATCAATGCATCGTTGATTTGTACAAGCATATGAATACATAAATTACAAAGGAAACCGATCAATATGACACCCAATACACCGAATATATAGCCGGAATCGGAAAATGCTTTAGGCATTGATAATATTCCAGTACCTATATAACATTTCAGTAATGTCATCAATGCTTGTAATGTGGTCGTTGAACCGATCGTTGTTGATGATCCGTGTGTCATTTTTTTCTTTTCTCGATAATTTTCACAGTTTCGTTGCAGGTTTTTTATTTATTTATTTGAATCTTACAGAGATATTAATTAATTTCATAAATATTTGATTGATTTGAACGGAAGAATGATATGTTTTGTTTTGAATGCGAAATTCCCTTTGAAAAAAATGAAATAATAATTATGTTAATTAGAATAAGGAGAAAAAAATTTAAATTATCAATGAAATTCGATGATTCGAAAAGTTTTTTTTTTATAAGTATTCGAATGAGGATCGATTATCATAAGGGTTGAATAAGTAATATCTACACTGAAATAATTCAAAAAAAGAATCAAATTTACACTAAACACCCTATTTGGTGACTGAACTTGGTTATTGTTATTTTGCGCGATAAAACAACAACAACAAAATGATATGTGACGCATCATAATTATTGGTTAATTAATCAATTAATTAATTTCGATTGATCATCAATCGAATAATTAATTAAAAATCTACATTTCAAAATTCAATGTTATGGGAAATGATTAGTAGTTCAATTTACTTACCGAAATATCTCACCGATTTTCATTGATTGATTGATTGATTAATCAATTCAACCAAAAATATACGAATGAATGAATATCGATTGATCGAGATAAAAAATGCGTCTATTTATATATGAAAAAAAAAATTGAAGACAATTTTCAATCAAAAATAAATCAAATTGAGATCATTTATTAATTGTAGCAAATATATTTATTGAGAATTCGATGACAATTTACTGGTGTTTAATTGTCTTTTTCTCACTATTTTTTTTTTTTTTTTTTTTTTTTTTTTTTTTTTGGTGGAAACAAAGATGATGATGACAATAATACCGTGAATCGGAGGACTATTGTTTAAATACATGCATTTGTTGTTCCTTTCATACATACATAAATATACATTAAATACACAGTTACACACACAAGCAAAAAGACATTGTCTTAAGATAATAATTAATAAATGAAAAAAATATGACAATAAATTGTCCCATGTGAGATGATTACAACATTAACAAATATGCACAACAACAACCAATATATACATCAATATACACAACCAAAAAATAAAGAAAATTTAATGAATGAAATGAAATGAATGAATTAATCACAGTTGTAACTATTTAGGTGAGTTGTCGTTGATATTTATCGGGTCTTGACTTGATTTAAAAAATTTAAAAAATGCATGAAGATGCCACACTGTCAATCACCGTTATCATACACATCGTCGAAATACCTTGGTGAAGAATTGGGTTTGAAAATCGAATGTTTCAAAGATGATGAAGAAAAAAGATTCGAATTTCGAATGTCGAATGTTTTGGATCGGACAGCTTTGATACAATTTAATAAGTCAAGTTATATCCTTTGAAACCAAAATGAAATCAAATGAAATAATTATTTTTCGATTTATTTAATATTTTGTTGATTGGATTGGTGCGAAGAGAAAATTTTCCATTTATTCGAATTAAAATTCAAATTATCTTTATAAAAACTAATTATTATTATTATTATTGAAATATCATCATCATCATCAACAATATTTGATGTTAAAGTGTGATAAATGTGAAAAAAGTGTGCCATGACATTTTTTTAAAAAAAAATATTTATGAGACCATTTAGGATTAAGACCACTGATTGAATTGAATTTGAATTGATTGAGATGATGACATGATAATCGATGATGGTCTGTGTGTATGTAAGTGTGTGTGTGTGTGTGAATATTTGTGTAAAGGTGATGAGAGCAAAAGTGAAATTTTGTTTCTGTGATTATTTAATTTTTTTTCGACTTAAAATCAAATTTTTACTTAAATAAATTACATTCGAATGTAATTTGCTGCAAAAATGCATTAATTTGTATGGAGAGAAATTTAAAATCATACGAAAATTTGTTAATGAGATGATGGTTGATACACCACTTGTTGTATTACATCACTCATTTATTACCATTATTACTTATTTTTCTCTTTGAATTTGTTAATTCAATTCAATTCTATCAAAATTCAATGATTAGGTTATCCGTAAAGTTGTTGCCGGTTATATCAGGGAAAATTATTGGAAAATCGGCAAAAACTTTTCGGCCGCCCTAATATAAATCGATTTTCTTTGTCCATTTTCCTTCCTTTTTTCCCATTTATTTCCATCGAAAACCTATTCATTCATTACGTTGATACAATAATAATATTTGACCTGTGTGTGTGTGTGTGCGTGTATTTTTTACGCATTATTTTCTATATATAATTTCTGTCTTTTCATCAAATTATGATCAATGACAATTGTAATTATGATTATAATAATTACAATCATCAACAATCAACTATCGATTGTATATGGCCATCACAATTCATTTACAAAAAAAAAATTCGAAATTCGAATCTAATTAATCTTAGTTATTGTTTCAAGAATCTTCCCATATCCAGTATCAATTTATTGATTCAATTTTAACCATAATCAAATCAAATTTGAATCATAATCAAATTGAAAATTTGGCAGAAAAAAAAATTAGGTCAACTCATTGGTTTCTTAAAGAATTGATAAAATTTTGATTCATGCCTTTGTTGATTGCTTTTTTGAGTGTAACAATTGAAAAATAAAACAATTGACACTGAATTTGTCCCTTTGCATATGCATTAAAAATCAATGTCAAGTGTATTTTCACATTTGTGAACTTGTGATTAATTTGTGGCCATCAATTGCTGACAAAGAGTTAAAATCAAATTAAAATAAAATAAATTCGACATTGACATTTATCATTTGGAGATGATGAGTGAATGATTCAATGATTCAAGGTTAGTCAATTATTCAATCAATGTTTGTGCTCATTGAATTAATTTGTCATAAATTTTTTTTTGTTTTATTACTAGAAACTATTTATTCGAAAAGGCACTAACCCTTGAAAGGATTTTTATGGCTATTTGTTTTTATTATCACAATCTCAATAATCAAAGGATTAAAAGAAAATTTCAAATCATCCATTTATGATTTTCAATTATTAAATGAATGAAATTTTTCCACCAAACCAAATTATGGCTCAATCATTTGAAGCATATAGTTCGACAATGACCTAATATTGTTTTGAATTATCATTGTAACTAAATCAATCTGATTGATTTACAGACAGACCGAAATGATACCTTCGATTTGTATTGTTTTCTACCATCTTCACCGACACTATTAGACCAATCATTCATTCATACATACAGTCAAAATGATGCAGCAAAAAATATGTAAGATTGTAAAAATGTGAATGGAAAATTTTTGAGGCTTGTGTCTGGCTTGTTTGTTTATGTTTTCATTGAAAAATATGATCATCATCAATCAGGTGATCTAATAATCACCATCATCAAACAGATCACTATTTGTTTTTACGGGGAAAAAATTTATAATCACGATTGGCTGTGGTCACAATGCGAAACTTGACATTGGCTATAAACCAATTTTTCAGCAGTAGAATCATTTATTTACTCAGATATTTAAATTTAAATAAAAATATCCGTTTATAATAAAATTTATTGAAAAAATTTTCCATTCATCACCGATTGCTTAACACAGGTGATCAAAGCAGGATCAAATATTTGTCTCGAAAAATATGCTAATTATGGAAAATATCCAAATTCCAGTAATCCAAAAACAACCGAACAACAATCGAAATGATGATGCAAAAATTATTTGAATTATTTTCATGTTTATTTTGTCAAAAAATCGAATTATTTTAGATGGAAAATTTTCGGAAAACGATAATAATCATAAATTATTATATTGAAATATTATCATTCGCCTTTAATCCGGGCCAAAACGGCACGTTTTCTTTGTTCAATCTTATTTTTACGTGCAGCTAATGTCAATTTCTTAGCTTTGAATTGCTTAGCTGGTTTCTTGGCGGTCGGGTCCGGTTTAGTACGTTGTTTCTTCGGCATCGGTGATGGATCCGCGCGTATCGCTTCATGGGCTTTTTCATAAATATTTTCCAATTCATCACTGGTAATACCTAATTTAATATACTGGGAAAATTGTCGTTTATATGCTTCTTCATCTTCTTCCAATAATTTTTTCATATATTCAGCTACATGTTGACCGAATATATGATCACGATGTACTTCGGCATTGAATTGTTTAGATTCATTATCATAGCCGGGGAAACGTTTGGTCGAATGTGGTATGTCGAGACCACCATCGGCAGCACCTTTCATAACACCGAATACACGTGCACCAGTCGATGTACGAGCGAGGCCGACATCTAAATAAGCACGAAACGATCGTGGTTGTCCATCAATATTTTCCACTTGATATTGTTCACCATTCACCTCTTCAGCACCTTTGTAAATTTGATCGAGTTTGAATTTTTGGAGTAACTGGAAATTGAAGGAATGAATTAAAGAAATTTCGATTTGATTCACATTTGAATACACCATACCCGACGAGCCAATAGCAATCCAGTACAATAAGCAGCAGCATAATTGGTCAATCCAACTTTAACACCATAGCGTGGTAATTCATGTGAATAAGCGGCACAAATAATTTGATCACCTTCAATTTTAGCATATGCAACTTGACAAATAATATCTTTGTTGGTGAATCGAACGATCAGCCGATATTTCGGTGTATTGTATTTGTTCTTATCTTGAACAACCAAACGACGGCGAGCATAATAATCGGTTTTACCCTCTGGTGTTTAATGGAAATTACAATCAAATTTGAATTATTGAATCAATTTTTCAAAAAACAACAACCTCATACCTCGCCTCCTTTTGAATTTCACTTGAAAACGTTTGAAATAGGCTTTATTTTTGACCACTTTAACAAAACCAGCCTGGATTCGAATTTGGAAAAAATGTAAATTCAAATTAATTCATTTAAATTATTAAATAATTACAAACCATTTTCAGTAATTAATAAAAATTTAAAAAAATTGTCCACGCGAAGCAAAGAATAAAGGAAAAGCAACAACAACAAAACTGTGTGTGTGTGCATGTGAAGCAAAAAATCTTTTTCCGCACATGTGTTTTCTATAATAAATGAGTGCTATTTTCATACAATGAAAGTATTTCATCATTTTTTTCATGCCAAATTTATACTATGTGTATCAAAAGTGTTCGAATTTTTTTAAGATTTTGTTTTGTGAATTAAAAATTTGACTGACAAGTTTCGATTGATTATAATTATAAATAATTGGTGAAAAAATGTCTAGCCCTGATATTTCAGCATTTGAGGTATTTAATGATATATTTTATGCTTAACACGATTGATTTTGACATTTTTTTTTGCAAACTTTTAGGAAGATTTCGAACATGATGATTGTTTGGAACCAATCACCAACACTCAATTAGGCGATAAATTGATTAAAAAATTATTAGACGATGATGTTGACAATGAGGAAACATTATTGGAATTAGAATGTCGTGATGATTTCATCAATTATGTATTGAATCCAATACATTACAATGACCATTATTTAATTGGCTTAACAAATCTATTTCGACGTTTACTGAAGATTGATTCACAATCAATCAATCAATGGATCGGCCTGGAGCAAACCACTGATAATAGTGATCATGCTGAAATTGTTACAATATTTTCATTCTTTTTCAAATTGATTGATCATCAAACAGAATCTTTTATGTATCCTGAGTTAATCAAATATAAAGATTTGTAAGTTTGATTAATTTGTGAATATTTTTACTTTGATTAATTTATTTCTTCTAAAAGAACATTCAGCCTTTACGATTATGTCACATCGATACTATGTGCGTTTGTAATGACATTAAACGTCGAACAATTTGAAGAAATTGAAGAATTTCTCTTCGATCAACTATTTTCAACTAATATATTACGAACACTGATTGCATCCGATATCATTTGTTGTATGTGTCGTGTATCGAAAACATTTGCAAATGAAATTATACAGCTTTTATTTCAGATGTTGAGCGAAATTTGGTTTGAAGATTTAAAGCTTTCATCATCATCATCGGAAAAGAAAAAACAGTTACAGATTCTACAGCTTACTTGTCAAATTATTTTGAATTTAACCAAACGAATATTTAAATTTATTGATCCACAACTGTTTAATCAATTGTTGATCATCTGCCCGATACAAACAAATTTTCCAATTTGGAATGAATTCGATTTAAAAGTGGTCAACATTAATTTACAAACAAATTCATTGATTTCATATGAAAAAATTTTCAATTATACAAAATTTATTGAAAAACCTGATGGTAAAATTATTTATTTATTGATTCGAAATTTTTTCAATTCAAAATCCTCATATGATCAATTATTACTGTTGAGATTATTGAAAAATGTCCGCTCATTTCTAATGTATTCGGATTATGAAAAAATCATATGGAAAATGAAAAATATCTTTCAACAACGACAAACATTACAAAACGAAAATTATCGCATAGAATTAGCCTTGAATTGTTTGAAAGTATTGAATCAATTATCAATGATAACCAATCGTAATCATTTCCAAAAACCATCATCAATATTTATGAATAATTTAAATGAATTACTGCTAATTCTATTCGAACAATGTTCAAATGATTACATCAGTAAATTTTATTATTTCATCACATTACAAAATTTGATTTGTAATGAAATATTTACAACGAATTTGATTGAAAATTTCCTCAGTAAATCATCAACAATTCGAACCTATTTGATTCAACATTTATCATATCAACAACAACAATCATCGAATAAATGTTTGATTCAAGATGAAAATGATATTTATATGAAACAATTATTCGATAATGAACATTATAATTTACCATTTGAAATATATTATAAATATGACAATGAAGCTGATTTTGATGATGCGGATTTTGAAATCCAAGAAGATTTATTCGATCATCTTGTTCAATTTCAAACAATCAATCATCATCAAAACTTGCCGAATGATTTGAATAATGAAAAATTTATCAACAAATTTCGTTCATTGGTTGAAAATTTAAAAACAAATATCAATTTAATGGACAATATATTAAATGATTATGAATTCATGCAGCTTTACAATGAATTGAATGAAATAATGGTCAATAATAATAAACAATAAATTTTAAATTGAATGCCAGATTCAACTTATCATTCAATCATCATCAGAATCATTTTGTAGGCTTCCAAACACTGCTTTCGGGACCATTTTTTGTTCAATTTCTGCAAAAAAAAAATTCAAAGGTAAAATGAATTAATTATTCTAATTATGAATTGATTGATGAATATTTACCTATTTGTTCACCAGGTTCTTCATCGTCTTCATCTAAATCTTCATCATCATCTAAATTGATTTCATCTGGATTGAAATTATCGGCCGAAATTGTATTATTATCATTAGTTTGCTGCGTATCTGATCGAACAAATTGTACATTTTTCATTTCACCCTTTGATAATAATGATGATTCTTTGTTAGCCATTGATTCCAATTCATTCATCTTATTGGTTTGTTCTTTTTGTTGTTGTTGCTGCTGATATGCTGATGCCATCATTTGTGCTGACATAAAATTGACCTGTGTATTGAATGTTGCCATTACTGAACGTTTGATTCGCAGCATTTCTCGAACAGTATCTTCATTCCCGTGTTTAATTTCAAATTCTTTCCAAATGTTCCAGAATTGAATCGAATTCCTCGGGTCACATATTTGACTACAATGTGCATAGATAGCTCTAGCTCGATCAATTTCACCTAATTTTCGTTCTAAATCAGCATATTTAATACACATTTCTTTTGTTTCACTATCCGATAACATATCGATAGCTTTTTCATAAATAGGTCTTGTTCGAGTGACACCAAACATTTCGGCAACTTTACGAATATAAACATTAAATACTTCCATACGTTCATTCGGTGGTACATGTTTAGTAGCACGATCATAAATATCGATAATATTCTTAGCCAAACCGTATTGTTCTTCACATTTAGCATATAAAAAATAAAAATGTTTCGAATATTTGCTTGGGCAATTTTCTAAACATTGTTCAAATAGATCACGTATACGTTCTAATTTTTGGCCATTATAATGTCTAAGGAATTTGGTCAAATATTGATTCCAAATATCATAAACATTTGGCCAACGAAATAATGCAATACCTTTTTCATAAGCTTTGAATGATTCTTCAAAATAATTATTTTCTTCCAAAAACAATGCATAATTTATAATTATTTGTGGTGTAACAATACGTAGTTCAATGATTCGATCATAAACACTTTTTGTTGATTCAAAGCTACCAAAACTTTCCTCTAAATCAGCATACATTGACCATATTTTTAGCGATTTATGTAAACGATTTTGTACTGATTCTGTTTGATCATAATATGATAGTTTTTTCTGTTTATTATTACTAACTGATACAGCTCGCTGCATCAATTTCAATGCATAATCAAATTGATTATGTCGTAATTCCATTTCAACCCATTCACACCAAACATTGGCTAGGTCATCAACAGCGCTATAATCGACTGTTGTAGCTTTTTCAAATATCAATCTAGCATCATCTAGTTGTCCATTTTGTTCATAGAATTTGGCAAAATTTACCCACAGTAGATAATATTTTCCAACCGCTTGTTTTGCTTGAACAGTTTGTACAGCATCACTATATGTTTCAATTATTTTGGTTGGTTCATTTTCTAATAGCTTAACCCGTTTTAACCATTCATCTACATTATGTGGATTTTGTCTCAATGCAACATTATTCAACAATAATGGACGACGTTCAATTAGATTTTCATAACGTAACATACGTAAATCTAGTTCCAATTCATCATCATCATTATTGTTATTATTATCCATAAGTAATTGTATCAATCTTTCTTCACTTTGAGTGTATGCATCGAAAATTTGTGAAAAATCTCGTACAGTTTTAATGCTATTCAATGCTTCTTCAAACACGTCACGTGCTTTATCGAATGAACCACTTCGTGTATAATATTCAGCTAAACTTATCCATAATTTACCTTGTTGATCAACATAACGCTTAATACCTTCACGAATTATTGTGTCAACATCCAATGAATGTATTTCGTTCGGATGATGACATAAAATTTCAGCCAGCTCATTCCATAATTGATGTTTTGAATGACCTTTTTTCGAAACAAAATGTTCATCATCGATAATTTCGATTAATTTTGTTGCTGCATCATCCCAACGTTCGATCGATATCAAATAATCAATAAATTCTTCAGCATTTTCCGGTGAAAACATTAAATATCGGCGATAAATACGCAGAGATGTTTCAGGAATGTTATATGATCGGACAAATTTCAAATATAATGGCCATATACGATTATGTTGTGTAATGGGCAATGATTGTAGACATCGATCAAAAGTTCTCCGGGTTTTGGTTAAATCACATTGTGACATTAAAAATTGCAGATATTCGATCCATATTCTTGGCATTTTATGCATAAATACTAATGAACGTTCAAAACAATTATTAGTATCGATTACTAATGGATCGAGTATTGATAATGAACTTGATTGTTTCAAGCGTAATTTCAAATAATTATACCATAGTTTATAGCTGCCAGGCATCAATTTCAATGCTCTCTCATACAGTAAATTGACAGTTTCATTAATATGTTTGACATTCATACGATTCAAGTCATCTTCAGCATTCAATTTATTCAATTTATGATCAATATACCGTAACCAATGTTTGATTGAATATGAATTACGTTGAATATCTTCTTCATAGGCGAAATCTTCTTCATCCTGTTGTAAAATAGATTGATGAGAATCGAGATTTTCGGAAAAAAATGTCAAAATATACTTACAATCATAAGGTTGGAATTCATTTTTAAAAGGTTGTTCTATGAATTAAATTTAAAACAATTTATCTCCGAAAAAATCGGCTGAACATGTGGCTGTTTTAACCTTCGTTGTCTTTTTTTTAGTTTCAAGCGACTATTTCTACCTTTTATTTATTTTTTTCTTGGTCTGTTATTTTTTCAAAATTTTTTAAATTCTCAGATTGAATTGTGATAATTTTGAAATTTCCAAAAAATGGAAAATAAACGAATTCGTTTAGAAAATGACCAACTCAATAATCATCAACCAAGCACACAATCAACATCAGCCACATCAAGTTCAATAACAAGTTCAAATTTGTCATTTTTGGACTTGAATAGCACATTACCACCTCTACCACCTTTACCACCGATGAATCAATTACCACCACCTCTACCTCCATTCCCAATGCCACCTATAGGCAATGTTTTTCCGCCACCTTTATTTCCTGTACCACCGCTGAATCCATTTGTACCGACACCAACAATTCCGTTTCCATTTTTACCACCTATGCCACCACCACTGATACCAATGCAATTAATTCAAAGACCATCAACATCGACACCGATCTCGAAATCATTATTTCCTCAGAGCTTGCCTAATCCGACACCATTGAAAATCAATTTGGACAAAAATAATGTTTTACGACCTAATAAAATATCGAATCCACCAAACTTGTCAAAATCAAATTCACTGAAAAATGACGTGAAATCATTATCATCAAATCGCAATATCAATAATTATCGCAGCGATGATAATAAAAATAATGATGATGATGACGATGACGATGAATCTTATATGAACCGGAATGAAATGAAAGAATTAATGGAAAAAATCTATTCGAAAAGCATACAATATAAACGTTCGACACCGTTGGAGCCATATTATCAACCAAAATCCCTGTTATTAGATGATAATAATATTGTTCAGATCATTGAAGGCACTAAACAGTCCATGGAATTAAGAGAAAAATTTCGAAATGAAATCATTAAACGTTCGGAAATATTTCGATCCCAAAAGCCAGCATTCACATTTCCAAAACGTAAATTAAAACTGCGCGCACACGTACACCATCATGATAAATGTGGTTATTCATGTGATGATAATAACAATAGTCCCAATGATTCTTGTTGTGATTCTGAAGACGATTCATTCGGATCCGATGATGATGATGATAATGAAAATAGTTCGATGAAAGAATTGGAACGAAAGCGATCGCACCCGTATCGATTGCATGATGAACTTTGGTATAATGAACCAGGCGAGGTAATTTTAACATATTTTTACCTTGATAGATTACCTTGATAATCAAATAATCATTTTCGAATTCGAACGAAATAGATGAACGATGGTTTGTTGTGTCGTTGTAGCTTGAAAGCACAACGTTGTGGTATTCGTCATGGAATTTATTTAGGTGAAGAACATTTGCCTAAATGTGATCCTCATACAAACAATCGTAATCGTTTATATCATTATGTGATAACAATAACACCTAAAACAAATTTTCTTGTCGATCAACCAACACGTATTAAATATGATGATCATTATTATTATTTTGAAGGTTATTCGCTGTTTTCTCATCAACCAATACCGGATACATTTCCATCATGTAAAATAATTAGATATAATATTGGTTATGAAATCAAATTTATTGAAGATGATTTTCCACAAAATTTTTGCGTCGATGATTTAGATTTAATATTTGATTATATATTCTATGAATTATTAGAATTAGTTGATTTTAATATGAAAGCTAAAAATGATAATGATGGCTGTAATCGTTTTCATCTCATGCCTAGATTTGTACGTTTATTGGAAAACAAAGATAATGACAGCGATAATAATGGTAAAGAATTACTGTCAATGAGTTTAGTCATGGATTATTTGCTCAAACAATCACGCCAACTGATTGATGAAACAAATCTGGATAAATACAATGAATGGTCTACCGAAGAATGGAATAAATTTGCAACTAAACATAAAGGTTTCATTGTCACTTGTCCATCAATGAAACCATGTTCAATACGTGTTGATCAAATTGATCGTGAAAAAGAGGACACTTCAGGCAATGGCCACGAAGTTAAAAATGAAAATGAAGACAAATATCCTGTTATTGTTCATTTTGGTATAAGGCCACCACAGTTAAGCTATGCCGGTAATCCAAAATATCAAAAAGCATGGCGTGATTATGTGAAATATCGTCATTTGTTGGCAAACAAAGAAAAGGTGACTTATGAAGATAAAGAAATATTGGCACAAAAAGAAGAAAAACTACAAGAAATGCGAATGAAAACCGATTTGAAACGTGATGTAACCATTGTTGTTAGTAGCAAAAATTTTTATTGTACCGGCATTCAATGTGATATTGTACAATATTCCCTAATAATACCAGTATTAATTAGTCATTTAAGATTTCATTATTCATTACAGCATTTAGAAAAGAATATTGATTACATATTTAATGATCGTTCATTATTACAGCTATCATTAACACATCCATCATATCGTGAAAATTTCGGCACTAATCCTGATCATGCACGTAATACCTTGACAAATTGTGGTTTACGTTATCTTGAATACGGTGATCGAAAGGTACATTTCATGAATACCCGTAAGCGTGGCATTAACATGTTAATTAATATTATGTCACGATTCGGGTGTAATGAGGAGACCGTTTCGAATATCAACCATAATGAACGTTTAGAATTTCTTGGTGATGCTGTTGTTGAATTTTTAGCATCCATACATCTTTATTTTTTATTCCCTGATCTAGAAGAAGGTGGCCTAGCCACTTATCGTGCTGCATTAGTACAAAATCAACATTTAGCTGTGTTGGCTAAAAAGTTACAGCTTGAAAAATTTATGCTTTATGCACATGGTTCAGATTTGTGTCATGACCTTGAGCTAAGACATGCAATGGCCAATTGTTTTGAAGCATTTATGGGTGCATTATTCTTGGATGGTGGCATCGAAATTGCTGATCGAATATTTTCATCAACCCTATTCGATGGTGATGATGAACAATCAAAATTATTGCATAAAATATGGATCGAATATCCACCTCACCCGATTCAATCTCAATATCCAGATGGTGATCGTCATTTGATTGAAAAAGTTAATCGCCTTAAAGAGTTGTCAATATTTGAACAAATGACTGGAATTCAATTTCGTCACATACGGTTGTTAGCACGTGCATTCACTCATCGTAGTGTTGGTTTCAATAATTTGACATTAGGTTCAAATCAACGAATGGAATTTCTTGGTGATACTGTACTACAATTAATTGCTTCGGAATATTTATATAAATATTTTCCTGATCATCATGAAGGTCATCTGTCATTACTGCGTAGTTCACTGGTCAATAACAAGACACAATCAGTTGTTTGTGATGATCTTGGTATCATCGATATGACACAATATAATTCAATTAAATCTGAATTGAAAACTAAAGATCGTGCTGATTTACTTGAAGCATTCATCGGTGCATTATATGTCGATAAAGGTATCGATTATTGTCGCCGTTTTTGTGAGGTATGTTTTTTTCCACGTTTACAACAATTTATTATGAATCAAGATTGGAATGATCCGAAATCAAAATTACAACAATGTTGTCTCACATTACGTTCAGCTGATTGTGGTGAACCAGATATTCCAACCTATAAGTATGCTTTCATTATTTTCCGTGTTTATTTTGGTCATTTTTCTCGGTCAATTTACTGCAGGGTCATTGATAGCAAAGGTCCGACCAACACTCGAATCTATGAAGTTGCCGTTTATTTTCGTGATAGCCGATTAGCCACCGGTAAAGGCCACAGTATTCAAGAAGCCGAAATGAATGCAGCAACAAATGCGCTACGACTGTCCAAAGGTTTTATCCTTTTATTCAAAATTCACCTTTTCTTTGAATTTCAAATTTTTCAAATTTTCCCCCCCATTTTTCTTAGAACTCTTTCCTCACTTAACACTGCAGAAACGTGTGATACAACGGAACATAAGCAAAACAGCGGCGGCAAATTCCTAAGAAATTCCAATTCTTCGAAATAGTAATTTTCAACGTAACAAATAATCAAGTCTTTGATACTTTTGCATAAGGCTATAGTCTTATTTAAAGAAAAGATAATTTTGAAGAAAATTCATGGAAAAGAATTTAATTATTTCCCAATTTTTCCGCCTAAGAAAACGATCGAATCGAGCAAGCGTATTCCTGCCTTTAAGAATATCCATAAGAATATTCATCAAAGAATCCATATTCCAGAAGAAGATGGCCGAAACATTCGTATTCTATTATGTCAGCTTCGTCTAATTTTGTTTCATATATAACCAATTTATTCAAATGTATATAGGAGATTTTCAATTCAAATCAATTATTTTGTTGTTTTATTTTTCAAATGTGTTAATGTATCAAAATCTATATATACTAAATATAGACAAATTTTGAATTTGAATAAACACATACACATTCATCATATATAATTTTTACTTTTTCAACGATGATGATGTTGGAAGTTTTCAATTGATCATGGTTGTATCATGGTTGTCTTGGTGGTGGTGGTGGTCGTTGTGGCCGCCGCTGCTGCCGATCGCTTATATCATTCAATAATGACGTCAATTCCTCTAAAAAAAAAAATATTAAATTTATAATGGTTTAATATGTATTTTCAATGGTTTCATAAATTTTGATGTGTTTATCCATTTATGAATGAATGAATGAATGAATGAAAAAGTAAAAATGAGCCATTATTTGAGCCAGAAAATTATCAAAACAAATAACAAAAATAACGAAAAATGAATTGAAATGAATTATTTTTTATAATAATTGTTATTATTCATAATTTTTATTCAATTCAATTCAAATCATCAAAACAAAACTCAAATGATCTCAAATATTTATTTGATTTGTGCTTAGAAATAGTTTATCATTATAATCATTATATATTTTCTTAAAATTATATTCTTAAATATCTATCGATTGTTGTGGTTGTTGTTTTTCGTTGATTAATATCAATCTTTAAGATATATTTTTATATATTTTCATTTGTTATAATCATTCAAACGAAGAATTTATTTATTCATTTATTTATAAACACCTGAAAATATAATCATATCAACCTTATCAACAATCATATTAACGAAAAATATTTGCCCCCGTATTAAAATATCCATCTTTTGTTCAACTTTGACAGCTTCCCAGTAGCAACCCGAACATCCGAATCTTTAAGATAAACAATGATTCGACATTCGATAATCGAATCATTTCGAGCATAAAAAAAAATGTGAGCTTTTCATTCGAAATCGAAAGGGTTCGATAATTTTTTCAAAAAACCAAAAATTTAAAAAAAATCAAAATATTTCAAATATATATTCGATCAATATTCTATCTCATCGATAAAATGAAACAAATAATCTATTCAAACAATTTTCAATTATTCCTGTTATCATTAATCGTTACATTATTTTTGCATATTGATGCATTTCAATCAATACATCATCATTCACCACCACAACAGCAGCAGCAGCAGCAGCGACAACAATTTAATAATAATAAAGGTAAATAAATAATTTCAATTCATTGATAAATATTTAATTAATGTGTTTTTCCATCGATAAATATTGTTTTTGGACATTTACTTTGATAGATTTTAATTAAAACAATGATAAGTTTTAATTAATTAATAATTCTATTTTTCATTAATCAAGAATTTCATTCATTTAGTCTTATCTTTAAAAAATTCCTTTATCTTAGTTTTTCATTTTTTCCGTTTGATAAGATAATAATAATAATGAATTTTCAACGGAGCCTGACATTGAATTTTTTTTTTTTTTTTTTTGTTCAGTATACTTTCACCAATTAATCCTCTTTATTATTAGGTTGTCCGAAAAGTTTTTTACCGGTTAAATCCGATAGAAAATGATTAGAAAATCGACGAAAACTTTTCGGACAGCCTAATACTTTAATATATTTGTCAAAAATTCAGAGAAAAATTTCCTAAGGCTCATGCTCTTGAATCGCCGTATATTTAAATATAAATATTTTAAATAATGGCAATAATTTAATGTGGCAATAACTTAGTTTACAACCAAGATAATTGACCGTCAGAATCTAGTGGAATCTATAGATTCTTTCATTTCTTTCAACGCTTCGAAAATAGTAAATGGCAAAAGGGAAAAATATTTATTGTTTTATTACAGGGTTTCAAGTTTTTATTCGTAGTTTTGAATGCAATTTTAAAACGTGAAATTACGAAATTCAATTTTAAAACTACGAATTAAAACTTGAAACCCTGTATTTTCTATATAGCCATGAATTTCATTTCATATTCTAATACGAAGAAAATTTTCAAAAAAAAAAATGATAGAAAACAGTCCAATAAACTGACGAAAAATCATAAATAATAAATTGAATATCTCCAATTTACGCCTGAGAAAATTAATTGAAAATCTAATAATTGGATAGAAAAATTGCCATATGAAAGTGCATTACTTTTAATGCGGGGCAGCCAACTTTGATGCACAAATTGAGTTGAAAAATTTTCATACCAATATAAATGCTTATGATGTCGCTTTACGAAGATTTCACTGGTCACAAATCGAAAGCAGAAAAGCTGAAAATTAATTTTGATTAATCTTTATTTTTTTCCATTTTGTTCTGTTCAAAAAATCTAAAATTAACAGGGTTAAATCTTGAAAAAATCCTAAATAATGGACCTGAAAATCTATTGGAACAATCAAAATTTTATTATCAAAAACTGTTACCAGTTAATAATGAATTTATATCACCAAAACAACAACAACAACAATCGAAGCTTTATCGTCCAAGATTGACCAATAAAAATGACTTGTTATTCGATGATGATATTGGACAATTTACGAACCCGCAACCAGTACCAGTAGCAGCAGTAGCAACAACAGCCACCGATAGATTTAAATTTTATCCAAATCATGATAATGGGCTGCCGTTTGATGAGAATAGATTATCATTATTCAGAAAATATAAACCAATGAATTTGGTTAAATCATCAAATTTCAATGATGAGAACGAAGACGAAGATGATGAATTGAATCGTTTATTGATATCATCATTACAACGGCAACAACAACAACAACAGCGAAATAGGCAAAGACAACAACCTTTAAATTTTGATTATCCGAATTCGAATGATAATAAAAATGAACAACTCATTGACTTGATGGAAATTCTTGGCCAAGAATATAATAATCAACAACAATCGAAACAATCAATCACGAATGATCGAATGTTTATTAATGATGATAATGTCGAATCGAATGATAATGATGATTATGGTAATTTGAACAATTATGGATTATCATATGACACTAATCAAAAATGGAAATTGAAAGAAGCTCCACCATTATCGATACTTGTCAATAGCAACAGGCAACAACCACTAAAACAACATTCATTGAATCATCAACCAATATTTCGTGAAGAAAATATGGCAATTCCATATGATGAAATCGAACATCAACAGATTAACATGAAAAAAAGTACATTCAAAGGAAACAATGATGAAATAATGAACCGTAATAGCAATGACGATGTTGATCAATCATCATCGATTGCAGCGAAAAAACGTATATTGCAACAACAACAGAATCAGCTGACACGACAACAAATTCCATCATTATCATCGAATATAATCAAAAGTGAACATTCGATTCGAGCAGCATTACAAGAACCATATAAACAACAACAATTATTGAATATACATAATACATCCAAATACCATAATTTATCGGATTTATATTTTATAGGTAACCTTAATATTTTTATAAATTAATTCATTTAATCCTTTATTTCATTTGTTTTATTTTTAATTTTTCAATTTTTCAAATAGCAATTGTTGCATGTGTCAGTACGATTGCAATATTTTCAGTCATAGGTGCTGGCTATTGTTTTTATAAAGTACAACAAAGTAATAAACAAGCTGCTGATGTTGATTTCCCTACATATGGTATTATTGGTCCTGTAAGTCGTAAAGAATTTACAGATAGTAATAATGCTGGGCTTAATAATAATTCCACCATTGATGATCAACAACAAAATAAATGTCAATCACCATCACCATCATTGAGCAATGATCGTAAATTGGTACAAAGTGCACAAATTTATCATTATCATCATCAAAAACAGCAAATGATTTCGACTGAAAAGTAAGTGAATTATTAATCATTTAATTAATGATTATTTTTAACGTCTTTAAATGTCTTTATTATTATTTTTTAGAAATTCAACGGCTTCGAAAAACAATATGATCGGTTCGGATATTGAATCGGATGAAGAAAATGAAGATGGTGAATATACTGTTTATGAATGTCCTGGTCTTGCACCTACCGGTGAAATGGAAATAAAAAATCCATTATTTCAAGATGATCTAACACCAATGTCATCACCATCGATTAATGAAACAAGTAAAAATGATAAAAATCAACATGAAAAGAAGCAGCAGCAGCAATCATCATCATCATCAGCGGCCATCAGCACCAATCAACAAGAACAACAACAACAAAAGCAGCAGCAGCAACAACAAC
This sequence comes from Psoroptes ovis, assembly GCA_002943765.1. Lineage (NCBI taxonomy): Eukaryota > Metazoa > Arthropoda > Arachnida > Sarcoptiformes > Psoroptidae > Psoroptes > Psoroptes ovis. Next base: position 98,739 of record PQWQ01000027.1, on the reverse strand, counting down.
CTAAACAATCAACAACAACCGGTAAAACAGAGTAACAAAACACTGACAAGTTAGTCATCGAATATAGTCAATCATCAATCAAACAAACATACATCAATCAATCAATCAATATTGACATTTAATCAATCAAACAAAATGACAGCAAAATAACAAATAAATCGATTCATTTACTTGATCCATTCATTGGTCAAAATTTCAAAAAACAAAAACAAAATAAGATGATGGTTGCTATGCATTCAAATACAACAACAAATAACAAAATTATCAAAATCAAATTCACGAATCAATTTCTAATCATTTAGACTAAGTAAATAACAACAAATTAATTAATATCATCGAACCATCAGACCAAACACCATAATACACACTTACACAGACCATTTAAAACATAAACACATACATAAACCAACGAATACACACACACAACTACTTAATCGAGAGATGGACAAACACATTTCGAATGATAAATGACCAGAAATGTTTGGTTGATTGTTGAATGATTAATATCACAAAGAATATTATGGACATTGTCTCAATACACTTAAATACACAGACATTCAACACACACACAGACCATGAATAAACACCAGAGTTAAATATCCCAATGAAAATCCAATCAATTTTCGTTTTCCTTTTTTTTATAAATTTATATTTTGTTTCACGTTTTATTTATCCACAGATGATTTAATGATTATTGACATGCACACAACCAAATCAGCAAAACAAAACATATTAGGTTGTCCGATAAGTTTTTACCGATTTTCTTTCGAGTTTTCTACGAAATAATCGGCAAAAACTTTTCGGACAATCTAATCAAATATAATCAAATAAATAACAATTGATCTGATAAATTCTATAATCGAATTTTTTTTTTTATTTCATTATTTTCCTTTGCAATATCTTTCAATTGATGAATGAATAAAAATAAATAAAAATAACAGAAATTTTCACCGAATAAAAACTTGAAACTTAATGACATTTTTGATAATGGATTTTGCGGGGGCCTTTTTGCCTTTTTTGAGGCAAAATCATTTCAAAGTAAATCGGTCATCTTTTTTGGTAAATAAATATTTCAAAATAATGACCATTATTTGATAAGGAATCCAATTTCATTTGAAGAAAATGCAATAATTGTTCGAGAAAATGAGAGATAATTACCGAAATCACCTTGAGATGATAATTTGATTTGACCGATTAAAATGTTTTACCCAAAAACAAAACAAAACATTCGAAATTCGAACGAAATTTTGACCACCATTCATTTTGAATTCATTTTGAATTATTGTGGCAAACTGTCAAGAACCAGTGAAGATTTTGAATGGACAAAATGAATCAAATTTTAAAAATATTAATCATTTTAATGATATTAGCTCGAACATCATTGAATATACAACAATATCCGCGTCGAAGATATCATACCAGTGTTAATAATAATCATGATAATTATTATGATGTACCACCGCCACCTGATCAGCATCAGCCACCGAATCAACCAAGGTTTCAACCGATGCCACCGATCCAACCTTCGAACCAATACCATTATCAATCAATCACTCAATCTCCAATGATGATAAATAATACAAATATCGATTCGATAACCACTGAATTTTATGCTAATATCAATCATCACATTGATGATAATAACAATAATCAACAACATCAATATCATAATGCAACAATATTAATGTTAATATCGAATCAAAAAGAGTTGCCGATTCATTATGAAATATTGAAAACATCATTGGAATTAGCATTGACCGATATACAACGTAAATATCATCGAATCAGCTTTAAATTGATTACACGTTTTGATGAAAATAGTTGCGAATCAAATGTGATGAGTGCTATTGTTGCCGAACATTATTATCTGGATAATATCAATGCACTGATTGGTCCAATCTGTACTAAAGGTTTGGAACAAGTTGGCCGACTAGCTTCGTATTGGAATCTACCGCTTATGACTGCCGGTGGTATTGGAATTGAATTTTCCGATAAAAATGTCTATAAAACCCTCACAAGAGTATCGTTTGCATTAGGTTTGGTTTTAAATCTATTGTTTTGAAAAATTTCAAATATTCCAATTTATTTCAGATCGTGTTGCATTATTTTTCATTAAAATATTACAAGATCATGATTGGCATCATATATCATTGATCGTTGATGAAAATTATGAACAAAGTTCAATTATAACCAAAAGTTTTGTTAATGCATTCAATGATAATGTGGATGATTATGAAATATTTGTCGATAAACAAATATTGACCGATAAAATGATCGAAAATGATGAATCATTAGATAAATGCTTATTACAGGCTAAAAAATCAGCTCGAGGTATTCATATTCAATGCAATTCAACCCTTTCAACTCGTCTCTAATGGCTATAATCTTAATTTTTTCTTCAATTCGGGTGACCAGTATTTTTTCTAGTAACAACATTATCAATGGCACGTACACTATTGATACGTGCATATGATTTAGAAATGGTAAATGGATATGCATTTTTCAGTCTTCAACTATTGAATGATAATGAAGAGTTAGGTTGGTATAAACAAGGCGATAAGAATAATCGAAAGGCGAAAATAATATGGGATTCATTCATGACCATAAGTGTCCACGTACCGAAATCACCTGAATATAATTTATTTGTGAATAAAGTATTTCGTAAAACATCGAATCAAGCAATGGGTATCGCTGATTTACAAGTAAATGTATGTTTGAATTCATAAGAAATTTCAAATTAATTCGATTTATTTCTTTTAAATCAAGGTAAATCCATTAATAGCTGCATTATATGATTCGTTTTGTTTTTTCGCTTGGGCATTCAATAAATCAATCGATGATCATAATTTTAATGATGATAATATTACCATAAATGATCGTATTAATCAATATTTATGGAATAATGTATTTCAAAATGGTTTAACAGGTGAAATGTATTTGAATGAAAATGGTGATCGTGAATTAGATTATACATTAAATGATTTCGACTCGGAAATGGGTATTATGCGTCCTGTTATGATGTTTAATGGACGTAAACGTATCATACAACGTATTGAAGGTGCCCGAATACGATGGCCAAATGGTACATCAGCACCTCTAGATGTACCATTTTGTGGTTTTGATGGTATGGCTGCTCATTGCCAAAAACAAGGAGCATTCACTATAATCATCATTATATGTACTATTCTCAGTATTGTCACTGTCATTTCTACGGTTGCATATTTCGTTATACGAAAAATTAAAATGGAAAATGACCTACAAAGTAGATGGTGGCAAGTAAATTACAGTGAAATTGAATTTCCAAATGAACAAATTGGTAAAAAATCATCATTGTCCATCGGTACATTTGATGGTGAAAGTGTTGGACGTTCAGGTAAATCTACAAGTATGACACGAACAGTGACACAAATATCGACCACTCATTCATTAGCAAGTGCATATGGTTGTTTTGGCCCGGTATTAGTTGGCCACTGTCGAGGCTTACGTGTTGCATTCAAACCATTGAATATTAAAAAATTATCAATCGGCCGAAAATTGTTGCTCGAATTGACACATATGCGTGATTCGCTGCATGAAAATCTGGTGAAATTTGTTGGTCTTTGTATTGATGAAAATAATATTGGTGTCATCACTGAGCTGATGATGAAAGGTAGTTTACGTGATATTTTAGAATCAGAAAAAATGCAAATCGATTGGACATTTCGTTATTCAATCATCAGTGATATTATTGAAGGAATGATTTATCTACATAACAGTGAAATTAAATTTCATGGACGTTTAAAATCAACCAATTGTTTGATGGATGGAAGATTTATGATTAAAATCGGTGATTATGGCCTAAGACATTTGTACAAACAAATTTCGAGAGATAATGAAATAAATCCACGTTCATTATTTTGGACAGCGCCTGAACAATTACGTTCACCTGAACCATTTTTAAGTGGTTCACAAAAAGGTGATATTTATTCATTTGCCATTATTTTACAAGAAATAATAACAAGATGTGAACCATTCGAATCGACAAATGAAGAGAAATCATGTTTGGAACCGACAGAAATATTAGACCGAGTGAAAATGGGTGGTGAAGTACCATATCGGCCACATGTTGATTGTAAAGATTGTCCGAAAAATTTGATTAAATTAATGGAATTATGTTGGAGTGAAGATCCACAAAATCGTCCTGAATTTGTTAAAATAAAAGCATATTTTAAGAAAATATCCAAAGGAATCACCAGCACTAATTTCTTGGACAATCTATTGAAACGTATGGAACAATATGCCGAGAATTTAGAGAAAATTGTTGAAGAAAAAGCAGCGATCGCAATCGAAGAGAAGAATTGTGCTGAAGAATTATTGTATCAAATATTACCACGATATGTTGCCAATGAATTGAAAGCTGGACGGCATTGTATACCTGAAACATTCGAATCGGTCACAATATTTCATTCGGATATCGTTGGCTTCACGACAATCTCATCACAATCAAATCCGATGCAAGTGGTCAACTTGTTGAATGATTTATATACTTGTTTCGATTCAACAATCGGTTATTTTGATGCATTCAAATTCGAAACAATTGGTGATGCATATATGGTTGCATCTGGCTTGCCGATACGAAATGGAAATAATCATGCCAAGGAAATTGCGCTGATGGCATTGAAATTGAAAGAAGCAGTCGATAAATTTCGTATACCTCATTTACCGAAAACCAAATTACGTTTACGTATCGGCATCAATAGTGGCCCATGTGATGCCGGTGTTGTTGGTTCAAAAATGCCCAAATACATTGTATTCGGTGAAACAGTCATTTTAGCAACAAAATTAGAAAGTCATGGGGAGCCGATGAAAATTCATATTTCAGAATCGACTAAATTATTATTGGATACATTTCAATGTTTCGAAATTAGTGAACGTGGAAAAATTGAAATCAAGGTAATCATTAATCAATCGATTAATCATTTTAATTCTAAATATTTCCAATTTTTCAATTTTCCATTAGGACAAAGGTGAATTTTTCACCTATTGGCTTGATTCGACCACTGAACCATTGTAAAAAGGACCTATTCGAATTTTAAAATGTTTATTTTTTTTGAACATTCGAAGATTTTATTGAATATTAAGTTTTATTTTGTTTGATTAAAATAAGATTTGATCAAGTCAAATTAAATCCAATGTGAATCGTTTTCATCATTATTATGACCTTTGTCATCCAGACCACATTGTATTGGTGCTGTCGACGCCTTTGCAGGCTGTTGTTCATCATTCGATTCCTGTGGCGCCTGTTGTCGCTTTTGTTGTTTACGTTGTAATGATGAAAATGATATCGCTGGCTGACTCAATGTCATTGAATCGAATTTTCTAGCGAAAATTTGTCGTTTAAGATCAGCATCGTATTTCGATCGATTTTGATTATCTAAATGATTGTGACTATGACAGCTATTATCAGTATTAACAGTGCAATCACTTTCAAATGAATCATGACTACTACGATGTTGTTGATGTTGATGATGGTGATTATGATTATTTCTGAATTGTTTCCATTTAGCACTGATTTTCTTGTTTTGTACTAATTGCTGTGCTGTACGATAAAATTTATTTTTTAATAAATAATTTGAATTTAATGGTGATATCGATACTGATGAACGTTTTGATATTTTTTTGTGATCACCATCGATTTCGATATTATTATCATCTGAGATGGTATTATTCAATTCAAAATTTGTTTCCGCGATTAGCCGTTCTTTCGAATCATTATTAATATTATTACAATCAAATAATAATGGTTGATCAAAATTAAAACCTTTGATTAAACGTCTTTCACGTTGTCTACTTTTTTTACTGATTGGACATATACTTTGACAACTATCATTATCATTATCATTGAAATTGAAATTGAAATTTGGAGAATCATTGAATGAATCTCTGAATTTTTTCAAAAAATTCAAATTATTCGAACAGGTATGATTGTGAAGGTTATTGTTATTATTCAAATTACTTGTATGACCAAGTATATCGATCAATTCATAACGTAGCGCACTGACTTCTTGTTTGATTTCATTACAATCATCTTCGGTAACGCCACGTTGTCTTTCTTGTATTCGCTGTTCATTCATAATATAACGTCTTACCAATGATCTGATTACATGATAATATTTATGATCCCTCTCGTTTGCACGTATTTGTTTTCTCTGTGTTGTTAATTAATCCGTGAATATTTTTTGAAATTACTTACTGGGTTTCAAGTTTTAATTTGGAGTTTTAAAATTGATTTTCGTAGTTTTGAATGCAATTTCAAACAGTAAAATTACGAAATTTAATTTTAAAACTACGAATTAAAACTTGAAAATTAAATCAATTCAAATCACACATACTCTACTGATACGAATTGCTTCATTTTTACCACGTTTTGTTTTACCTAAACAAAATCGAATCATCCAAACAATCATATAAAACAAGGACTTTGGTGTCGGTATAATATTGAATGGTGGTGGTACTGTTGCACCATCACTAAAATAACTCATCCATAATTTACTTCGGGCAAATTTCCATTCAATATCAGCTTGTTCCTTTTGAAAATTTCAAAAAAATATTGATAATAATTCGATTAATTCATTAACTATAATCTTACACTTATCGATTGATATGAATGATTCATCATTGCTATCAATAAATTCAGCAGAACAGCAACATTGATAATACTATAGACTCCAAACATTAATAGGCCCCAGAACCTGGTATAGCTTTTGATCCCGGTCAATTCAAAATCATCCAAATCAATCAATCCAAATGTTGCCCAAAATAGGGTTTGTGTTGATTCAAACAAACTAGAAAATATAAAGAAATTATGACCTTTGAATAAACCTCATAAAAAAATCAAATAAACATTCCACTAACTTTGCAAAACGTCTCCATGTTAAACATGCATTCGGATGTGATATTTCATTGATCATTGCCGATGTTGTTTGGCTGGTCATGGAATCATTAGTTGATGATTTGAATTGTTGAACAAAACAGCTTTGTTTTTCTAAATCAGCATAATACCATAACAGCTGATTCATACCGCATGCAAATGAAAATAATACCAGCAGATAAATACTGAAAAATTTCAATATATCAATAACCATACGTCCCAGGGATATTTGTAATGGTCCTAAATATGGATTAACCGAGAAAATATAAACCAATTTCAATGAACTGAAAATATTTGCTGTTGCAAATAATCCTTCCGATAGCAATATCGGGTCGAAATCATCCCAATTTTCACGACGATTCAATATCAATCCATTCATTAGTTCTTTTTTCGTTTGATAATATGCAATAATACGCAGTGTAATTGTAGCGACATATAATGAATTATTAATAAAATCTAAAATATTCCACATATCACTGAGATATTCGATTATGCCTAAATCCCATAATTGTTTTATTTCACTCCATATCAATCCGAATACCCATGCCAATATACATAGCTCAATATATGATGGTAATGATCCTCTGTGTTTATTTTAAATATTAATCAAAAATCAATCAATCAATGAACTAATCAACATAAGAAAACAAAACAAAACCTTTTCGTTGTTTTATTATTAACATTCTCCATTGGATTCAATCCAAATATATTTGTTTCGATACGTTGTGATGCTAACATTAGTAAGACTGATTGAAAGAAATTGACAATCAATCAAAAGTATTGAGAAAACAAATTGAAACTTACTCAAAAATGTAATATAACTGGCTGAATGGCAAATAAATTTGATGAATGGTTTTTTAATAAATTTACCAGCCATTGAATATGGTGCAACAATGTAAGCAATCGATAAAAATGGAAACAATAACCCTATGCCAATTAATTGAAATATTTGTCGAACAATATTTTTACGACGAAATCCAGGTAAACCATCATACCATATTGATGCCAGTAATTGTTGTACACTTGCATGTGCACAAAATGTTTTCTGTTTGATTTGTATGGCTAATTTCAAGCGTGATAATTGTAAACGTTCATGATCGGTATCGATTGGATCACGTTCAGTATCATAATCCAATAGCGTTTCCAGTTCATCACTTGTTCTTGTATGATCTAATAGGGCAGTTGCAAATGATTGACATTGTTTTCGTAGTTGTTGGTATTCATTTTTGAATTCAGGTTCTAAAAAACTTAGCCGTTTCAGCTGCCAACTAAGATCGAATGCTGTCAATATCGGGTCTTTACTGCTCAACGCAATCAATGATGGTGATGACAGAGCTTTGAATGCATTTATCCGAGAACGTGAATGTTGAAGACAATCTTCTTTGCTGGCCACACGACATTCTTTACAGCCACATCTTGTACAATGTGGTATCGGTATTGGCGATATATTTCGGTCTAAAATTATTTTAACAATTTCATAATTATTACGATGTGCAGCCAATATCAACGGTGTTATATCATTAGTGAATGTTTCACGTTCAACCGATTCCCATGAATGTGGTTGACCAGCTACATGTATTTGGCTTTCATGATCCAACAACAATTCAACAGCTTCAACAAAATCTTCATTGATTGCATGTAGCAGGGCATCTTTCATTTGAATACCTGATACCAGTAACAATTTTATCATTTCAATATTTTCATTATCAATAGCCATCAGCAGACCATTTCTACCGATTGGATCACAACAATCAATATCGAATCTATCGTCATCGGTTATGTTGGTTGATGAATTACTGTAGTTGATTATTCTTGGTTCATAGAAAACATTGAATCGACTGATCGAATATATAAATTCGTAGGTATTTACCTCTTCACAGCTGGTAGATCACCACGTTCGACTGCTAATAAGAATTTCTTTTCCATCATGGACAATTTTCGGGTGTAATTCTGTGATTGTCGCCGTTTGTGCAGGGTCGTTGATGGATGTTTGCCGTAATATTTAGTGAAATTATCACTTTCATCTTCAATCGAAGCATTTTCACCATTGTGAACATTGCCATTTGCTTGCTGTGATTGATTTTTCATTTCAAAATTGAATTTTCAGTGATTAAAGTTTTAATTCGTAGTTTTAAAGTTTTATTTCGTAATTTTACAATTGCAAATCACCATTGAAAACTATGAAATTTAATTTTAAAACTACGAATTAAAACTTAAATTAATCAAAATATTTTCTCTGTGAATATAATCAATTTTGATTTTGAATTGATCGAGATTAATTCAATCCTCACATAATCACAATGAAAAATAATAAGAATAAAATCAAATTATTTATTCATAATTAACGAAATCAGAATCGTAAATCGAATTATTACAGTCAAATATCGACATGCGTAAAATTTATAATCCTTTAATCCCAAAAATGATCAAAGCTCTTGACGCGTTTATCCAATTGAATTTGGTTGATTGCCAAAAATGATTGAAACCTTGAAAATCGAATTGAACATGAATCAATCAACCAATAACCATGAATAAAATTCATTCATGATTCGAAATATTTGAGCAATGAAAAATGGACGGAATTCTTTCAATGCTTAGTGAAAATTCTGACAATTTTTTGATGGCGCCAAATTAAAAATTTAAAAATTGGGGCCATTCAAAGAGGATAGGTTGAAATTTTGCCAAATGAAAAAACAAATGTTTTCGGCATTCGAATCAATTTCAAAATTTAGTTGAATCTGAGTCAAATGATTTTAAATTGTTGAATCATGTCGAACAACCTATTACCATCGACATCAACATCATCAATATCGCCTTCGACATCAAGAAAAAAACATAAATCATCGAATGCTTTGACAGATTCAATCAATCGAATTGATATTGAATTTATTTGGTAATTTAATTTCAATTTATTCAAATCATTCACTCATGAATAATCTATAATCTTAAAATTTAGTCCAATTTGTTTAGATTTTCTTGAAGAAGCTCAAGTTACTAAATGTGGCCATACATTTTGGTAATTATTATTATTTGACCAAATTTGATCCATTTTTCAATTTCTTATTTTAAATCAGCTGTAAATGTATCACTGAAAGCTTGTCCGAAAATAATAATCGTTGTCCCCAATGTTCATATTTTGTTGAACAATTTTTCCCCAATTATTTACGTGAGTATTCAATTCAATTTGAATTCGATTTGATTTTCTACTAATCGAGTTTCATTTCCATTTTTAAACAAGTAAATGAGCTGGCTTTGAAATATAAACGAATGAAAACGATGGAAAATGAATTGACAAAAACCCAGGTAGGTTTTTCAATGTATTTTGAACGATTATTTAAATTTGATTCGAACCCAAAAATTAGCCCGGCAACCGATTGAATGATGTCCAGAAAATTGTATTAGAAAAATCCGAAGAACTTGATACCGATGAAATTGATCAATTGTTGAATATATTAAATCAAAGAAAAAAACATTTGGAAAAGGTAAAATTTGGCAAAGATATCAACCTTTAAACTTATTTATTTTCAATTATTTTACCCTTTATAGAAAGCACAAATTGATCAAAATGAATTATTAAAAGAATTTTTGCAAAAATTATCCACCCGCAAACATGAACAATTTAAATTATTACAAGTGGAAATATCACAAATTGATAATGATTATGAAATGTTGATCAAAAATCCTCCAACAATCAATGATGAACAACAAATGACCCATTCAAATAATCATAATAACGACAGCCAAACATCCATAGACCCTTCGAATCATGCATTCAATTCAAAATCATTTGGCAATTGTATGCATACTAATAATGACATTAGTGCCTCAATTGAAATGAAGAGGAAAAAAATAAATTTCCATTTTGATGACTTGGAAAAATGTTATCTCAGTTATTGTAAGAAGGATAATTTTGGTGGCCACAATTATATTGATAATGATTATGAATTATCGCTGAAAAGATTGACAGAATTTTCTCGTGATTTGAATCAATTTACTCGTTATACTGATATCAGGCCATTGGCAATATTAAATTTTTCAACAGAATCACTATCATCATCTTCACATTTAATATCAAGTATTGAATTTGATAAAGATAATGAATTTTTTGCAATCACTGGTGTAATTAAGAAAATTCGAATATTTGATTATTCATCAGTCATTAAAGATTCGATTGGTAATTGTTATCCAATCATTGATATTGATTGTGCATCGAAAATCAGCTGTTTAAATTGGAATTCATATCATAAAGCAATGATGGCAACAAGTGATTATGATGGTAGCGTTATTGTTTGGGATGCATTTCTCGGGCAACACTTGAATCAATTTCAAGAACATGAAAAACGTTGTTGGGGTGTTGATTTTAATAAAATTGATCATAATATTATTGCATCTGGATCCGATGATTGTACAGTGAAATTATGGTCAATCAATACACAATCATCGATTCGTACATTACAAATCAAAGCTAATGTTTGTTCAGTACGATTTAATCCACAAAAACTTTATTATTTAGCATTTTCATCAGCTGATCATAATGTTTATTATTATGATCTGCGGCAAACAAAAGAACCGCTATTTTTATATCGTGGACATTCAAAAGCAGTATCATTGATACGATTTTTGAATGAAAATGAATTAATATCATCATCGATTGATAGTCAAATAAAATTATGGTCAACTCGACATTCAAATTGTATGAAAACATATCATGGACATTTGAATGAAAAACATTTTGTTGGGCTAACAACGAATGATGATTTTATTGCTTGTGGTAGTGAAAATAATACATTTTCTGTTTATTATAAAGGAATCGAGAGACAAATGTTGAATTATTCATTCAATATTAAATCAGTGAGTACTCAATTATTGATTTAATAACATTTTATTTAATGTTTTTCAACCCTTTATTTGCATTAAATTTGAATATAATCAATGCAAAAAGCCGGAAAAAGAAGATGTAAATGAATTTTGCAGCTCGATTTGTTGGCGTAAATCAAGTAATGTGATTGTTGCCGCCAATTCTCAAGGTATCATTATGGTGAGTAGTACTGAATTTTAAATTTTTAATTGTGTTGAATATTTTAAATCAAAAAAAAAATCGATTTCATTTAATGACACTTTTAATGCAAAGCAAAGCATGCATATATACAGGATTTCAAGTTTTGATTCGGGTTTTTAAAATTAATTTTCGTAGTTTTAAAATTGAATTTCGTAATTTTACAGTTTAAAATCACATTCAAAACTACGAAATTCAACTTGAAAATTACGAAAATTAATTTCAAAACTCCGAATAAAAACTTTAAACCCTGTATCATTTTCATTTTTCAAAAAATCATTGATAGAATATTCTTGCGCATATTCTATCAATGATTATTTCAGTGCCAATGTTAAAAAGTGAAATTAAGTTTTTGAATAAATATATAGTTGAATACGTCAAAAACTATATGTGTATTTCGGAATAATGATAATGATTATGGTGATAATAATAATAAATAGTAAAAGTTGGAAAAATTTCATAAATAATGGATCGACCCTTATCACAAGGGGTACAATACAACATTTGATATGTCGTCATTGATGATATATCATCATCATCATCATCAACTATTTACTTGAGTTGTTGATTCTTGGATTCTAGATGAATCTACACTCATTGAATGTTGTAATTGTATGTGTATCATTGTATCATTTTCGTCATTCCAACAACGAAAAAAATAGCCAACCAAGCGAATCATAAAATAAAATGAAAATACACACAAAATCACATTAAAATTTACACATCTACACACACAGTCATACACACATTTACACACGCAATCAATCACTACATATGGTTTTTCAATAATAATTGAAAATAGTCTTTAGTCTCAATTTGACTTTTCTGATTGATTTTTGAGAAAATTCAAAATTCGAATTAATTTGAATTCAATTTGAATCATTTCATTCGAATTAATCAATCATTTTCAATCCTAAATAATTATCATAATTAACGAAATGTAGGGTTAGAACCTATGTGTAGCTGTCAATTCAACATTTATTCTTGTGAATTAATAATAATATACATAAGATATAATTCTTATTTGTTTATTTGTAAATTTGTGTGAGTGTATTTGTAATTATTGTTATTTATATAAATCATTATTATTATTGAATTATGGTTGTTAAATGTGTCCATTGGTATTGTATAGTATTTACATTTTATAATCCAAATGATTTTAATTTCAAAATTTTCTTATCATTTCTTAGATTTTGGAATTGATATAATACTCTATACTAAGTGAATTCAAAGGTATAAATAAAAATATTGTGCCAAATAATAATAAAAATATTGTTCAATTACCTGTTATACCCGAATGTGGAACACACTGGGGAAACCACCACCACCTCTCTATCTGCAACAAATGCCTTTTGAAATTTTTTCGAATTGATTCGATTTTCGAATTTTAAAAATTTTGTTGTTTTGCCTATATTCACCCGTTGTTATCTCATCATTATTATTTTCATCGTAAAATCATCTTAGTATTTAGCCAAGTAAATGGAATGAATATATTTCAATATTGACATGAATAAAAGGAAATAAAACCATAAAATAATTCAAAAAATCCGATTGATGAATACAATACCACAGAATCGTAATGATTTGTATTCGCAAAATTATTATCAGCACCAGCAGCAACAATTATTTCAACAACAACAACAACCATTCATAATCGATTATTACAATAATCACCAATATTATCCACAGCAACAACAACAACAACAGTGGCAGCAAAATTTATATGAGAATCAATTGAATTATCCACTGAATCAATATCCACCAGTATATGATAATTATTATAATTATTATTATCAACAACAACGACCTCAAGGGTTAACAACAACAATGGCTGTAATCAATGAAATTGAAGAACATGAAAATAAAATTGTTAATGAATTTTGTTTATTGCTTGAAAAATCTCGCCAATTGTTCAATGGTTTAAGGTAAGTTTTACATTTGATTGGATCTTATTGAGACTGTTTTAACAAATCATTTTCGCAGAGATCTACCACCGTATGGACATAAACAATGGCAACCATATTTTGGTCGTACATTCGATGTGTATACAAAACTATGGAAATTTCAACAACAACATCGACAAATTCTGGATGCAAAATATGGTCTGAAACGTTGGCAAATTGGTGAGATTGCATCGAAAATTGGTCAACTATATTATCATTATTAGTATGTTATTCATTTGAATGATAATAATTAGAAATTTATAAAATAATTTTTCTCCTTTCAATTCTTTCAATTAGTTTACGTACAAGTGAAACGAATTATTTAACCGAAGCATTTTCATTTTATTCGGCAATACGTTCACGTGGATATTATAGTAAAGCAAGTAAAGAAGAACGTGCTGAATTAATGGTGAAAAAATTACGTTATTATGCTCGATTTATTGTTGTTTGTTTATTGTTGAAAAAAATGAAATTAGTACGAGAATTAGTAAGGGTAATTGTATTCTATTGTATATTTGATCCTGAATCAAGCAACTCATTTAATTGAATCTTTTATTTTTTATGATAATAGGAATTAGATAAACAAATTGATGATTATACCATTACTTATGATCCTGAAGATCAACTCGAATGGAAATTAGTGTTGGATGAAATTCGTTCATTTATTGAAGCTGATAATGTATTAGCAGTGATTAGTATGAATAAAACACCATTAATATTATCACATCGTATGACAGCTTTAAATGTTCCACCGATGGAAAAAGTAATGGCTAGTCCATTAGTATTACAGGAAATAATTATTGTTGGAAATTGTTCTGATCAGGTGATAATTATATGATTGATTGATTGATTAATGAATAAACTTATATAATTTATTTGTATAATCATAGGTCAAATTTAGCGAATTAACATTAGACATGTTTCGTATGCTGCAAGCATTAGAACGTGAACCACAAGATGATTTGAATCAATTAATGTTACATGATCAATCACCGTTGCCAGGACGAATACCGAATGAAAATGGTTTAGATAATAATTATAGACCTCAACAACATCAACAACAACCACAACAATTTCGTCGTGATAATCCACATAAATATTTATTATTTAGGCCAACATTTAGTCAATTTTTTTTATTTTTATCATCTGGTTTCAAAGAATTACCATTGAATGGTGTACTATTGATTTATTTATCTGCTGATGGCTGTTTTATTAATTCAAAACAGCCAGAAGATAGTAAGTTTTTTATTTTTGAAATACTTTTTCTCATTCAATTCTAATCGGAATTTTTTAAATTGTAGTTGGTTATGACTTTGGTGGTGTCATTATGAATACAAAACAAAGAGATAATTTAGACCCAAAACAGCTACAGCAACAACAACGAACCAGTACTAATAATTCAATGATAAAAGAAATACATTGTTTATATCCAGGCGATTTATATCCATTTGGGCGTAGACCACTGTTCATAATTGTTGATAGCGATAATAGTTCAGCATTTCAAAATATACCAAGATATTTTGGTCAGCCATTAGTGATATTGATGTCGCCGGAAGAATATCCAGCGCCATTTCATGATCAACAATGTAAAGGTTCATTGTTTACATTGTTTTTGCATTGTCCAATAACTGCCATTTGTTTTATATCGAATATAATTACATTACCAATATTATTATGGGAAAAAACACAACAAATTATTGATAGATTTTTTGCTGAAACAGGAAGATTATTGATACGTTCACGTTTGATTGATATAGCATACATTCAATTCTATACTGATGATTTTCTTCGTTTACAAATGTTGAGATTTATTTTTTGTTCAGTCGTATTACGTATGCATCGATTATTTCGGGTAAAAATTGCGATATTTTCAATACTAATCTTCTGTTAATTTAATTTAATGTTTTCTATCAATTATTAAATAGGTCAGGCGAACATTTCTACCTAAATCACATCCACCATTACCAGATGTCGATATTCTGGATGCACCAAGTTTACAGCGTTTAATACTTGAAACATCTGTATTATTGGATATACGCTCGTTATTTACTGATAATGATAATGAATGAAATTAATCAAATGAATCATTTAATGTTTTTGCTTTCGAATTTCATGAATCATTATCATTAATTATTATTGATCTGCTTTGATTCGTGTGGAATTTTATTCAAACATTTTGAAATGTATTTCGGGATAAAATTGAAACATTCATTTTTTTCCCAATCCAATTTGTATTAGCAATGAAAATGTTTGATATCGTTTTTCGCTCGAAAACAGATATAAAATGAAAAGAAATAGAGAAAATGAAATGAAATGATGATTATGATGATGACAATGATACATTTAAATAATTGATTCAAAATCATCTATTAGATCACTCATCAAAAAATAATTTTAGACCATGATTCAGTCTGTGTTTTTTTCCCGAATATAATTATTATTAGCTGAAGGTATCAAATTATATTACGTGTGTGTCTAAGTCTTTGTGTCTGTGTGTGTGCCTGACTGCCTGTTTTCCCCATTTATCTGCAATTCAGTCATAATTCAATAATTTTAGCATAGCAAATATCAATTTCAATTAAATTAAGATAATCAATTATTCTGTTTTGTTTTCATCACCACTGTTTCATTGTATTTTCAAGCATATTCAATTCGATTCAAATTGATCAAATAGAGAAAACAATTTAGCAAATTTCAGCAATGAACACATATTGTTTTGCATAATTTAGGATTTTAAAATATTTTTATTTTTTTGTGAATTTAAAGAAAAAATAAAGTTATCAAATAAAAATAAAACATAAACATAAATATTTATTTTGACATTTATTTATAGTCTTTGGAAATTTTCGAAAATTTTGAAAAAATCTAAGGCTATAATACGTGGAAATTTTTGAATTTTTCGAAAAAATCTAAGGCTATAATACGTGGAAATTTTTGAATTTTTCGAAAAAATCTAAGGCTATAATACGTGGAAATTTTTGAATTTTTCGAAAAAATCTAAGGCTATAATACGTGGAAATTTTTGAATTTTTCGAAAAAATCTAAGGCTATAATACGTGGAAATTTTTGAATTTTTCGAAAAAATCTAAGGCTATAATACGTGGAAATTTTCGAAAATTTTGAAAAAATCTAAGGCTATAATACGTGGAAATTTTCGAAAATTTTGAAAAAATCTAAGGCTATAATACGTGGAAATTTTCGAAAATTTTGAAAAAATCAAAGGCTATCCACTGCCATCTTTTTTCAAAAAAAAGCAAAGGCAATAGACTGGCAATTTTTTCAAAAAAAGCAAAGGCAATAGACTGGCAATTTTTTCAAAAAAATCAAAGGCAATAGTAAGGCAATTTTTTCCAAAAAATCAAAGGCAATAGACTGGCAATTTTTTCTAAAAAATCAAAGGCAATAGACTGGCAATTTTTTCTAAAAAATCAAAGGCAATAGACTGGCAATTTTTTCTAAAAAATCAAAGGCAATAGACTGGCAATTTTTTCAAAAAAATCAAAGGCAATAGTAAGGCAATTTTTTCCAAAAAATCAAAGGCAATAGACTGGCAATTTTTTCAAAAAAATCAAAGGCAATAGTAAGGCAATTTTTTCCAAAAAATCAAAGGCAATAGACTGGCAATTTTTTCTAAAAAATCAAAGGCAATAGACTGGCAATTTTTTCAAAAAAATCAAAGGCAATAGTAAGGCAATTTTTTCCAAAAAATCAAAGGCAATAGACTGGCAATTTTTTCAAAAAAATCAAAGGCAATAGTAAGGCAATTTTTTCCAAAAAATCAAAGGCAATAGACTGGCAATTTTTTCTAAAAAATCAAAGGCAATAGACTGGCAATTTTTTCAAAAAAATCTAAGGCTATAGTACGTGGAAATTTTTGAATTTTTCGAAAAAATCTAAGGCTATAATACGTGGAAATTTTCGAAAATTTCGAAAAAATCTAAGGCTATAATACGTGGAAATTTTCGAAAATTTTGAAAAATTGTCAGATTTTATTCATAAGTATTCATTTTGAACAAAAATAATTGTAAAATCATTGACTATACATTGATTGGATTATTATGGACAATATTATAAAATTCGATCAAACGATTATCATTATTTTGGCAAAAACGGCGAAAATCATTCATTATTTTACGCATTGAATTCTCATCACCTGTCACTTGCGTTTTCCAACGTTTGGTTATCATATAATTCCAGCACCAAAGAAAACCAATCTATCATTTAAGAAAAAATGAGAATTAGACCAGTGATTCGCAAATTTTATGGGGCCATTGCCCACTTGTACAATTGTTCACTGAATTAGACTTATTTTCACTACAAGAAATACAGATACCTTAGCATCAATCGGTGCATCCTGTTCTTTTAATTGCATTCCACTGAAATGTCTTGTTATGTATTCTTCATGTCCCATTTCTTGATCAATGCTCTGTGGTTAAAAGGAGAAAAAAAATATCATTGAAAACAATGATTAAACCAATCAAATGTGATAATAATCACTTACTTGCAAGAATTTGCCACGTTTGTTCAAATTCTTCTTAGTCGTTTTATGATTTTTATTCGGAATCATCACAAATATACTGCCCGAAACATGTACAAATTGTCGTTGATTTTCAGTGGTCGGATCATGAAACGGTATGAAACCGAATTTTACCAGAATTTTTTCTTGAAAATTAAATAAACGTTCATCATCTTCCATTAGATGATATGCGACTAAACAATCAATATTTAGTGATATATATATTGGACCACGTAGCGGATCAGAACGATTCGAAAATGGTAACGCAAATGGATCCCATGGTATCGGTACTATATGTAAATTGGTACCTTTTGTTCGGCACCAAGTAGACACCTTTTCGGGTATAGCATTACCAGTGGCAACCATCCATTCAATAATCATTTCGAATGCTTGTTCAGGATCATATAAACTATGATATTTAACATTAACCCATTCAACACGATCACTTTTCGATTCTAGATCGATTTGAAAATTTTTAAAAGTAAATTCTAAATAAACAAAGACAAATTAATCAAAGATTATAACTCAATAATCATCAACAAACAAACCTGAAGAATGATTCAATGGATCATCGATCATTGCGGTATCCGTTGTTACCAAATTACCACCAATAGAATTTTGCTCCATTTCTTTAGGATTATGTTGTTGTACAACGCCGACTTCCATCCAAGCACGTTCGAAATATATTCTCTCAATTTGATTCCGAAAGAAAAATTGACGATTTTGTTCAGTCATCACGCAATAAAGATAGAAACCACGTTTAAAATTCATTCGAATATCACCCGATGCATGTCGTATAAGGTCTTTTACGAGAAACATTTGAAACATTTGTTCAGCCAATTTTTCGCTGGTGACATTGTCAATACTTTTCACTGCCCATTCGATGGCTTCCAAACTAATGAAGGTGTATTCGGGTAAATTCTTGAATTTTATCGAAAACAAATTACTTGATTGTTTCATAAATGAAATGATTTCATTGGCTGCCGAATCTTTGTTGATTCTGTTGGTGATTTGTTCACTTTCTTTTGAATTATTGCTGTGGTCATCTGGATTCGATTTTTCGGATTTATTTTTTGACTGATTGCTCACAGTTTGTTGTTGTTGTTGCTCATCAATCGATGACAATGGGTCAAAATGATTATCAATGATTGACAATAATGGTGCACTGTTTGGTGTTTGCATCGATGTTGAACTACTACGACGTATCAATGATGATGATGATGATGACGATGTTGAAGCTGATGAGGTTATTGTTGGCGTTTGCATAGTTATTGCAGGGGTCGTTGCTGCTGATGAGGCTGATGATGAGGCTATTGTTGTTTGTATAAGCTTGATACCATTAATAACCTTCATTAATTTTAGAAAACCTTTTTGTAATTGTATTTTTTCATCAAATGAAAACATATCATAAATATCACAATGAAATTCACTGTCATTACCACTATTCAAATAATGTTCAATAATTTTTCGTGTTTTTAAATGTTGTGTAGGTAAAACCAACAAGCGAAAACGCCAATATTTTAAATTTTCAATCAATGGATATTCAATATAATCACCACGTAAACAAATATAATTATCTAAATAATTCCATTTGTATGTTTCCAGCTTTTCAATCGTGAACGCTACCCAACTCACACCATATTTTTTATTATCCGGTGTACGGATACGATAACAATAACGAATATTATTCGCTTTGTATGGATGCCGTGGATGATAATTAATTATTGATATACGATTCTCCTTGTGAGCCAATTCATGATAAATACGACCAATACTCAAAATATAGGTATATTTATTACCATCAATACGATCACTAAATGTATATCGGGTTGTTTCTCTCGTTTTAGGCAGTAAAATTATTTGAAAACCTTGCTGTAAACGTTGATTAATTAATTCATTATAAAATTGATCAATTGTTAATTGATTATTATTCATTTTTTTACTATTATTGCTATTGCTGTTGTTGCTGTTGCCACTATTTGAACTATTCGAATCATCATTTTTCATTGCTGAAAATCGTTGCGGCTGCTGCTGCTGTTGATATAGTTGTTCATTGGTTTGTTCTTCCGGCAATAAATCATAAATATGTGTAACATAATCTTGCTCCAGGGTACGTTTATCCGGTAGAAAATCTGTGGTTATAGGTAAACATGCTGGCATAACCAGAGATTTCCAATCAACACCAGTGGTTATTGCCGGTGTCCATTCTTGTTCACCGGTTGCACCCCATGCCCATAGAAGGCTATTGTCGGTCAAAAGTAAATTACGTTGTTTTTGATGTGCATCCAATTCATTGACGATATTTTTCTTATCAAAATCAATCATAGCATTTGATCTGGATTTCGGTAAACTTTTCTTCCCATTCACATCCATAGATGACAGGGTTATTGTTGATGCTGATGTTGAAGATGTTGACGGTGTCACTGTTGTTGATGATGATTTAGACACCATTCCATCAACCTGATCAAATGATTGTCTTTTGAACGAGTTATTATTATCTTTAGTTGACAGTTCAGTGGCTGTCATATTAAGGGTCGTAGCCTTTGTTGATGATGAGGTCGAATCATAAACAATGCTTGAGTCTTCATTATTATTATTAGCAGTATTATTGTTGGTACTGTTACTATTCTGTGGTATTGCTTGATAATGATGTTGTTGCATAAATATACCGGTCGGTCCCAACGGGAATACATGTGTCCAACGTCTTCGATTCGAATTCAATTTGATCGTAACATGTGATGGGTCGAATGGATTAATCAATGCTTTTGTATGGTGGAAACGATCTCGGTATTTATGAACAATAATATCATCTTTGGATTTAATTTTAAAATTCGCTTCATTTTGTAGCCGATTCTCGGCTGATGTCGATAAATTATTCGAAAAGGAATTATTTTTCGGTCTCGTTAACACGTTCATAGTGTTCGTGCCATCAATCAATTCATCATTATTATTGCTATTCGGTGAATGTGATAAATACAGTTTGGAATATGCTGAACGAAATGGTACGACCACTGATTGCCGACGTTTTGGCCTTTGTTCATCGATTATCATAAGGTCATTATTAAAGGTGTTATGGTTCGAATACGGGATTCCATCATTCATATGATGATATCGTTGAGGCATATTGCAGCCAGTGAAATGATTGCTGCCATTGTGAAACGCTGAATGTTGATTAATCATCATAAACATTGATGATCCCGATGATTGTTGATGATTAGTAAGATAATGATGATGATGATAATGTTTATTCAATGTTGATGTACGAAATATTTGATTATCATATTCATCATAATCAATAAATGGTATATTTTGACACGTTGTCAAATCAATAATACCATTGTTATTATTATGACTATTACTTGTTGCTTGTTCATTGCTGCTCAATTTTCCACTATTCGAATTTCCATTGTTATGATTCATAAATGGCGGTAAATTTAAATTTGACTTATTAGTTTTAGAATCAGAATTAATTTGATGCTGATCAGGTGGCGATATGTTTGGCATCTTGATACGAGGAATGAAATTTGATGCCGAAAAACGTTGTCGGGATGAATAAAAACTTAAATTGATCCAATGTGGCATATTATATTCATCATTTGACATGTTCGAGTAGCGGGAATTGAACTTGATTCGAAAAATTGGTCAAAAATCAGTAAATTAATGATCAATCAATCAATGGTATTACCTTAAACAATGGTACAGCATGTAATGGTTGTTCACCGAGGCAAACAAGGTCACTACCAATACCATTATCAATGATTCGTTGCTTTGTTATATTGGTTAAATCAAGATCAACTTCATAAACACCGACACCAGGTGATATCACTACTGATAATTGACCGGTACGATCAAAACTACGATCTAAATGATGTCGCTCAAAGACTTTAAGGGTGAAAAAAGTATGATTAAAATGATTCGATAATCGAATAATACAATAAAATACCATTAAGTGACATATTCAAGACTTCCAAGAAATTTCCTTGTGATGCTGTCGAATTATAGGCTTTTAAATTTTTGATACCACGTTTTTCATGATAATGTATGACTTCATCTTCATACAAATTAAATAATTCACGCAGATAAATCAATATATGTGACCAATCATCATAACGTTCATTTTGTATGGCAACACGATAATAATCTTCATAAAATCTACCCTTATAATCTTGTTGCAAACATTCACGCATTGATTCATCAAATTCATTGATATCGTTTGCTTGGTAAAATGTTCGCGAAAACATGACAATCGTAACATCGTGGCTACAATTAAATGTCTTTGAGGGGTAATAAATTCAATTAATTGAATTTTGAATTGATTTCATAAGGTTATTACCTTCCATTTATTGAAGAGGTCTGATAGGAAACCTTTCACTGCTTTTTCAAAATAAAGATCACCATTTATATCATAATCCCACATTTCGGAACTCATTTGTAAAAACAAATAAACCATACTCGAAGCTGATCGAAATACGACTTTTGTTTCATCATTAATGTAACCACTTGCCATACGTAATCCATGATGCCACATTTCAAATACTTGACAACGAATATTACTAAATTCAATTTTTTTATTAAGATAAACACATGTATTCGATATGTTCTTTTTCAATCGCCACATATCACTACGTGCTAAGTATTGATCTTTGAAAAATAATTCCACCGAATCTAAAGCGACTTGATTTTCATCATTAATTTTTTGCATAATAACATCACTAAAATTTCTCAGCTGAAATGTCATCGCAATCGAATGCTCGATTGTTATGGTTGGAAATGTGGCTTTTGGCTTATCGACATTGGTTATTTGCAACACTAGGCGACTAATAAAGGTGAAAACAGTCTTAATTAACGAAATCAATCCAAGAAAACATCTTAAATACCTGAAATTCTCTTCAATCGAATATATTTCGACAATATCACCAATTTTAATGTCCGGAAAATCTTTTTGACAAATGACAATATCATCTTGATAATGTGTACGTTGATGTGTATTCAATTTAACTGTTGGCATTATTTAATTTGATTCAATTTTTAACACAATTAATTACAAATATTTTAAATCATGTTTATTTTACGATTTTCAAAATACGCAAGATAAACAAAGCGACGACAGTGCCATCTGTTGGATTGTTTTTAAACTATGAGTTCTGCAATTAAAAATTACAAAGGTTTCGTTTTTTTTAATTATTTTTATTAATTAAAAATTCTTGGAAAAAAATACAATTATTAAGCCGTTGCAGTTACAGGAGTAGCAGCAGCTGCTGCTGATGCTGCAGCAACACTTTCTTCCAATATTTTTTTCCGCGATGCTTCTTTCAATTGAGCAGCTATACGGTCTAAATCTTTGTATCCTTGACTTGTCAATCGACGACCACCACTGTTGGCATCTTTTTCCACCCAATTGACGGCTAAACAATAGAAAAAGACCCCAATTAATCATAATAATTCAAATAACCAACAATAACCCTTACCTTCTAATGCTTGCAACGATTTACGAGCAATATTTGAACCACCGCGACAAAAATGTGATGGCCGTACACCACGGCGATATCGACCGCCATAAATTTTGGTCAGGGCACCGACACCTTTGAAAAAATATTCGAAAATTCAAATTAGAATCGAATTGAAAACGAATTTCGAATCTAATTACTAACCGACTGGCGATCGAAGATACAAATGACGTGCGACCGATGCACAACGAGTATAAAACCAATCATCATCATATGGGGCCAATTCTTTGTACACGGCTGTTTTCACTAAATCACTCCATTCGGGTACTTTTAATTTTCCGGACCTTAAATTCGCGACAAACAAACAAAGAAAATCAAAATAAATACATTTTTCTAAGGATTAAGACTCACCTCTTAAGAAATGCAGCCAATGCAACGACAAATTCACGTTGATTAACATCTTTAACACCTATTGATTTGACGTTTGTATTCATTTTGTTGATTTTCAAATTCTTATGATTGGATTAGGGTCTTAAATTCATCAAAATTGGAAAAACACGAGGCAAAACAACACAGAATAGTGTGGAGGAAGACAGAGGAAGCACTGTACACGTTGCTGTGTTAGTATAAATTCGAATTTCTGAGAAAGTTTCTCGACTGAAGAAATTTGCCGGGAATTTTCTTGGAAAAATTTGAAAAATTATTTATTTTTAAAAATTAATTTTTCATAAAAAATTATAAAAATCGATTTGAAAGGTTATAGGTTAAAGGTTATAGATTTCAATCATCATCATCATCGGATGATGATTCTTCTTCAGCTTCTTCCAACCATCGTATAAACAGTTGTAATTCTTTAGCCTTGCGTAACGTTTCTTGTTCATTAACAGTGTGGTCAGTCAAATTTTTAGGTTTATAATACCATTTAAGGATGATATCTTCATCAATAACGCTGTTTTCATATAAATACTTGATTATTATGACCAAATATTTAGCTCCGATCAGTTCTTTATGGGTCAAATGAAATTCTTCACATGAATAAATACAATCATTTTGTGATTGTTCATTTTTGATATAATTTCTTATGATCATTAAGCCATATTGAAGATTTCGACGTATTTTCTGTAATATCGATTGTACATTGTCCTTGTCAGAGTCATCGGTTTTTACCGGGGCTATAGCTAAATTCAATAAGGCTTTAATCACCAATGAATTGACTTCACTGACTGGGACATTGTATGCATGTTTCGACGAGTTAATTTCAAGGATAATATTTTCGGGCAATGAATTTTCATCGATACCCCTTGATAGACTATCACATACTTCATGATAGAATGTTGAATATTCGTCCCCTATGTCACTATCGAACGAATCATCGGATGAATCTGAGAATTTCGTACTATCAGTGTCATAATCTTCATTGATTTCATCGATTTCTTCGTCCTTTTGGTCATTTTGATCACCAATTTCGTTGTTATCATCATTGACCAGTGTTTTCAAGTGTTCAATCATCTTCGAATCATCATCTTTAACCGGTACAATCGGATAAACATATCGATTTCGTAAATCTTTACCAATATTCACATATGATTCAATTGAATCAACACGTGCTGCATAACCTTCTTCGAGTTGGACAACATGAATATGATGACATAAAAGCTAAGGTTATAGATTAAAGAAATTTTAAATGGAATTTGAAATTATGAATATTCAATGATACTCACGTCCATGTGGGCCAGAAGTCCGTGGATAAAATTTTCACGTGTTTCAAAATCAAAATTATCTGAAAAATCTGGTGGTACTTTTTCAGAACAAACGGCGATTTGTGTATCAAACAGATCATAATGAATTGAGAGGGTTGAATTTTTGGTGAATAATTCCTAGAGGGAATATATTTAAATATGAAACAATTAAAAATAGTTATAGGGTTTCAAGTTTTAATTCGGAGTTTTGAAATTTATTTTCGTAGTTTTAAAATTAAATTTCGTAATTTTACCGTTTAAAATTCGATTCAAAACTATGAAAATCAACTTGAAAATTACGAAATCCAATTTTAAAACTCCGAAATTAAACTTGAAACCGTGTAAAATAATTTTTGAAAAAATATTTACCACAGGCAGTTCAATACGTTTTTTCATTGATTTTTCATACAAAACAATTTTTTGCTGCCGATCTAATATTATCATTGTTTGTTGTTTCAATCGCTGCCGATGGTTTGGATTCAATCGGCGAAATATGCAGGTCATAACACAGCCAGGATCTTTGGTCACATTTTCCCTGGTGATTATTTGAATTTTTCAAAATATTTCGAAGCAAAAACCTTTCAAAAACTTACTTGTGTTTATCAATAATCTCATCCAACCGTAGGTTACCGATACAATCACCATGTATCAGTATGAAATTGGATTTAATAATACATTTCGCATCTAAATCTCTCATAATCGAACCAAGATTTGTATAATCTTCTGAATAAAATAATTGTAGGTTTATTCTATCATCATTCATATGGTACTTGGCTTTGTATTCACTAAAGATGATTGGAAAAATCAAAGACTATAGTTTAAATTATAATATAAATCAATCAATCAAGCCTGAATTACCTTAGAAATTTTCGCAATTCATCATAATAATTTGAACAAAACAAAAATATTTCATCAATATTTGACATGAGCAACATTTCGATTGTATATTCAAGCAATGGACGATCAAATAGACGAAGTAATACTTTCGAACTGTTAAAACAATTATTTAGCTTAGTTTCATCATCGTTATTGAAATCATAACAATCAATCAATACTACAGCTTGATGGATTTGTTTTTCCATTTTATTAAGGTCCATGACCATTTTGAATCGTGAATCGAATCAATTTTGGAGCAAAAAAATTGCCAGCAAAACAAAAACATCAAAAACACCGAAAACAAAAACATGTGATTTTAACCTTCATCATGTGAAGGTTAATGAAGGTTTTTTCTGTACGGAGGTTAACATTTGAAATTCGAAAAAAGGGTTAATTTCATAATTTTTAAAATATTTATTTACATTTTTTTTTTTTTTTTTTGAATATATTTGATTCTCGCTCCACCAGCACGTGTAAATCATCATTTATATTACAAAATTTAAAATTGAATTGGAAAAATAACATGGCTACGTGAATTTAAAATGTAAATCTAAACGTATAGCGGCCACCACCAAATGGATCGGAACCATAAAATGTATGAAAACCATTACCGTTTTGTTGTTCATGATCTAATGGATCTTCACCATTATCAAATTTTTGCCGTTTTTCCGGATCCGTTAGGACTTCTTTAGCTGCAGCAATATCAATGAATCGTTTTTCGGCTTTCGCTTTTTCTTCACCTTGATATTGATCTGGATGCCATTTACTTGCTGCTTTACGATATGCTTTCATTATTTCTTTTTTCGTTGCATGTCGCGGTACGCCCAATATTTGATAATAATCACGTTTTTTTGATTGTTTTTTCAGTCGTTCAGCTTTACTGTAACCATCTTTGGCTCTTGTCAAATGTTCATCAATATTTAATGCTTTCTTATAATCACTGGACGCTAGAATTTTGATTTTGATTCGAAAAAAGAATTATTAATGGGTCAATGGTAATAAAACCACTGAAACTTACCTTCATCATAATCACCTAAATTGATATGTGAATCAGCCCGATCACAAAGTGCATGTACATCGTTTGGACTCAATTTTAATACTTCGGTACAAATTTTGATCGCTTCATGATGATCACCTTTCTGATATGGGGTCAAAATCAAAGAAATAATTAGTAAATAAAGCTAAGATGGACAAAACTCATTGAAAACACTCACCAAATTCAAACAATGACATAGCTTAGATTTGAATAAATGTATTAGGCTAGGTATTTGATTTGATTCTAAGGTCAATGCTGCTTGCATTTTATCAATGCAACCTTGATGATCATGTTTGGCCAATAATTCTTGACCAGTTTTATACAGATGAACCAGTTTTTTAACTTTTTTATAATGTTGATGACATGTTTTGTGATCTGGGTCCAATTTTAAACATTCACGTATGGCTACCAGTGATTCTTCTGGTTCACCAATTTGATAATGTAATTTGCTTAATTTAAGAAAATCATCAGCATTATCTGATTTCATTTTGGTCAACGACCGCAGGTCATTGATTGCATTGATTATATCGCCTAGCTGTTCAAAACATTTCGAACGTTTTTCACGCAGTTCATAGCTCCAATATAATTCTTGGGTCAATTTATTCAACACTAAGATGGCATCTGAACATTTACCAATTTCAATCAGATGTTCGGCTAGCAATTTATCATTTTTCAAATGTTCAATTTGTTCATAGTACTGATGTGCTTCTAAATGGTGTGGATCATGGTGCAAAATGAATTCAAATTCATTTTGTGACTCTTGTAATTGACCTTGTCGATATAAAACGATAGCCTTTTGTAGCCGAGCTGGTATAAAATCCGGATTCAATTTCAATGATTCATTCAAATCATCCAGGGCCGGACGATAACGACCCATAGCCTGATATACGGTTGATCGTTTGAAATATGTAAGATAATTTCCAGGGTCATTTTCTAAGGTTTGATCAAAATAAAACGGTGTAAATGAATGAATCAGTCAAAATATCATCAAAGAAACTCACCAACAGCTAAATGATAATGTGATAATGCATCATTCAATTGTCCTTTCATCAACAGCTCCATGCCGATTTCAAGATGATGATCACCATTGACATAATATGAAAAGTAAACTAATTGATTCAAATCAAAATTTTAAGAATTAAAGTATTCGAATCAATTCATATTCAAACATTAAGATCAATATATCAATACTTACAAACATTGAGTATTACTTCAAGTAATAATGGTAAATAAATTCGGGACATTTTAATCCTGATGATGGATTGATCACAATAATTATGATTATGAGTAAAATATGATGAAATCTTTAACATTTTCGATTGAATTAATTATAAAATTTTGAATTTTAATTACGTTTAAACCAAACAAAATGAAATGAAATGAAATTATTTCATTCGATGAATCGAATTATTCCATTCAAAATTAATTAATTGAGTTTGATTGAATTATTTCAACATTGAATTCAATAATGATGTGTGTTTCAAAATCATAAATGTTTACCTTGTGCAATCTACAGCCACAAATATGCATTAAGGCATCGTCAGATGTAAATAAATAGAAAGTAAATCGTGTTAACATGTGATTGGCTAAAAACGATTCGATTTTTTCTTCCATTCATTCATTAAATCATTGTGAATCACGCATGCGCAGTATTCGAATGATGAGAAATGGATTCGAAACATCTGGAAATTCAAAATTTAATTAAAATTAATCGGTTGTCCGATAAGTTCTTGCCGATTTTCTAAGGATTCCCTATGATATAATCGGCGAAAACTTTTAGGATACCCTAATAAATTTTTTTCAATAAATTATAATTAATAAATGTACATTTTTGTTCAAATATCATCGGTATATAAAATATACGAAAATATTTAGATGATTTTTGTTGATCTAAATATTTCAATGAAACGATAGTTCGCCATTGATTCGATTGTTTTGAATATGGAATATCATAACCATTGTATTCATGATAATCACTATCAATTATATAATCACATCGAGCTGGATCAATATAACGATCCACTTCTTCTTGATTTAAATCATTCATATTTGATGGTATCAGCCGTGTTGAATATGTTGTTGTTGAATTTGGTTCGGTTTCAAAATGTCGAGGTAATTGCCCGCTGAATTCAGATTTTACAAATTCAACACGATAATTTTCGGGTACGAAAAAATTACTTGGAAAACGATGCCATTCTTTCCCAAGGCATATAACCTCTTGATTTGTATCATTATTATCATGGGGTAATCGCCATAGTTGTTTATAGATGTTCATTGATGAATAATAACCACGGTATTGGGCCAATATCCTTGAAATGCTTAATAATACGAATATTATGAATGATAAATGAATTAATCTTTTGATAATTAATTGGAATCTATTCGAAAATAATTGAGCTGATATCGCTTCAATATTTGTCAATGTAATTGATGATATCAAAGCGATTAATGGATAAATTGGATACATAAAACGTTCTTCTTTATGTGATTGCAATGAAAATATCATAAACCACAAATATAGCGAGCAATTCAGTATTATTTGTAATTTCGTTTGTGTATGACCACTCTTTCTACGATCAATCGCCCATGAAATTATCTGTGGAAAATTTGAAAATCAAGATTGATCATTAGACAAAGGGCTATTGTTAATAATAAAACTCACCAAAATTGGCAAAGACAATAGGGTTATCAAGAAAAATATATTAAAATTCAAGAATAAATTCTGGACATAATAATCGAATGGTTCAGTACCGTATAGATCAGGTCCATGGCTACTGAATACATTATAAAGAATGATATTCATGGCGGCGAATACAAATTTTCCATAATAATATGAATCAATCAATAGGGTAGGTATCGAAATGATTATGGCCGATAATATTGACGTTGAAATGAATTGTAGCCGGTATTTTTGATTAAACAATAAGTAAATGGCCATTGGGACCCTGTTAAAATCGAAAAATTAATGAAATTCAAATTTTAAATCAAATAATTACCCTAAGGCAGCAATGAATGGCCAGCTTATGATTGAACCGAATGCAAAGCAAAATATGAACAAACGATAATTACATCGTAACCAAAATGCCATGGATAAACTAATAGCGTAGATGGCAAATGAACTTGGCAGAAATGATGTCGTCGAATTGAACATTCCAGCTGAAAATGTCGATACTAAACAATAATATCGGGCATTCTTCGGGCCAAACGATTGTTGAATTGATCTGTTATTCATTGAATCAATGATAAATGAAATTAATCTTGATTAAACAAGGTATATCTTGGCTTACTTGAACAAAAATGTTTCGACCAACGATGATATCAAGGCTAAATACAAACGTATCAGATAAAATATTGTCATTTTTTCGAATTCGAACCAATTTTGCAATAATTTTGCTGGCCAAATATACAGCCATAGATATGCATATGAACGTATTGAATATCGAGGTGAATATTCCCATGTTTGAAAGCCATGACCATATAGTAGAAAATGTGATGGTTCCCAATAATTAAATGTTTCATCACAATCATTTATATTGTTATAAAGGGTTGAACACAGACGTGCGGATAAAAACCAGAGGAAAACCCAAATCGTTGATATTTCAATTCGATTTTCAAATTGTTTATGGGATTTTTGGTCAGATCTATAGTCTTGATTGGATGATTTATTAAGGGCTATTCTTTTTCGTGGTCGATTTTCCATGATTCATTTCTGATTAACTAAAGGTTCAATGTTTTTCAAAAAATAAAAACCACCGATTCCAAATCATCAGGATTCGATTTGGTAGAAAATATTTTCACCAGATGGAGCCACTCAACATATTGTTTTGATTTGTCAAAAAACAAATTTTGATTAATCAAAATTCTAGTCAAATTAATTTAAATGAATCAAATCAAATCAAATCTGATTCATCATATGAATGAATGAATGAATAAATTGAGAAAATGATGGATTATCTTTTCTGTTTAAATCGTTGTTTTGGTTTTCATCGAACATCCACTAATCAGCTGACACATTTTGAGCGATCATTCAATGAAATTTGTTTGGATGGAACCAGTACTGGTAAATTTTGACCATTGAATTAAAAATGACAAGAAATTAATTCATATCTTTCAAACCCACCAGGCAATGATGTTGTCATTATCAAAAAAGGTCAACGAATATGTGGCCGTGGTGGTGCAATAACCAATTATCCAATCGTACAAAATAAAGCATATTTCGAAGTGAAAATTCAACAATTAGGCCGATTCGGTGTTGGACTGGCGACCAGTAATGTTCATCTAAATTCGATTCCATTAGGAACAGATAATCAAAGTTGGGTACTAAGACAAGATGGCACAATTGTTCATGATAATCAAATATTGTACCATTTGAACGAGACGATACAAGAAGGTGATATAATATCAGTGCTATATGATCATATTGAACTACGTTTCAAACTGAATAACAAACCCGTTGATTACGAAATTCGTTCAGTCAAAGGTGCCGAAATCTATCCAGTTGTTTATGTTGATGATGGTACGATAATCGATATGTATTTTAAAAATTTCCATTATAAACCACCGCCAACATTTGATTGTATACTCATTGAAAAGCAATTACTTTGATTCAACGAATTTGAATGATTTAATAAATTTTTACCTTAAACACATATATGGTACATACATTATGGAAATAAAGGGTTATTCGAGTCTATTGGATGATGATGATGATGAGGTCTTTTGTTTGATCATCGCTTTGAATTGTGTCAAAATTTTCGTTTCCCGTTTCATACGTTCTTCTTTGTTAAACATGGCCAACGCCCGCTTCTCATCAGCACTATAGATTTGATTTTCTTTACGAATACGAACAGCTTCCATACGGCGATGTCTACTGCCGCTCATCACATAACCAACTTCTTCGAATGATTCGATTTGTTCGCTAGTCAAACCGATTTCACCACGACGTGGTATTCGTTTACCTTCATTAACATATGCAGCCATTGCAGCACCTTCACCCGGCAGCAAAGCTTTACCAAAATCACGATCATTCAATTCGATCGCTGTGGATTGTTCCAATGAAACGGGTCCGTATATTTCATCGTCATCTTCTTTATCATTGTTCGTATGTTTTTCATT
Organism: Psoroptes ovis; assembly: GCA_002943765.1. Classification (NCBI taxonomy): domain Eukaryota; kingdom Metazoa; phylum Arthropoda; class Arachnida; order Sarcoptiformes; family Psoroptidae; genus Psoroptes; species Psoroptes ovis. The sequence goes on along the minus strand of PQWQ01000027.1, from coordinate 66,101 downwards.
CAATTTACGTTGTTCATTGAATTCTTTAACAAATTCTTGTTCTTCAGCCGTACAAAATTTCATTCCATTCGATGGTGAATTTGATCGAGATCTTGAAGATCTTGATTCTGATTCGGATGATGATGATGAATGACGTCGTTTACGATCTTTCTTTTTCGAATGTTTCTTTTCTTTTTTACTTTTTCGATCATGTTTTCGATGTTTTTTTCGATGATTTTTCTCCTTTATTTCTTCCTGATTTTCTTGATCATCATCAGTGGATGGTTCACTAGGTGTTGGTGAATGGCTCCACATAAAGTTGACGCCTTTACGTCCAATAGATTCACGTTGTTTACGTCTTTTGAGCCAAAAATCACTGAAAATCAAAACAAAGATCATTTCAGAGAAAGCATTATCGAATCGAATCATACTTATTATCCTTGTGATGATGACGATGATGATGATGATTATTTCTTTCATGTCTATGACGATGATCATCCAAGTCATCATCATCTTGATGATGATTAATTAATGAAGACATGATTTAAAATGAATTCAAAATGAATTTATTTACATTTAAACAAATGAAACTATTAATACCTAATTGGACCTAAAATGTTGAAATAGTCGATTTTGAGAAATAAATAAAATCATTCAACGTGTTTCCTAAGCTATAGCCTTTGTTTTTGTTAAGAAAAAATATTTGAAATTTCGAGTTAATTAATCAAATCAAATCAAAATGATGGATGATCATGATAGCGATAATTCGATTGAATATGAAAACGTTCCGGATCAAATACAAGAATTCATTTTGAATCTTCGAAAATCAATATTAGATCGTAAGGTGTATGACATACAGGCATTGTATGAGAATAATTTTAATAAATTAACTGAAATCTATTATAAATCAAAACCATGGCCAAGTGAAAATGCTGTTCTAATGATTATCGATTCGAATAATGATGAAGATCTCATATTTTTGATATTATATAAAGATCTATATTTTCGTCATTATTATTCAATCAATGCTGATGTACCGATCGATATACGGTTGAAATCATTTTTCAATTATTGTGATTTATTCAATTATATCCTTTCGAAAAATAAAGAACCTTTGGAGTTGCCAAATCAATGGCTTTGGGATATTATCGATGAATTCATATATCAATTTCAATCATTTACAGCATTCAAAGCTAAATCAGAATTATCACCTGAAGATGAAGAAAATACGACCAAAGTATGGAATGTTCATGCTGTACTGAATGTACTTTATTCACTTGTTGATAAATCCAATATTAATCAACAATTGCGGGAATTTAATAATGGCCGTGATCCTGATTTGGTCGCCGGTGAATATGGCCGCTTGATTTTTTACAAAATGCTTGGCTATTTCAGCCTAATTGGATTGCTACGTCTTCACTGTATGTTGGGTGATTATTATTTAGCCATCAAAGTGTTGGAAAATATCGATCTAAATCGACAACAATTACAAAGTATGGCCATTTCACGTGTTTTAGCATGTCAAGTGACAACATTTTATTATGTTGGTTTCGCCTATATGATGATGCGTCGTTATTCAGATGCTATTCGTACATTTTCAAACATTTTAGTTTATATGCAACGTACTAAACCGATTTATAATATTCGCACATTTCAAATGGAAATGATTGAAAAACAAACTGATCGTATTTATCGTTTATTGGCCATTTGTTTAGCCCTACATCCACAACGTATCGATGAAAGTATTATGAATCAAGTCGAAGAGAAAATGCATGATTCATTCATAAAGTTGCGTTCAGGTGATATTAATGAATTTAAAAGCGTTTTCAAACAATCATGCCCGAAAATTGTATCATTCATGGCCAACAATGCATCGTATCGACATCAAATTCGAATATTTCTGGAAGAAGTTGAACAACAACAAAAATTACTCGAAATGCGTAGCCTATTGAAATTCTATACTACGATGACCATTGATAAATTGGCAAACATTACCGAGTTGACACCAGAAGAATTGAATCGTTATTTGCTATGTTTTAAGCATAAAATGCAAAATTATTCCACCACAAGTTACAATAAACAATTGGATGAATTTCAATCGGGTTCTGATGTTGATTTTTACATTGATAAGGTCAGTATCATTTGATTAGTGATTAAATTAATTAATTTAACTTTAACCCTACCTTATTATTACCGATTGGAAATTAGGAAATGATACATATTGCCGATACCAAAGTGGCTCCACGTTATGGCGACTATTTTCTTAGACAAATTTATCGTTTCGATGAACTGTATCGTGTTGTTAGCCTGATTAATGTCTAATTCAATCGAATTACATGGTGAATTTCGTCTAAAAAATGACCAAACACGTGTTTTATTGATAATGAAGAAGATCAGAAATATAATTAATCACAAATTCATGAAATTATGAAAATATTTATACAAAAATATAGCATTTTACAGCTTTTTAAAATGAATTATTAATACATTACATTATATTTGATTAATACAAGTAGTAGTACAGTCAATACAACAAATCACAGCAAAAATCATTTGAAAAAATCAAACATTATAACACAAGTAAAGGGTTATTGAAATTGAAAATTTGAAAATTTTCCAATTTAAATATGTTTCACATTAATAATAAAATTGATACATGAAACATTAGCCAAAATAACATTTGATCAATATCGTTGATGATTAAGGTTGTAGACCTTGATGATGATGTTATAGTCTTGGCTACATCTAGTGTCAATATTTTTGATGTAGTAGAAGGTGATGAGATCGTTGATGATTCCGATTGATCATCGAATCGAATATCGCTATTTGTTGATTGATTCATACGATTATTATGATTATTAGTATCGATATTATCGAATGAATTTTCATTGAAAATCGATGATGATTGCTGTTGATTGATTGTCGATCCACTTCCTTCATTCGAATTATCATCATCATCAATATTTTGATGACCAGAAGATTCATGAAAACCACTTCCATCGTCCGCTAATTCATCATCGATCGGTGCACCATTATCGGCTTGATCAGCTGTTTTTGATCAAAGAAAGAATTCGATTAAACATCTGTTTTTTGCAAATAATCAATTAATTACATACAATTACTGTCAAAATCGACATCCAGCCCGTTATATGCTTTATTCAAATTGAATGAAATCAAATTTAGCGTAGAAATTTGTTGATTGATGATTTCGACATTGTTTCGATCACGATAATTTTGTTGTTCGTTTGAATTTCTGTGTTTTATGGAAGAAACGAAAATCAATTAGTGGAATTAAGAAATTACGAAATTGTTAATTATGAAATTGAATATTAGGCTGTCCAAAAAGTTTTTGCCGATTATCCAATTATTTTCTACGATATAACCGGCAAAAACTTTGAGGACAGCCTTAATATTTTTGGCTGTGTACAATCACATTAAACACATACCGAATTGTTTGATTTGAAATACAATTCATATTGTTATTGTAATTTGAACACAGCTTTTTTGGCAAATTTGACCAAAAATTTTTCAATGTTTTAAATTCAGCAGTCATTGAATCAATTATGCTGTCAATATTTTGTTGCTGTGGCTGCTGCTGGTGTTGTTGTTGCGATGATGATGATGATGATTGCCTGGATATTTGATGATTCATCGATTGATATGGATTCATTATTGAATGTTGTTGTGGTTGTTGGGGTTTTTGAGGACTATAGTTCTGATGATGAAAACGCTTATCACCATTATTGTTCTGGAATTCTGAAAGTTCATGACGTTTTTCACGTTTACGATGTGTGGTTGGACGTCCACATTTATTGAATAACTAATGGAATCGAACGGAATGGAAAAATTTCATTAAATCAAATTATTTTAATAGGTTCCAAACCCTTACCCTTTGTGATATGGTACGTCCATTTTCTTGAAAATTCATAATTGCATCCGATATTTGTATATGTATTGGACTGACAATATGTTCAATATTGAATGATGTTTTTAGTCGACTAGCTAAACGTATCATATCATTAAGGTATTTATTCCATTCTTTATTCAGATTATTTAATTGAAAATTATAATTATTTTGATTATATAAACAAGCTGATTCAATATGTTCAATACAAGTTGATTGACATATTTTATTGATGGATGACGAATGACAAGGGCTATTGTTGTAACAATATCCGATCGATTTAAGATGATTTTCACATGTTGAACTTATTGATAGCTGCAATTTGCATTGGATTTGAAATAGAATTGAATTAATCCATAGTTAAAATCATTGAAATGACCTCTTACCTCTGCAATAGTCTTTAAAATATCACTACAATAACTTAATGATTGAACGAATGTTCGAATGGCGATGAATGATCGCCGAATTTGTATGATTAATTTCTTCGGCAACTCACCGAATGGCATCATTTCTTCCATATGTTCTACGGTACAATTCAAATAACGATCATCGAATACGTATTGTGTATTCAATTCTTCAAATATTTTCTTATATAATTGATTAAAAAATTCTTCCATTATTTTATCCAAATTAATTTTACCATTATTATAATAATATTCCAAATTATAAAATAATTCATTGAATATATATGAATGACGATCATATAATATGCCATATGTTTCGGAAAACATTCGATGAAAATCTGAATGTGATATTGTTAATATTTGTCGAAAAAATACTAAGGGAAAAGAAAGCAAAATTAAAATTATTGTTACAAGGGTTTTCAAATTTTAATTCAGAGTTTTGAAATTAATTTTCATAGTTTTTGAATTGAATTTCGTAATTTTACGGTTTAAAATTGTATTCAAAACTACGAAAATCAACTTGAAAACTATGAAAATTAATTTTAAAACTACGAATTAAAACTTAAAAATCTTGTATTATTATGATTATTGTATTGTTTAATATTTTGTGTTTTTAACAATGAATAATAAATATTTTGTTTTCTATGAGAAACATATTAAACGTGAATCATTCCATTTCAATTTCTTATTTCATTTTGACTTTTTATTCAACTTTAATCACGATTTTTATTTCTTTATTTATTTGCAAGAATACAAAGACGAATGAATGCAAAAATTTTCATTGATTGATAGCTTCAAATCAAGTTTGTGATTGAATACTTGAATTTTCAAAAATGAATCAAAGTCAAAAATTCAAATCAAATCTATGAATGTATGTGTGCATTGATTAATTGATAATTTCTAATCACCGAACAGAAACAGAGATTCCCGAACATTAATATTTTGAATTAATATTCCTTCATTAGTGGCTTAATTTGAGATTAATGAATTTTTTTTTTTTTTTGTTTTCCGAAGGAATGAATTATAGCAGAGGGGATATTAGGTTGTCCGGAAAGTTTTTGCCGATTATATCCGGTAGAAAATGATTGAAAAATCGGCCAAAACTTTTCTGACAACCTTAAATACATCATTCTAAACAATTTGTACAACAATTTATTATTTAATGATATATTAACCTTGTATATGGATTCATTCATTGTGCAGGTATTTTCAAATTTTGAATGTCGGCGGCATTAATGATCGATAATAAATAGCAAATCACATACTAATAAATAAACACATGTTCATGGAGGATAAGATGATGAAGAAGAAGAAGAATTCACACACCTTAGAAATTAAATTTTAGGTCGTCCGAAAAGTTCATTCGGCTTAATCAATAGAGTTGCCACATGAAAATCCGCTAGAACTTTACGGACAACCTAAATAGTTTTGTCTTTTTTCTCCTGTTTTTTTACTTCTTAAGAATTTTTCAATGGATTCACGCGGTCAAAGAAAAGAAAAAATTTGTGTGTTCTTTGTATTATTATCATTATTATTATTATTACACATAAAACCATAAAGCCGCCTTGGATGTTATTTTTGAAAAAAAAATATTTAATCAATGTTTGATTTTATTGTAGTGTTGTCCGAAAAGTTCTTGCCGATTAATCAATAGAGTTGTTGATAAAAATCGGCCAAAACTTTCCGGACAACCATTTATTTTTCTTATTTTCTCTCTTTGGTTAATATAATATTCATTTCGATTTGTTTCGAGATGTGTAATTGTAATAAACAACAACAGTAATCATCATAAACATTTGAAATATTTCATGTAAAATGAAAATATGGTCAATAATGGACAAGAATGATAAAGTGGATGTCCATGTGAGAAATATTTTCTTAAGAAAATTCAATATTTAATCATATTTTATTGAACAAGATATATAAGGTTGTCCGAAAAGTTCTGGCCGATTTTTATGGGCAATTCTATTGATTAAGCGGAATAAACTTTTCGGTCAACCTAATATATTAGTGATGATCACATGCTGTGTTACACACACACACATTTATTATTTAAAGATTTATTTTCAATGAAATGAATTGAATTAATAAAAAAAAATGAAAAAATCTGTTTATAACAATCTATTTGACTGAATTGAATTTTTCAAATGATGATTATTAACGAGAGAAATTTATTTATTTTATTTGATTTAGTCACTAAATAAGTGTTTCTTTTTTCGGTCGATAATTGGACATAATTAAAAGAATTATTCTTCAATATTTTTCCATTTGAAAAAAATATTAAAGAATTTCAAAGAAGTGATAAGAAATACACAAATATTTATCGAATTAAACAGAGAAGAAAAAAAAATATTAATAGATGGTTGTCCGAAAAGTTCATTCGGCTTAATCAATCGAGAGTTGCCATATGAAAATTGGCCAAAACTTTCTGGACAACCTTCAATATTTCAAATTGATAATCATTATCATTTATTAAATTTATCTTTATTAAGGTCAAAATAATGCAATTGAAAATCAAAAAAATCAAATCAAAAAACACTTGAAATGGAATGTGGACATACTAGTCCATCATCATCATCATTATTATTTGTGATGATGATAAAAAAGACGAAAAATAAAGTAAATACTTGGAAAATTTGTTATCAACAAAATTGTTATTAATTTTATCAGCCGAATTGGAAATATATTTGGAAAAATAAATAAATAAATACAAAATTTTGTCTTCAAAAACATCCGGAATTTAATATTTAATATTTTTCAAATGAAATTTTCTGGTTATGAGTGTGTTTTTGCGCATTAAGAAATCGTTTTCAACCGATTTCAACAAGTGAATCGATTCTAATTTTTTTTTTTTTTTTTGCAATATTTCATAGCCTATAAGCTTACGATATTTTGCAAGAGACAAGAAACATTTATTAATTTTGAGTGATTTTTTAATTTTTAATTCAATTTTTCTAAATAAAAAACACTGAAACAAGTTTTGGAAAATATTTAAAATTGACAAGTGTTTTGGACCATAGAAATAGACCGATAGAAATCATTATTCACCGAAAATCAATGCTAACAATGTGATATTAGGTACACAGAGAAAATTAACCCTAGGGAAACATGAATAAATATATTTCGATGAATTGACATTTTTAGGTTTTTGAAAATTCTATGGAATTAATTATTTAATTAGGTACAACAAAAATAAATATATTTTTCAAAATAAATATATTTTTCCAGCGAAACCCTTGATAATCATGCACACAAAATACAAATATTTGCACATTCAAAATTATTTAGCCAAGGATAATATCACCAAAATGAATCGAACAATAATCTGATTATGATAATTCTTTTGAATTTCATACAAGCTTTCAGCACATTTGAAAGCAGAAAAGACAATATAAAATGCAATGAATATTCAAATAAGTCAATAATGTTTACAGGGTTTCAAGTTTTAATTCGTAGTTTTAAAATTAATTTTCGTAGTTTTGAATGCAATTTTAAACGATGAAATTACGAAATTCAATTTTAAAACCCTGAATTAAAACTTGAAACCTTGGAAGGTGATTGGAAGGAAAAAAAAGGATTTTTCCAAGTAAATTCTTCTTTATTTTATTATATTCACAATTAAATGCATGTGCATGCATTTATGCATAGGCTAATGTTTATATGAAACAATAAAAGAATCGAAAATGCAAAAAAAAGAATGTATTAAGGTTGTCCGAAAAGTTTATTCGGCTTAATCAATCGAGAGTTGCCACATGAAAAACGGACAAAACTTTTCGGACAATCAAATGTAATAATAAAAAAGATTAAATTTTTTTTTTTCATCAGCTATTCTCAGGTATATAATGATTTGATGATAAACAAACAAACAAACGAACGAATGAATGAATCATAAACATTTTTTTTTCGTTGTTTAAAGGTAAGCCATTCTACCTTGAATTTTATCATTTGGAATGAATAAGATGAAGAAACAAACAAAATAAAATAACCATGATTTAGATTTTTCATTTTATGTTAAACACACTGAACAAAACAAAACAAAAAATATTCATACAAATCTTATGGGTAAAAATTGAAATAAAAAAAGAAAAGAAAATTCCATTAACAATACACAAAAAAAAAAAATAAATTTCTCTATACCCACTTGAAGAATAATTATAAATATGATGATGATGATGATCATCATCATCATCATCATCGACAATGAGACTGTAGCAGCAAGTTGTTGGTTCAAAGAATTTCTAAACATTTTTTTTTTTCGATTAGGTTGCCCGAAAAGTTTTCTCCGCTTAATCCGAATAGAGTTGCCACATGAAAATCGGCCAAAACTTTACGGACAACCTAATAGTTTTATTATTTTTAGCCGAAAGCAACAAAATTTTATGTGAATCAAACAAAAAAAAAAAAAAAAAAAAAAAAAAAAGGTGAGAAAGATATGAAATATGCTATTCATGGTACATGGTGTACATTCATATAAACACATATATTCATTTCATCATGGCAAAATAGCAAATGGCAAAATCATAATGAATTTCAAACACACACATATACACAAAGCAAATGAAGCGAATGTGAATTCACAATCGTACATACATACAAAATACAAAATACAAAATACAATCATCAAACAAACGAACAAACAAACAGAGTCAACATCAACATAATCAAATGGTATTTTCATTTATTTAGCCATCAAACACACACACACACATACCTTTCACATTTTGACCAGAAAAAAATAACAACAATTGTACTTTATACTTTTTCCTTATTTCAGACAACAACAACCTTACAAGCCTCACATACATTCGCTTTTTGTACCAAAAACTATTTTCTCTTGATTCACACAAATCAAAATTATTGGACAATTTGGTATAGGTGTTTTGTGTGTGCACATATTTGGCCATGTTTTTTACAAATTCATTAAATTTTTGCCCAAAAAAAAATATAAAAGGTAAAATTGTAATTTTGAATTATTTCAAATTATTTGAAATTGATAAGGTACAACCCTGGTAAACACACAGCTCTACAAGAAAATTGAATATTGTTATGATCAATTATTCAAAAAAAATATGAACAAAATCAATGTTAATTCAATGATTTTTTTTTGAGGCTATTATGAATAAATTAATTATCAATTTATCATTAAATGATTGATTATTGATTATATTTTCTCTGTTCCGGAATGAATAAATGAAAATTTCTGTTTTTTTCTAGTCTTTTTGATGTTTACAAACAAATCTATAAAACTCTATCATAAATCAATCACAAATTTAATAATAACGATTATATTGAAACCACACACACACAAATGAATAAATAATTTGTGTATATGAATGTGTGGGCGAACTATAATTCTCTCTCATTGATTGAATAATGTTTATTTAGTTTTTAAACGACAATCAATTATTCATTCATTCGATTGATTGATTTACGTAATTTTTTTTTCTTCTGTTGAATGAATATGACTAATCGAAACATGTGGTGGTGTGTTTGAGATATTTACTTTATTTGGAAAAATAAATATTAGATTGTCCGAAAAGTTCTGACGGATTTTCATTCAGCAACTCTATCGATTAAGCCGAATAAACTTTTCGGACAACCTAAAATAATATCATTAAAAATTAGACTTACCATCAAAATTAAAATGTTGACGTAAAAACAATGTTCGTAAATCATTATTAATAATGTCTTTGTATGCATTTTCGAAATTTGATTTTATCATCGATTGTTGATGTGAATGATGCTGTGAATGATGATAACGATGATCAACGATGGATGATGGCGTTGTTAATAATGAGATATGTGGATTATTATTCGGATGATTATTAATACAATTTACAATTGGAAATAATGATGATGAATATATGCTCACTGTAATGATGGATGACAGTAGAAGGGTTAATGATTGATTTTTAATGATTTGAATTAATGATATTGGTTTCATTTTCGTTGTTTTTGATGATTTTAGAAGGGTTTTCAATGATGGTTCGATGGCTTTGGATGACAATGGTGGTGGTGGTGGTGGTGGCCATTGCCACAAAAATAATGAATTCATTTTTTGATTAATTTGAAAATGGAAAATTTGGAAATTTTAAATTTTTAAAAATTCATTTCATATATGAATTTACATAATGAATAAAAAGGGTACATTGACTTTTGCGGTGTGTTGAAGATTCTTGCAGAATATTTAAGAAGAATTTAAGATAATTTATGTCAGACACGCTTGATCATCATCAACATTTTTTAAGAATAAATTTTGACATTTTTTGGCAGATATATGAGTTTTTCGGTCGTCGTCGTCGTTGTAGTCGTTGATCATCATAAAATTAATTATTTAGCATGTTAATTAATTAAATAAATAATTAAATAGTAGCACAGTTGGTTGTTGTGTATTACGTGTGGGAATGTAAGATGTTGATGATGAAATGTTCTAAATTTTTAAAATTTCACTTGTGTTTGGTTGCTGTGGCTGCTGTTGATCACTTAAGCCAATCACCTTATGGTTAATGGTTGATATATTTAAGTGTGATTAGTGAATGAATGGCAGACATGTTTTTGCTGTTTTCATTCATAAAAATTTGTCTGAAAAAAGAATTAAAACCAAAAAAATATAGGGACTATTCATGAATATTGTCGCTTTTGGGTCAAAAAACAAAAAAATAAAGGTCAAAGGGTCTTCATATAATGATACTTACTACTTCCGATCAATTGGATACACAGATCAAAGATGTTTACTTGAACCAAAAGACTTACATTAAGGATGATGGAATTTTCAGTTGTTTTTCCATTCGTTTTATTTTCATTCAACCAACAATAATATGAATGTGACAAGGACAATAGTTTTTGTTTGAAACAATATTAGGTCTATATCTCTGGATCTTGCATTGATTCACATTGTCAGTGATAACAAAGCATTGAATTAATTCTATGATACATTTCATCTTGATTCATAGAAGATCCATATGGCGCATATGTTGTTTGTCTTTCTGTGTGTTCCACAGATTTGGCCCAAACAAAATCCTTGAACAATTATTTAGAATTATTTGACATTGTCGTAACATTAACTTTTGGATACTGGTTACTGTTTCAGTGGATAAAATTATATATGAATGGATACAAAAATCAGTGTGAAATCAATCAAAATTTCAAATATTTCAATTTGAAATGTTTCATTTGTTTCATTTCAAGTATATATTTGAACTTATGATGATGAACAATAAACAATGGAATATAAAACAATGTAACACAAGGGGGTAGATAACAAGGGTTTCACATGGACACAGACACAATTATTTAATGTGATTCGATCAAACAATTATTCGAATTGATTCGATTAAACAAATTGATTCGAAAATTCTTAAGAAATTGAATTAAATGAAATCAAATAAGTTTTGGTTTTCGACTGATACAAGATCTTGAATGACTGACTGACTGATTGATTGTATGATTTGTAATGAATAATATAATTTGTTATTTGTGAATGATACTAATCATCATCATCTATGACGACTACTACGACTGGTGAAATTGATTTTATTATTATTATTTTCATCTTTGATTTGTAGGAGAATCACTAAAGATTTTCGGTTGTCCGAAATGTTCATTCGGCTTAATCAATAGAGTTGCCACATGAAAATCGGCTAAAACTTTCCGGACGACCCAGATATTTTTTCTATGGGTAGTTTTATTATTTGAAAAACAAAGTGGGAGAGACACACACACACACACACAGAGAGAGAAGGAGGAATCAGCTTAGTCATAATAAAACAAGTCAAAAATATGTTTGCTTTAAATTCACTTTGTAAATCACAAAGAAGAAGAAGAAGAAAAACCAGAAAATATTCTTTCTTTCTCTCATCTTAAAATATATTGTATATGGTTGTCCGTAAAGTTCATTCGGCTTAATCAATAGAGTTGTTCATAAAAATCGGCCAAAACTTTCCGGACAACCCAAATATTATGTTTTATATGATCATTTACACAATTATTTAAAAACTATCAAATACACACACAGAAATACAAATATTCAATTGTTATTGATGCTGGTTGTAAATTGTTGGGTTTTGTTGTTGGTCATTTTTGGGGTCTAAATTTGAGGGTCAATTTTTTTCCAGTTCTTGGTCACCAGGTCTAAAGTAATTGTAAAGGTTCGATCGATCGATCGATCTCTGGGGTTCGATTGAATATTTGCCGACATTTTTTTTGCTTTGAATTTTTCAATTTTTTCAAAGGTATTTGAAGGTATTCAAGGGGTTTTTAAGGGTCTTTAAGGGTAGAATTTTATTGGTCGCGCGAGCGCGCGAGTCATTGTCAATCGATTGATTCAATCGATTGTCATTTCAGGTGTTGTCAACAGCAAATACCTTGGCTGAGCCCAATTTTTGGAAACCAATCATAGTGACAACTGGTCAACAAGTCGTTTATGGTGATATCTTAATTCTTCGAAGAAAATGACCAAAAATTTTTCAAAAATTCAAAGGTTTTTATGGCTTTTCATAGTTTGACCAACACACATTAATTGAGCCTTCATAAAGCTTTTGAAAATGCTTTAAAATTGAACATTTTTCAAGCATTTTCAAGGTTGATATTTAACCAGTTTTCATGTTGAAAAAAATGAAAAAATTAGAAATCTTTGTAGGTCATAATTAGTCTTAAAATTCTAATTTATAAAAAAATTTTAGGTTGTCTGAAAAGTTTTTGTCGATTATATCGTAGGGAATTATGAGAAAATCGGCAAGAACTTTTCGGACAGCCTACAATAAATTTAGGCATACAAATTGATGATGCTTGATGATTGGCTAGATTAGTTATCATCATCCAAATCTATGTATTTATAGAAGAAAAGGGTTTGTTTATCTAAAAATAAATTGGTTTTATTTTGTTTGTTTTTCACCAATTGATAATGATGAACAGAAGAAATCAGGATATAATCAAATGAATATTTAAATTTAGGTTGTCCGAAAAGTTTTGGCCGATTTTCATGTGGCAACTTTATCGATTAAGCCGAATAAACTTTTCGGACAACCAAAAATATTCATTCAAAATTTAAATATACAAATATTCATTTGATTTCGAATGATTGAAAACATGTTTGTTGAAAGATATTCTTCCTGGTTTTTTCAGGGTAAACTATCATTTCAACCACTGATGATGATACTCTCAAAAAAAGCATAAAATTTACCGTAATTTCGGAAAATTTGATCAGAACACAAACCATATCCATAATGATTCGATTCAAACAAAACCAAAACAAACAAAAAACATTCGAAATTAGAATGATTTTGATGTTGGTCAGTCACTCTGATTTTAAGAGGTTATGGTCTTTGATGATTTTTTTTTGAAAAAATAAAATTTGTTTTTACATCATGTCATCAACTATATTAATGCTTATTTTGAACATGATCGTCGCCGATATCGACGGACAAACATGTGGTCCACGTATTGAACCAAGAAATTTACGTTTTAAACAAGATTTCGATAGTAGTGATAATGAAATTGTCAAATTCTTACCTTGTAATATTGCAATCGATGGTTTCTGTAATCAACCAGGTGATCGTTATCCATGGAATTCATTGAAACAATTTATTATTGATAATCAAGGTTTCATTCGTAGAATGTATGGTGACCAACGGCAAAGTCAAATTATTGATCAAGAATTGAAACGTTTGAATAATCGCTATGATAATTATAATGATGATAATAAGCGTAAACAAAGAAAAAATTTCGTTTTCGATGAACCAATGCCCTCATCAAAAGTGTCTAAAGATGAACCAATACCCTCGTCAAAGGTGTCCAAAGATGAACCAATAACCTCATCAAAGGTGTTCAAAGATGATTCTATGGTAGATATTTCGAATATTTCAGCTGATGATGATGAATCATTAACATTTACGACGTCGTCGTCATCATTGATTGAATCCAAAACAATAATAATCAATAATGGTGATAATAATAATCAGACAACAAGTGAAACAATTGAAAAAACTATAACCACAGCAACAATAACAAATATTGATAATAATTTTGATGAGGATAATGATTTCATAGATGATGAAAATACACTGGTTGAAACCCAAACAACAACCTCTGCAACCATATCAACAGATACAACTGATCCGATTGAACCTGATCATACGGTCAAAGGTTATAATGCATGTCCAATCAAACAAGAAGTTGTTGCACCATATTGGGCTAATAATACACGTGGTGAAATATTAGCATTGCTTAATGTTTATCCATTCGAACAATATATTCAATGGGAAAAATGTACAAATGAATATGAACAAATGCATTGTCGACATGGTTGCCGTTGTGAACAACAATATCGGCTTCATCGTTTACTAGCATTTGATCCTAAAAATGAATGTCGTGGTATATTCGCCGATTGGTTCCGTTTTCCTGGTTGCTGTGTTTGTATTTGTTATGATTATAATAATAATAATTCAATGGATTTTCATGATAATTTAGTCGATTCGAGTGATGTGAGTTTTGAAGATAATCGAAAACAATCACAGCCACAACATGAAAGAATTAATAATCGTAAGGCACGTCTTTAACAAATAAATGAAATTAAACAATAGCCCTTTGCATTTATCTATATCGAATCAAATTAATTTTGTAAATAAAAAATTCTTGAAAAAAAAATTCGATAATAGTTTTAATCGTTGACGACAGATGGCGTTTGTTATGCCCGTGATTCACGTGTTCTTTTCAAAGGCCTCTTCACAAAAGATAGGACAAAAGATAATCTGAAAAATATATTTTTGACAAAATTAGGCTTGATCATCATCGTTTGTGCAATTTGCCTTGTGATGGCGGTGCAGCCAATGCACACATGTATCAATAGTATACTTGTATATAAGTGAAGCTATAGCCTTACTACCTACCAATTCACTAAATGAAATCGTGTTTTGATGAACAACACCGCCACCGCCACATACACTGCTGCTGCTGGTGTTTCACATGTGTGTAAATGTGATAATAAACAACATTAAAAAATTCATATTTAAAGCTAGTTACCTTGTAATTAACTTAATTAATCAATTTTTAATTAGTAAAATTGAGGAAAAATGGATGAATTAAATGAATTTAATCAATTACTGAATAGTCTTCTCAGTTATGAAACTGAATTACGTCGTAAAGCTGAAGTAAGTCTTGAAAAGTACCTGATTTGAATTTTTTTGCTAATAATTTGGACCATTTTTTGACCCGATTGGGACCTTTCATTTTTACCACGTATGAAGAAAATCTATGAAGCAATACCGCTGAAAAATAAACTTCATCTTCTATTCATGTCCATTTCGGATGATACAAAATCGGATGAGGTATTTGGTCTTAAAAAAAAAAATGAAAAAATATCTCTGTTAACCTTTATTTATCTCAAAGACCCGAGACCTAGCAGCGATATTGATGCGGAGCTGTATCGTTAAATCGACGATGGAAAAACTATCGGAAGATATGGATGAAAACTATTTCATACAGCTGAAAAATTCCTTGCTGACCCTAATACAAAAAGATACGATTAAAATGGTGTTACGTAAGAAAATATGTGAAATCATATCCGAGCTGGCCACCAAATTCATTGATCATGATGGCCATAATCATTGGCCTGAACTGTTGAATTTCATGTTTACAGCAGCAAATTCGACCAATTTAGAGCTGAAAGAATGTTCGCTGATCATTTTGGAGTAAGTTTCTGGACCTTGTTTTTATTAAAACCATGAAATTTGACCCTAATTCTTATAATTTCAAATAAAACATAGCACATGTCCCAACATATTTGGAAATGAACAAAATAAATACCTGGATTTTATCAAAAAAATGTTATTAAAATGCCTGGTGGAAGAATCCAATGAACAAGTAAAATTGGCTGCACTGAAAGCAACAATATCATTCATATTAGTTAATTGTGAAGATAAAACAATAATCAAAGTGATGAATGAAACAATAGTCCCTATATTACAAATAACCAATACTTTGAATGAAAATGATGATGATCAAGCATTGTTATTACTGGTCGAGCTAGCCGATAAATGTCCACAAATATTTCGGCCAAATTTTACCCTGTTAATGGATTTTTGTATGAAAATTATTACGGATAAAGATTCGTTGGAAGATTTACGTAATGCAGCTATTGAATTGGTCGTAAGTTTTGCTGAAAGTGCTGCCGGTACATTTCGTAAACGTGGTTCATCATATCTTATTCCATTGATTTCACAATTTTTAATGATGATGACCGATTTGGAATATGAAGAAGGCTGGTCCCAGCGTGAAAACGATGATGATGATGATAATGAAGATTCAAATTGTCCACATATACTGGGGGAAACATCGTTGGATCGCTTAGCATGTGCCCTCGGTGGTAAAATCGTATTCCCATTGGCCATCAATATCATATCACAAATGTTACAAAATGTTGATTGGAAACAGCGATACGCTGCATTGATTGCCATATCAGCACTTGGCGAAGGTTGCAATAAACAAATGACACCAATGTTGGATCAAATTGTTATGGCCGTATTGCCATTCATCAGCGATCCACATCCTCGGGTTCGGTATGCTGTATGCATAGCCATGGGACAAATGGCTTCAGATTTCGCTCCGGATTTTCAACAAAGATTTCATGATAAATTCATACCAAACCTATTATTACTGTTGGATGATAATCAAAATCCAAAAGTTCAATCAAATGCTGCAGCAGCATTTGTAAATTTTTTCGAAGAGGCCAAACAAAAAACCATCTTACCCTATTTGAATGCCATCGTTGATAAGTTTGAACAAGTTTTGAAGCTTAAAATTGATGAGGTTAGTGTTTTTTGGAATTTTAAATTTTGACCTTGTACCAATCATTTACTTTGACCATATTCTTGAACAGCTAATGAAAAATGGTAACAAAAAACTTGTCCTCGAACAAATTGTGATATCGATTGCATCGTTAGCCGATTTAACACAAGAATTATTCATAAATTTTTATGATAGGTTTATGCCTTACTTGAAATTCATAATTGAAAATGCAAATCATAAAGATCTTCGTGTGCTGCGTGGTAAAGCAATCGAATGTGCCAGTTTAATTGGTTTAGCTGTCGGCGCTGATAAGGTAATGGTCTCATTATTAGTTATTTACCCACTTTTAAACTTCTGAAATTTCTATTTTGGAGCATAGTTTTGTAATGATGCATCTCATATTATGAATCTTCTATTGATGACCCAAACGGGTGAAGTAATACTTGATGATGATGATCCACAGGTATTAATATTAGTATTTATGACGTTATAACCTTTAAATAAATTTTCTCCCTGTTCATAGTTATCGTACATGATCACATCATGGGTTCGTATTTGTAAGTTATTAGGTCCAAAATTTGAACCATACCTACCGATGGTAATGCCACAAGTCCTCAAAACGGCATCAATGAAAGTTGAAATGGCAATCATTGAAAATGATGCTGTTTCCTCTTGTGAAGACGGTGGCCGTTGGAAATTCTATAGCCTTAATGATGAGGTATTTGTCTTCTAAATTTATACCAAATGATTGATTAGTGATTTCATCTCATTTTCGTTGTCTTAAAGCAAAATTTCGGCGTCAAAGTATCGTGTTTAGCCGATAAAGCGACCGCTTGTGAAATGCTCGTCTGCTACGCCCGAGAACTGAAACATGGTTTCGTCAATTACCTCGAAGAAACGGTAAAAATATTAGTACCATTACTACAATATCACCTTCATGATGACATACGAAAGGCGGCAGCACAAAGTTTACCATATTTGCTTGAATGTGCAAAAATACGTGGTGATAATTATGTTTATGAGCTATGGAATTATATTAAACCAAACCTTATTTCAGTACTGGATGCTGAATGTGAAAGTGATTTGCTTGCTGAACTGCTAATATCGCTTAGTGAATGTATCGCAATCCTCGGAATGAATGCATTCAACGAACAACAAATGGAAGAATTGATACAAAAGCTCGATTTTCACTTTAATGAACATTTCGAGCGTTCGAAAGAACGGCAAGAAAAACGACATGATGAAGATTATGATGATGGTGTTGAAGAATTATTGAATGACGAAGATGATGAAGATGTTTATGTCTTAACGAAATTGGTCGACGTTCTCCATTCGTTATTTGTTGCTTATAATGAAAAATTTCTCCCATATTTTAATCATTTATTCAAACATATTATTGATCTTGCTGTAAGTTTTTCTTCTTCGGTTGTTTCAAGTTTTTATTCGAAGTTTTGAAATTAATTTTCGTAGTTTTAAAATTGAATTTCGTAGTTTTGAATGTAATTTTACACTATATTTTTACGAAATTAAATTTAAAAACTACGAAATTCAATTTTAAAACTCTGAATTTAAACTTGAAACACATTTTCATATTTTCATTTCTCCCAAAAACTTGCAGAAACCAGAATCACCAGTAAGCTATCAACAATGGGCCATTTGTGTAATCGATGATCTAATTGAATTCACTGGCGTAAAATCAATGGATTATAAAGATTTTTACCTACCTTTATTGATGAATAATTTGAAAACACCGCACCCGGGATTGCGACAAGCAGCTACATATGGTATCGGTGTGCTGGCCAAACATGGTGGTAAAGCATTCGAACAATTTTTAGCCGATCAAATCCCCACGTTGATTGCCATTATTCAAGATCCAAATAGTCGTAATGCGGATAATATTTGTGCCACTGAAAATGCCATTTCTGCTGTGACGAAAATTATGGAATTTAATGGTGGAATGGTACAAATCGATTCCCTGTTGCCAATGTGGCTGAATTGGTTACCAATATGGGAAGATGAAGAAGAAGCTCTTTATGTTTATGGTTTCCTTTATCAACTGCTCGAACGTAATCATCCACAAATATTGGGCGCCGATAATTGTAATGTACCACGAATTGTTTCAAGTATATTGGAAATATTTGCCCGTAATGTTATCGAGCACACGAGTGAGCTGGGACAAAAATTAATATCATATGTTAAATTTGTAAATGTAAGTACATTGATTTTGAGTTGTAAATTTGAGATTTTCATATTTTCATTTTATTTTTCCACTCACCAAAACAATTTAGCTGGACAAATCTATAACCTCTACATTTTCGAATGAACAACAACAAGTTTTAGAGCAAATTGCTAAATTATAAGATTTGTGTGTTCTATCAATAATAATTAAATAATTTGATTAATAATCAAGTAAAAAACTAATTGATTAATTAAAAATTATTATATTTTTTGCCCATCTTTATTTTTTCAAATAATAATAAGATAAATAATACTCTATTTATATTTATATATAAATACATACTTGTTTTGTGACTGAATTTGTTGTGTTGATTTTTGGGCCCGGTTTGAATTATTATCTTCGGACCTTACACGTACATTCGGCATGGACAATGATGTTGTTAAATATCTGTTCGATTTTCGAATTCGAATTAAAATTGAAATCGAACCTTTTGCCACGACAAAATAAAAAATGAGAATTCGAAAATCGAACGTGAATCAATTTTCAATTAAAATATTTATTTCACAAAATGTGTTCATCATTGAAAGCTACCATAATAAATTATTTGAAAAAATTGAAAAAAAGCAAATAATAAAATATCTGAGTATTATTGTGATGTTTAGCTGCTGCAAACTAAATAAATTAAGTTGCTGCAATTGTAAATCGTAGAAAAAAAAGTTGAATTAAAAATCAATGGATTCGGCATTTGGTTGAATTGATTCGGTGAATATTTCAATACCAATCGCAACGAATCTCGAGAAAAAAAATGTCTTATTTACAGGGGAAAAGATGGTCAAAAGATTGTCAATAAGAACTTGTGCTGAATTATCTCTTGACAAATGGTTTGATTAGATATAATTTATCACCATCTGTACTAGTATATATCGGTGCTTTTTTATAATGTTCAATCAGCTGTTCCAATGAATTAAACCTTCTTTGGCCAATATGATAAACACCATCACTGAAATGTACACGAAAATGTTTATTACGTTGTGGTGCTTTCAACGAAACTGAATAATCACCAATCTAAAGGTTTTAAAGGTTGATTGTTTAGAAAATTGTTAAGGGTTAAAGAATTAAGATACTTACATTTGTTTCACTGTCACGTATGAGAAAATCACCATCTTGGCCGTATTCATTCAACAATTTATCGCAATCACCACGTGAAATACTACCATAATACCATATTTGATGACTGTGATTAGTTTGAGTGGGGTCATTATTGTTGGTGGTACCATTTATGAAATTCGATGTACCCATTGCTAAACGATTAAAATCATTATTCAATGAGTCGACCAATGGATTGGTATGATCTTTAATGATTTTTACATAATTCTTCGGTACTAAACCAATTTCACCTTTATCATTTCGTGCTTTCCACCAATCAGGATCATTCTCCGGTCGTTCAATTATTTCTAATTTTTCATTTTTTTGAAAACTTAATTCTTCATCATTTTGTGATTGAAACGGATACAAGGCTATGACCCAATCTAATGTTGAATAATTTTTTGACGTTCCATTATAACTAAATGGTACCGTTGTTGTTTGTAGTTCATCATTTTGATATAAATTTTGTTTATTTGGATCGATATTCGATGATTTATTGTTATTATTGATCGAATCATCATGTTCCTGGTGAACATAATTCGATGGAAACCAACCAGTCGCACCGTTTGGCGTTCGTCCACGCCACCAACCATCCGATGATTTTTCCAACACTGAAATTCGATCACCTTTGACTAGTGTTAATTCATCCGATTGTTGGGCATCGTAATTATATTTAGCCGTAACCACTTTAATGATTTCATTAAAAATCAATGGTGAATGTGTATTACTATTATCGGTGATTGGAACTGGTGGCGGTGGTGGAGATATGGTCGTGGTCGTTGCGGTGGCGGCCGAAACTGATTGATCATTGAAGCCGCGATGAGAGCTGGTCGGCGTTGTCGGTGTCATTACACTGTTTATATCGATATTTACGAATGCTTTACTTGAGATGGGCGACGATATCGGCGAATGTTTATAATCTTTTTTCTTGACCCTGTTTTTAATCGAATCAAATATCGATGTTTTCTCTCGTTTCACATAATTCGATGGTACGAATCCGGATTGATTTTTCGAATTCAACACTTTCCACCAACTTTTACTATCATCCAACAGTACTAAACGTTCGTTTTTCTTCAAATCCAATTCTTGACTACCCTGGGCTTTGTAATCAAACTTGGCTATGACAATCACTTCACCAGTTTTACCTGATTTTTCGAATAGAAATTAATGCATTTTAAATGAAAATCAATTGAAAAAAAACCTAAGGTACTTACCCATATCTTGATATTCATATATGCAAATCAAAAATTGATAAATTCTGACAAACAAAATTCTCGAATCACTCAGATTTATTATTCAAATCGAACTTGTTGAGCAGTGTATTTGAACAACGAAAACAACACTGATGATGATGATGATGAACAAATCAATTGGTTTTTTTTAAGTGTTGATATATTTATGAAATGCAGCAATTTCACAGATTATACTTTTCAATTTATGTGTTTGTTTGTGTGTGTGGGATGTATGAATTTATTTATTAATCATTTTTTGTGTTTTTCTTCAAAGAAAGAAAAAAGTACACACAGAGATAAATATTTATGAATGAATGTAAAAGATTGATTAACGCAAGAAAACATGTATGTATTGAGATGAAGAAGAAGAGAAATTTGAAAGTAATCTGGATTTTGAAAGCAATCGAACGACGACGACCACAAATAAATGTTTTCAATTTCCAATCGAATTTGATTATGTAAGTTTTCGATGATGAAAATGTGTGTTTATTAACCAAGCGGCCCAAAAAAATCAGAAAAATCGATGACTATTGACTATTTCATTGAAGATTATAGATGTTTGGGATGTGCCAAACTACGAACGAATTCATGTTTCTATCCGCGTATTTCATTTTATTTTTTCCAAAAAGTTCAATCATTCAGTTGTGTCATTATATTTGCAGAGTGTATAGCCATAATGAAGTGAAAATATTGCGCACAGAGAAATGAGCAAAGATGATATACTGCATGGATTGAAAATTTGCTGCTCAAAATTTTTTTTTTCGAATTTTTTTCGATTTTGTTTTTTAGTTTGAAAAATGACCGATAGATGGCGCGATAGTTTTTTTGTTTGAAATTTTTTTTGAAGATAATTTGAATCAGCAAGAAAATGATGATGTGATGAGTACACATGATTTGATTTGATTGATCATAATTGAAAATGATGATTGGTGAAAATTACGAATAATTCAATTATTGATAATGGGTACCAAGTTCGATCGGCTGTAAGTTTGATCATTATTTATTTATTTAAGGTAAACCTGATTGAACCTAGATTATTTTAAATTTCAGAAATTTTCGTGAAAACAGCTGTGATACTTTATATCTCATATTTATATTACCATTAATTCTGCTAATTGAAATTGTTTCGAGTGAAAATGCCACCAGCGATCATCGATTAATCGATTATTTGAAAATATTAAATTCATGTTCAATTTTACTGGCATATCGTTTCAATTTATCATGGCATTTGTTTACATTTCTGCAGATAATCGAATCAATTGTCACTATTTATTATCATTGTAATGGTGAGTACGATGTTTATTTGATTGGATTATAGATCAATCGATGACCTTTCATTCTTTGATTAGGCCTAATCCTGATAATAACGATATTAAACCCGATAATCAATGTTTTATTATTGAAATATATGAGACTATTGAATAGAAAATATCTGAAATGTTTTACCTTTGTTGAGTTTTCAATTGTATTCGAATTGTTTTATCATTATTTGATTGATTCGGTTATCTTTAATCTAAGATATTGGTCAAATACTGATCTACAAGACAATATAAATGAATTGGAATCATTTCAAAATATTTGTTCAATATTTATGACCTTATTGATCCTGTATTTTATTGTATTCAATATTTCCACCGCGATTCCATTCAAATTCGCCATGTTAACATTTCCAATAGCGTTATATTCGTATCTATTTATTTTCTTGAACAAACACGAGCCAGTTCAATGGTTATTGGGGATTTTGTTCAAAAATCAAACCAGAGTATGTAGAATTGATTATTGTTACAGGGTTTAAAGTTTTAATTCGTAGTTTTAAAATTGAATTTCGTAATTTCACGATACAAAATTGCATTCAAAACTACGAAAATTAATTTTAAAACTACGAATTAAAACTTTAAACCCTGTATTCGAATGTTTTGATTGAATTTAATTTCTTTAATTTTGAATTCTATTCCAGATTTTTCTGCTGATCATATGGTCAATGATATCCCTGTTGACACTGTTATTTGTATTTATTAAAATTTATTATTTCTACCAAGAACCATCGACAACAATAACAAGAAAATTGTTTCATTTATCTATAACCCTTGTTTATTTACTTGGTATCGAATTCGACGTAATTTTATTGTATTTTTCATCCAAATTACTGCTATTTCTGTTCATTCTGATTGAAATTTTACATCTTAAAGCCCAAGGAGCCATTGGTGATATCGTCGATCGAATTTTCCAACATTTTCGTGATGAAAAAGATCAAGGATTATTGACTGTGACACATGTTTATTTGCTGATTGGTTGTTCATTACCCCTTTGGCTGTATTATGATTATAATTATCGAATAATTGAAAATAATGAAAGCGTGAAAATTCTATTATTATCCGGTATTATGACCATCGGTATCGCAGATACTGCTGCATCAATTTTTGGTAAAAAATTTGGCCGAACTAAATGGTCTTCAATCATTGAAATTAATAATAATAAGACATTATTAGGGACATTTGGTTTCTTCGTTTCACATTCAATATCATTCATTTTAATGGACCAATATTTTTCCAGTCATAAAGACCTGTCCAATTTGAATTATTTGGCTTTAATCTTGATTAATTCATTGATTTGTTCTTTGTATGAAACATTTACCCGGCATATTGATAATCTATTGTTACCATTGATTGAATATTTATTAATAAGAATTTTATTTTGAATCATAATTAATCAAGAATGTGAATGAATGAATGTGAAAAGCCATTGTTTATCTGGTATTTGTTTTATCTGGTTTAATGAATGCAACAAAATCATTTTCATAAATCATTTAATGGAATTATTGAATTGATTGATTGGTTCGTGTATGTGATAATTGTTAAGTAGAAGCAAAAAAAAAAAATTCGAAATTCGAATTTGGACAATTTCTTTTTTAACCCTTTTTTTTCACTTCTAAGAATTAAATAAATGTGAATGTGTGTGTTAATACATGCCTAAATGATGATAATGGATGATGATAATGAGATAATAAAATAAATAAACGAGGAAAAATGATAATGAATGAATGGATAAATGATGATAAATTTGATAAAATTTAAGAATGAAATTAAAATGATTAATTAGGTGATAATTAATTAATTATAATTATTTGTTCACTAATTTGTTTTTCTCTTTTGTACAACAAGAAAAAGCAAACACACATATATAATAGGCTGTCCTGAAAGTTTTTGCCGATTTACTACTGTTTGAAAAACATGAGAAAATCGGCAAAAACTTTTCGGACAACCTAATAATAATGAATATGATCAAATTCAATGAATTTTGAAAGCTTTATGTTTTTGCATTTGTGATATAATTTTGGTTGTTTTCTGTTGGTTTTTGCAGATCCGAAATTTTTAGGATAAGAATGATTGCTGCAGCGTCAATGCAGCAGCCGCTGATGACGATGTCCCTACTACCGATGATAATGTTGACGGTGTTGATGTTGATGATGCGGTTGCAGTGATTGTGAATGGATGATGATGATTATCAGTGGTTAATAAATGCTCAAAATTATTCATATCTTTCATAATAATATTCGTATGATTCGAATGTAAATTATGAAGATGAATTTGTTGCGGTTGTTGTTGTTGATGCGACCGATGTTGAAGATAATTATCTCGATCAACAATCAAATTATTACCGGTATTTATCAAAAATTGATGCCCGCTTTCCGTTATATTTACAGGTAATTCAGCGGTAACAATATTCAATTGTTGTTGTTGTTGTTGCGGCTGATGAGATGCGAATTCATTGGTGGTGGTGGTAGTAGTAGCCATAATCAAACCATTGTGACTGAATTCAATATTTGACTGTTGCTGTTGTTGTTGTTGATGAACATCGAATGTTGTTGGAATATTATTTGTCATAATCATTAGATTTGTTGCAGTATTCGATGTCGCGCATGATGAAGCTGGCAGTCCACCACCACCAGTGGTGAATGAAACAAATGGATTCGATGTTGTAACAAATGATGTGATCGGTGCAGTTGGAGCTGTTGTCACTGCATTGGTCGTTGTTCCCAAAATTTGTGATGAATTATTACTGCTATTACTACTACTGTTACCACGTTTCTGATGATGATTATGATGATTACCATGACCAGATAATTCTGGATCATTTTTCTGTTTACCATGTGTCCGTTTATGACGTAAAAAATTGAAATTTCTATCCGATTGATACGAGCAACCAGGATATTCACATATATACATTTGACGACGTGTCGATGTTGGACGACAACGTTGTTGTTTCGGTGTTGTTGTGGTCGATGATGTTGTTGCTGATGTTGGTGTCGCCGGTGTTGTATTTTGTGAATTATTTTTCGACCCTTTTCTTCGGCCACGACCACCACCACCTGTACTTTCAGGTATCATGACCGCATCATTTGGATTAATGGGGCTTTTACTGTTGTTATTATTATTGATAATTGTTTGAATCGATGATTGATGATTCATTGTTTGTTGTATCAAATTAGGGGCTATAGTTCCAGCGGTTAGTATTGGTGTTGTCAAAATAGTCGATGGCTGCATGGATGGTGATTGTGATGATGATGATGTGGATGATAATTGTTCATTCAAATTCATCATTGTCATTGTTGATCCGATAGCAGGTGTTGATGATGATGATGATGGATCTATCAGATTGGTTATCGGTATGATTGGTTGTCGAATCGCTGGCATCGGTATATGGGATTGCGGCTGCTGTTGCTTATGCTGACCTTGTTGTTGATGTTTCTGTTGTCTTCTGCTGGTGGTCGTCGTTTGTTTTTCATGATTTTTGTGATTGTGGTTATTACCACTGGTCGTATTACGATGATTATCTTTTGTTGCTACGAAATTTTCTTCTGAAATATTTAAAGACATGATAATCAAAACTTATTTGATAAGGTTATGGACTTACTTTCAACGAATTTATCATTTTTTACAATCACATTATTTGATTTTAACATTTGAAATAATTCTTGATTCAAAGGTGAATCCAGTGTAATCATTGTTTCAAATGGTATAAATTGTTGCTGGGGCTGCTGGTTTTGTCCATTGGTTAATAATTGATGTATGGATGATAATAATTCGAAATTTTTACTATGATGATCAATAAGTACATCACTATCGCATGTATGATTATCCATTAAATCATCGTCATCATCATCATTATCATCAATAATGTTCAACGAATATGGTTTCGAATAATCATTGAATATTAAATCGAATTCGCTTTCGTTATTCCATTTAAATTTATTCAATTCTTTTGCATTCAAATATGAAAGGTCAAGATCCAATATTTGATGTGCCGTATTGTACCAATCATCAAATGATGAAGACGAAGACGTCGATGATGGTGATGATGATGTGGATGGTGATTTAGATGATGCGGCGGATGAATATTTAAAACATTTTAAATCATCAAACATCTTTCCATTATTGGTGATCATCGAATCTAATTGTCTATATTTACGACGCCATTGTTTTACATATAATTCAGCTTCAGATTCGATCCATCGAACGTCGACTTTTTTGCTCATTGAATTATTATCATTATTATTGCTATTAATATCGATATTATCATAATTGATATTGTTGATGTGGCCATTTTTGATATTTTGATGATCTTTGATCATAATTATATTGTTGTTGCTGCTAATTGATTGATGTTTTTGATTGATTCATTTGAGAAATAAGTGAAAGAAAATGAAAATGTATTAAATAATAATGGAAATCAGTACCTAAAATCATTTGCAATCGGTAAAACTAGATTCGATGTTGCTGCTGTTGTAGTAGATTGATTGGCGATACAATAACCAATGTTTTTAAATGTTTGCATCGTATTTGCAGGTATCGTTATTCGGTTTGTTGTGGTGGTAGAATTTTTGAGAAATTGAACTGGATTCGTATCAATAACCTTGGTTATTACGGTAACCACACATATTCCCCGAATGACTTCCGAATGATTTTGTTGAATGTTGGCTGATCACAATTTTTCAGGTAAAAATTGATAGATTATTAAATTAATCTTTATAATTCGGAAATCTTTAATCTTGGATAAGGTGTTACATTATTTGAAGAAAATTTTCGTAAATATTTAAGAAGATATTGCTGTTGGATATTATAAGAAGAAGAATTATAAAATTATTAAATGAAATATTTTAATTATTTATTTTTGATGATAAATAACAAAATATAAATAAATAAACATAAATAAACAACAACAAACAGCTGTCAAACTAGTCACGTGACCTTTCTTTTCTTTCATATATTTCTACTTACAGGGTTTAAAGTTTTAATTCGTAGTTTTAAAATTCGATTTCGTAATTTCATTATTTAAAATTTCATTCAAAACTACGAAAATCAACTTTAAAACTCTGAATAAATATTGAAAATCCTGTATTTTGTATTATATATGACGTTGATTGTTTTTCGTTCTATTTCAACGGTTGTGAAACATCAAAATGAATTGAGGCAACGACGCCCTCTGACGTTTTCAAAAAAGCTATTTGAACTAGATAAATCAGTTTGATCAATGAATGATGGCCGAAATCTTGAATTTCACCTTTCAAAAGCCTTAGATTTCTTTTTTTTAAAGAAATTAATTAGTTTGAATTTTGAAATTGAGACATTTTTCTTTAATTAATCAAATTGAATCTTTAAGAAAAAAATAAGAAATTCAAAAACATTCGAATTTAGTTCGAAAATAATCCAACAGATGGCAGACTCTACTCGTTTTTTTTTTTTTTTTTAATTGCTGCCGAAAGTTTTGAAGGCGTGTCTCACTGCACACATTAATACACAGATACACATACATAAAAACCATAAAATAGCAACCTCCGCCACAACCGCCACCATTTTACTCACCCTCTTCACTCTCTCTGCTACTCTTGTCTATGTGCATGCATATGTTAAGTGTGTTTCTGCCATTTTCAATTGAAAAAAAAAACAAAACAAACGAAAAAAAAACGATGTGTTTTACTTGTGTTTGTTGTTGGTTTGTTATTATCTTCTTGAAATTCTAAATTTATTCGAATGAATTATCATTAAAAAAAACTACACAAGAAAAAAAAATTCAAAAATTGATTCGATTTTCGAATTCGAATACGAATGTTTGTTTTTGTTTTGTTTGTTTATTTACTTACACCACCACGAATTTATTGTTGTTAATTGCAATTTAGCCATATTGATTGTCCCTATAATTACACACATGAATCCATCAATTTTGTCAATCAATTAATCAAATGATCTAGTTTATTATGAATTAATTAATGATTCATATGAATTTATGCTTGTTCTATGCGTATATTTATTGATTTATTCATTGTTCATCATTTTATTATTGGATTTATTCGATATCAGATTTCAAGAAATTGTATTAAACTGTCAAATAATTCAAAAAAAAGCAAAATAATAAATGAATAAAAATGGAATCAAATAATGGATGTACCATGTTGAATACAACACGTTTGACAACGATTAAAAATGTGTCTATACTGCACAATAATAACAGTAATAGCAATTCAAATGATTCAAATAATAATAATATCAATTCAAATGGACAAAATTCATCACAATCAGCAGCAGGACCACAATCGTCAACCGCAGCAGCAGCATCATTGAATGATCAACGATCAAATTTGCCATATACAATTGCCGGTATTGTACAATATTTACAATATGAATGGCAAAAATTTGAATTACATCGACAACAATGGGAAGTATGTGTTGTTGTTCATTGATTCATTCTCTTTTTTTTCTGAAAATCAAGGCTATAACTTTCTATTTTTTCTGTATTTTTTCCATCCATTGATTATTGATTGAAAAATAAGGTCGAAAAATCAGAATTACAAGCACGTATAGCATTATTGCAAGGAGAACGTAAAGGACAAGAAAATCTTAAAAATGATCTGATCAGGCGAATTAAAATGCTTGAATATTGTTTGAAACAAGAACGTGCAAAATTTCATAAATTAAAATATGGTACTGAACCACCTGATTATAGTAATGAATTGGCTAATGAAGAATTGAATGAGCTGAATTTTGAATTGGATGAAAACGTTAATAATAATAATACTAATACAAACGCTAATAATAATGATAATGACGTTAAAAATTCCAATTGGAAACAAGTAAGTTTTCAATCATTGAATTAAAGATTTCAGCTGTTTCTTACTCTGATTTTCCACCTTTAATAGGGTCGTCAATTATTAAGACTTTATCTGCAAGAAATCGGTTATACGGATACAATAATCGATGTTCGATCGAATCGTGTCCGTTCGCTGCTAGGATTATCAACAAATGATCAACTGACCAGTGAACAAGCTGCATCGAAATTGATAAATTTAGAAAAAAAACCGGCCAATCCTATTGCAATGGTGACAGTGGCAGCAGCCGTAGCAGCAGCATCATCGCCAAACATAATGAATAATAATAATAATACAAATAATACCAATGACGAAGCATCATCAACAACATCACCTGATTATATTGATTATGTAAGACGTCGAAATAAACATATAAAAAATCCAGCAAATCAAATGATCAATGATACTGAATCAAGTGTTTTAGCTACATTTGAATTCCTAAATAATCAAAATGATCATTCATCAATATCTATGCTTGAAAATATTGATGTTGAAGATGAAGATGTACTTGATACTACATTAGAATTGGCAGCGGATGGATCGACAATAAATAATGATGAAACTGAAGAAGTATTAAATGAATTTGATATGATACTCAATAATCGTATGGATAATAATCATCAACAACGTGATTATGAACCGAGAACAGTAGCATCTGTAACAGCTAAAAAAACCTTTTGGGATGTTGGCAAAGGTATTTTTTTATTCTTTATTTTTTCATCTTATTCATGTATTTCTTATGATTTTTCTCTACTTATGAACTTGTAGCACGTATACAAATGTCACTTGGTGAATTAGCATCGCTTTCTGATACTGAAAATGTGATTGATAATTGTAATACGTCTTCGTCGGCCAATAATAATACCTCTTCATCTGAAATACGAAAAACATGGAGCCAAAAATATATACTTAAGTAATTTGAATTTGAATCATTTTAAATCATTTTAAATCATCCTTCAATAATTGAATTTATATTTTTTCTCTTCAGATCACACTATGATTGTATACGTTCGCTAAGATTTCATGCTACTGAACCATTATTAATAACAGCATCGGATGATGAAACATTGAAATTATGGAATATAAATAAAACACAGCCAATTAAAAGTATGTTGTTGTATCCATTATCATGAATGTTCAAAGCTTATTCGAATTTAATCTGTTTTGTTGAATAGATAAACAATCGGTTAACGTAGTAAATGCCATTGATCTTGAACCGATTTATACTTATCGTGGTCATTCATCTCGAGTATTATCACTATGTGTAAATGGTAATCAATTTTATTCTGGTTCCGAAAATGGTGAAATCATCACATGGGCCATACCATCAAACATAATGTACATGGATATTTATGATCCATTTGATCATCAAATACAATTGAATATGATAGGAACTGCACATACGGATGCTATCTGGTCATTATCTTCGTTGACATCTTCCACATCACAAACCAATATTCTATGTTCATCATCTGCAGATAAAACGATAAAAATATGGGACACTACACGTTCTATTTGTATGAAAAGTATTGAATTTGAAGGTAAATTTTTGAAATTTTACCATGAGCTTGGTTGATTTGATGATAATTATTATTATTCGTAGATAAAACACCGACTGATAACGCTGTGATTGGATCATTGAACACAAATCAAAATGTTAGCTCATCACCATTGTTGATTTGTGCATTTAATGATGGCACAATGGCCATGTATGATATTGAAGCTCATTCCGGTGGTAATCCATTATTATCGTTTGAAAAATCAGCCGATAACACTAGCAATGGTAGCATTAATTCAATTGCTATTCATCCAATTATGCCAATTGTGATCACTGCTGATGAAAATCGTTCGATAAAACTGTGGGATATTAATACAGGTGATTGAATTCATTATTATTATTCATTTTATTTAAGTTTTTCTTTGTTTTCCCACAGGCAAATGTATTCATTCGATGGTTGCTCATTTGGATGAAGTAACATCAGTCGATTGTGATCAAAATGGTTGGCATTTTCTTAGTGGAAGTATGTTAAAAAGCAAATATTCTTATTAATTTGTTAATTAATCACTTTTCTATTTGTCCTAACAGGCCATGATTGCAGTGTACGACTATGGAATTTTGATAATAAAAATTGTGTACAAGAAATATCATCACATCGGAAAAAATTTGATGAAGCCATTTTCGATGTTACATTTCATCCATCGAAGCCTTACTTTGCATCAGCCGGTGCTGATGGTTTGGCTAAAGTGTTTGTTTAATTGTTTTGAATTAATAATTTTCTATGAAAGTCCAAAATCATATTTATAAAAAAATTAATGGTCATTTCAAGCAATGATTTTCAAACATAATCACATGAAAAAAAAATTATAAATATTTTAATGAATCTAATTATAACCGATTTTCTCCAATATTTAGCTCTATTAATTTCTGTCACATTTTAAAATAATAAAAACAACCATCAACAACACTTGCATACACACCTTTCTATGGAATTTTTTGCTGTCAAATCTGTCAAATTTCTATGTCCTCTGTCCCATTTGATTGATTTTTTTTTATTTAATTCATTCAATTCACTCATTTAATCTGTGGTAATTACACATTTGTGTATCATCAATTTTCAATGTGTTTATTAATTATTATCAAATTTTTTTCAATTCATTCGAATTCGATTTTTTTTTTATTTATTTCTTCGTTTTAGACTTCTTTGTCCCTTTTATTTATTTGAATTCAATTGAAATTTGAAGAAAATGATTAAAAATAGGTTTAATTATTAAATGAAACAGCTGTTCAGTGAATCATTGGTTGTTGAGCCATTGGCTGTTGCTGTATTTTTAATTCAGGATTAATAATCACATTCGAATCGACAACAATATCATCAAGATGTTCGACACCCTCATGGCTCACTTTACACAATTGAAATGTTGGTTGATTTATGATTAGCCGTCGTTGTATTTCGGCTACGGCTTTCTTCATCATGTCCATACCTTCTTCAGCAGTGCAATCAGGTTTGTATAAACGATCCAATAGACCCATGACAAAAAATGCACCATAACCGTGGGCACCATAAGGTACTTCAGCTGTAGTGGCCAAGTAATCCATATATGACAAATATGGCTGCTTTGCCAGCGTATCAAAACCGGCCATCATCAAATTTACATGATATGGTGTACGTGATCGCAAATAATTGGCCAAATTTCGTTGAACATATGTTGTCGATGCTTTCGGGGTTAAATCATAACCATGTCTCATTTTATAGAGTTGAATATTTTTGCTTATGAATTCGGCAAATTGTACGGCATCACCTGGTTCACCATTGATGGCCATTACTAAATGATCATTTAATTTATAAATTTTATTCATATCATTCTTGACCATGATGATACTGAATGCATTTATACGATCAGTGGCTACCAATACACAGTCTTTACAACGGATACCGATGATTGTTTCCATTTTGAATTAATTGTATTGTTGAATTTAATCAAATTTAATCAAATGAAACTTTTTATTTTGACAAAAGCATTGAAAATCGAACGAAAAATCAAAATCGAATGAATCAGCGAAAATCTCTATTTTTGCCCATCTCATGTTAAAATAGTCGCGAACGTCGTTTATGAACGTCGACCCACCAATCGAATGTTGTGTGTTTTGCCCCATTTCTCACCAGTTTTTCACCTTCATTTGTTTGTTTGTTTTTGCTTGCTGCCTGGATTTCAGTATAAACATTGAAATTTGTTCAATTAAAATAATCAAAACTGAAATAAAATCATTCATTTAATTGGTCAATTTATTTTGAAAAAACTCAGAAAAAATGTCCATGCTACTCAATACAATTGTTAGATCACATGAACCGAAACAATTATTGATCAAATCATCAAGAACGCTTTGGTTTGGACGTGAAAAAGTACGTTTTCCAAAAGATGATGATCATGCAACCGGTGAAGAACGGTTGGTACGAAATGCAATAGCCCGAGGTAATAAAGATCCATTTGATCTGCAAGAACAAGTTCGTGGCCCGGGAACCAAGGGTAAGTATAATTATACACCATAATAAATTCGATTTATTTCAACTTCTTTGTTTTCACTCACCAAGATAATCCAAATATCATCAAGACATTTTCCGGTTCGCGAATGATCGGTTGTAAATGTGAAGAAGATTCAACAGCAATCAAATACATGTGGGTACATCTGAATGAGCCTAAACGTTGTGAATGTGGTTTTTGGTTTAAAGCGGTGCCAGCTGAAAAGTTTTGGGAACAGAAATGAAATTGAAAAACACCTAAAATGATTTAAGTAAATTAGGATGATTCGAAATGCACATTTAGTGTATTCATTATTACAATTATTATCGATTATCACAAATTGATTGAATTTGAATAAAAAACAAATGAATAGAATCTTTTCTTTATTATTTATCTTAATTAATTAGGAAAATTGTACAAGAAATTAGAAATTAATTAGTGATTTTATGAGTTGAATTTCACCATCAACATTAACCCTTAAAACTCGAGCGGTTGAGTCTCATTCACCATAAAATGGCTGCTGGCTCGGTTGCGCTGTTTGACCGCCTCGAGTGCTAAAGGGTTAATCTTTGAACAAAACAAACAAACGAAAAAAATGAAAATTTGAATGTTGATAATAATGGTTAAATCATGCAACATAATGATAAATATTTGTCGATTGTCGATCTCTGATCAAATAATCACGTTCAATCAAGCTATCGATTCGTTTTTTCATTTCGGATGGCTGTTTGAAATTGGTAGAAATGATAAAGAAAACAATTGGTAAAGGGTTAAATATTCAAGGAATTCAAAATTGATTCGAAAATCGAATCAAATCATTGCATCGACTTACAGTGGCGGGAAATTTGATTTGTTTATAAATCTCAGATATCAGCAAATTATGGGGTAATTTTTTCCTTGTTTTCATTATTCTCACCACAGCAGCATCGATTTGATATTGACGATCTTGAAACACTCGTTCTTGTGTGGTTTCATTTTCTTCTTGCTGCGGGGAAATTCGTGGAAAAAACGGAAAAAATAATCAAAGGGTTAGGCATAGGTCTTAAAGGTCCCATAAGCTTTTAAAACTTACCGTTTCTTTCAATTGTATTTGATTAATTTTAATACGGAAAAGCTTATTCGTGAATTCATTGTTGAATACGAAACGATCATTATCGATTATATCGCGTCCTTTTGGTATTTTAGTTATAACCCGAGCTTTGCCACATGCCAGCGATTGTAATGTACGACGTAATTCAAGATCATCAATCATTGTTTTACTACGTATATGTTCAAGACTTAGTTCTTCTTGATCATCACAATCATTGAATAATAGCAGCACGATTGCTTGAAAAAATGATACTTGTAACTCTTTGGTGCCCTGTTGGTCAAAATAAAAAATTAGTCAAAAATAAGACACAAACACCAAGGGTACCGACCTTTGGAAAATAAGCTTTCAACACACAATGCCCTAGATTACATTGCCACTGCAATTTACGACCCATATGTTTCGACGTATAAAATTGTGTAAATGTTTCCTGGTATTTCAACAGCTCCGGTGGTATCAATACATCCATTGGTTGATATGTTGGCCAATAACCAGTGGTCAATATATATACAGTCATATCGATTGATGCATCTTTCATTTGATTACTAATAAATTGTTTAAAACTTGGCATCAATTCACGTGACAATTCCATGTCTTTGAACATTCCTTCCAGTTTCGATGTGAATGCACTACCACATTCTTGTTTGAGCTTCAACAGCATTGATTTTTCAGCATCAACCGAAGCCGATTTACCGATCAACAAGCGTTTAGCCAAATCTTTCTTATAAAATGCTTCGAATATATCTTTGCCATGAATGAAACGAAATAAAACCATAACCTTGTCCAATAATTTTTCCAATTCTTCATCACCACATTCTTTATTACCGGCACGTAATTTTGAATCAACAAACTTGGCAATCAGTTCAGCTGGTTTATTTGCTCGTTGATTAATAAAACATTCGAATGCTTCTTTAAATGAATTAATGAATTTAACATTATTCGAAAAACATTTGGCAACAATTTCATCGATACGATCTTTAAAATTGAGTAAATCCTGTACCATTGTTTTATCATTCTCTTGTTGTTGCCCATTGACAATCAATCGACCTTTAGTTTTGATATAATGATTGAAATGATTACACAATCGACTTGAACCATCTGGTACACGTGATGTTAGATTGTATGCTAAACGTAAATAATCCAATTGATGATCATCAATTAGCTTTTCAAAATTCATACTAAATATCCGCTCCAAATGATTTTGTATCAGTTCTTTTTCAACAATCGATATCAACTTGTTCGATGTTGAATGATCCAAATATGTGATTAGCCGTTCACTTTCTTCATTTAGCCGTTTATCAATGTAGGATAAATATTCACTAATTGTCATAACGGAAATATTTTTCTCCGATTCAACTACATATAATTGTTGTGTTTCTTGCAAAAATCTTGTTTCAAACAAATCAACATAAATTGATAAATCAATCAACATTCGTAAAATGTTTTTCACCAAAATACAATCAATTTTCTCTCCATTCCGTTCACGTGCTATCAGCTCCAACAGATAATCTTGTAGTTTCGATTTGACTAAAGAATTTTCAATCATATTTACACGAAATATATCCATACACATGTCCCTATGGAATTATGGATTGGAAATTGGAATTAGTTTGGTTTAATTCGAATTAATCCAATCAAAACAAATACCACTTACCATAATGATGAGATTTGTGCATTCGAAAGCACATATGTTCGATCTAAATAAAGAAATATACAACGTATCATGATCATTTGATCACAATATGAATTCCAACGTGTTTTTAACATTTTTAAAAATGTTAAATTTTCATTAATCGTATCATTATTGAATTGAAATACAGTGTTTCGGACATAATCGGCGATCAATGATCGTAAACGTGGATAAATACTTGATGACATGTTCAGTGAACATAAATTTCGTACATCTTGATATAGTTTTTCATATGAAATATCAACTGATCGAGTCGATTGTATGGCTATGATTGCCGCTTCTAGCTTGCTCCATGTTGTTTCGAAATAATTCTCCGGTAGCTTTGGTTTTTCTAGGGTCAAAAATCAAAATAATGACAAGTGAATTCGAAATTAGTTAATTAATTAAAGGGTATTAATTAATGTTTACCAAAATTTTTAATGACCAATTTACGAGCAACATTATTACGTTGTTGAACGTGTGTCGTCGTACGTCGTTCATTGATACCATTTTTATTATTTTCAATAAATTTTATTCGATTTGTATCTGTAGTGGTACCATCATCATCTTTACAATTATTATTATCCAATTGTTTCAATTGTTTTTGTGGTAAGGTTACTACCTTATTAGCATCATTATTATTATTGTTGCTGTTTATGACGACCGTATCATTCATTTTAATATTGTTCGAATTATTTGAATTATTATTGTCACTATTTGTATTATTTGGATTGATTTTGATCACTTCTTGTTCTTGTTCTTCACATGAACCAACAACACATTCAAACTTTCTTTTCATATTAATTTCATTTAAAATGATTTTATTTTCACTATTTTTGATTATGAATCAAACAAAATACAAAATTCAATTTCTTCTACTCGCTGGGGCTGATGTAAGTGTTGTTTGTTTACACGAGTTTATATGGATTTTGAACGAATTTTAAATGAATTCACAAGAAAATACGATTACCCTTTGATTACTTTTGAATACTTTCGACTTAATAATTTACAAATTTATTTGAATAAATTGTGAAATCATAGAAATACATTAGAAAGCATTTACAAAACATTACAAAACAATAATAATAATGAATAATAATTGAAATAACGAAGAATACATGATGATCATTCATTCATTCATTCATTCATACATTTAGTTCAGCCATCATTTATCACTAAATGAAATACGCATGACATGAACCGATTATTATTATGATTTGGAAAATGTTTTTTATTTACATGCTCAATGATCAATGAGATTATGAATGCCGACAATATTTCATGCGACATCTACTGATATTAATGGTTAGAGTTTTTTAAAATTTTGAAATTTTCAAAATTTTGAAGGTTTTAAAGGCTTCGGTAGATTGAAGATTATTGTTTTCATGGTTACTTGGAGGCCATAACCCTCCAATATTGTTCTAAACGTCTAAGGAAATTTTCCCAAATCTTTGGCCGTTGCAAAGGATGAATCCGGTGGACATTAGCCTCATCACCATTCTCATATGCAATGATCAACAGGATTTCTTCGACATTTTCCATGTTTGGCAATCGATTCATGGCCGAAATAGTCTTGGACCGGTCCCTAGTATCAGTGATATTATCAGGGTCATAATTAATGAATTGTAAACATGAATAATAAGCTACCACTTGCAGCGGATTATCATATGTATGTTGCAGTGTTGGTCGATATTTTTCCGATGTTTTCCATTCAATCAACGCTGGACGGCCATCATATTCAGCCAGCGTATCGATAATGCCACGAAATTTCAATATTGGATGATGTACATTTAATTCGGTCGCATATAATTTTTCGATACTTGGCAACACGTGTTCAATGCTTTTCCATATATTTTGCTTGGCTAATGTTGAAAATTTGATCTTCGAATGATCACTGGTGCTCAGATATTGCTCCAAAGTGTTGTGCAGCCATCGACCTCGCATAAATAGTTCTGTTCGATATCTTTCATATCCATCCATGCCCAATTCCCTAAGGTAAAAGAATTTTAATGAGTTTCAATGTAAATATATTCTAAAGCTCAAGACTATACTTGATTTTATCATTTTCCCATTTTTTCAATGCAGCCAATGATTTTGGTGATAATGTTTGATTCAATATTGTCGTAACACCTGGATAATAGCTTGGATTATAATCCAAATGTTCTTTTCGACATTTTTGATATGCATTTTGAATATCATTGAATTTCGAAAGATTAAATGATGAATCAATTTTCAATGGAAAATTCGCCAGCGAAATGTTTTCATATTTTTTTGAAATATTCGATGCGATACCGGATCGTAATGTTGAAAATTTTTTCGAATAATTAATTGTAATTAAAAGATGATAATTACGTGAAAACATTTTTAATTTTTCAAATATTTAAATAATTTTAAATCAAATTGAAAACAAAAATTGCATTGTTGCAAGGTGAACCCTATCAGGTTAGAATAGATTTTAAGGTGTTAATAGTCACCTCATATATATTATATGTTGCCTATTTGTACTCAAACATCTATTTCAACCCAACAGGTTTCACCATGCAACATTTCAATCGTCATTTATGAACGTGACCAAAATCGAATTGTTGCAATTTTTTTTTCTTCTTTTTGTT
The DNA here is from genome assembly GCA_002943765.1 of Psoroptes ovis. Taxonomy (NCBI): domain Eukaryota; kingdom Metazoa; phylum Arthropoda; class Arachnida; order Sarcoptiformes; family Psoroptidae; genus Psoroptes; species Psoroptes ovis. The sequence goes on along the minus strand of PQWQ01000027.1, from coordinate 26,943 downwards.
TACATTTATTTATGCGCGTGTCGTGAATAATTTGAATTTTTATTAAAATCAAATTGTTTTTAAACTGAGATTTATTGCTTTGATTTTGTTTTATGAAGAGTTACAAAAAAAATGTCCAATAAAATTTTCATTTCTCCATTAAGTTCGAAAGATGAGCAGCAAATCATATTCAATCGATTACAATTATTAAATCCAAAAACGAATGAAAAATGTGATTATTTTGTTTATAACAAAAAAATTTATGAATTGAATTCTAGGGCGAATCCTTTTCATTCTTGGTTGGTCAACGATTCAGTGTTTCATGGTAAATTTGAGTGATTTCAAATTTCTCATCAAATGATTTCATTGATTTGTTTATTTTAGATGGAAATTTCTACATTTTGACACCAGTTGATCCGCTATTTTTAATTATACCAATCATCGTAAGTTTTTCAATTTTATTTATAAAGACTTATCAATTAAAATGTCAATTTCTCAATTTTATTAGAAACAGAAAAAGCAACAACAATCATCGTCGAATAATTATCGATCATTGATCGATATAATGACTGAACAAAATTATGATTCAAATACCATCAATTCGATGATTGAAATTTGTAGCGAAAATTTGTTGAAATGCGTAGCTGATGTTAAAGCATTTGAAACAGAACTATTTATTCGATTTGATCGACAAAAAACATTGAAATGGTCATGTGCAAAGTTCAAACAAATAAGACGATCATTAGCGAAGAATGGTTATATCTGTAATCAAAACAATAATGGTTATTCGATTAATAATTATTCAGTGAATAGTGAAGATCATTCATCATCATCATCATCAATCGATTATTGTAAGTGATTTTTTGTTACACAAATTTGATCGTTTACACCTTGAATTTTCTCAATGGTTTTCAATGCATTTGCGTTACCACTCCAACTACGTCTGGCAATGCCATTCGTTACGTCCCAAAACAAAATATTTTCCGCTCTTTGATCAGTCGCCGGATCGCCATCTAATACCAGGCCAAAACCACAATTTACCGCCTCACCAAAACCTACGCCACCACCATTATGTAATGCGACCCATGTTGCTCCACGTGTTGCATTTCCCATAGCTGTCAGTATTGCCATATCGGCTGTATATGCAGATCCGTCATAAACATTCGATGTTTCACGATATGGACTGTCAGCACCACTAACATCATGATGATCACGTGATATGACAATAGGTTTTGATATCTGGCCCTCACGTATTGCCTTGTTGAATGCTTTGGCAATAGCGACTCTACCATCATGATTCGAATATAGAATCCTAGCTTGGGATCCAACTACTAAATTATGATTTTGAGCATTTTCAATCCATTTAATATTATCTTCATAATGTCTTCGAGAATCTTCATCCAAATGTTCCTCTTTTGACAATGTTTTCATGATATCTAATGCTATGCGATCAGTGGTCTGTAAATCTTTAGGATCTCCTGAAGTACAAATCCATCTGAATGGACCAAAGCCTAGCGAAAACACATCACCCATAATGTCTTGAACATATGAAGGATATTTAAATTTGATGCCATAAGGTGTTTTGATTGGATTCAGATCAGCACCGGCTCGATATGCTTCCAAAAGAAATGCATTACCATAATCCCAAAAATACATTCCTTGCGCAGCAAGATAATTGATTGCAGCTATTTGTCGAATCAAACTTTGTTGACATAATTTACGAAATCGTTCAGGGTCATTTCGTAGCATTAGTTTTGCTTCATCATAATCAACACCTGCAGGATAATATCCACCAGCATACGGGCAATGACATGAGGTTTGATCTGAACCCAAGTCAACTAATAAGTTTCCAGTTTTCTGGTGATATTCAACAAGTTTCTCCCACAAATCAACAACATTTCCATGATATCCGATGCTTACGATTTCATTCAATTGTTTAGCTTTAAACAAGCGTTCAATTAACTTGTCAAGATCAGTTTCAATTTCCATTATCCATCCTTGTCGTTTACGTTTCAATACGGCTTCAAGCGAAATTTCAGCCGTAACACTAATAGAGCCAGCAATAACACTTGCTTTAGGCTGTGCACCACTCATACCACCAAGACCAGATGAAACGAATATTTTCCCACGAAGATCATTCGTTTTTAAATATTTACGTGCTGCATTCAAAATGGTGATCGTTGTACCATGTACAATACCTTGTGGTCCAATATAACAAAAACTCCCGGCAGTCATCTGGCCATACATTGTACAGCCAAGTGCAAAATATCGATTATATAAATCTTTACTCGAATAATTTGCAACCATATTACCATTCGAAATTAACAGTCTTGAACTTGTATTCAAACTGGGAAATATTCCTAGAGGGTGCCCGGAACTGATAATCATAGTCTGGGTCGGTTCTAATTGGCTCAGATATTTCATTGATAACCAAAATTGGGCCCTTTTAAATGGTAGTTAAAATAATTATTTGTAAAACACATAGATATTAATGCAAAACCCGCGCTTACCAATTTGAAAACACTTGTCCATTACCACCATATGTGACCAATTCATGAGGGAATTGCGCCACATCATGATCAAGATTATTCATTATCATTAACATGATTGCTGCTGCTTCTGGACATTTGGCCGGATAATAATCGATTGGATATGATTTCAATGGAAATCGCGGTACAAAACGATACATATAAATATGACCATAATCATTTAGTTCTTGTCGAAATTCATCACGTAATAACGAGTGTAATTTTCGTGGAAAATATCTTAACGCATTTTGAATGGCTAAATTCGTTTCATCTTCACTTGTTAAATCATGTATACGATTAGGTGCATGAACAATTCGTTCATCACGTTTACCAGTGTACGCCGGTAATGGATCAATCGGTATACCATTGCGTAAACATTCCAATTGTTTTTTCATTTCAAAGAAATTAAATTTGAATTGATTAATTAATTTTCAAAATTAATTTTATGAATTTTCAAATAATTATTTATTTAGCACGATACAATATGATGGCTATAGAAATATTATTCGATTACATTAATATTGATGATCAATTTCAAAATGAACTATGTTCATTTCTTGGGTAAGTTTATAATGGTTTAAGCTAAGATTATTGATATTTTTAATTTTTGTTTTTGTTCGATTTCATTTCAAGCAAATCAAATATTGTTGATGAAAACAAAAATGATCATCAAATCAATGATGATGAACATCGAATCAAGGTTGGTCCATATGTCATAATACTACTAAGATTTATATTTTTGTAAATTTTTGTCATAATAAATATCGTTTATCGAATGATATTTATTACACAGAGAAAATCGAATGATACACTGAAAAAATTCAATGATAATAATGAGGAGGAAAAGCCAAATATTGAATCAACAACAACACAAATCAATGGTGATAACAAGTTTAAGGTTTGATTTGATGATATGATTGAATAATTTATTTATTTATTACAAAATTGTTTTGTTTTGTTGTTTAGAAACCAAAATTGACACATACACAGCGAATGTTGAATAAAGTAAACAAAACTGGCATCAAAGATATAAGCAGCTATTTTGTTCGAAAATAACGAGGGTCTAAACCTTTATGGATTGATGACCAACGAAATTGATAAATATTTTCGGTTCCATCAGATGATTCAAATGTTGTTGCTTGATTGATTTTAGTTGATTTAATAAGCGGTAATTCATATCAATATCATCGTCGGTATCGCTATCGATATTGGACCAAGTCAATACAAATGATATCAAGCGTATATGTTGATTAATTGCAATTAAATCTTGAAATTCGTTTGAATTTTTTTCAATCAGTAAGCATAGCTGGTAACATAATTTCCAACCATATTTCAGATTACGATCCATAATATTTTTAGCTAAATCGATTGCAATTTTATAATCACAATTTTCAATAGCATAATCGCCGATTATATTCAACAGTTTTGCTTCTTGTTCATTTGGATCATCATCATTACAATTTTCAAATAGTTTTAACAATGATACAATCTTTAAGATTTCATTAATCTTTTTATATGAATTTTTAGATGAAGACAGAATCATTTTCAGCAATTTCTGTCGGCTATCATTGCCATGATTATTTTGATCGATCAATTTTCTGATATGTATTGGGAGCCACCATTGTTTTCCAGGGAACTCTTCGTTCAATAATTTTATTGCTTCAATGAAATTTAATAATTCAATTGTTTTCGAGTCGTTTGTAGTTGAATCGTTTAAATTGATTTGAATGAAATTCAGCAACATTTCGGCAAAATTAATCATCGTATCGGTTGATTGTACATTTGAATGATCAATATAATCATTGGCGATTTCATATAATAACGTTTTACTTCGATTTCTGTTCAATTTTTTAACATTCGAATTTCGGCTTGCCATCGTTGATTCCAAATCAATATGTTGAAAAGCAATTTTGATAAAGTTTTCATTATTCGACCATAATAAACATTGTACAATTTTTTCAATAAATTTTTGTTGATCACCATCGTCTTCATTGAAAATTTTTCTTAAATATTTTTTAGCAAAATCTTTAAGATTAATGAAAAATTCTTTCCATTCATTCGATAATTCATTGAAACTTTCATTGTCATTATCATTTTCGGCTTTTAATCGACAAAAATTGTTTACAATTTTTTCAACAAACATCAACTGTTCATTACGTGATTCATTCGATATTCGTAATAAATCATTGACAGTCAAATAGGTATTATTTTCTTGCAAAAATTCCAACATTGATAAATGATATTGTATTTCATCTGCTTCGTTATTAAGTTGTTCAAAACGTTTTAACCATTGTTTATATTCTACATCGTTATTATTGTTCTTCATTGAATAATTTATCAATTCCAATTGATTAGGTTCAGGTATACATTCCATTAATTTGAATGCATTATCTAAATCTTGAGGATTTTTATATGTTTTTATACAGTATAATGCCAATTCAATTAAATCACATGGATCATTCAGTAAATTATTATTTCGAGCATTTGTTTTACCATTATTTTGCATTAATTCATCTAATGAATGATTAACAATGGTGTAATATTGAAAGAATTTAAGACATTTTTGAAAATTATCATTTTCAATCAAATTCTTAAAGAATTTTTTCAATAAATCTTTGGTCGTTTTAAATTCCGATTCATGTGAATTGATTTTTTCGAAAAATTTTTCAAATAAATTTTTTAATAATTCAAAATTAGTATCATCATCTTGGCCATCATTGATTGATAATGTCAAATCATTATTGAATAATAATGACATTTTATCTTCAATATTCAGCCGGTGGAAATGTTCAAAATTTAATTGATTTAATTCACCGTTTTTAGTGAAAAATTTACCAATTAATGATGATAATAATAACTGATGGCCTAAATAATCATATAACAGTAATGAATAAATATCATATTCATTAAATAATTGTTTCAATTCGGTCAAATGAAATCGTTTGATCCCAATCATTAACAAATCCATTGAATGATTGATCAATAATGTTTGTTCGAATATATATTTTGAACGATATTCAAACCATTGGATTAAATAATTGTTGTCAATTTTCCCACTGATTTTATAGCGACATAAATCATTATTTTTTTCGAAAAAATTTCGCTCATATTCATCAGTTGTATCTGTTGTATCAGCGTTGACCAATGAATCATCATTCATCAATGTAGATATGGATAATTCGATTAATCCTTCATAATTTGAAGGTAGTATAGACTCGGGAATATTTGATAAAATAACGAAAAAATTTTTAGCCAAAATTTTATAATCATAAGCAAACAATACGGACAGTGCTTCAATATCACCATCATTTGCATATTCAATTGCCAATTGAAATGATTTTCGACGACGAAATTTTTCAAAAAATTTCCAATCATATTGTTCATAATATCGATCATCATTACTTGATTTTGATTGTAATATTTTTTCATATAAATTTAAACGTTCCAAATATTTGGATAATTTCTCGCCAATTTCATTGTAGCCTTCATTTTTCTTGGCGAATTCAATGCCAAATTCCAACAAATGTTTTTGTACGAATAATTGTTTTGGGATGAAATTTAAACATTCATTCAGTATCCATTGATCATCATTAATTTTGTTGAAACATTCATCAATTAATTCGATTGTTTTATCATCACTATTCAGCCAAATGTTTGTATAAATTGAATCAGTGTCTAAATCAAATTTTTTCGCAAGCTTTTTCGCAATATCATATTGTTTAATGGCAATCATACGCATAAATGTTTCTTCAACACTTTCATCTGCATTCAAAAGATTACTATCTTCAAAATTGACCATCAGATCATTGAGAATTGCTTTCGGTTGCCGGATATTTTTCGAATCGTTATCATAGCCATTATTATTACGAATAAATAGCAAAGATTTCAGATGATTGTAGCAGAAATAGAAATAATAAATGAATAAGAAATAAAATTGATGAAATGTTTGGCTCAGAAAATTTCTAAAATCAGTCCAAATTGGGTCCATTTTCAAACGATTCAAATTTCAAAAAATAAATGACACGCATCTCAATGTAAACATATATCTTTGACTATTTACATTTTTCCAAAAAAAAAAAAAAAAAAAACAAATTAAGCTTATATAGCGAAATTTAGTGCCCCAAAAATCCATTCTAAATTCAATAGATGGAAGCTTCGTTGCTTCACAAAATATTTAAATTTAAATTACAAAAAAAATATATTGAATTCCTTGAATTGCAATATTAATTCCATAAATTTAAGACCAAAAAAAAGGTTAATTATGAACGATTTGTGATGGAATTAATTGAAATCATTTCGATTCAAAAATTTCCGTTTTTAATTCAAAATTCAAAAAATCAACAATTATTTTAAACTGCAACAACATCAACTCTACAATAACCAAAAGTAAAATGAATTAAAATGATTATTGGAATTGAATTGTATTGTATTGTATTAAGTAAAAAAAAAAAAATATTCCGGAAATTTCAAATTGAAATTTCATCTTTTATTTTTTATTTTTTTTATTTCTGAAAAATATTCTCATTATTATTATTACAGAATACAAAAATCGATTCCGTTTTTTCGGAACAATCGGAATTCATAAATATATTTCGTAAGTGAATAATATTAGGTTGTCCTGAAAATTTTTGCCAATTTACTAATTGAAAAACATGTGAAAATCGTTAAATACTTTTCGGACAACTCAATACAATTGGGTATAATTGTATAATAATTGATAATTATTTTCTTAATTTCATTTTCTCCGATAATTCTTATTAAGAAAAAATACACAGAGATTTACCATAGAATAATAATGATATTGTCGAGAATACAAAGAATTTCTTTGAAGGAAAAAAAAAGGAAATAAAATATAATCAATAATACATCAATGCTAAATGATGATCATTGATCATCATCATCCTTATCATTGATCATTAATCATTTAATGAAGCTAATTGTTTTGTTGTTTTTGAAAAATAGAATTTAATTATTTTCTTTAAAATATTGATTATTATTGGGCCCCCGAACAAAACGATTCCTTAAAGATCTTCTTTGATATCGATTATTTGGTTATTCGTAAGGAAGAAGATCTCAAGGAAGATTTGAAGAAAATTTCTCAAGTTTTTTGTGCTTTGTTTTTGATCCTATAATGTATTTCGAATAATTTACCATTACAGATATATATAGCCTGCAACACCGACACCAAACAATGTCATCCATTCATTCAGCAAAACAAAAATCTGGCTGATTACTTCCGATGAAACGAAGAAGATCGAAGAGAACTGGAAGAACATAAATATCTATATATCATATCATTACTCCAATATGTATGTGCGTATTTTGACAATATTTTTCCTAGCTTTTCTCCCAGTGTACCAAAAAGTTGTCACCACCATTGAATAGACCCGTGTTTACTGGAGAAATTATCTGAGTGAAAAGATGAATAATGAATGAATGGAAGACGGACCAAAGTTTTGAGACAGTATTTTGTGTCATACAAAGATAACGATATAGAAAATATAGTGAATGAAATAAATGGAAAATAAGGTCTCTTAAGGTTTTCATTTGGATCATGTAGGAGAAATAGTGGAAATGATAATAATGAACATGGAAAGAAATGGAACCCAAATTAAAAATTTTCAATTTTCTTCATAAACAAAGTAAAAGCCAGAAGAAGGTCCAAAAAAGACAAATCTTGAATTTTAAGACGATGTTTTTTGATGATGAATTTATTTATTTTAAGGAAGTCTTAAGGTCTTTCAAAGAAATTCAAGATTTCAAATTTTTATTTTTATTTAAATATCAGTTTATTGAATCATGCGGAATTCATCTTAAAAGATCAAGATTATTGTTTTTTCCATCTCATTTCATTGTCCTTCTTTGAAATGATGATGAATGATGACGGTCCAATGGTCCAAGCAGACCCGACTAAAAACGAACCAGACCCGATTTTTTTGAAATTTCTTAGATAAAATAAGATTTCAAATGCATTCATTCATCGGCTCACAAAAATCATCGTCAATCACTGTTTGAGAACCATTTTTGAGAAAAGAAAATGTCACATTGTGTGAATATTGTATTAATGTTATCTTGCACAAATGTACCCAGCAGAAACCAGAGAGAGAGACCTAGATTTTCAATGAACAATGAATTTCGAAAAAATAAAATCTCTGGTCCTTTTTTGCATTTTGATTTTTTTTTTACATTTGATCTAACCTTACCTATTATTAGGTTGTCCGAAAAGTTTTCGGCCGATTTTTCAATGATTTTCTACACGATATAACCGGTGAAAAACTTTCCGGACAACCTAATATTTGAGAAAATAAGAAAAAAAAATTTAAATCTTTATTTTCCCCAATCTTTATTTCCCCATGCATTGTTTGTTCGTTTGTTGTTCGCTGTTGTTGTTGTCATGAACATACATACACATGTGAACCAAATTCAATGATGAGAAAGTAAGATTTAGTTTAAAAAGACCCGAATTTCTTTGTTATTTTCTTCTCTTTGGTTATGTCGGATGATTGTGAATTGTCAATTGTGTTGTTATGCTTGTTTCTTAAAAAAATAAGAACCTTTTTTGGTTCTCAAAGAAATCGAAGAAATGAAGAAAATTAAAGAAATGAAATGAAGTGAAAGTAAGTAAGTAAGTTGCCTAAGCCCCCCATTATTATTAGATTGTCCGATAAGTTCTTGCCGATTTTCCCAATTATTTTCTACACGATATAACCGGCGAAAACTTTCCGGACAGTCTAATATAACAACATTTTTTTTCTTTTTTTATTTTTCCTTTTATTTCGGTGACATATGAAAATAACAAAGAAATTTTGAATTGAAGAAAGACTGAAATGAAACTGAATGGAAAATTGAAATGTGGGGCCAAATTTTCTCTGGTCCTTTGTCCCTTCTTTCTTTGGATTTGAACCTTATTTCATTTTTCTTTCATTTACATTTTCCTTACCTTATTTTTTCAAATTACTCTGTGTGATTTATCATTTGCCATTCTTCCGATTTCGAATTTCAAAATTTTTTCAAAGGTAAAAACCTTTCAAAACCTTCGACCTTTTTTCAATTTTTATCAATTTTTAGATTATCACAAATATCTCTGTGTACTGCTGCAGCTCTCAACTACTGGTCTTGAGAAATTCAGTGGAAGAAATTGAAATTTCAAGATTTCAAAGATCTTAAAGATCAATCAAATATTGTAGATTGCCGCACAAATGTGATCAATGAATGGGAAAATAATGGAAAAGAATATTCAATTAGGAATTTGGAAATTTTTTCTGAAACTAAAACATAGATTGACCTACAAATATTTATGGTTGTCCTCATAGTTTTTGCCGATTATATCGTAGAAAATAATTGTAGAAAACCGGCAGAAACTTTCCGGACAATCTAATAATTGAATATTTGGAAAAATTCGTTTTCCTAGGGTTGTTGACACATGTGATGGCCATCAAAATATATCAAAAAATCGAATCGAAAGAAGCCAAATCGGAAGCCATTTTTTTTCGTTGGCTGGCTGTCCAAAATTTCCCGAAAAATTTCCCTGAAAAATTTCACATTGATCGGTCCGAAGAATTTCCCGAAATTTTCCATTCAATCACATTTTGGATCATTTTGAATGGAAAATGAAAGAAAATGCTTTTAATTAAAATGCTTTTTATTATTATTTTTTTGCTTATCTCATCATCCACATCATCATCATCGACTAACATTCGAACGAACGAACGAACGATGTGCCAACAATTTTTTTCTCTGGGTTTCAATATCGGCAAATTTTCCATTTTGAATCAATGAATGTATGTATGTATTCTGTGTATTGAATTCTTTGAAAATTGAATTTTCTTTCATTTACTTGTGTTTAGGGTTGTCCGAAAAGTTTTCGCCGATTTTTCAATGATTTTCTATCAAATAATCGGCAAAAACTTTACGGACAACCACCATCAATATATATTTGGTGAATTAACCGACCGACCGACATCATCGACAACAGCCATAGGAAAACAGAATTAGTTGAATTCAATTCAAAAAGATTTTATTTTCTGCTGCTGAATGAATTGAATTGAATAGCCACACGAGTCATTGGCACACACGCGTCAACATTGTCGTCGTTCAAAAAATTCTGAATTAATAAGAATAATGAATAGTAAGTGAATGAATAAGTAAAAACTTTAAATGAAGCTGTCTTTGTTGAATATATGAATGAATGCATATGATGATGATGTGACTCTTTTGGTCAAGTGATGGAATAATAATAACGATAATAGGTTGTCCGCAAAGTTCTTGCCGATTATATCATAGGGAATCATGAGAAAAACGGCAAGAGTTTTGTGGACAACCCGATAGAAAAATCTGTTATTGGCAAATGTTCGAAAGAAATGATCACACGTGTGTTGTATTCGATTATTTCAATTATTATTATTATTATTATTTCAATTTCAGATGATGATGAAACATGATGTTTTCATTTTCATTTCAGCTCAATTCCTGTATATCAAAGTTGAGCCAAAATTGAGCTGAAAAAATTCTTGAAATTTGAAATTTGAAGATTCACCCTGAAATAGATTGAAATACTAGGCTGTCCGGAAAGTTTTTGCTGATTATATCGTAGAAAATCATTGAAAAATCGGTGAAAACTTTCCGGACAACCTACTAATGCTCGAAATACTTGAAATTATCTTATTTATTTCAATTGATTCGATGCACACAGAAAAAATGATAATTTTATCATGTAACAAAATTTCAGAAATTCGAAAATCGAATTCAAAACAACAAGGACCATTTCGGATTCTCGTATGACAAACCAATGGAATTGGTTCTTTGGTTCGTTTGGTTCACATTCATGGCTGACACGATCCAATATTTTGATTGTGATGAAAATGTATTGCACGTGTCTCAAGTTTTTGTTTTCAAAAAACGAAAAATTCAAAGGTTCAGAGGTTCAGTGAGGATGTTGAATTTTTATATTTTACGTCCCATTCATTTTTTTCCAAGCAAATGAATTAGCGATCGCGGTTGGAGATGATCATAATGGGTCCTTGGGTTCCTTGGTTTTTGAGTTTTTGATTCCAATTTTTTCCCTTATCGACAAGTTCACATTCAATCATCATCAGCGAAAACATTAAAATAGATCATCATTTTCATCAGATCATAGATGCATCTGCATTTGATTGGTTGGTTGGTTCGAAGTAAAAAATTGAAAAAATTTCAAAATCATAAATCTGAACTTGTCATAATAATGAACTCTGGTGGTTCATTATTATATTAAGTTGTCCGAAAAGTTTTTGCCGGTTATATCGTAGAGAATGATGAGAAAATCGGCAAAAACTTATCGGACAACCTAATACATACAATGACATATGATGAACAATAATAAATAATTTTAATTGCTGTTAATTTAGCTGCATTTTTTTTACAAAACATTCATCATGTTCCAATGATCTATAGCCTTATATATTTTCATATATTTTTGGTTATCTTTGTTCCTGAATTTTTTCATATTTTTTTTTCAAAAAAATATTTGCCTACAAGGCATGAATCATCGTGAATGAAAAAGAATCGGAGAAAATCGTGAAAAATGAAATTTTTTCCAAATTTTTCAATTGTGATTAACTATATTTTTTCGAATGTTTATGACATTTTTTTTTCAAAAATCCAATTTTTCCTCTCAAAAATTATATAATTCAGCCATATTTGTGATTTATATTTGGTCCAACATATATTGTTACAATACGACAATATATATCGTTATCTAACCACAAAAATTGAGCTAATTATTTTTTTTTTTTTTTTTTGGTTCAAATTTTGAATGAAACATTATGAAATGATGATAATGGTTCGATTTTCTCGAAATGAGCCTAAAACGAGTAAACAATTTGTTTATTTTCTCCAATGAAATTATTCCTATTTTCAACCATTGTCATCATCATTATCAGTGATAAATTGTCGTTTTATCTCAATTTTTTGAAAATGATGGTTTCGTACACACACACACACACACACAGCAGGCGTATACGCGTGCCACAACTGGTAAAATGTTGAAATATAAAAATTTATTTATTTGAAATTTTTGAATTCTAATTTTTGTTCTGTTTTTATTTTTGTATATAAAAGTGTTTCAACATGGCTTTAATGACTTTATGGCTCATTTGTACCAGCAATAATAATCAACTGTTTATGATTCAAAAATGTGAGAATTTAGAAACATTATTTCCTCTTTGGCTTTTGATTTGATTTGATTCCCAAAACAAAAAAAAAACAATGATCCCTAGATGTCCCTTGAAAAAAAATGATTCCCCAGATAATTCAAACATGGCAAGTAGATTATTATGTTTTATATGTTTTGACGCTTTGATTCAAGCTTTATTGCGAGATCAATTTCAATCACAAAATATCATAATTGAATTATTTGAATTAATTCAACGAATTAGTTCAATTTTACCGAGAATATTTTGTTGAAACGAAAGGGCTATAAGTCCAATTTGGCAAATTTGTCAAAGAAAACAAAAAATTTTCTTCAATTTTTGGGATCCCAAAGAAAAATGCATCAATCATTTCTTATTTCTGTGAAAAAAATAGATTATTTTATAGGGTTTTTTTATATCTGTCTATCTAAGAATGATGTTAAGATGTGTGGTTGAATTGTAGATGTAAGAAGGATGCGTGTATAACATTGTCATCTTTATTTATTCGGAGAAATATACCATATTGACAAATGACAAAATGCAATGAAAATCTAAAAAGAAATTCATCATCATCTTGTTGTTGTTGTTGTTTTTCCATTGAAAAACATTGAAAATATTTTTATTAATTGAACACAAAAATATTTCCAAAAATAATGTGTGTGATGAATACTGTACATTCATTCATACACTGACATATATGGACATAGACAGTGTGATATGTGTAATGTTCATTAATCATTTAATATTTTTCAAATTGATTTGTGTTAAAACATTTATTTTTTTCAAATTGATTAAATAAAGCACCATATCATCATCATCATCATCAATTTTTTCACTGCTATTATTTTAATCACATTTTGTTTTTTTAAGAAAACACAAACAAAAAACAACCAGACAACTATTCGGTTGTCCGATAAGTTTTTGCCGATTTTCTCATGATTCCCTACGATATCGAATCGGCAAAAACTATTAGGACAATCTAATAAAATACTTTTCAATTGTTTATAAACACTCACGCACATATAAATATATTAATTGAATGTCTTTGAAATTGAATTGAATTGAATTGTTTTCAATGAGTAAAACTTAAGAAAAACATCTTTGAAAAAACATCTTTGATAATGAAACAAACAACAAAACAAAAAACAAATTAATGACATGTGTTTTGCTGTTGCTGGTGTTTTTGAGACCAAAAATATACAAAAATATGGCCCACTTATGGCCGTTTCACAGCGAAAAATGTCATTTTCTTCCTTATAAAAAATTGATTACAAATGATTATTTTACATAATAATAATAATTGAGTTAATTTCTCAATGAACTATAGCTTAAGAAATGTATTTTACTTTGTTTGCATACGAAAAATACACTAATAATAAACTAATCTTTATGTAAGTATATTTTTGTTACATTTGTTTGTTTGTTTTTTTTTGTTTGAAAATAAATACAGAAATCAAACAATTGTATATTCAATGAAATACATTGTTGAATATACAATATGTGTATTTGAAACATTGAAATTTCAATGTTGAATTGAATTCATTCATTTTTTAGATTCAAATTCAAATTGAATTCATTTTATTGTATTTTTTTTATTTTTTGTTCAAATACAAGATTTAAAGTTTTTTTTCGTAGTTTTAAAGTTAATTTTCGTAGTTTTGAATGAAATTTTTGAATTGTAAAATTACGAAATTTATTTTTAAAACTACGAATTTAAACTTTAAAACTTTATTTATTCAATTCAAATAAAATTCAATGACATATATACTTGATAATTTTTCAACAATTGAATAATTGAATTCAATAGAAAAAGATTAAAAATCATCATTATTAGATTATAACAAGTCTGTTTTGTTTGTTTGCATTGTTATATTAATGTTATTATTACAATATTACCAGTTTTTTAATGGTTAATGATAATTAGTAGTGTAGTAAACACACACGCTTTGAATTACATATGAGGGTTTTCTTTTTTTTCCCAATTGAATTTACGTCAACAACAACAACAAAACTATCAATGATATTGAAACGATTGACATTTTGTATCTGTGAAATGAATGTATATCGGAATATAATAACATACACATTAAACCTTGATGATTTGATGTGAGATCCATCTCAAAACATTCAAACATACACCCATCAACATGGAAAAAATTCATAGTTGATTAGATAAATAAACAAGTACGTATATTCTAGTGTTTAGTATTCACCTCAATTCAATATTTTTTTTTAGGTGCCTTGTATCCTTGTATATCATTTCATTTCATTATTTGTTTGTTTGCTTAATCGAAACACATTTCAATGAACATATTTCAATGATATTCATTATTATTATTATTATTGGCCAAATATTTACTTTTCATCCCATTTCCATTATACCGAATCATTTGTTTGCAGAAGCTATACAAATGTTATAACAAAACATATTAACACACAAATATTTGTCTAATTTTTTAAAGGTTCATCATTATCGTAATTATGATTGGTTCAATCATATTGAATCAATCAATATTAACCAGTCGTTATCATTGATTATAAATGTATGCCAACAAGGACTACTTGTTTTTTTTCTGTGCTTGAAATTTTCAAATTTGTAATGTTCAAATTTGAAAATTTCATAAGTGTAAAAATTTGAAATCAAAAGGTGATTAATTGTTTTTGGGAAATCCGATTATTCACAAATTTCATTTGTGAATAATCGATGCATTGCAAGCATCAATTTATGCAATCAATTAAGACTTGAAACTTGTATTTGATGATAATTATTTTAGTTTTTCAGATAAATGATTATCTTATCTTTATAACTTTTTCTTAATCTTTTATTCATTTTGTTTCATCCAATGATAATCGTTCCTTTGCAAATCATTTTCAATCATAATAAGACCCATATGATTATTCATAACTTTTTTTGACCAAAAATTCAATATAATCTGTTCAACATGATGAACACACACATGATTATTTTATGAACGAACCAAAGACTTAATTATATAACTTTATATAAGTCATATTAATCGAATTTAGAATCGAACAATATAATGAAATATGATGAAAATGTTGAAATCTTCACTTGGCTGTGTTCATCATCATTATGATTGAATTTATTACGATGACGAAAATATTGTTTTGTTGTGTAATGAAAAATAGAAAAGAAGAAAAGTTGTGCGAATCAATGAGAGAGATAGGAAAAGCGAAATATTATTTTCGAAAATTGAATATACAGAGTTTTTGAAGTTTTAATTCGTAGTTTTAAAATTAATTTTCATAATTTTCAAGTTTAATTTCGTAATTGTTTCATTGAAAATTACTTTCAAAATTATGAAATTTAATTTTAAAACTACGAAATTCAATTTTAAAACTCTGAATTTAAACTTGAAACCACTGTAAAATCCCGAAAACTTGGTACACATTTACACACAGAAGCATTGTGTACGTTCATTCAATTAGAAATTATATAATCCGCTTTTCATGTTGATAATAATAATAATAATTTTCTGAGATATTTTTATACGCTTTTGTGCTGAAGTGAAAATATTGAATTGATTTTGTGTATGGCATCATCATCGTTGATGATGAACACATACACACACATATTGGGTTGTCCCATAAGTTCTTGCCGTTTTTCAAATGAAAAAATTGAAAAAAACGGCAAAAACTTATGGGACAATCTAATATCTATGAGTGTGTGTGCTGCATGTTTTAATCTATTTTTTTTTTTTTTTGAAAATATTGAATAGGATTGAATTATTTTTGTGTTGTGAACCGATTGTCTCTGATTATGATGTGAGCTAGTAAGTCTGTGTCTCTGTGTTTGTGTGTGTATGTGGATTAATTTAATCAACTTGGCACAATTTTCAGATTTATTTGCTTTTTGCAGATTGTTTTTGATTTGATTGGATTTTGGAAAATTCAATTTCAATTTCAATTTTTTCGGGTTTCAGCAATGAATGCGAGGATGCTGATAGACATATTGTGTGTGTGTGTGAGTGTATAAGTTGCTTTTTAAGCATCGATAAATCTGTTGTGCATCACTGTGCTAGGTGGTAGGTTTTCTATTTTTAAAAGTCAATTTTTTTTCCCAAAAATATGATAAACAGCTTCATATAATAATAATATTTAGGTTGTCCGAAAAGTTTTTGCCGATTATATCGTAGAAAATAATTGAAAAAATCGGCGAGAACTTTATGGACAACCTATTAATAATAATATTGAATTAATTCAATTCAATTTTCTCCCCAATCAACACAACTCAATCAATGAATGTGAATGAATCAATGCTTTTAGTTAAATTAATAAAAAAATAAAAGTATTTGTCTTCGATTGATTAAGATTTTTTTTTCGATATTTTTGGTGTCCTCAGTGTTTATCTTGTTGAATGGTTGATACGTGCAGAAAATTTCAAAAAAATTGAATTGAATTTTCTTCACACTTAAATTCCAATAATTCTCAATGGGAGTTCACAAAGTGTGTTCGAAAGTATTGTGCGGTCCGAAAAGTTTTTGCCGATTTTCTCATAATTCCCTACGATATAATCGACAAAAACTTTTCGGACAACCCGATATTTGTGATTATTAAAATTTAGACTCACGATTCACTGCTAGGCCCTGAATTCCCCTGTTTTTTCCTCCTTCATTCGATGTTTGATTAGGTTTAATTAATTTTGATTAATTAAATCCAGAGAAAAAACGAAGATTAATTGCACCACGATGAATGAAAGGCTGAAACCCCTTTGAATTTTTAAGACCCTTTCAATTTTTTGATGCCAGCAAATTGAAATAGACGATTGAACCCAACAAAAAAATTGAACATCCATCATCATCAAAAATATTTGGAATGTTTGACATGAAAGACCCCAAATTCTCTTCAATATTCTTTACCAACACCCGCTGATTACTACAAATATGACATTATTCAAAATCATAAAGGAAATGATAATTGTCAATTTTCAGTTTGAACAAATTCCTGCTGAGTTTATGTGTGTGATGGAAACAATTTAGTATGACAAACAACAACCAGTAGCGAAAACTATAGCCTCACCCAATGTATCATTATTGTGCCAATTTTAAAAATTCCGAAGCATGAAAAACATTCAAAGATTTGAATGGTTAATTATTATTTTTAAATGAAAAAATATGGTTCGATGAACCACACACAAAAAAACTAAAAATGAACAATAGCCTTTGTAATAACAAGTGCTAATTATTTATTTCGTAGAATTTTATTTCAGTGCCAATAATTTGAATAATTTCAAATACTTATTGATTTTGATATTCAATGATTAATCGAAATAATTTAAATGAGCTCACAAACACAGAAAAAATTGAATCAAAAATCAAATAATTGAAACAATAATCTGTGAATAAACCTTTAATTATTTGTCATATTTTAATATTAATTAATAATTTTGAGCCTTAGCAATTTAAGACGTGGTTGGTGTAACCTTTGAAAAGTGTTCAAGCTTAAAGATTGATTTTTAGCTTAGTTATTTTGAATAAAAAGTTGTGAGAAATATGCGAAAACGACAAAATCAATTGTCAACCACCACCACTGCTGGTGTAAAAACCACCAACGAATATGATGTTTGATATTATGATGTGAAATGCATGGCTGTGAAAAAAATTTATCTGATAGATTTGATCACATATATTTAATCATTCATTTTTCCCATTTCCTAACATATCCGACCAAATTGAAATCATTTTGCATCATCATTATAAGCCATAAACATGGTCGTTGTTCGGGTTGTTGATGACATAACCGAACCCGAGAAATGATATGTGAATTTGGGGGAAAGATCATTTTTGGATTCATTTTCAATTTTGGCGACAATGCGACAAACACGAGTCTTGCTGATTTGCTGTTGCTGATTGCTTGAATTGATTTGATTCTTGCCAGCAAAACTGATGATGCAAAAATGAATGAATGAACTAATAGGCTTAATAGATTTGAATGTTTTGACGATGATGATGATTATGTATTGGATTGTCCGAAAAGTTTTTGCCGATTATATCGTAGAAAATGATCAGAAAATCGACAAAAACTTTTCGGACAACCATAATATGAATATGAATTCATAAAGCATTTTATAAACTAAACTCTAAACAAACCAAGTGTGAACAACAACAACACCAAATGATGATGATGATGATGATGATGGTTCAAAATTGAAGCAAACTAGGGCCGCCAAAAAAAAAAAAATTAATGTGGAAAATCGATGTGTGTATCAGTGTGTGTGTGTGTGTTTGAAATATATTTGACTTTTTACAAAAAAATTTTTTTTTTTTTTTGTTTCAAACATTAAACAACATGAATAATAACGAACGAACGAATAACGAACAACAAACGATGTGTGTTTTGCCAAGGCTATAGTTTGATGTTTGATGTTTATGATGATAAAATAATCAATTTTGAGACACGTGTCTTTGTTGGTGATAACTAACTAACTAAGTCAGTCACTATTTGAGAGAAAATTTTTGTCAGTTTTCTTCTTTTGATAATTTCATTCGTGGCAAAAATAAATATTCTCATTTCCACAGATCTATCGATTCATACACACATAATCGAATATATGAATGAATGAATCGTCAAATAAATTAATTATATTTTCCAAATGAGTTTCAATTGATGAATATTTGATTCACCAAATATTTCGGCCCCACCGACAAAAATTCAATAAATTACTGAATAATTTTGTGTGAAAATATGGGAAATGGTCAACTCAATAATCAACGTATATCTAAAATCTAAGGATGAAACGCATCTAAGGGTCTAATCTAAGGATGAAATTCAAACATTTACTGATGTAATTAGCAGATAAATCTAATCAAAACAATAATCTTGATCAAATGTAAGTAATCAAATGATGAAGCTGAAAAAGGTAAAATTTTCGAATAAGATTTTCATTCAATCCCTTGAATTAAGACGTGTGTGTATTTATCATCTTTGGCCATCTTATTGGTTTCTTTATCTTTGAAATCTTCTTCTTTGGAATATTTATGAAGACTTGAATAAAACGACAATTCACCATTGTTGTCGTTTTATTCAATTCGTTTATTTCGTTGAAAATCATCCATCAAAATGCAGTTCGCACACATTTAATCACCTTCAAAATCATGTTTACCAAGGTCTGCCTGCCTGCACTGCATTCATGAGTTTAAACTGAAATTCTTGGCAAAAAGTATTTAATTCAAAAATTCATTTAATTCATTTGCATATCTTCAGTATTATATCTTCGTCTTATGTTTTCGATTATTTTAAATTTTTCAATCTTTATTCCATCATGCATATTTACAACGTTTTATTTCGCCTGTGTTATCTTTAAATTCAAATCAAAAAATTTTTCCTGCAAAAATCACACATAAACAATCCATAAATTGAATGACAATGCATTTGGAAAATATGTTTGTTGATAAGTATTTATTTAGTCAAAAATAAAATGAAAAATATGCAAATTATTATTAGGTTGTCCGCAAAGTTTTTGACGATTATATCGTAGAAAATCATTGGAGAATCGACAAAAACTTTTCGGACAACCATAATATTTTCAAAATGATGATTAAATGATGATGATGTCACCGTTTTTCTCCTTGATATTTAAGTCTATTTTCAACTTATTAAGTCGTGTGTGTGTGCTTGCTTGTATCAGTCTCTCTCTCTATTTTTACTTACTTATTTATTTCTTTGATTTTTTCTGAATTTCAATTAAAAATTGATTAAAATCTTGAATAAATTTTCGAAATGGAGATTTTTTTCCTGAATAAATTCATAAATATGCATATTTTTGGACCCAGAGTAAACCCTGTATATTCGTTTTTTCATGGAAATAATGAGAAATATGGAAAAAATTCTTGAAATATTCAAGCCACCACCACCACCACAAACAAATCAAACGTGTGCATTCCAAACCAAATAATAAATAAAATATTTTTGATTGAATATTTACATCTTTTAATTTTCATTTTATTTTATTTTCATTTTTTACAGAGAAATACAAATGAAAATTCAATGGAAAAAATTTCACGATTCCAAATTGGAATGGTATATGGACAAATAATAATATTAAGTTGTCCGCAAAGTTTTTGTCGATTATATCGTAGAAAATCATTGGAAAATCGGCAAAAACTTTTCGGACAACCGAATAATATTAATAATCAAATATTTACAGCTGTCATTTAATTCAAAAATATTTAATATTTTCCCCTCCATTTTCCAATGGAATTTTTATTTCATTTCATTTTTATTATTTCAAATTATTTGAATTTCGGTAGGACTATAGATTTTTTTCTGCTTCTCTCTCTCTAGCTTCCATTCCATTGAATAAACAAAAAATATTTTTGAAAATAAAAAAGATTAATAAACTGTCGGCTATGGTATGCAGAATATTTTTTATTTTTTTGTGAGGGTTTTGAGGTGTTAAATTCCGTACCATCGAATTTTTTTTTAATGTTTGAATATTGAATATGTGAATGAAACTCAAACATAAAATATTTCGGGCATTGTTTTTTTAGGGTGTATGTACACCGTAGCGAATAGCAGAATTTATTTTAGGTTGTCCGTAAAGTTTTGCCGATTATATCGTAGAAAATCATTAGAAAACCGGCAAGAACTTTTCGGACAATCTAATAATTTTTGAATTTTTTTTTTTTTTTTTTTTTTTTTTGAAACATGACAGACATTTTATTATCGTCGGTGGTTGTTGTGGTTTTTAGCGATAGGCTGCCATATAAAAAATAAATGAACAAAAAAATTGAAAGAATTTTTCTGGGTTCTTGGGTCTAGTTTAGTTTTATTTTTTGGGTTTTTTTTTGGGGTTTTCTCCGAAATTCTTGAATCAACCATTAAAAAAACGAAAAAAAAAACTATAAATCATTTCGATAGCTTTTTTGAATGGTGAATGAAATTCTTTTCTTTTTGATATTTTTCAGATATTTCATATTCACATTTCACTGTGAGAATGATGATTATGAAAAATTAGTGTTTGTGTATGTATGTGTGTGCGAGTGTACGAATACGAAAACAAAGGCCCAAATAGTTTCATTTTTTTTGCATCATTTTTTACTTTTGGGTGTAGAAAGAACAAAAATAGGGACCAAAAAAAAAATCCGCAAAATAACAAAAAAAAATCCTTTTGTGTTGATCATCAGTATTCAATGCTTGTGGGTAATATGTATGTACCCATTTTTCTACCCTTCCATAATAATTGAATAATGTAAAACACTTTGAAAAAAAAAAACATTTCATTATAACAACAACAACAACAATTACTTTGGCTCAAAATGTCTATGAATATTAACAAACAAACAAAAATATTCAATTGAATTCATTTAAAATAATAATAAATATGCACACACACACATATACACTTTGATTATTAATAATACAAATACACACACAATTAATTTTGAAATATTTTGAAATACTTTCTCTCTCACTCTCCCATATGATACACACTCACAAATTTTCATTTGAGTTTATTTATTATTATCCATCCACACATATTTTTTAAATTATAATTTAAGCCTTTTTTTTCTCCATTTTTTCCATTTTTCAAACCCAGAAAAACATAGAATAATTCCATAGAATCATTAATGGATATTTTATTTGAGTTTCATATCAAATAAGTGTGTATCATCATCCGAATAAGAATTCAAACAAAACAAGAAAAAAATATGGTTTTAGCCTTGTGTCTCATTTTTATTTGGTTTCGTGTTATTTCAAATAATATCAGGTTGTCCGCAAAGTTTTTTTCGATTATATCGTAGAGAAATTCCGAGAAAATCCGCAAGAAATTATCGGACAGCCTAATAAAATTTGTTTTTCAAAGAAGAATCATGGAAAAAAAATTCATGATAATCATTTACTATTAGCTATGGTGGTGAAAATGAACCAAAGAACCATAATGAAAAATTGTCAAACAAATTGTCAAACAACAACAACAATAATAAATGTCGTAAATCAATTTAATATTTCATATTTTTTTTCCATTCTCCCATTTACAGTTTTCTTACAGCTTTCCGTTGTTTGGATCATGATCATCATTGATGATGATGATCATGATTATGATCAACATCAACAATGAATGATATAACCAAAACACAGAGAAAAATATACGAAACGATAAATAACGATGTGTCGAATCGACGACTTTTTCCATTTCAACATTTTCCATTGGCTTTGGCTTGTCAAACATTTTTGAAAATCGGTCATGGTTATAATATAAATGATGATGATGATGACGCTCAGATCATCATCAACGGACGATGAATGAATGAAAGAAACGACAAAACGAAAACCGTTAACGGTTGAGATTTTCAATTAATTTTTTCGGGTTCCAATTTTCGGGTTTCTGGTGAAATACATACAGAAATACTCATCACAGACAATGTGAATGAGAGGGAGAGTAGGGGAAAATCAATTGACAAGTTTGATCATCATCATCATTTATATCAGTTGGTATTTTCCTTTTTGTGTTGTTTCATCATTATACCACACATATATACTACACTCTAGCATTATTTGAACACATGTATGTGAATGTGTTTTCGAATAATGAATTTCGGTTCTTTTTGGTTTTTTATTTAGGGTAAAAAAAATGATCATCAAAAATTTGTTTCGGCTGATCATGATGATGAAACACATTAATTTTCATTGATGATCTTGATTCTATTTGATTTCATTCATTTTCTGAAGTATCATGAATAATAATAATAAAAAAAATAGAATGTTACACAATAAAAAATTACCATGACGCCAAATAATAATATTCAATTATCTAAAATGAAATAGTAATACAATATACAAAGGGTTTCAAGTTTTAATTCGTAGTTTTGAAATTAATTTTCGTAGTTTTTGAATTGAATTTCGTAATTTTACAGTTTGAAATTCCTTTGAAAACCACGAAAATCAACTTGAAAACTCTGAAAATTAATTTTAAAACTACGAATTAAAACTTGAAATCGTGTTCATTCTCGAAGCACACACACAAAGAATATTCTTTAAGCAAAAAATATCAAAAAAATTTAATCAAAATTTTCGAAATAATGAATCGTGATTGCGTGTATTATTGAATGGAAAGAAAATTTGTCAATTTTTATTTTATTTAATATTTCAAACCATAAAGGTTTTTTTTTGGTTCGAATAATTTACTCTTCAATAATAATAATGATCAATTGTGTAATCTCTCTCAATGATAATAATGATAATGATGACAAGAATTGATCATTTATTCACCATATTCATTGCTTTATTTTGTCATAGAAAAATTGAATAAAATTTATTGTCCATGTGTAATATATATTGAACTATTTGAATCAAAATTACTTTTTTTTCTCTTTTAATATTTTAATATTTTTTATAATAGATTGTCCGAAAAGTTTTTGTCGATTTTCCAATGATTCTCTACAATAAAATCGGCAAAAACTTTGCGGACAACTTGATACTTTTTTCGTTATTCAGTCAAGTTTAACTATGATTAAATGAGATCCAATCGACAACGATCCATATTCGTAATTCCAAAATACACAGACACACACCCGGTTTCATTCGTAAATAGTAAGTAATTCAAAGAGCAAAATTAATACAGAATATTTTCATATTTTGTACAAAGAAGAAGAACAGAGAAAAATTAATTAAACATTGAATTTTCAATATTGATTCGCGCACAAAACAACAACGGCTCAATAATAATAATACATGGAAAAAATGTTATGAATTTTGAAGAATTTCATTAATTTTATTATCCTACACAACCAGAAAAAAAAGGTGAATCCACATATAATCCATTCACAATATTCAACGACGATTCCAAATAGTTATAGCCTTTTGGTCTTTGGAACTTGGCAAAAAAAGAAAAATTAATTTAGATTTTGATTAAAGAAAAAAAATAAAATGCTTAATGGAAAAATATTAATTAATTAATGAAAATAAGATTAATTAATTGCTGTAGCAGAAGATGATGATGACAACAACGATGATAATATATTTATGGAAATAAATGAAAAAGGTATTATATCATGCTATAGTCTTTCCAATATTGGTTATTTTTCAATATCTCTTATTGAGCTCAAAGAAGAAATGGAAATGAAAACTATTCTTGCATCCTTCGATATAAGAAAACTGATTGGCTTTGATTCCATCCAAATCCTTGGTCGAAGATTTCATCAATTCATCCAGATTCAAATTTTCATTCGTTTTATTTATCTGGAACATCATTGAATTTCCCAAAGATTAATCGTAAAAAGCTTAACCACAAACAAACAAACAAATAAATACCACACACAGATGTTACTATTTTGGATACGAATTCAATTGATAAATGTTTTATTATTAACTGTGACAAGCTGTGACATTATTATTGTTATTATAATTATTTATCTCATCTTTTTTCCTTCTGATTGTAATCTTTCAATGCAATTATTATTATTTGTAACTGCTGCAAATAAAGTTTTATTAAAAAAAATCAAGTATCGATTATTGATTATTAATTTCAATAATAATACAAATTTTAATTGAATTTATTTTGTTGATTTATCGTATTATTCGAATAAAGTTTTGTGGCAAATTTTGCAAACGAAAATTTTGACGATGGATAGCCTTAAATTTTTCAAAAAATCTGGATGGAATTCGATTTTTTCAAAAATTTTGACAATGGATAGCCTTAGATTTTTTCGATTTTTTGAAAAATTTTGACGATGGATAGCCTTAGATTTTTTCGAAATTTTCAAAAATTTTGACGATGGATAGCCTTAAATTTTTTCGATTTTTTCGAAAATTTCCACGTAGGAGAGCCTTAGATTTTTTCGAGTATTTCGAAAATTTCCACGTAGTATAGCCTTAGATTTTTTCGATTTTTTCGAAAATTTCCACGTAGTATAGCCTTAGATTTTTTCGATTTTTTGAAAAATTTTGACGATGGATAGCCTTAGATTTTTTCGAAAATTTCCACGTAGTATAGCCTTAGATTTTTTCGATTTTTTCGAAAATTTCCACGTAGTATAGCCTTAGATTTTTTCGATTTTTTCGAAAATTTCCACGTAGTATAGCCTTAGATTTTTTCGATTTTTTGAAAAATTTTGACGATGGATAGCCTTAGATTTTTTCGATTTTTTCGAAAATTTCCACGTAGTATAGCCTTAGATTTTTTCGATTTTTTGAAAAATTTTGACGATGGATAGCCTTGGATTTTTTCGAAAATTTCCACGTAGTATAGCCTTAGATTTTTTCGATTTTTTGAAAAATTTTGACGATGGATAGCCTTAGATTTTTTCGATTTTTTGAAAAATTTTGACGATGGATAGCCTTAGATTTTTTCGATTTTTTCGAAAATTTCCACGTAGTATAGCCTTAGATTTTTTCGATTTTTTGAAAAATTTTGACGATGGATAGCCTTGGATTTTTTCGAAAATTTCCACGTAGTATAGCCTTAGATTTTTTCGATTTTTTGAAAAATTTTGACGATGGATAGCCTTAGATTTTTTCGATTTTTTCGAAAATTTCCACGTAGTATAGCCTTAGATTTTTTCTATTTTTTCAAAAATTTTGACGATGGATAGCCTTAGATTTTTTCGAAATTTTCAAAAATTTTGACGATGGATAGCCTTAGATTTTTTCGATTTTTTCGAAAATTTCCACGTAGTATAGCCTTAGATTTTTTCGATTTTTTGAAAAATTTTGACGATGGATAGCCTTAGATTTTTTCGATTTTTTCAAAAATTTTGACGATGGATAGCCTTAGATTTTTTCGAAATTTTCAAAAATTTTGACGATGGATAGCCTTAGATTTTTTCGATTTTTTCGAAAATTTCCACGTAGTATAGCCTTAGATTTTTTCGATTTTTTGAAAAATTTTGACGATGGATAGCCTTAGATTTTTTCGATTTTTTCGAAAATTTCCACGTAGTATAGCCTTAGATTTTTTCTATTTTTTCAAAAATTTTGACGATGGATAGCCTTAAATTTTTTCGATTTTTTCGAAAATTTCCACGTAGTATAGCCTTAGATTTTTTCGATTTTTTCGAAAATTTCCACGTAGTATAGCCTTAGATTTTTTCGATTTTTTGAAAAATTTTGACGATGGATAGCCTTAGATTTTTTCGAAATTTTCAAAAATTTTGACGATGGATAGCCTTGGATTTTTTCGAAAATTTCCACGTAGTATAGCCTTAGATTTTTTTCGATTTTTTCGAAAATTTCCACGTAGTATAGCCTTAGATTTTTTCGATTTTTTGAAAAATTTTGACGATGGATAGCCTTAGATTTTTTCGATTTTT